>CANJKZ010000372.1:590000-1190000 GCA_947471745.1 Closterium sp. Naga37s-1
GTCTCGCACACGCAGGTCGCAAGGTTCCCAGCCGCCACACAAGTGGAATTGGCATCAGCGCCCTGGCAGTTCTTGATGGTACACACATCTGACACAAGGGGACGGACCGGATTGAACGAGAAACGGGATGTCAAAATAGGTCCACTGGCCATGGATTCAGCACAGCAGCACATGATAGAAGCTCCTCAACACAGCAGCACGGGTTCAGCACGTACCAGTGCACGTCCTGCCATCCGCCTGCAGCACGTAGCCAGTGTCACACACGCAGGACGCCGCTCCAGCACTGTTCTTGACGCACTTGCCGTTGGCGCCACAGTTCCGCTGCACACACGAATCTGCCGGGTATTTCCGCCAAAGTGACCAGTGGGAAAGAGAGGATCCAGGAGGGAAGAAACGGAGATGAGCGGAGAGGAAAGGAAGGGATAGAGGAAAAACGAGGAGACGAAAAGGGAGGTGAGACGGAGCGTCCACACGTGGAGAGTAAAGAGAGGTGCGAGTAAGATGGTTCAAGACAAGACTGGAGTAAGGCGAAGTGAATGGGGTACGGATGGGCAGGGTGAATAGAAAGGTCGGCGCTAGGCGCGGTGAGTGGTGAGTAGGAGGGCTAAGAGGGGTGAGCGTCCGTCATATCCTTTGGGGTGTTGAGGGCAAGGAGACGGGCAAAGGTGCGTTTGAGGGTGTGGACTCTTAGGCTGCTGACTTACGGTCGGCGGCGTTGCTTGGAGCTGGCAGGCGAATGGCGGCAGCCCTGGGCGCACAGGCTGTGAGCGGATGGGGGAGAGGGGTGGGGGAAGGCGGGGTGGGGAGAAAAGGGGGGAAAGGGGGAGAACGGAACGAGAATGGGGGTGAGAAGGGAAGGAGGGGAGCGGAGACGATGGATGGCATCAGCGGGTGTTACTCTGGCAGGCGAACGGTAAGCTCAGGTGCAGAAGTGGACGGGGGAAACGGAAAAGGGGGAACGCGGGAAGGGGAAAAAACCTGATAGCATATCCAAGAGCATGAGAGCATACCGGAGAGCATGAGTGCAGCCAACGCAGCGAGCAGGAGGCCAAAGCTCCGCGTCACAGGCACGCCGTGCGAAGCCATGGTGGTGACGGCGGTGATGATTCCCGCAGCAGCCAACAGGTGGGGCGAGAAGGGCTGGAAGCACCAGCGGCAGCACTGCTGCGCCGATGAGAGGAGATGAGCCTCCGAGGGCTCAGTCGTGGTCACGAGAGGAGTGGAAGGAGCGACGATGTGTGGAAGGAGAGGCGAGCGGCTTATGTACGATCTGACAGACACTGACCGTCCCCCTCCCCTTCACTCCCTCTGCTTGGGCTGAGGGGATCCCATCCACTCCCCCCCGCCCGCACCTTCGCCTCGCTCCCGCAATAGACGTTGCCAACGAGGGGAGAGGGCGGGAAGGCGGATATGGGGGACCATTGAAAGACAAAAGTCATGTGTTGTCGCGGTTGGTAGGAACCACACGAGTTTGCAAGCGAAGTCAAGATCACACCTGACTACAGACAGGAATGCGCGGTGGCTTGCCTTCTGCACCGCCTGCTTCGAAGCGCGCCGTGCAGAACACGAAAAGGCACTGCCAGTGGCGAGGCGACACACCCACCACCCGTTCAAGGTGTCGGGTAGTACCAGCCGTGATGATATTCCGCGGATAACCAGCTGTGCCATTGGCTGCGTCGATTACCCCACGACGGTGCTTTGATCCACAAGCCACCGACCCGATCTCGGCACGATAGACGCGAGGAGGGCAGGAAGGGAGAGGGGGGAGGGCCCCCTTGAGTACATGGTGGGAACGCGGCGCGCTGGTGTATCATGGTGATGCGCTTGTCACCTTGCGAGTTTGCGAGTTTGACTTCGAGCGAAGTCTTCGAACGAAGGAGTTGCTGCGCCGGGTACAAGCGACAAAAGGCACTAGCGACACCCCACTCCTCACCTTCAAGGTGTCGGGTACTGTCGTGACAGCTGTCATATGTCCTCACCCTAAACCATGTACTGTAGTACGTGCGATGTGTCATTGGCTGCGTAGATTACCCTACTACACCTAGTCCGCGGTATTTTAACCGCCGCTATCTTAACCGCGCGAGGGTACTTCTCCTTGGTCAAACTTTTTTATACGAGTAGCTTTGAAATTTATTGAGGGTAGAATCTAGCATACCCTTTATGAGGCGACGGCAGTCAAAACTTGGTCAATGCCGATCCGCCCTCTATTTCGGAGCACTAAGTGTGAGTTTCTCTATAATGAAATGCTTCTGGCTGGGAAACAATAGCCTTGAAGTCTCTGGGTGCCCATCTCATTACCCGAAAATGAACAAAGGGTGTTTGAAGCAAAACAGTTCACGTGGTTAAAATACCGCGGACTAGGTGTATGACGGTGCTATATTTCGCATCGGCTCGGTGGCTGAAATGCCCTCTGTGACCGTGCGTGATCCATCAAAGCAGACAATTGAAAGAGGGAAATGGGACTTGCGTGATCGCCGTGAGTGACTGTGGTCCATCAATATCATCGGATATTGCAAACAGTGAACGCTGTCGTTTGCCTGGAAAACAAAGCAGATTTCACGAACAGTAACGAGCGACGGGGAAAGACCTGAATGAGTTGAAGCCTCTCTCCTTTCAGCGAGAAAAGAGTTGGCAGATTTATTGGCGGCCGCACGGCGATACCTAGGGTACGGCGGTAGCCTACTGCAGTCTCGCGGAGGGGCCTAGTGCAGTCGTGGGCATTGCCGTGCTGGGAGCTCTCATATGGGGAGAACGGAACTGTAACGCGGACGCTATCGTGCATCGAACGAAAGGTATCATCGAAGCCTACAGTCGTCCTACACGTGCTAGTCGTCCTACACGTCACTCACCCTTACCATCCATTCAGTAGAATCGAAACTAAACCTGTAACCAAACTAGACCGAAATGAACCAAAATATGTTCCCGCCTTCCTCTGCCAACCTCGCCTCGGGCAGAAAGGGACTAAGAGTAGGAAAATGTGAGTGTGACCTGGGCTTTCATATCCATGAGGCCACTTTCTGGGCCAGTTTCATTCATTTATAGGGGGGAAGTGGGGTAGGTAACCAGCTATATGCTCTATGTAACTCTCATGTACAAAAATGTGAGTGTGCAAATACTGTGCACGTGTATACTGCCAGGATACAGAGGTTTCTTGTTCGGCCCAACAGGCGGTTAGATTGGTCAGACAAAACGAGAGGGGCATTTATCTTAGCGGTAACACTCTTGGAGCTCGATCGCACGCGACGTAATCCACGTGTCCAAATCGTAACAGAGATGTCTTCTTATCGCCACGATGGTAACCATCATGCCCAGATGGTCAACATTATTGCATGCATGGTAACGAACAGTGCATCCGGAAATCCTGGCTGGTAACTTCGCGTTCCAACCAAACTGTACACCGTACAAGTCAGGTTTGACTCAGCGAAACGATACTGACTGTCAACGTGTACCCCACAGAATGCGCATTTCTGTTTATAGTAGCGACGTTTACAATACCTGACAGTAAAACCGCGATATGGTAACTCGTAATCTATAAAAAAATAAAAACAAACAAAGAAACAAAAATCATTAACTATCAAACAAACACCACAAAAAAACACACACACACAATGTCAAACGGAAAAGCTATCCTAGTGATAATTATTTTGCGAAACAATATTCTACCCTATCAAAATTATATTTCAGAATATTAGGAATTGGAGCTAGACCTAGTTACAAAATGTTCAATATCAATTTGAACAATATTAATTTTGCATATGATAGACAATAAAATTTGCATAAAAAAACCTTTTATATATTAAAAAATGCATTCAAGGCATGATATAAACTGTATGAACAGATAATTAAATAACAGTTTTTAAATAGTCAGGCTAGATTTGTTTTTTTCCGAGTGTCCGTAAGATGCTTGCTATAATAGTGATTATTGTTAGAATGTAGAACTGAACGAGAATGTGTGAAACTAGGCAGCAGGGTGATACAAGTAGGAAACCCTAGCAATGTTGTACCCCCTAAGGCTAAACCCACTATAGCCTACACAATATGAACATGTATAATGTTTGACACACCCCCATAGGCTAAGTGGGAGACAACCAGATGGTCACAAGACCAGTCAAAGCAAAGCAAAGCAAGCTCAGGGTGGATCTCAAGGAAACCACACAAATTCCGAGCACAAGCAAGTGGTCACAAGACCAGTTCACATGCAGTTTGATAATATAACAAGAGGTACAGTGATCACAACCTAACAAGAGTAAACATGCAGGTATATATATATAGAGATCACAGTACAAGCAGAGTCAAGAAGTGAGCAAGTGAGGGAGAGTAGGCACAAGGCCTAGAACAGTACAGAAACGCTGATGGTCACAAGGCTGAAGCGCCTTGGTGAACACATCAGCAGTGTTGGCCCGAGTGGCCACGTAACGCAGACGAAGCTGACCACGCTGCTGCAGCTCTCGAGCAAGGAAGTAGCGCAGAGCGATGTGCTTCGTCCTGTGCTCCAGTCTGTGCTCCTCACACAAGGCAATGGCGGCCTTGTTGTCAACGTACAGCACTGGAGGAGAACGAGGCCGCTCTCCCAGGTCGGTCAGCAGGTAGGTGAGCCAGCGTAACTCCTGTGCAGCCATGGCTGTGGCGTAGATCTCAGCCTCACAAGTGGAGCTGAGAACAGAAGAAGAGCGAGTAGAACGCCAAGAAACTGAACCAGAGTCAAGGCTGAAGGTGTAACCCTGAGACGACCGCTGCGTAGCCTGGTCGTCAGCCCAAGAAGCGTCTGAGTGACCCGTGAGGACAACGTCGCTCCGACCTCCAAGCACGAGCCCCATGCCCGACGTACTGCACAAGTAGCGCAACACCCTCTTAGCGGCATCCATGTGCTCCTTCCGGTGACGGCCGGGAGCGACATAGCGTGCTAGGATGCTAAGAGGGTATGCCAGGTCAGGTCGAGTGCAGGTCATCAGGTACATGAGGCAGCCCACAAGCTCTGGATACGGGCCACTCGGCTCTACGGACTCATCCGAAGGCAGAGCTGAGAGCGAGTGACCGGTAGGCAGAGGAGTGGGTTGAGGCGAGGAGTACGTGAAGCGGAAGCGCTGAAGGACCTGCTGCACCATGTGTGACTGAGTCAAGGTGATGGTGTGCTGTGCTCTGTCCCGGGTGATCCGCAAGCCAAGATAGCTTGTCAGCTCACCCAGGTCTGTGCACGTGTGTCTCTTCTGCAGCTCCGACTTCACGTGGGCGAGTGCCTCAGTGTCAGCAGTAGCAAAGACCAAGTCGTCTACGTAAACAAGAACGTAGAACGGCGGCAGAGTGGTGTCGGTGCGTAGAAACAGCGACGGGTCAGCAATAGAAGGAGCAAACCCAAGAGCAGCAAGAGTAGTCCTCAGTGTGTCGTGCCACTCACGGGGTGCCTGGTGGAGACCGTAGACTGGCCGCCGGAGGCTCCACTGGGTACCAGGAGGGAACGACCCAGTGAAGCCAGGTGGGCGGCGCAGCCAGATCTCCTCGTGCAGGCTGCCCTGTAAGAACGCAGTGCTGAAGTCAAGAGAGTGGAGCTCGTAGTCACGCTGAGCAGCGACGTGCAGCAGAACCCGAAGAGTGGTCATCTTCGGGGTCGGGGAGAAGGTCTGGAAGAAGTCAACTCCCTCTCGCTGACTGAAGCCTCGTGCAACGTAACGCGCCTTGAAGACAGGCGGAGAACCCGGCGGCCGCTTCACCCTGAAAATCCACATGCCACTGACGATGTTCGCCCCAGGCGGGGGAACCTCGTCGACGTAGGTGCCTGTGGACTTCCAGGATGCCATCTCTGCGTCCATGGCTGTCTGCCACTGAGAGGAGTAGGTTCCCTCCATCGCCTCTGCGTAGGAGCGTGGGGTCGGGATGTCTGGTGCATCCGGGTCTCCCTCAGGGGCAACTAGCATGGACACGAGATGAGGCAAAGCAGCGGCAAAGCACTCAAACTCCTCCTGTCTGTCCTCAAGGACGTCCGTGCCAAGAGCACACTCACCCCCGACAAATGGAGGACAGACAGACTCAGACTCAGACTCAGCAACAAGGCTAGCGGCGTAGTCTAGACGACAGGCAGCAGCAAAGTCAACAAGCTCAGCGACTAGAGCAGACGCAGCAGAGGACTCAAAGGAAGGGTCAGTGACAGCAGTGGCAAGGAGACGCGTGACAGTAGGACTGGCAGCACGAAGAGAGTCAGACACCGGGTCAGCAAGAGCAGGAAGAGAGGACGCTGGTGGAGACGGCAGTGGGACACGCTGTGGAGCAGTAGAGGGACGCAGGGTCATATAGTGAGTGCCAAGGACAGGAGGAGGACGCTGACGTGGAACACGACGACCAGCGCGGACAGCGCGGACAGGCGACTCTGGACGCGTCTCAGGCGACGGAGGACGAGACTCAGGCTCACGACGCTCCGTAAGACCTCCCGTCGGCGCAGTGTAGGGAGAAGGACCAGGAAGTGGAGAGACTGGCTGTAACTGTGACTGCGACTGGACAAGCGGTGGACTCAGTAGGGGAGGAGTAGGACCAGGAGAGGGCGGAAGGCCAAGAACCTGCTGAAGGAGCGGAACGTAGTACGGCCGTGGCCGCTCAGTACCTCCAGCTCCAACCCCCTCAGCAGGGCCAGTCCCAGCAGCTCCAGCAGCACCGCCAGCAGCAGCAGGGTCCCCAGCAGCTCCAGTACCAGCAGCACCTCCAGCAGTGCCAGCAGCACCACCAGCAGCAGCAGCACCTCCAGCAGCTCCAGCAGCACCAGTACCAGCAGCACCTCCAGCAGCGCCAGCAGCACCGCCAGCAGCAGCAGTACCACCAGCAGCTCCAGTAGCTCCAGCACCAGTAGCACCTCCAGCAGCGCCAGCAGCACCAGCAGCACCTCCAGCAGCGCCAGCCGCACCGCCAGCAGCAGCAGCACCTCCAGCAGCTCCAGCAGCACCAGAACCAGTAGTACCTCCAGCAGCGCCAGCAGCACCTCCAGCAGCAGCAGTACCTCCAGCAGCTCCAGCAGCACCAGCAGCACCTCCAGCAGCGCCAGCCGCACCGCCAGCAGCAGCAGCACCTCCAGTAACTCCAGAAGCTCCAGAGTCCATGACACCGGGAGCGCCACTCCGGAGACTGCAGCGCCTAGCGTACCACTCTCGGAGCTGCTGGGGAGAGGGCAGCTCCCGCCTAGGAGGGGAAGCACTAGCACCAGCTCCGGCACCACTCCGAGCTCCAGAAGCACCTCTCCTGAGGCTGCAGTACTGTAAGTACCACTCACGCAGCTGCTGCGAGGAGAGGCCTCCCCCAGGTGCAGCACGCTCAGGCTCAGTACTCTCAGACGTAGCACTCCCAGGCTCAGCACCCCCAGGCTCAGCACCTCCAGACTCAGCACCCGCAGGCTCCGCACCCCCAGGCTCAGCACCCCCAGACTCAGCACCCGCAGGCTCCGCACCCCCAGACCCCGCACCCCCAGGCTCAGCACCCCCAGACTCCGCAACCCCAGGCTCCGCACGCTCAGGCTCAGCACCCCTGGCAGGACGAGAGTCGACAGCTACCTCGACAGGCTCAACCGGGTCTACCTGGGACACACCTGAGGGAGCGGCACCCTGAGGGGGGAGGGGGTCTACCACAGCAGCACCTGGCGCGAGGAAGAGAGGCGGGGGGGGGAGCGGGGCAGTGCGGTAGGGGAAGAGGCGGTAGTAGGGCACGGACTCGTCAAAAGTGACGTCCTGAGAGGGCAGGACACGGCGCGAGGTGGCGTGGTAAAACTGCCAACCAGACGCGTCCGGGACAAAGCCAAGGAAGACACAGGGAATAGCGCGGGAGGAGAGCTTGTCCGCGAACGTATCGCGAACAAAAGCTCGGGACCCCCAGACCCGAAAACGCGACGCATCGCCAACCTCTCCCGTCCAACGCAGTGTCGGCGAAGTCTCCGGAACGGAGACACGGGGCCAGAGGTTGAGCTGATGCGCAGCGTATCGGACCGCAAACGGCCACAGAAAGTGGGGGGCAGCCGCATGGATCAAGGAGGTACGAGCGACCTCCATGACCAAACCAATGCGGCGCTCAGCAACCCCATTCTGCTGTGGAGAGGCCGGAAGCGTGAACGACTGGCGGATGCCGTGCTCCGCACAGTAGGCTGCCAAGAGGTCAGCGGAGAACTCACCACCTCTGTCAGAGTGCAGACGCAGGACAGGAAAGTCCGAGTAAAACCGCTCACTGAGCTGGAGACGAGCAGCGCGGATCCAAGGGATCAAAACATCAGGGACCTCACCCTTGGTGCGCAAGGGGAAGACCGTGGTGTAGCGCGAGTAGTCGTCAACAACGATCAGGAAGTACCTCTCCTGACCCTGTCCACGGACGCGGGCTGGGCCCCACACGTCCATGTGGAGCGTCTGCAAGGGAGCAGTCGTCGGGGGAAACGAGGAGGAGTGAGGAGCGGCGCGCTGCCGCCCCTCGACACAGGGAAGGCAGGGAGGAGCAGGCGAGGGTGGGAGTGGAGGGAGAACCCTGGGAAGACCAGAGACAAGGTACCGGTTGTGCATGGCACGAAGGCGCTGCACTGACGGGTGACCAAGACGGTGGTGCCAGAGGACAGTCTCGTGTGCCAGAGAGCGACACGAGCAGGGGGCGGACAGCTGACCCGACGCAGACGCAGACGCAGCTACCTGTGGGGACTCAGTGGTCAGTGTGTACAGGTCCGACCCCGGCTGCCGAGTGAAGGTAGCCAGGTGGCGGCCCGTCCGAGCGCACGTGCAGTGTGTCACACGCTCGTAGGCAGGGGTAAACTGGTGGACACCCCCGTCCTGGAGCGCACTACCCGCCACCAAGTTCGTAGAGAACGAGGGGAGGTAGAGACCTGACAGAGTGCCCGACGGGACCGCAGGACAAGGGAGAACAGTAGAGGAGGTCGCAATGACCGGACCCCCAGAGGGGTCAGCGAGGGAGACTGCAACCGGCCGAGCAAGCTGCTCAAGGGCAGTGCGGTCACGAAAGAAACAGCGGGAAGCGCCTGAGTCCAGTGTGAAGGTGTGCAGTGCCTCAGTAGACGCAGTACCAGAGGGCGCAGACTCACGAGTACCTAGAGCAGCAGCCTCACCAGCACCTGGGGCAACAGACACACGAGCACCTAGTGCAGCAGCCTCACCAGTACCTAGAGCAGCAGACTGGATACCGGGGTCAGGCGGCACACACAGGTGACAGGCACTCTCAGCACTAGTAGGAAATGCATACATGGCAGTGAGGATAGCATCATAGTCAAGAGCATAGATCGAGGGGAGCTCAGCCGCGTCGCCAAACTCTGTACGCCAGGCGTCGCTCAGACGGGCGAAGCAGCGGGACTCTGTGTGACCAAACGTCCCGCAAGGCTGACCAGTCCGAGCACCAGTGCGAATGACGTACGGGCAGCGAGCAGTACCCCGTGACCCTCCACGCTGAGCGTACCACTCACGAAGCTGCTGGGGCGTGAGGGACTCACTCGGACGTCGCGGGAGCTGCATCTGGCCACCGCCAGGAGCAGCAGTAGCAGTAGTAGTAGCAGCAGCGCGGCCACCCCTACAACCCCAACCAGCATACCACTCACGAAGCTGTTGGGGCGTGAGGGACTCACGCGGACGGCGCTGGAGCTGCATCTGGCCACGCCAGGAGCAGCAGTAGAAGTAGAAAGAGCAGTAGCAGCAGGAGCAGCAGTAACAGCAATACGGGCAGGGCAGTGCTCACCAGTGGCGAGAAGAGCAGGCGTACGACGGTGGTAACGGCGAGGCCGCTACCACTGCAGGGCGAGGGCTCCGCGGCAGCTGCAGGGGCGGCTGCTCCAGGGGCCAGGGGCGGCTGCAGAGGTCCAGGGGCGGCTGCTGCAGGGGCGGCTGCTCTAGGGGCGGCTGCTCCAGGGGCCAGGGGCAGCTGCTCCCTTTTTTTTTTTTTTTTTTTTTTTTTTAATAATTAATTATTTATTTTAGGGTTTGGCAGAGCGCACTCGGCGCTGTAGAGGCGGCTCGCGGGCTGCAGGGTGGCTCGGGCAGCAGCGAGGGGGGGGGGGGGGGGGGGGGGGGCGGCGCGCGGCTCCCCAGGGCGCCGCGACGGGGCAGCGGGGGGGGGGGGGGGGGGGGGGGGGGGGGGGGCGCGCGCGGCTCCCTAGGGCGTCGCGACGGGGGCAGCGGGGGGTCGCGCGCGGCTCCCTAGGGCGTCGCGACGGGTCAGCGGGGGCCGAGCGCGGCTCCCCAGGACGTCGCGACAGGGCAGCGGGGGCCGAGCGCGGCTCCCCAGGGCGTCGCGACGGGGCAGCGGGGGCCGAGCGCGGCTCCCCAGGGCGACGCGACGGGATAGCGGGGGTCGCGCGCGGCTCCTCAGGGCAGCGCGACGGGGGCAAGAGGCAGCGCCCACGGGCGACACGCGGCTCGGCAGGGCAGCGCGCTGGCTGCAGGGGCGGCTCTCGGGCCTGACGGGCCTGCAGAGGCGGCTCGGGGGGGCCTGACGGGTCTGCAGAGGCGGCTCGGGGGCCTGACGGACCTGCAGGGGCGGCTCGAGGGCCGTACTAGCTTGCAGGAGGCAGCGCGAGGGCTGCAGGACGGCACGCGGGCAGACCGAAGGGCAGGTCGCACGGGGGCGCACGAGGGCGCACGTAAGGTAGGGCGCACGAGGGCGCACGAGGGCGCACGAGTATAGAAAGGCGCACGAGGGCGCACGTAAGGTAGGGCGCACGAGGGCGCTTCTAGCGGAATAGTGGGCCCGTAGGAGAAAGCGGTCCTAGGTAGCAACCTAGGCTCGTGATACCATGTTAGAATGTAGAACTGAACGAGAATGTGTGAAACTAGGCAGCAGGGTGATACAAGTAGGAAACCCTAGCAATGTTGTACCCCCTAAGGCTAAACCCACTATAGCCTACACAATATGAACATGTATAATGTTTGACAATTATTTATTATATCGAATAAGTGCGTTTGTAAGCGTTCGTTTACTAAACAGAATTGCGCATTCTCTGGGTGTATACGTGGACAGTCAGTTTCCTTTTTGCTGAGTCAAACCTGACTTGTACGGTGTACAGTTTGGTTGGAACGCAAAGTGACCAGCCAGGATTTCCGGATGCACTGTTCATTACCATTCAGGCAATAATGTTGACCATCTGGGCATGTTGGTTACCATCGTGGCGATGAGAAGACATCTCTGTTACGATTTGGACACGTGGCTTACCTCGCGTGCGATCGAGCTCCATGAGTGTTACCGCTAAGATAAATGCCCAAACGAGAGGGTTCTTCATCAAGGTCTTTAATCACGAATTAATAAAAATATACTCTATGCACAATTAGCATTATATGTTACGGGTGCAATGGAATGAGGTAGCGAGGATTGCACTAAAGTGTCAAAACGAGTCCAAAGTATGAGCGAAGGCATGAGCAAATACTTATAAGCGAAAATGCAAACGGTAACGCGGCGCGTGCGAGCTAGCTAGTGCGATGCTTGCATCAAGGTTCGGGCTAGTCCCGAGGCGTAGGCCGACGGCCAGGCCAGCGATGCATGGTTTGGCAAAATGCAGCGCGCGAAGGTTGGCGAAGCCCCGTTAGCAGTAACGGGCGAACAACGGTTGGTCTTGTACGCGGTGTTGAAGCACGCGATAAGGAATGTCGAAAAAATCCTTACACTACCCCCTCCATGCCCCCCCCCCCCCCCCCCCCCCCCACCAAGAAGCCCCTCAGGGGCAAAAAGTTGAGGTCCCAAATCCATACCCCCGAAAGTGCCAACTCGAAAGACTCTTTCGGGTCTCCTAAAAATGTCCCAGATCTGTCTACACTTCCGAAAGGGACATTCGGGACAGTATACAGCGCTTCCCAAATGTATCCCATCCTAAAATTGTCTTGGCTCGAGACAGGGTTACCCTATGGAATCGAGCAAATTGTCCCAAAACCATCCCAACATCGCCCAGTGTCTCAGTCATCGAAAATATCTGTAGACCGAAAGGTCTCCAGTTCGAAGACTCTCGCAACTATGCGAGTGTGTGTATGTTGCGGAAACCCCAGCTTTGCAGGTAAACATGTAGGGCAGGGTGGTTTTCGATGTTGGCCAGGGGCACCCAGCTGTCCCTGGTAGGGGTACGGTCCTTCCAGCGAACGAGGAACTCAACCCTCCGAATTCCCGTGGGGTGGCGAATCCGATGGCTCATAGTTTTCTCAGGCTCGATGATCGGTTCCAATGTAGGACGCATCATTGACGGTGGGCGGGGGCGTGGCAGTTGGCTCGTGGTGGCGACGTATGGGCGAAGTAAACTGACGTGGAATGACGGGCTGATGTACCAGTCTGTCGGTAGCAGTAGGTGGGGGGTAACTGGGGTGATCATGTGGTTGATTTGAAACGGTCCACAGTAGCGCGGTCGAAGTTTCGGTACGACGGACAGGCGTAAATTTTGTGTGTAGAGCAGTACGTAGTCTCCTGACTGGTACGTCACTGGGCGGCGGTGGCGGTCGGCGTTCCTTTTAGCGATGACATTTGTTTTTTTTTATTGCGTCTGCTGCACGCGTCCGGGCAGCTTGCAGAACCTCGGCGAACTGTTGCGCACGTGGCGTTTGGTTGTCCGGGCTCGGCGTCATGGGCACTATGGGGTTCTGCCCGTAGTTTAGGTAAAATGGGGACTGTTGCGTCGTTGCTGACGTGGAGTTGTTGTAGGCGAACTCGATCAGCGGCAATTGCTGGTCCCAGGTTGTTGGGTCGTCACACGTGGCACGAATCAGCTGCTTCATGGGCTGGTTCGTTCGCTCCGTCTGACCGTCGGTCTCGGGGTGGTACGACGAACTGAACTGTAGCCGGGTCCCGAACTGCTCCCAGAGGTTCTTCCAGAAATTACGGGTAAACTTCGTGTCGCGGTCGCTGATTATCGCGGCTGGTATCCCGTGCAGTCGAACGGCGGTCGCGATGAACAGGCGAGCTGTTTCTTCGGATGAGATCTATTTTCTGCACGCAGCGAAGTGGGCCATTTTTGTCAGTCGGTCAACGACGACCATAACCGCGTCGTTACCACCCGTGCTCGAAGGTAACACCGTGACGAAATCCATGGTAACCTGCTGCCAGGCGCGCTCGAGCCGTGGGATCGGTTGCAACTGAACCGCCTTTTTCTTGCGCGAGCTTTTCATCGCCTGACACGTGGGGCACGATCCCACGTGGTGCTGTACATCGGTCAACAGCTCCGGCCAGTAGTAATACCGCTGCAGTTGCTGTCGCGTTTTTTCTATCCCAAAGTGACCCGAGGTAATCCCGTCGTGTGCCTCCTCTAATAGTAATTCCCGTAGCAGTTGTCAAAATAGTGAAGGAACGAATGACTGAACTAGCAAACAGGTGGGTACAAGTAGGAAACCTAAAAGTGTTGTACCCTATATGAACTACCCCACTACAGCCTACACAGACTATAGCATATATGTTTGACACACCCCCATAGGCAAAGTGGGGGAGAACAAGAGATCACAAGACCGGTCAAGAAAGGCAAAGCAAGCTCAGGGTGGATCACGACGTCACCACGCAGTCTGAGTACAAGAAAATGGCCACAAGGCCAATTCACATGCAAAGTTATATAAAGGAGAACAAGCAATACAGTGATCACAACCTAGCAAGAGCAAGCATGCATGTATATGTATAGAGATCACAGTACGAGCAGAGTCAAGAAGTAAGCAAGTGAGGCACAGTAGGCACAAGGCCTAGAACAGTACAGAAACGCTGATGATCACAAGGCTGAAGCGCCTTGGTGAAGACATCAGCAGTGTTGGCCCGAGTGGCCACGTAAGCAAGACGAAGCTGACCACGCTGCTGCAACTCTCGAGCAAGGAAGTAACGCAGAGCGATGTGCTTCGTTCTGTGCTCCAGCCTGTGCTCCTGACACAAGGCAATCATGGCCTTGTTGTCGACGTACAGCACTGGAGGAGAACGAGGCAGCTCTCCCAGGTCGATCAGCAGGTAGGTGAGCCAGCGTAACTCCTGTGCAGCCATGGCCCCTGCGTAGATCTCAGCCTCACAACTGGAGCTGAGAACAGAAGACGAGCGGGTAGACCGCCACGAAACAGAGCCAGAGCCAAGACTGAAAGTGTAACCCTGTGACAACCGCTGCGTAGCCAAGTCGTCAGCCCAGGAAGCGTCTGCGTGACCAGTGAGGACAACTCGAGCCCGTCCTCCAAGCACGAGCCCCATGCCCGACGTACTGCACAAGTAGCGCAACACCCTCTTAGCGGCATCCATGTGCTCCTTCCTGTGTCGGCCAGGAGCAACATAGCGTGCTAGAATGCTAGGAGGGTAGGCAAGGTCAGGTCGAGTGCAGGTCATCAGGTACATGAGGCAGCCCACAAGCTCTGGATACGGGCCACTCGGCTCTACGGACTCGTCCGAAGGTGGAGCTGAGAGCGAGTGACCGGTAGGCAGAGGAGTGGACTGTGGCGAGGAGTACGTGAAGCCGAAGCGCTGAAGGACCTGCTGCACCATGTGTGACCGAGTCAAGGTAATGGTGCGCTGTGCTCTCTCCCGGGTGATCCGCAAGCCAAGATAGCTTGTCAGCTCACCCAGGTCTGTGCACGTGTGTCTCTTCTGCAGCTCCGACATCACGTGGGCGAGTCCCTCAGTGTCAGAAGTAGCAAAGACCAAGTCGTCTACGTACACGAGAACGTAGAACGGCGGCAGAGTGGTGTCGGTGCGTAGAAACAGCGACGGGTCAGCAGTAGAAGGAGCAAACCCAAGAGCAGCAAGAGTCGTCCTCAGTGTGTCGTGCCACTCACGGGGTGCCTGGCGGAGACCGTAGACTGGCCGCCGGAGGCTCCACTGGGTACCAGCAGGAAACGACCCAGTGAAGCCAGGTGGGCGGCGCAGCCAGATCTCCTCTTGCAGGCTGCCCTGTAGGAAAGCAGTGCTGAAGTCAAGAGAGTGAAGCTCGTAGTCACGCTGAGCGGCAACGTGCAGCAGAACCCGAAGAGTGGTCATCTTCGAGTAGGAGAGAAGGTCTGGAAGAAGTCAACTCCCTGTCGCTGACTGAAGCCTCGTGCAACGTAACGCACCTTGAAGACAGGCGGAGAACCCGGCGGCCGCTTTACTCTGAAAATCCACATGCCACTGACGATGTTCGCCCCAGGCGGGGGAACCTCGTCAACGCAGGAGGACACAGGCAGAGGGACACGCTGTGGAGAAGTGGAAGGACGCAGAGTCATATAGTGAGTGCCAGGGACAGGAGGGGGACGCTGACGCGGAACACGACCAGTGCGAACAGCGCGAACAGGCGACTCAGGACGAGACTCAGGCGACGCAGGACGAGACTCAGGCGCACGACGCTCCGTAAGACCTCTAGTTGGTCCAGAGTAAGGAGAAGGACCAGGCAGTGGAGAGGCTGGCTCTAACTGCTGTCAGAATGTTGTATTTGTCTAGCCTGCAGTGGGGTGCTCTATAGCGAGTACAGCCCAATCTAGGGTTTCCTATATGTACTCAACTGCTTGCTAGTGAAACCCTCCTTTCTTCATTCTTTCTTTCTACTACTACTTCTGACATGCTATCAGAGCAGGTCGATCCCCTTGAGTCGATCCTGTGGGTGGGCCCACCACCTCACTGCTTCCGCTGCTACTGCTACTCTGTGTGTTGCACGCCCCGTGGCGTGCGACGGATTTTTCATCCCGCCGCGCGCTCGGAGCGTGCGGCGGTTTTCTGCCCGCCGTGCGCCCCGAGGCGCGCGGCGGTTTTCTGCCCGCCGTGCGCCCCGAGGCGCGCGGCGGTTTTCTGCCCGCCGTGCGCCCCGAGGCGCGCGGCGGATTTCTGCCCCGTCACTCCGCGCGTCGCTCCCGGGAGGCGCTGCGACGGGCGACGGGGACCCGCGCGTCGCCCCCCGTCGCCCGTGATGTAGAAACAGCGACGTCAGCAGAAACAGCGACGGGTCAGCAGTAGAAGGAGCAAACCCAAGAGCAGCAAGAGTCGTCCTCAGTGTGTCGTGCCACTCACGGGGTGCCTGGCGGAGACCGTAGACTGGCCGCCGGAGGCTCCACTGGGTACCAGCAGGAAACGACCCAGTGAAGCCAGGTGGGCGGCGCAGCCAGATCTCCTCTTGCAGGCTGCCCTGTAGGAAAGCAGTGCTGAAGTCAAGAGAGTGAAGCTCGTAGTCACGCTGAGCGGCAACGTGCAGCAGAACCCGAAGAGTGGTCATCTTCGAGTAGGAGAGAAGGTCTGGAAGAAGTCAACTCCCTGTCGCTGACTGAAGCCTCGTGCAACGTAACGCACCTTGAAGACAGGCGGAGAACCCGGCGGCCGCTTTACCCTGAAAATCCACATGCCACTGACGATGTTCGCCCCAGGCGGGGGAACCTCGTCAACGCAGGAGGACACAGGCAGAGGGACACGCTGTGGAGAAGTGGAAGGACGCAGAGTCATATAGTGAGTGCCAGGGACAGGAGGGGGACGCTGACGCGGAACACGACCAGTGCGAACAGCGCGAACAGGCGACTCAGGACGAGACTCAGGCGACGCAGGACGAGACTCAGGCGCACGACGCTCCGTAAGACCTCTAGTTGGTCCAGAGTAAGGAGAAGGACCAGGCAGTGGAGAGGCTGGCTCTAACTGCTGTCAGAATGTTGTATTTGTCTAGCCTGCAGTGGGGTGTTTATAGCGAGTACAGCCCAATCTAGGGTTTCCTATATGTACTCAACTGCTTGCTAGTGAAACCCTCCTTTCTTCATTCTTTCTTTCTACTACTACTTCTGACATGCTATCAGAGCAGGTCGATCCCCTTGAGTCGATCCTGTGGGTGGGCCCACCACCTCACTGCTTCCGCTGCTACTGCTACTCTGTGTGTTGCACGCCCCGTGGCGTGCGACGGATTTTTCATCCCGCCGCGCGCTCGGAGCGTGCGGCGGTTTTCTGCCCGCCGTGCGCCCCGAGGCGCGCGGCGGTTTTCTGCCCGCCGTGCGCCCCGAGGCGCGCGGCGGTTTTCTGCCCGCCGTGCGCCCCGAGGCGCGCGGCGGATTTCTGCCCCGTCACTCCGCGCGTCGCTCCCGGGAGGCGCTGCGACGGGCGACAGGGACCCGCGCGTCGCCCCCCGTCGCCCGTCGCGGCCTGCGCGACCTGCGTAGGGCCCGCGCGCGGCCCGTACAGCCTGCGCGCGGCCCGTACGGGCTGCGCCAGGCCCGCGCGCGGCCCGTACGGGCTGCGCCAGGCCCGCGCGCGGCCCGTACGGGCAGCGCCAGGCCCGCGCGCGGCCCGTACGGACTGCGCCAGGCCAGGGCGCGCCTCGGGCCGCCCGCACGCGGTTCGTACGGGCTGCGCCAGGCCCGTGGGCGCCCTGTTTTCTCTGCCCCTGCGCTGCCCGCTGTCCCCCGTGCTTCTGACGGCGCCCCACCCCTGCTGCTGCCCGTTCTCCTGAATTAGGGTTTGGGGGTGGGGGGTATGGGGGTGCAGTTTCTGTGTGTCGTCCCCTGCTCCTCCTCCTCCTCCTCCGTCTCCCAGTGCTGCAGCTGCCGCTGAGGGGGGTGGGTGTGTGGGAGCCGAAGGAGTGGTACTAGGGGGGTGACGTGCAAGTGGAGTTAGGAGTGAAGCAGTGGGTGTGTGGGGGGGTGTGTGGGACAGTTGGAGGAGGTTGAGCGGAGGCTGCTGTCTTGTCGTCCGCAGCACCTGTAGTCCGGGGCGCACTGTCCTGGTAGCCCAGAGAGTCTGCTGCGCCTGTCGCCCGAGGGTCCGTTGCTCCTGTAGCTCGTCGTAGCCCGTGAGCCAGTTACTCCAGTAGTCCGGGGCGCACTGTCCCGGTAGCCACTGTGCCAGCAGCTCCTGTTGCCTGTGTGTCTGCAACTTCAGCCGCCGTCTCTCATCTTCTCTCCTCTCACAGTCCCTCCTCCTCCTCACTTGCCCGTTGTAATTACCTCTAGCTTTGCTTCTTATTGTGAACTCCTGCTATACCTGCTCATTGTGCTGATTACACCCCACTTTGACTATGGGGGTGTGTCAGAATGTTGTATTTGTCTAGCCTGCAGTGGGGTGCTCTATAGCGAGTACAGCCCAATCTAGGGTTTCCTATATGTACTCAACTGCTTGCTAGTGAAACCCTCCTTTCTTCATTCTTTCTTTCTACTACTACTTCTGACAACTGCGACTGCGACTGGACAGGCGGTGGACTCAGTAAGGGAGGAGTGGGACCAGTAGAAGGCGAGAGGCCAAGAACCTGCTGAAGGAGCCCGACCTTATCACCCACCTCCGTTCTCGTTTGACACTAAACTCCGTGTTGCTTGCAATGAGGACAAGTTTAAGCTATGTGGCTCACCATCCACTGGTTAGTGACTCGCCTCCCTGACTGCCTCTCCTCTGCCCGCGACGTGCTTCTTCAGAAGCTCTTTTGTGAGCTTACGATTGGTCTTCTTAAGAGCACTCTCACAAAGTTCGAGAGTAACCTCCTCTCTGTTGCCTCTCTTACTGCCGTAGTACCTCGTCATCTCTTTAAGGGGTGTGCTGTGCCCCAGCTTCCCACCTTCACTGCTTCTCTTGCCACTGCTGTGTCATCTGTTTCTAAGGAGGCTGCGGTCGTTTCTGCCGCTGGTGGGCACAAACGGGTTAAGGGAGGTAAGAGGGGGGGGGGGGAGGGTGGTGGTGGTGGTAGTAGTGGAGGTGGGGGTGGCGGAGGTGGTGGTACTAGGTGGTGGGGTGAATGGAGCAGAGCATGTAAGTGGGGTGTGGGGGGGTATGTGGCGATAGGTGTAAGTGTGTAGGGTACAGTTATTTCAGCTGGAAGAGCAACGGAGTGCGATGGGCGGCGGTACAAACTGGCACTGAGGGAGGAGGTTGGGGGTGGGTGAATGGAGCGGATAATGCATGAATCACTGTGGAGACTTCTAAAAAATTATTCAAGCAGATGTAATGTACTTGTATTTAGGCTGCAGGCACCAGCACTGAAGTTTCTAGCTCCTTGCGACGCGCTTGCTATTCGTTGTGCCTGCATCTTTGTCACATCATGTGCATGTGTGTGACGTCATGTGCATTTCCGTGTGACGCCATGTGCATGTGTGTGTGACATCATGTGTACATCTGTGTGACGTCATGTGCATGTCTGTGTGACGCCATGTGCATGTCTGTGTGATGCCATGTGCATGTCTGTGTGGCGTCATGTGCATGTCTGTATGACGTCATGTGCATGTATGTGTGACGCCATGTGCATGTCTGTATGGCATCATGTGCATGTTTGTGTGACGTCATGTGCGTGTCTGTGTGACATCATGTGCATGTCTGTTCCACATGTGCATGTTATGGCATCAAATCGCAACAACACTCCTCCACATGGCCTCGCTTGCCTCTCCTCAAGACCTACGCAACGTCCGCCAAATGTTGCAGCAGGTATGAGTGATGGCCGTGGAGCAAGTATGGGTGATGGGCTTGCAGATGATGTGCTGGCTCTGCACTTCATACAGAAGTGCATTTGTGCAGGTGCAAAGCTCCTTGTCTTGTTCCGTCACTTTCCCATCCTCTGCCTATGTGGGTGTCCATCGAACCGACCATCGTTTCTCAGACAGAAGTGCCTTCATACACTGGTTATGTCAAGCCAGCAACTAACCCTCCCCTGTGCCACATATATGCTTGCAATGGTCCTTGCCCTACCCTAAACCCTAAATTCCAGCACGATGCGTATCCCATGATGTGGAATCTGCACGCTCAACAGCACTTCGTGCCTCGGCTCATTATGTCCCCTTTACAAGCATATCTGATAAACCACTGGCTTCGACAACTCTGCTGGTTGCGCCTTTGGTCGACCCGCCTGCCAGTATGTGCACTCATCAGCAGCATTACTCTTGCGGATCGGCCAGCGGTGCTGCCAGTGATAAATGTGATGCTGCTGCTGCTAGTGATAGTTGTGGTAGTGCTGGCCGAGATACGGTAGTGGTGCATCATTTGCTCACTGTATCTCATCATCAAGAGTAGGTGGCATGGGTATATTCTGCCATGTGAAACTGGCGGCTACTGATATGACGTGGATTGACGACACTGTTACAACACATGGGTGATGATGGAAAGAGAGTATAGCTGGAGTGGGGTTATGGTAGCAATAACAAAAGCACATGTGTTTTTTTTTTTTTTTTTTTTTTTTTTCCAAGTTATTGTGGGGTAATTAGGATTGCTGATAAACAAACAAACAGACATTGAGATAAGGTTCTACTCCTTAAGCACATATACCGTATTTCCCTGTGGGTTCCCTGAGATTCATAATTCACATTAGACACCGATGATTCACGTACTCAAAACACATTTCTGAGACACCCCGCATAATTTTCGGCTCTATAAGTTTGAAATGCAGAAGACATGGGCTATGAAAGATGCTTCATGCTCAATGCGAAAACAGTGTACATGCGAGTCGGTGACAATAGCCGCTCGTGTAGCCCAAGTTTATTGCTGCGAGTCTTAAACATAAACCACTAGTGCAAGTCTCTTTGTGCAACTCAATTCGTTTAATGAGTATGGAATATTACACCCATAAAAAAAAAAAAAAGAGTCCTACACAACCCTCGGTCAAAGATAAAGAAAGGGTCAAAGATACAGCAAGGATTCAAAAACAAAAGAGATAAAGTAAGGGCACTAAGGCATTTGTGCCCATGGATATGCAAATGAAGGGAACGAGTTTATCTGTGCCCAGGTGTATTTACGGTAAGAGTCGTTAGCAAGAAGTGACAAACGTGCCAATAGGTTCCTACCCGGATTGTCCCTAGAGTCTCTTACCACTGAATCGAAATAGAGACCCTGACGAAAACCCTCAAACCCTGGCAATAATGACATGTATAGCGACCCAGACAATCTCCACGAAATTACCAAATGAAGGAAAACAGTAACAACAAACCTCACATTTGCCTACTTCCTGCCCATGGCGAGTTTGGTGGAGGAAGGCGAAAAGTTGGTTTAGTTAGATCAGTCTACGTGTTACGTGTGAATTGAGCGAGCGAGCGAGAATTGCACTATCGAAGCAAAACAATACAATGAGCGAAGGCATGAGCGAAGAATATATAGCGAATCTAGCGTGGTAACGGTAACGCGATAAAATGGGGTGCGCTACGGGCCTGGCGCCGAGGTTGGGAAATGTCGAGGCGGAGGTCCGGAGCGCGGGTTACCAACCGAACCGTGAGGTTGGGTCGTGAACAGTGGCGGGAGTCGTAGTCGAGGCGAGTGTTGCGAGCAGGTAACGTTCCACTATTGGGTGCCGATGGCGAGAATGATTGTGTACGCGGTAAGCAGGGGCGCGAAGTAAGGAAAATGAATTTTCCTTACACTACCCCTCTCCCCAAGGAGGCCCTCCTTACGAGAGCGTGTGTGCATCTCGAAAGTTACGGCTACGCAGGTACTTGGTGAGGACAGGGTGGTTCTCGATTCTATCCAGGGGAACCAAGTTGTCTTCGGTGGGCGTGTGGTCTTTCCAGCGGATCAGAAATTTGATCCTGCGTGCTCCCCGTGGGTCACGTACTCGGTGGCTCAACATTTTTTTGGGCGTGATGATTGGTTCTGTCGGCGGTCGTGTCATGATGGCGGGGCGGTTGCGAGGCAGTTGGCTGGTGGATGCGATGTATGGGCGAAGCAGGCTGACGTGGAACGACGGCTGACGTACCAGTCAGCAGGGAGGAGGAGGTGGGCGGTGACGGGGGTGATCATGTGGCTGATGCGAAATGGCCCGCAATATCGGGGGCGGAATTTTGGAGTGATGGGTAGGCGGAGGTTTTGAGTGTCGAGTAATACCAGGTCGTCGGGTTGGTAAGTGACGGGGCGGCGGTGGCGGTCGGCGTTGCGCTTAGCGATGATTTTTTTTTTTTTTTTTTTTTTATTGCTTCTGCTGCTCGGGTCCGTGCTGCCTGTAATATTTCTGCGAACTGTTGTGCACGTGGTACTGGGTTGTCGGGATTCGGGGTCATGGGTACTCTAGGGTTTTGTCCATAATTCAGATAAAACGGTGACTGTTGGGTCGTGGCAGATGGCGAGTTGTTGTACGCGAACTCGATGAGTGGCAGTTGCTGTTCCCACATGGTCGGGTCGTCGCATGTGGCTCGGATGAGTTGTTCCATGGTCTGATTTGTCCGTTCTGTTTGTCCGTCGGTTTCGGGGTGGTACAATGAACTGAATTGTAGTCGCGTGCCGAACTGCTGCCACAGGTTCCGCCAGAAGTTGCTGGTAAATTTTGTGTCGCGGTCGCTAATGATCGCCGCTGGTATCCCGTGTAGTCGAACGATGGTGGCGATGAAGAGGCGAGCTGTTTCTTTGGCTATGATTGATTTCTTGCAAGCTGCGAAGTGTGCCATTTTCATCAGCCGATCGATGATGACCAGGATCGCGTCGTTCCCACTTGCTCCAGCCAGTAACCCCGTGACGAAGTCCATCGTCACCTGCTGCCAAGCACGCTCTTGGGGTGGTATCGGCTGCAACTGTCCTGCTAATCGCTGTCCTGACGACTGCATTCGCTGGCAGGTGGGACACGATGTCACGTGTCGTTGCACGTCGGTCAGCGTTTCGAGCCAGTAGTAATACCGCTGCAGCTGCTGCTGTGATTTTTCTACTCTGAAATGGCCTGAGGTGACCCCGTCATGTGCCTCCTGTAGCATTAATTCCCGTAGTAAGGTGTAGCCCGGTACCCAGATCCGATCAGTGCCGGTTTTTACGTAATACACACCTTTTGCTGCTGCGAATTGCTACGAGTTTCCTCCGGTGAAGAACGGGTCTGTTTAGTAGCCGTGGGTAAATAGTCCTGTTAACCGTGGGTTGGTCAGTGCGAGTAGTATGGCGTGGATTTGGGCAGTGGGGCGGGTCAATGCATCAGCGATGTTGGATGCCCCCTTTTTGTAGGTGACCGTGTAATGGAAATTCGACTCAAAGAAATCGAGCCAGCGAATCTGTCGTGAGTTGAGGTGGGGCTGTGCGCGGAGGTACTGTAGTGATTTGTGGTCTGTCTGTACTGTTACGTCTGCGCCAGTCAAGTAACAGCGCCACACTTTGAACGCGTGCACGATCGCGAGCATCTCGCGGTCGTGTATTGGGTATTTTTTTTCGGGCGGATGCAGTTTTCGTGACTCGTATGCGATGGGTTGTAGGCCGTGGTACGGCTCCGATGGCGATGTCGCTTACGTCTGTAACATTTTTCCGGGCAGAGAAGGCAGCATGCTCTTTCTCCCCCCACGTAAAAGCGACCCCCTTCCGCAGCAGATCCGTCAGTGGGGCTGTTAACTGTGCCATGTCGGGGACGAACCGACGCACATAATTTACGAAGCCTAAAAAACTCTGTAACTCAATGATGTTCGTCGGGGGGTGCCACGCTTTTAACGTGTCCAACTTTTTTGGGTCGATCTCAACTCTAGCCTCCGAAATAACGTGCCCAAAAAAATCTAACCTATCCTGGAAGAACTCGCACTTGGAACCCTTGGTCAGTAGTCTGTGCTCGTCTAAAACCTTAAACACTGCTTCCAGATCTGCTAAGTGCTGCTGCTTGTCACGACTGTAGACTAGGATGTCGTCGAGGTAAACTATCACGCATTTATCCAAGAGTGGCCTAAACGTCTTGTTCATGGTCATCTGAAATGTCGTCGGTGCGTTGGTCAGCCCGAATGGCATCACGGTGTACTCGAATGACCCGTACCTAGTTCGAAATGCGGTCTTGGCGAAGTCCGATGGTTCGACTCGAATCTGGTAGTAACCTCCCTGTAAATCGATTTTCGAAAAGACCCGTGTTGTTCGCAGTTGATCTATCAGTTCGTCGGCGCGGGGAATGGGGTATCGCGATTTGACTGTTACCCTGTTCAGTTATTTGTAGTCGATACACATGCGAAACCCTCCATCTTTTTTCGGTGTGAACATTATCGGTGCGGCGAACGGTGACGAGCTCGGTCGATTTTTTTTTTCTCTAACAGGTAGTCTAACTGCTTCCTCAGTTCGTCGAGCTCGGGCTGTGTCAATCTGAACTATCGCTGTACGGTTGGCTGTGCCCACGGCTCTAACTCTATTCAGTGGTCGTGCGCTTGCTGAGGTGACAGTCCCTCCGGTAAGTCGTCCGGAGAAATCCCCGGGTACCGTTTCAACAGTTCCTGTAGTTCGGGCGGTACCGCTGCCAGCAGTTTTTGACAATCACTTGGCTGCTCTGCTTCTCCTACCAATGCTATATCCACATCGTACACGTCAGATCCAGAGGCGACAGCCCGTTTCATCGTGATGGCGTTGACGTGGACCGTCAAAGACTCGGATGACTGCCAGCGAGGTAATTCGACCCAGTTACCACTACTTCACACAGTGCAGCTACCCATCGTCCAGTCGATTCGCGGATTGTAACGTCGCAGCCAATCATGTCCCAGTAAAATGCCGTGCCCATCCAATGTCGTCGCGAGCATTTCCTGTGTAAACCCGAAGTTTCCCCCGCAACGAACTTTCACCCTCTCCACTTTCTCCCTTATTGCCAGTGTCAGCTTCCGTGCAGTTGCGGTATTAACTAACTTGTGGCTTGCTCCTCCGTCGATAAAAATCTTCATTGCTGTCCCCTGTTTTTTCCCGTAAATCAGTATTGGGCAATCCGTCGATGTACCCTCCTTATTCATTCGAGCCCGATCAATAGCGTGAATCGGTACTGTGACTCGGTGAGGGTCGGTGAGGTTGGGAGAGCAGGTCGTCTTGTCAGTAGTTGGCCCGTTTTCTACTGACTGCTGGCGTTTCCCTGCCTCTGAGACTCCTTCCCCTGCTCTGCTCCGCGGCGTCTCAGCTCCTCTGGGCATTCGCTCTTGCGATGGCCCGGCCTATTGCAAGCAAAGCAGCGCCCCTTAAATCGCGCAGCAGCTGCATTCGCTGCAACGGCGTGTACGGTGGCGTGCTCGGTCGCCCCCCGAGGGCGATGTCCGTAGTACGACCCCGGTCTCGGACGGCGCAAATTGTCGATTTTCTCGGCGAGCGTGAGGGTCTCGTTGAAATTCGATAGCCCGCGTAGCATGATTTCGTGCGAGATGTCTGGCTTCAGCCCTCCGACATAACGGTCCACCCGCTCCGCCTCGTGCATATAGCCGACTTGCTCGCATAGTGCGAGAAAACCGCTCGTGTAGTCTTGGACCGACCCAGGTTGACGCGCTGAGATAGAAGCCGCGATCGGCTCGAAGCGCGCCCGAAGCCCTGCGCACCACGCATCCCACGTGCTGTACTGGGCGGTTTCGCAAAATGAACTCCAGGTGACGACGGGACCCGTGGGCCCTTCCTCTTGTGACGGCGGCTCGTAGGCGCGTGGCGACGTCATGATGACTCGCCACAAGTCCATGGCGGGGCCTCGTAGCATCAAAACGACGTATCGTATTTTCGCTGCGTCCGACTCAACGTAATTCGCGTCGTGAAGACCCACGATTGAACCGTTGGACCTCCACGCTGGCTAGGATCGAAGCAGGGCGGCGGTTTGAGCGGCATTGGCGCGATGATGTCAGTGTTGCCGATCGTCGCTCCAAATTCGACGTGACGACAGGCTTCGCGAGGCACTCTCGTGCTTGGTGCTGCCCTGTTCCTCATGCCGGGCATTGATTGGGCGGCGCCATCACTGGCTGCGCCTGAGCGCTGTCCCACGCTGTCGTGTTGGGACGGTGTGCCGGACAAAATGACAACCAGCTCCTCCGATTGCACAGGTGTATTTGCAGGTGCTTGTGATGGTGCTGGGGCATTCACCGTTGATTGCTGGTGGGCGGAGTCACGTTCCGACGTGAGTGTCGCAATTTCGAGCGCCGAATCTTCGGGTTGGCGCACGAGTCGGTCGAGTTGCTCATGCGTCAGAGTTGCGAGTTTGAATTCGGCCATGGCGGGGGTGTCAGTCAAGCTCAGCGAGAGCCTCAGTCGTGGCCGTGCGTGCTTTTGAGAGAGCACTTCGAGCGGAGGTGCCTGAACGCTGAGAGACGTCTACCCCCCCCAAAAATGAAATAGTGGGGGAAACGAATGTGTGGATGCGGTCCGAGAAGAGATCGTAGGCTCTGAATACCAAGTGTTACCAAATGTTTAATCGCTTTACAACGGTGCCTTTTTAGTGTTCATTACGGGAACCTAAATACCTGTTTCTTGAGTTCCAGGCTATCGTCAGTACTACACTTACATCAAGTCAGGCTTATACACAAGTTTCTCATCAGAGTTTTGAGCTACTCCATGGATCCCATCGAGACCTAAAGCTTGCTTTGTCACCAGCTCACGTCAAGATCAATGTTTTCACTTCTCAAGGTCCCTGGTTTTTCACGGGAATCAACTACCAAGGTTGGGTGTCTTTCTCCATGGCGCCAGCGACATCATCCGGCCTGGACCTGCAGCGTTTTACCTTCAAGCACAAGAGATATATACTACTGAGTGCTTTTGTGTATGTGCTCAGAACAGCTTGCTTCTCAGCCATTATCTGGCTGTCAAGCTTTCATCATCATCGCGCCATGGCGAAGGGACGCAACAACAAGAGCGGCAAGAAGAATGTTGACGATGCTCAGGATAAGGACGTGGCTGACGTACCTGACATACCTGTGAAGGATTCTGTTGGCAATGGGAGGCCTCCTTCAAGCTCCACATCTGCTACTGTGCTTGGTCCTTTTGAAGCTCTCCTGGACCTGCAGAACAACGTCGATCAGGATGCTGGATCAAGCCGGAAGGAACCTGACGGGGAGGAGGAGACTGCTGACAACTCTCAGAGGACTGCTTCTGAGGAAGGAACGCATGCGGAGGTCGATGCTGATGATAATGCGGATGATGGAGACGACACGCTGCCGGCTGAGACCCCCGACGATGAGGTCGATGGTTACCTCAGTGACGACTCCGACGAACATTTGGAGCCGGATTCGCTCAACTGTGTCATTGCTCTGAAGCGCTTTTCACTAACCTTGCTGGTGCCGATTCTCAGGAAGGCAAAAGTTAAGCGAGCTGCTGTAACAGTAGCCGCGATGCTGGAGGACTGGAAGGAACTTTTATCGCCGGACGTGCTTCAGACTACAGCTTACCAGGATCTTACGGCGATGTATCTCTCCAGTGCGCGTTACGGTCGTCTACAAGTCACTTTCGATCACGTTCGTGATGCGAACTTCGTTTGGAACCAGGTTGTCCGTCACGAGTGTGTCAATGGGGACTTCATTGATCTCACCTGGCAGCACCCGGAGGACGCGCGCTTCTTGCGCGAGCGTGTGCTGAACCCCACGGCTAAGGAGGTTGTGGTTAAAGGTGTACCGGCTGAGATAACGGCGGAGCTGATTCGTCGCCTGTTGGTGGTGTCGAAGCTGGTCAAGCGCGGTAGGAGCGCGTTCGCCAGCGGTTTTGGTTTTCATCGGACGGTTGACCTGGTGTCTGGACTGGATACTGACCGTATCCGTGGTTTGATCCTCCCCCATGCTGATGATGAGTATCGTTGGAGGTACTTCGTGGAAGACCCATCTATGGGGAAGAGTTACCTGCTTCACTTCCCGTCGCTGACTTGTGACTTCTGCGGTGGCCAACACATGTCGCGGTACCATGATCATTACGTCGCCTCGAGGCAGGAGAATTTCAACAACCTGACTGTTAAAAAGGTTCACGAGATGAATGGTATAAGCAGAGAAGCTTCTTACCCGCTGCTGGTGCACTCTTTACCGCTCGCTCTTCCTTTCTTACCTCATACTGACGGCTGTCTGCTCCTCTCCCCCCGCAGCTGCGTCCCTGAAAGCCTCAGATCTCCTGAAACGCATCATGAGAGATCCTGCAGTTATCCTCACCTCTACCAAAGGTGCACGGGAGGAATGGGTATGTGTCCAGACAGCATGTGAGAAGGCGCAAGGAAATCATTTCGAGCAGGCATCTGCCCACATCTCATGTGCTCGGCACAAAGGGGGGCTGCGGAAGGAGGGATCTGCAACTCGTGCTAGCAAGTTCTCCCAGAAGCTGCTTGCGTTCAAGAAGGAGTACATAAAAAAGCCGACGAAGTAAAGCACGACAGCACGATCATCACGCGACAGCAGGGGTGCGATGAATCTGTTAGCGATCAAGAAGAAGTTCGGTGTTTGAATGTTCCAGCAAGATATGGTGACGTGTGCATCAGTAGTAGTGTGAGAGGGGTGGCTGACATCAACGGCTCACCTGCTCCGGTAGTCATTTGTATCCTTACAGCCCGTGGATGCGAGGGAGCTTCTCAGTTGTTGATTAATGGATAAGGCCCACACGGTCATTTTCTGCGAGTTCACCATCAACGGACTCGGTGGCAAGGAAAAACAAAAGAAGTGTAGAGAATGGATGAGGGAGAAAACAGACGTGGCAGTAATCACAGACACCAGGATACAAGCAGACCATAACTTCTGGACTCAAATGAATCCGAATGCGGTTGCAGTGTGTGGGTCAGACCCCGGGGAGTCGGTGGGGGGGGGGGTTACTATAGTGAGCTTCGTACCTAGGCTGGCGTTCACGGACAGCTTCACCCATGAGTCTGGCAGGCTCCTGCCGGTGGTTGTCCGTTGGGGTGGCCTGGAGTTTCTATTGGTGGCGGCATATATCCCGGTGCAGGCAGTCAATAGGAGCAGCTTCTACAGGGACAGCCTAAAGCCGTTCTTGCAGTCCCTGCCGGCGCTCCCGAATGTTCTGGTGATGGGAGGCCTTAATGTAGTCGAGGATCCGGATTTGGACCGCACCTCTCAGTCCGGCTCCTCGGCGGAGAATCAAAGGCTTCTGAGCTGCTGGGGGAGCACGGACCTGAGAGATGCTTTCAGGCACATGCATCCGGACAAAAGGGAATACACCCTTTTGGCAAAGGCAACAAGATCCAGCTCAAGGATAGACAGAGCACTGATATAACAACCGCTGCTGAGCAAACTGGTGGAAGCGAAGCACGTGGCGATCACGAACGGGATGACTGATCACTGGAACTGGATAGGAGTGGTGCTGGAATCAGCGGATGCAGTAAAGATTGGGCTGGGCATTTGGAGGTTACGGGCGGCACAGGCAAAAAAGAAGGGAGTCAGGACAATAATCAAAACGATTATCGAGGAATCGGCCGCATCAGCCGACAAGCTGCTGGAGAGACTGACCACGTGCTTGAAGGCATACTCGAGGGAAGAGAGGAAGCGGGAGAAGGCAACCA
Organism: Closterium sp. Naga37s-1; assembly: GCA_947471745.1. NCBI lineage: Eukaryota > Viridiplantae > Streptophyta > Zygnematophyceae > Desmidiales > Closteriaceae > Closterium > Closterium sp. Naga37s-1. Next base: position 619,000 of record CANJKZ010000372.1, read on the forward strand.
AGTGCCACCTCACCAGGGAGGTAGAGCGGCTCAGAACTCGAGTGTCACGCTATCCTCACTGTCAAAGGACGGGGAGAATCCTGCTCCGAAAAGAGGAGCTGCTGGAGGCATACGAGAAGAGTCATAAAGAGAAGCTGCAGGTGTGGGCAGGCATTGAAGCAGAGCTGGATGGGGAGGTGTCAGAAGTAGTAGGAGTACGGCCTAGGCTTAGTAGCCTAGGCCACAGTAGGACTAGTAACGAGGAGCCAAGTACGAGCTAGGAATGTGTGTAGGAACAGAATTGAGAAGGAATGATTGAACTAGCAAGCAGCAGGATACAAATGGCAAACCCTAAGGGGCTGTACTCACTATAGAGTACCCCACTGCAGGCTACACAAACAACATATTCTGACACACCCCCATAGCCAAAGTGGGGTGTAATCAGCACAATGAGCAGTCATAGCAATAGTTCATAATTATCAGCAAAGCTAGAGGCTATCACAGAGGGCAAGTGAGGAGGAGGAGGGACTATGAAAGGAGAGAAGATGGGAGGCGACGACTGAAGCTGCAGACACACGGGCAACAGAAGCGGCTGACACAGTGGCGGCTGACACAGTGGCTACCGAGACAGAGCGCCCCGGAATACTGGAGTAACTGGCTCTGCGGCTACGACGAGCGGCAGAAGCAACGGACCCACGGGCGACTGGTGCAGCAGGCTCTCAGTGGCTACCGAGACAGTGCGTCCCGGAATACAGGAGTAACAGGCTCTGCGGCTGCGACGAGCGGCAGGAGCAACGGACCCACGGGCAACAGGTGCAGCAGGCTCTCTGAGCTACCAGGACAGTGCGCCCCGGACTACAGGTGCTGCGGACGACAAGACAGCAGCCTCCACTCAACCTCCCCCAACAGTCCCACACCCCTCTCACACACCCCCTGTTTCACCCCTAGCTCCATTCCCACATCACCCCCCTAGTGCCACTCCCCACGACTCCCACACCTCCACCCCCCTCAGCGGCAGCTGCAGCAGTGGGAGACGAAAAAGGAGGAGGGGAGAACCCACACCTCTCACCCCCATGCTCGCCACCCCACACCCCAACCACCGCGGAACGCACGGTGGAATGGGAGCAATGGGCAGCACGGGGGGGGGGGGGGGGACGGGCTTCTGCAGGGGCGGCAGCTGCAGGTGCGGGCTGCTCCAGGGGCGGCTTCTGCAGGTGCGGGCTGCTCCAGGGGCGGCTGCTGCAAGTGTGGGCTGCTCCAGGAGCGGCTGCTGCAGGTGCGGGCTGCTCTAGGGGCGGCTCCAGGGGCGGCTGCTGCAGGTGCGGGCGGCTCCAGGGGCTGCTGCTGCAGTGGCGGGCGGCTCCAGGGGCGGCCGCGGGGGGGGAAAACGCACGGCCCCCAGGGCGCCCCGAGGGGCGACGAGAAGGGAGCCGCGCGGCCCCCCCCGGGGCGCCGCGACGGGCACCAGGGAGGGCGCCGCGACGGGCCCCCAGAGCCACCTCGACGGGCGACGGGGAGGGCGCCGCGCGGGCCCCCCGAAGTCGCCTCGACGGGCGACGGGGAGGGCCGCGCACGGCCCCCGAAGTCGCCACGACGGGCGACGGGGAGGGCGCCGCGCACGGCCCCCGAAGTCGCCTCGACGGGCGACGGGAGGGGACCGCGCGCGGCCCCCGTGGTCGCCACGACGGGCGACTGGTGGGGAGGCCGCGCGGGCCCCCAAGGTCGCCTCGACGGGCGACGGGAGGGGAGGCCGCGCGGGTCCCCGAGGTCGCCTCGACGGGCGACGGGGGGGGAGGCCGCGCGGGTCCCCGAGAGCGCCTCGACGGGCGCTTCGACGGGAGGGGACCGCGGAGGCCCCCCCAAGGGCACCACGACGGGCGCCACGGAAGGGAAAACCGCCAGGCGCCCCGAGCGCGCGGCGGGCAGAAATTAGGGTTTCGCCGCCGCGCACCACGGGGCGCGCGGCGGACAGTACGGCAGCGGAAGCAGGTGGTGGGCCCATACACAGGAAGGCGGCAGACATGCCGCCCTCTGATACCATGTCAGAAGTAGTAGGAGTACGGCCTAGGCTTAGTAGCCTAGGCCACAGTAGGACTAGTAACGAGGAGCCAAGTACGAGCTAGGAATGTGTGTAGGAACAGAATTGAGAAGGAATGATTGAACTAGCAAGCAGCAGGATACAAATGGCAAACCCTAAGGGGCTGTACTCACTATAGAGTACCCCACTGCAGGCTACACAAACAACATATTCTGACAGGAGGTGGCATCGGGTACCCTGTCAGTGCAAATTAAGACCCGGAAGGAGAAAACAGCAATCCGTGAAGTGTCAAGGAACGGGGCTACCTTCTCAGGGGTAAAGGAGGTCCTCTCAGCGGCGATAGACCATTTTCAGGAGGCTTTCGGTTGTACGGACGGGGAAGCGGTATCCGCCACAGAGAATCATCCCATGCAACGACACCTGGGGGAAGAGAGCAGGAAGATGTTGAGTGCGCCTTGGTCGGAGGAGGAAGTGCGGAAGGCAGTACGAGAGCTCGCTCCAGGAAAGTCGCCAGGAGCAGACGCCTTGCCTAAGGAGCTCTTTGACCGCAACTGGGATCTGCTGGGACCGGTGCTGATGGACCTGGTGAAGAGATTCACAAGGGGTGAAGAGCTGCCGCAAAGCGTCTCAATAGCAGTGACCATCCTGCTGCATAAGAAGGGAGACAAGAGTGACTTAGGGAACTACCGACCAATAACGCTCTTGAGCACGATATACAAGGTCGTGGCGAAAGTAATGGCAAGCAAACTCAAAAAGGTGTTGCATGAGGTTATTTCAGAAGATCAATATGGCTTCTTACCTGGCCGGAAGCTGGCGGACGCGGTGGCAGTAGTAGCAGACGCCATCGAAGCAGAAGCTAATGGGAAGGAGGACTGGTACCTGTTGATGGTCGACTTCCAGAAGGCATTTGACTCAATCTCTCGTGTCTACCTCTTCAACACGCTGCGAAAGCTGGGCTTGCCGGAGGAATTTATAGCCTGGACGGAGGGGCTGCACAAGGAGGCAGGAACACGCTTGCACATAAACGGGTGGACGGGTGATAAAGTAGCGGTGGAAAAGGGGGTGCGCTAAGGATGTCCGCTGGCGCCATACCTCTTCCTCTGCGCCGTTGAGCCGCTTTGTCAAGAGATCAATAGGAAAAAACTGGGGATCGGAAAGAGAGGTGTGGGTAAGCTGGTGTATCTAAGCTACACCGATGATCCCTCTCTCCTGCTGCACGGAGCAAAGCAGCTGAAATCAGCGGCAAAAGTGTTGTCTAAATTCGGAGAGGAATCGGAGCTGAAAGTATATGAAGGAAAAACAGTGATTTTCCTGCTGGGGAAGAACCAGGGGAAGCTGGTGCCACAGAGCCTGCGGTATAAATGGGCGGACAAAGACGAGCCGGAGCGACTGCTGGGGTTTTGGATTACACCCAATGGAGACCCAACCCCCTTCTGGAACAAGGCATTGGAGAGAGCGAAGGGGGAGTTAGCAAAGTGGGAGATGCAGCACCTGACAGCATCGGCGAGGGTGACGATAATAAACAATTACATCGTGCCAATCTTCCTCTTCCAGGTGCAGGTCTACTTACCGCCGGAAGATATATGGAAAAAAAGTTCACAAGCTGTGTCACACCTTCGTCTCGAAGGGGGAAGAAGTAGAGGAGAAGCGGTTCATCCTCTGGAACTATATGCTGGCCTCCACGCCTCGGAAGGATGGGGGGCTGGGTCTGATATGCCCCTAGCAGAGAGTTGATAGTATCGCCGTACAGAACGTATGCTGGCTGGTGCTGAAGCCAAGCTCCGTCAAGAGGTGGCTGGCGGAGAAGGCGGCAGAGATGCCCCTGGGGTTGGACACCATCTTTGCTCACAAGTCCCTGTTGGACCACTGTAAAAAAGGGAGCGCGCGGTGGAAGGAGTTAGTCGGGAAATTTTGGAACTCACCACTGTGCAAGGCGCGCATGCCGGCAAGCTGGTGGGAGGTGGAGCAGGAGCACCTGGCTTTCAACCCGAATATCCCTTTGAGAGGAGCGAGCCCCTTCGGGAATCAGAAAGGGACGGAGTTTCTGCTGGGCATGCATATGGGTGACCTGATACAAAAGTCAGCGGACGGAGCATGCTGTCTCAAGGGAGTGGATGTCCTGACGAGGGAGCTAGGAAGCAAGAAAAAAGCGAAATGTGCACTGAAAGCTTTCAACGTGGCACCCCAGGGCTGGAGGGGGATGGTGCTTGAGAAGCTGACGAGCGAGGAGGTGGTAGCCACGGTAAAGCTATTGCGGACGCAGAACGGCGCCACCGGGGAACATGTCTACTGGCAGACCGAGGGAGCGAAGGAAAATAAAGTGGTAGGAAGGCTATGCGACGTGGGAGATGGCGGCCGCTACACGCCGTGCACGGGAAATCTCACGGTGGGACTTCGGGCTTTGGCGCGTAGTGCCGATGGTCATGGAGGGCTGCGTGTTCCTGGGGCCCATGGGAGAGGCACGAACGAAGCTGCTGCTATCAGAGGCGTGCAAAGGAGGGGAGCTGCTCCCGCTGAGAGAAATCAGGAAGGCGTTAGCAAGCTCCGCTGGCACACAGGAGGGTCAGAGGAGATGGGAAGGGCAGAGGAGAGAAATTGAATGGGACAGATCATCGATCAGAGAGACTCACTTGCCACTCCCCGTCGGGCACGTGAGATTCTTCTGAGACTTCACTGTAGAAACCTGCAAGTGGGCTCGAGGCTTTTCTTCATGGGGGTGGTCTGCCCGCACTGCCGAGGAGAAGAAGCACCAGAGCACTGTCTTCTCGGCTGCCCGGCAGTGCAGGAGGTGGTGGGCCTTTTGAGAAGGGGTTTGGAGGCAATGAACCCGGGGCTGACTTGGCAAGACCTCGAGGACCTGCTCTTCATGCGGAGGAGCACGAAATCTGGTTTTCCGGAGGGGACATGGATCGCTACTGTGCTGCACCAAATATGGCTGGCAAGGTGCAACGCGGCATGGAGGAACGAGCATTTCCAAGCTGGAAGGGTGGCCCGGCAAGCAGTGGTTAATTTTGTCGCGCATGCAAGGGTGGACTGCTTGGCGCGGGAGGTGACAGCGCGGAAGAAGGGTCAGGTGCTGAATGGTGAATGGGCACACCTGGCAGCTGATGAGGCGATGGTGATGAGACGAATCTGCAGCAGCGGCGAACCGCTGACGTGGAAGATCAGCTTCAGCTCAATATGGGACAACCCGAGGATGACGCATCAGCCACCGTAAATGCACTAGAGGGGATATGCGATACTGGTTATTGTAGCGCTCCCCTCCCCGAAACAGTTACGACTGTCGGTGTCTTTGCACTCATGTAATGTATAAGATACAAAAAAAAAAAAAAAAAAAAAAAAAAAAAAACCAAGTGTTACGAGTGCAATTGAGCGAGCGAGCGAGAATTGCACTATCGAAGCAAAACAATACAATGAGCGAAGAATATATAGTGAAGCTAGCGTGGTAACGGTAACGCGAGAAAATGGGGTGCTCTACAGGCCTAGCGCCGAGGTTGGGAAATGTCGAGGCGGAGGTCCGGAGCGCGGGTTACCAACCGAACCGTGAGGTTGGGTCGCATCGTGAACAGTGGCAGGAGTCATAGTCGATGTTGCAATCAGAAGTTGATCGTACCTAGGATCACCTCAGGAAGGTTCGCACACGACTAACTAAAGATGGTGGGCCCTTGACCTCAATAGCAGAGTGGATGTAAAATGCTTGAGATGATTAAAACATGCAAGTACAAGGATTATAAATATGAGTACAGGGGAATTCGAAACGACCTAGCTAGCCATGTACTCTAAGGGGTACACTCCCTTATTGAAGCGAAATCCAACCGTGCGACTCCAGACAGTTACGAAACTGTTCGGGCAGAATCCTCGCCACTGCTGCTGCCTGATGCTGTCTGCCCAACGGTCCAGATGCCTTCGTAACCGTACGACCCTTTGCCGTATGTATGCGGCTGCTCCACGTAGATCACTGTATCTACTAACGCCTACAGGAACGCGTTCTTCACATCGATTTGTCGGAGCGGAAGGTGTCGTGCGGCAGCGATGGCGAGGAGAATTCTGACGGAGGTATAACGGCTGACTGGTGCAAATGTCTGGTTGAAGTCAATGCCGTGCCTCTGATCGTAACCGCGCACTACCCAGCGCGCCTTGAATCGTTCGATCATGCCGTCAGCTACGGTCTTCACGCGGAAGACCCATTTCTCTGAGAGAATCTTCCTCCCCTTAATTGCCGCTCGATCGACGAGCACCCAGGTGTTGCGGGACTCAAGTGCCTTAATTTCCGCATCCATCGCTTCGCGCCACTCCTTGCTGTGTGGTCCCGTGAGTGCTTGGCGCGGATTCTTCGCCTCGATGACACGTGACGCCGTTGAGGGGGCAGTATGGAGCCCGAGAAGTTGGAGTCCCGAAACTGTGCTGTCGTGGCGGTGCTGTGGGATGACTTCCTGCACATCATCATCGTCGCTTTCCGGTTCAGGTGGTGCTGGCGGTGCTGCGCCTCCGCCGCTTCCGCTTCCGCTTCCGCCTGCTGCGCCTGGTCCTCCTCCAGGGGAATCGTCGTCGGCGTCGTCGTCGTCATCATCGCGATCGCCTCTTGTGAACTCGCCTCTGGGATCCTGCTCCAGAATGGCTGCTACAGCTTCGTCTTTAGGTGAGGCGTAGCTGTGTCCGTCGTTGGCATAGACGCGGTTCGCGTTCGCCTGCTCGTCTTCGCGGAATTGCAGAAGGAATAGCCGCTCGTAGAAGATGACATCGCGCGCGTTCTTGATTTTCTGGCTCAAGAGGTCCAGAATGAGCCATGCTTTGTGCTCGTGGCTGATGCCGAGGTGAATCCCCCAACGCACGCGGCTTGCAAACTTCCCGATAGTCGATGTCGGCGGGCGGTACTGCACCATGCATCCCCACACGCGGAGCATGGATGTGTCGCCCTTGGTCCCCGTCCACTTCACATGCGGTGATGAGTTGCCGGTGATGGCGGTGGTTGATAGCAGGTTGTGCACCCGCACGGCGTGGTGCATTGCGTAGGTCGAGTAGGTCGGCGGAAGCTTCGACTACTTCATCAGCGCCCGCACCTTTGTCATGAGGGTGCGATTCGTGCGCCCAGCTATGCCCTGCTGCTGGTGCGCGTAGGGGAGGGAAATGTGGTGCTCGATTCCCTTCTGCACGAGGTAATCTTGCAGCTCCTTGCTTCTGAACTCCGCCGCGCCGTCAGACTGCCAGATCTTCAACTTCTCCCCAGATTGCCGCTGCGCGTGCGCCAGCCATAGGCGGAACACTTTGTATGCCCTGCTGCGCGCTTCCACGTTTACGACCCATACGTAGCGCGTTCCGGCGTCGACGAATGTAAGCGTGTATAGTTCGTCGTTGATGCCGCAATGCCCCACGTTGAGGAAGTCGCTGTACACCTTCTCTGGTTTGGTGTAGCGGTTAGTTCCGGGATCTAGCAAGGGGAACCGGCTGGTGGCTCAGTGCGGCCTCGGGGCAGACGGTGCAGTTGTGCGGATGTGTCGCACCCCTTACTTCGGTGCCATCAGGGCGCAGGAGTGCGCCAAGTGCAAACACGCTGGCCTCGATGCAGTTCTTCAGTATTACGCGCGAGTGGTGACCTAGGCGCTGGTGCCAGATGGCATCGTGTTGAGTGATGCTACCATTCGCATTCACGTCTGTCTGCCTCCCATCATATGTTCATGCGTTGCATGCGTATTGTGAGTGTGTGCAAGAATTTGTGTTTTGTGCGGTTTGGTTTTTCTGAGTGTGTGTGTGAATGTTATTTGGCTTGAGCAGATATCTGAAGTGACTCCTCTGCTCAAGAGCTTTCCGAGGAACCAAGTATCGCTTCAATCGGAGCACAAACAAGAAAGTTACGAACGTTGGAGTTCGTATGCTTTTGATATTTGGTTGTGGTGACTATGGGAAGTTGTGGGGTTGACTCAATATGGGGTACAGACTTTTGGGGGTTGGGAAATTCGTCTTTTCTACTGTAGTTGCTGCCAAATGGTTGGGGGAAACCAAACCAGGTTGGCAAGTGTGGCCAAGTTGGGTTGAGGTGGATTGTGGAGGTTGGGATAGTGACAAAGGTCAAAGTTGGGTTGCCTATGGGGAAGGGAATTGTATGGCATGGGGTTTCCTTGGTTGGGGACTCTCTTGGGACCTTCCCTCTCGTCCTCCTCATCCCTTCCACCTGGTTTAGTGCTACTCCAATTCTCTTGTGTGAACTTTGTGATTGAGTTAAGTTCTTATGGCAGCATACCCCCCTGTGCGCCGAAATTGATAAGTCGAGATTTACTTCACCTCTTGATACGTTTCAACTTGGGAATTGTAGCCACGGAGTAGGGCTACAACATATATGAGTTTAGTGAAGTTTTGACAGTGCACTTTTCGTCGACGGCGTTTCTTGTGAGCGCAACTATTCTGTCCAGAAATAGGGACCAACGATTTTGAGAAATTTAGGCACCTAATCTTCATAGACTCCGTCCTTAGTCTCTAACAAGTGGTATCAGAGCTGATTAAGGACCCTATGAGGAGTCTACTGAAGTTTGAAGACCCTCCTAGACCCACCATGGCCTGTGGGCGTGCCTAAGTGGAGTTCTGGAGGTTGGATGTGACTTCCGCTAAGGGGAAACTCTGCCAAAATTTCGTTGGCGCCGACACTTGTGAAGATTGTGTGGATCTATATTGTGACCAGCAAAGGGGGGAGCTGAAACCTCTGATTGGGAGCAGAGGAGATGAATCAAGGGAGTGGAGATGCAGCTGAGAAGAGGAGTGAACCGCCACCATCCAAGATCGAAGCTTTGGATGGCTCCAACTATGAGGAATGGAGCGGGCGGATGCGGAGCGCCTTCAAGCGCTACAAGCTGCTGAAAATTGCAATGGGAGAGGAGAAGATGCCGGGGGAAGGAGATGCCCGCGATCGGTGGATTGAGAAGAGCGCGGTGCTTTACGACCTCATCCTCCAATCGGTCAACAACGACATGTTCCAGCACATCAAAGATTTGGTGGAGTTGGATGATTCCGGACCGAAGGCATGGAAGCTGCTACGCGACGTGATTCAGCCCAACACGCTGCCGATGGTGATTGTGTTGGAGAAGGAGTTGGCTGCCCTCTCCATGAAACCGGGAGATGATGTGAAACCGGTCCTTGACAAGATCAAGGACACCTATGCGAGGATGGCAGCGGCGGGCAGCGAAGTGTCGCAGATGCAACAGTGCACCAAGATCATCTCGGTGCTCGACAACTCGTGGGACAACCTCATCCCCACCCTCAACGTTCAGCAGGACAAATGGACGCCTGAGTGGCTACGGCAGCAGATTCTGCAGGAGGACTTCCGCAGACGCCACACGGGAGGTGGTGCTGCCAACAAAACTGCTGAGGGGTATGGAGCTGCAGGAGGCAGCAGAGGAAGAGGGGGAGGGAGAGGCCGAGGCCGTGGGAGAGGCTTTGGCAGAGGGAGAGGCCGAGGTGACTACAATGAGGGGCATGGGAGCTCTGGTGGCAGGGGGAGCACCCGAATGGAGGGTGCGTGCTGGTACTGCAAGAAGGCTGGACACCCGTGGTTCAAGTGTTTCAGCCGGCCTGAGGGATGGGCCCCACCAGGCATGAAGCCGCCAAGTGGTGAACGTGCACGCGGTGGCGCTGTGCAAGGTTCAGGTGCACAAGGTGATGGTGCACAAGGTAAAGCCTACCCTGGGATGTTCCTCATGGTTGAGGATGTGCAAGGGAGTGGGGGTGATGTGGGTTCAGTTGGGAAGGTTGTGATGCACCCCCTCACTCACTGGGTGATCGATTCAGGTTGCACGAGTCATATGACCCCACGGGCAGATTTGCTTGATGAGGTAAAACCTCCTGGGAAGATCAAGTTTGTGGCTGCCGCTTCAGGTGCTTTGCTCCCTGTGATTGGTGTTGGGAATGCCAAGGTGATGGGAGCCAATGGAGAGCTTGTGGGGCTTGGGAATGTGCTGTTGGTTGAAGGTTTGTCCGCTAACCTTCTTTCTGTGCGCCGGCTGCAGAAGAGCAAGGCTGAAGTTACCTTCGGCCCAACCAGCTGCCGTGCAAAGCTTGGGAAGTTGCTGCTGTGGAACTTGGAGGAGAAGAGCAGCTGCATCAAGGACCTGTGGCAGCTGCCCATCATCCCTTGGAAGGGGAAACCACCAGCAACGGCAAAGGCAGCGGCAGCGGCTAAAGCAACTGCGGGAGGAGAGGAGAATGCACCAACTGCTGGGGCCCTGGATGCAGTCAAGAAGGTGCAGCAGCCACAACAGCCACATGGTGAGGTGCTTGCTGGTGTGGATGCAACAGCTGCATGGGCAAAGGCTTCATCTGGGAGTGGTGAGGCTGATTGGGAGACGTGGCATGAGAGGCTGTGCCATGTGAACATTCCTATGCTGCAGAAGTTGGTAAAGGATGGGTGCTTGAAGGGGCTGGAGGTGAAGGGGGCAGCAAAGGAGATTGGGAGCTGCCCTACATGCCTTGAAACGAAGTTCACGAAGTTTCCCTTCAGCAGCAGCACGGGACCAGCCAAGGCACCGCTCGCGCTTGTGCACATGGATGTGGTGGGCCCCACGAGGGCCCTTTCTCTCTCGGGCAGCCGCTACTTCTTGACCATTGTGGACGACCACACGCTTGCGGTGTGGGTCTACCCTCTGAAGACTAAGGGGGAGGTGGCAGCGGCTGTTCTCAAGGAGTGGATGCCGAGAGCTCAAAGGGAGAGCGGACATAAGGTGAAGGTGATCCGCACTGACAACGGGGGAGAATTCATTGGCGCCGATTTTGAGGCGGTGCTGAAGAAGAAGGGGATCCAGCATCAGCTCACGGTGCCCTACAACCCTCAGCAGAACGGTGTGGCTGAGCGGTTCAACCGGACCCTACAGGAAGGTGCTCGCACTCTCCTTGGGCGTGCAGGGCTGCCGGATCCGTTTTGGGTGACTGCACTGCGGCAGGTCGCCCTTGTGAAGAACAGGGTGCTGGCGACTGTGGGGGACAAGCAGTGGGTCCCCTACACCAAGTGGTATGGGATTGCACCAGCTGTGAACATGCTGAGAGCCTTTGGGTGCATGGTGGTGTTTCATGTGCCTAAGGAGAAGAGGGGAAAACTGGAAGCTTCTGGGAGATGGGGTGTGCACTTGGGGCTTGCTAAGGATCACAAGGGCTGGCTGATTTGGGACTTGACCAGCCAGCAGCTGACTGTGTCAAGGGATGTGAAGTTCCTTGAGTCCTTGTACTACAAGGAGTGGAAGCAGCAGCAGCATCAGAAGCTTCCTACGACACCGCTAATTGTCGAGGCCGATGAGGTGCAGCGGCCTTCGAGGCAAGTGGAGGTTTCTGTCTCTGAGAATGAGATCTCTGGGGTGACTGAGGATGGGGGAGAACCTGAGGTGGAGGAGCAGCAGCAGCAGCAACAGCAGCAGCAGCCGCAGCAGCAGGAGGAGCAAGGTGCTCCACAAGGTGCCGGACGTACGGCTGACCGTCCTAGGAGGGATGTGCGCCCTCCTAACAGGCTGACCTATGCAAGCCGTGGCAAGCCAAAGGTGGTAAGGGCTGGGAGTGTGGCTGAGCAGTGTGATGAGGATGAGATAGCACACTGCTACTGGGCAGCCGTCCCTGAGCCCAAGACGCTAGCTGAGGCATTGAGCGGGCCCGATGCTGAAAAGTGGAAGCAGAGTGTGAAGGAGGAGTATGATTCTCTGCTGGAGAATGAGACGTGGGAGCTGTGTGAGCTGCCACCCGGGAAGAAGGCCATTTCTTCCAAGCTGATTTTCAGGCACAAGTACGGACCTGATGGGGCGCTGACCCGCTACAAGTCAAGGCTTGTGGCTAAGGGGTTTCAGCAGACAAAGGGAAAGGACTTCAACGAGCTCTATGCTCCTGTGGGGAAAGGCACAACACTTCGGGTGTCATTGGCAATGGCAGCAAACCGTGGATGGCGGGTGAAGCAGATGGACATCACCACCGCCTTCCTCAATGGGATCATTCTGGAGGAGCTGTACATGTTACAGCCTGAGGGTTTGGATGATGGGAGCGGCAGGGTGTGCAGGCTGAAGAAGGCCATCTATGGCCTGAAGTAGGCTCCTCGTGCATGGTACCACAAGTTAGAGGAGACTCTGCTGGCTGGGGGTTTCAAGAAGAGTGAGTGTGATCACAGCTTGTTCCTGCTGCAGGAGAAGGAGTAGTTTCTCATGCTCCTGGTGTATGTGGACGACATTCTGCTCTTCTCTGAGTCGTCTGCAATGATTGAGCATGTGGAGGAGATGCTGGAGATGCAGTTTAAGTGCTCCAAGATGGGAGATGTGAAGTACTATTTAGGGATGCATGTGGAGAGGGACCTTGACAAGGGAGTGTTGAGGTTGCACCAGAGAAAGTATTGTGAGGGGCTGGCTGAGAAGTATGGGCTGCAAGATGGAGGAAAGCCAGCCACCCCACTGCCTTCGGGGTTCACTGTGGAGCCCTGTGCTGATGAGGAGGTGGTGGGTGAGAGTGACAGGAAACTTTTTCATTCCATGGTTGGGGCACTCAACTATGCGGCTAACCACACACGGCCTGACATTGCCTTTGCAACATCCAGGCTTGCCAGTGTGGTTTCACGCCCCAGTCATGAGCAGCTGGAAGCGGCCAAGAGGTTGGTCCGCTATGTGAGTGCAACGGCATCAGTGGGTTTGGAGTACAGTGCTGTGAGGCAGAGGCTGCAGAGGAGTGCAGCTGATTTGGGCAAGGGGGAGATGCTCCTGACCTGCTACACTGACGCTAGCTTCAACTCGGTGAAAGCGGATGGCACCAGCATTGGAGGCTATGTGTGCCTGTTCGGAGGCGGTGCAGTGAGCTGGCGCAGTAAGAAGCAGAATGAGGTGGGGCAGTCCTCGTGTGAGACAGAGTACATGGCCCTGCATCATGGGGCAAAGGAGGTGGTGTGGCTGAGGCGTTTGTTGGAGGAGATTGGAGTTGGTCAGAGGGAGCCGACTGTGATTTTCTGTGATAATGAGTCGGCGGTGAAGCTAGCGAAGAATGCTTGTCTTCATGGGCTGACCAAACACATCAGGCCTAAGTGGCACTGGGTGAGAAGGCTCCTGGACAAGGAGGTGCGGCTGGAGATTGTGAAGACCCATCAGCAGGCGGCTGACATTCTCACCAAGCGCCTGGCTGAATCTGAGCATTGGAAGGGCATGAAGCTTGCTAGGATGAGTGTGCATTGAGGGTGCATGCTTGAGCTATGGCATGTGGGATGATGGTTGGCAGCCAGAGGGGGAGTTTGTTGAGTGATGCTACCATTCGCATTCACGTCTGTCTGCCTCCCATCATATGTTCATGCGTTGCATGCGTATTGTGAGTGTGTGCAAGAATTTGTGTTTTGTGCGGTTTGGTTTTTCTGAGTGTGTGTGTGAATGTTATTTGGCTTGAGCAGATATCTGAAGTGACTCCTCTGCTCAAGAGCTTTCCGAGGAACCAAGTATCGCTTCAATCGGAGCACAAACAAGAAAGTTACGAACGTTGGAGTTCGTATGCTTTTGATATTTGGTTGTGGTGACTATGGGAAGTTGTGGGGTTGACTCAATATGGGGTACAGACTTTTGGGGGTTGGGAAATTCGTCTTTTCTACTGTAGTTGCTGCCAAATGGTTGGGGGAAACCAAACCAGGTTGGCAAGTGTGGCCAAGTTGGGTTGAGGTGGATTGTGGAGGTTGGGATAGTGACAAAGGTCAAAGTTGGGTTGCCTATGGGGAAGGGAATTGTATGGCATGGGGTTTCCTTGGTTGGGGACTCTCTTGGGACCTTCCCTCTCGTCCTCCTCATCCCTTCCACCTGGTTTAGTGCTACTCCAATTCTCTTGTGTGAACTTTGTGATTGAGTTAAGTTCTTATGGCAGCATACCCCCCTGTGCGCCGAAATTGATAAGTCGAGATTTACTTCACCTCTTGATACGTTTCAACTTGGGAATTGTAGCCACGGAGTAGGGCTACAACATATATGAGTTTAGTGAAGTTTTGACTGTGCACTTTTCGTCGACGGCGTTTCTTGTGAGCGCAACTATTCTGTCCAGAAATAGGGACCAACGATTTTGAGAAATTTAGGCACCTAATCTTCATAGACTCCGTCCTTAGTCTCTAACACATCGTCGGCGCAGAATCCAGAGGTGTGCATGCGCGTGTGCTTCTGCGGGATCCTCGTCAGGCGCTTGAGTCGGTGTCGCTGCTGCTACTTCAGCTTATTCTTCGTTCACCGTCGTCAGGATTAGCGCAAGAAATTCCCTATCAAGGATGGTGGAGAGGGGAATATTAGTTCCAGGGATAGTTCCCGGGAAGAAGGTTGGTTCGCGCGGGTCGGGAGCAGGCCCGTAGACGGTGCGGCGCGGAGTAGATGGCTCATTCCCCCTGTCGATGGTGTCCCAAGGGTCACTCCCTGGCGGGATGTCAGGTGGGGGCAGTGTGGGTTCAGGGCGGCGCAGAGGACGACCGAGAGGAACAACAGGAGGTTTGGCCTCAATTTCTTCTGCTTCCCGCCTTTGGTCCTCGCGGGAAGATCCCCAGCCACTTGACTCGCCGCCAGATGCAGTGCCCCATCCGCCGGTGTTGTCGCTGGTGACTGCTCCCCATCCGCCAGTGTTGCCCCCAGTTGCAGCTCCCCATCCGCCGGTATCTCCGCCAGTGTCGCTCGTGCCCCACCCGCCAGCGCTTCCCCACCCCCCTTCATTGGAGGCGCTCTCTTCTTCGCCCCATCCGCTCCAGGCGAATGTGCCGCGTGACTTCGCAAGGCTCCGTTGGCCAAGTTCTTCCGCTTCGCGACGCGCCAGTTCCTTTTTTGCGTTACGGTAAGCTTCTTCGTAGAGTCGCGCTGGTGAGCTTAGATTCCCAGAAATTTCTCCTTTGTGTAGGGCTGCGGGACTTTCTCCTTTGTGTAGGGCCGCGGGACTCCGTGCGCATCGAAGGTGCCGACGCCGACGCCGCGCAGCATGCCCCGAAGGTGTTGTGAAGCAGGTCCGGGAAGGGGATGTTCCTCCGTTCCGAAAACGACGCGCGTGGCGGTCTCGAGATCCAGGTGAGACAACCCTTCTTCAGGCGGTGCTTCCCGCTCTGCTTCGGCGATGGCGGCGAGGCCGCGGCCGGCAATCGCGCTTGTTGATGCCGTGGGCGTGTGGCAATCTCTGCAGATGCCGTCGGGGTCGGGGTCGTGCAACGCCAGCTCGCGCGAGTGTGGGTGATGTGGCACCCACGGTCTTCCATCTGGGTGCTTCCAGTCGCGGTGGTGAACATGCTCGAATCGCAGGGGGACCAGATCGATGAGCTCTTGCGAGTTGCCGCTGCAGTCGGGAATGTCGAATTTGAGGACGTAAACTCCGTTTTCGGAGTGCGCTCGACCGATCTGCTTGCGCGTCTTGTTCGGCATCGTGAAGTGGAGTAAAGTGTCACGTGTCTGGGGGTCGGTGCTAAGGTCGACCCCGCTGTCCATGAGTTGTGCCGCTGAGAGGAGATTGAAGCATAGATTCTGCACGATCAGCACGTCGTTCAGCGTGATGTGTGTTTTGCTCCCTCGGGCCTTGAGTACAACGATGCCTTGTGCGCTTGCGCGCAAGCGCGTGTTGTTCGCCACCGTGACGTAGGTGACGGCAAGGGTGGCGACGGTGTTGGATATGTAACGCTCAGAGCCCACCATATGCTGCCCACAGCAGCTGTCCAGGTACAAGGTGTTGTAGTGCCTGTTGTCGTTACGCGCGAGCAGCGCCAGTCGCGGAGTAACGATGTGCGTGTGTCGACCTTCAGAAACTGTTCGCGCGCGATCCAATCGATCGGTGCCACCCGCGTGTCAGATATGTGCGGGAGACTCTCAAGCAGCGGGATTGTGAGATTCCAATCTTGGGCGTCGTCGTCGTTGAAGTCGTGATGCGTGCTAAACGGATTGTTGTTCGAGAACGCTCCGATTGGGTGAGGTGCCGGCTCAAGTGACGGTGAGCGAGCGCGAGGACGACGCCATCCGCTTGTCATTGCCATATTTCCCATGACATTGCGGACGGGAGCAGGCTGTGGCAGCTGCTGCTGCTGCTGATGCTGAACCATTGGGTTCAGGTTGCGCGAAGGAGGTTGATACCCCTGGGCTGGACGCGAGTCGTTCCGTGCGTCTTGTCGGCCGGACCAGGTGCTCGGATTGGTATGGCGAGGGCGAGATCGGGACTTGCATCGATCTGCCGGGTGCCCAAAATTTCTGCAAATCTTGCAGTAGAGGCGCCGCGGCCGTCGCTCTTCGGTGTTGTCGGCATAGAAGGCGAGGCGTTCCCGTTCTCGTCACGGCGCTAGTCGCTGCTGGTCCATATCCCGTCGTTCGACGAGGAGGGCGGCGCATAGGGCGGCCTCCGAGATGACCCCCTGCTGTCGGAGAAGCGCCTTGCAGGGCCGCCACTCTGAGCCAAGCCCTTGAAGCACGATGTTCACGAATATCTCCTCAGAGATCGTGCTCCCAAGTTTCGCGATCTGATCGCGTAAGCTCCGACAGCGATTCAGGTAGCTGTTGGCCTTCTCCCCTAGGGCCATTCTTGTTTCCAGTAGCTGCTGGAGTAGGCGGCTCGACGAAACCGAGTCCTTTGGTTGGTACACGCCATTCAGGTGGCGCCAAGCGTCGAGGGCTGGAGCAGGTGAAGTTTTGTATGAGCGAATGCTCAATTGCTCCGCGCGACATGTTCCGCAGAAGGACCACGTACGCCACCATGTGTCAAACATATATGCTGCTTATTGTGTAGGCTGTAGTGGGGTAGTCCATATGGGGTACAACCCAATTAGGGTTTGCTACTTGTACCCATCTTGCTCATAGTTCATTCATTCTCGCTCGTTAATTTTGACAGGGTTTCAGAGCAGGTCCTAGCCTAGGACCGGTTTCTTAGGGCCCACCGAGTAGCGCTACCCCACCCGTTGCGCCACTGTGATCGCGCCGCCCTGCCCTGCCCTGCCCTGCATCGCGCTGCCTGCGCTGCCCTGCATCGCGCTGCCTGCGCATGCTCTGCCCTACCCGCGCGCCGCCCGCCGCAGCGCGCACTGCCTTGCCCGCGCGCCGCCCGCTGCAGCGCGCCCTACTGACTCGCGCGCCGCCTGCTGCAGCGTGCAATGCCCTGCCCGCGCGCCGCCACGCACGCCCTGCCTGCGCGCCGCGCCGTCGCGTCGCCCTGCTCGCGCACCACCCGCACCGCGCGCGCCGCCCTGCCCGCGCATCGCGCTGTCAGAATAGTGAAGGAAGGAATGACTGAACTAGCAAACAGGTGGGTACAAGTAGGAAACCTAAAAGTGTTGTACCCTATATGAACTACCCCACTACAGCCTACACAGACTATTGCATATAAGTTTGACACATCCCCATAGGCCAAGTGGGGGAGAACAAGAGGTCACAAGACCGGTCAAGAAAGGCAAAGCAAGCCCAGGGTGGATCACGACGTCACCACGCAGTCTGAGCACAAGCAAATGGCCACAAGGCCAGTTCACATGCAGAGTTAGATAAAGGAGAACAAGCAATACAGTGATCACAACCTAGCAAGTGTAACATTCTGGTATATATAGAGAGATCACAGTACAAGCAGAGTCAAGAAGTAAGCAAGTGAGGCACAGTAGGCACAAGGCCTAGAATAGTACAGAAACGCTGATGATCACAAGGCTGAAGCGCCTTGGTGAAGACATCAGCAGTGTTGGCCCGAGTGGCCACGTAAGCAAGACAAAGCTGACCACGCTGCTGCAACTCTCGAGCAAGGAAGTAGCGCAGAGCGATGTGCTTCGTTCTGTGCTCTAGTCTGTGCTCCTGACACAAGGCAATCATGGCCTTGTTGTCGACGTACAGCACTGGAGGAGAACGAGGCGGCTCTCCCAGGTCGGTCAGCAGGTAGGTGAGCCAGCATAACTCCTGTGCAGACATGGCCCCTGCGTAGATCTCAGCCTCACAACTGGAGCTGAGAACAGAAGACGAGCGGGTAGACCGCCAAGAGACAGAGCCGGAGCCAAGACTGAAGGTGTAACCCTGTGACGACCGCTGCGTAGCCAAGTCGTCAGCCCAGGAAGCGTCTGCGTGACCAGTGAGGACAACTCGAGCCCGTCCTCCAAGCACGAGCCCCATGCCCGATGTACTGCACAAGTAGCGCAACACCCTCTTAGCTGCATCCATGTGCTCCTTCCTGTGTCGGCCAGGAGCGACATAGCGTGCTAGAATGCTAAGAGGGTAGGCAAGGTCAGGTCGAGTGCAGGTCATCAGGTACATGAGGCAGCCCACAAGCTCTGGATACGGGCCACTCGGCTCTACGGACTCGTCCGAAGGTGGAGCTGAGAGCGAGTGACCGGTAGGCAGAGGAGTGGACTGTGGCGAGGAGTACGTGAAGCCGAAGCGCTGAAGGACCTGCTGCACCATGTGTGACTGAGTCAAGGTAATGGTGCGCTGTGCTCTCTCCCGGGTGATCCGCAAGCCAAGATAGCTTGTCAGCTCACCCAGGTCTGTGCACGTGTGTCTCTTCTGCAGATTCGACTTCACAAGGGCTAGTGCCTAAGTGTCAGCAGTAGCAAAGACCAAGTCGTCTACGTACACGAGAACGTAGAACGGCGGCAGAGTGGTGTCGGTGCGTAGAAACAGCGAAGGGTCAGCAGTAGAAGGAGCAAACCCAAGAGCAGCAAGAGTCGTCCTCAGTGTGTCGTGCCACTCACGGGGTGCCTGGCGGAGACCGTAGACTGGCCGCCGGAGGCTCCACTGGGTACCAGCAGGAAACGACCCAGTGAAGCCAAGTGGGCGGCGCAGCCAGATCTCCTCGTGCAGGCTGCCATGTAGGAAAGCAGTGCTGAAGTCAAGAGAGTGAAGCTTGTAGTCACGCTGAGCGGCGACGTGCAGCAGCACCCGAAGAGCGGTCATCTTCGGGGTAGGGGAGAAGGTCTGGAAGAAGGCAACTCCCTGTCGCTGACTGAAGCCTCGAGCAACGTAACGCCCCTTGAAGATAGGCGGAGAACCCGGCGGCCGCTTCACCCTGAAAATCTACATGCCACTGACGATGCTCGCCCCAGGTGGGGGAACCTCGTCGACGTAGGTGCCTGTGGACTTCCAGGAAGCCATCTCAGCGTCCATGGCTGTCTCGACTGAGAGGAGTAGGGACCCTCTATCGCCTCTGCGTAAGAGCGCGGGGTCGGGATGTCTGGTGCATCCGGGTCTCCCTCAAGGGCAAGCAGCATGGACACGAGATGAGGTAAAGCAGTGGCAAAGCACTCAAACTCCTCCTGTCTGTCCTCAAGGACGTCCGTGCCAAGAGCACACTCACCCCCGACGGACGGAGGACAGACAGACTCAGACTCAGACTCAGCAACAAGACTAGCGGCGTAGTCTAGACGACAGGCGGCAGCAAAGTCAACAAGCTCAGCAACTAGAGCAGACGCAGCAGTGGACTCAAACGAAGGGTCAGTGACAACAGTGGCCAGGAAACGCGTGACAGTAGGACTAGCAGCACGAAGGGAGTCAGACTCCGGGTCCGGGCCGTCAGGAAGAGAGGACGCAGGAGGAGACGGCAGAGGGACACGCTGTGGAGTAGTGGAAGGACGCAGAGTCATATAGTGAGTGCCGGGGACAGGAGGAGGACGCTGACGCGGAACACGACGACCAGTGCGGACAGCGCGAACAGGCGACTCAGGACGAGACTCGGGCGACGCAGGACGAGACTCAGGCGACGCAGGACGAGACTCAGGCTCACGACGCTCCGTAAGACCTCTAGTCGGTCCAGAGTAAGGAGAAGGACCAGGCAGTGGAGAGGTTGGCTGTAACTGCGACTGCGACTGGACAGGCGGTGGACTTAGTAAGGGAGGAGTAGGACCAGTAGAAAACGGGAGGCCAAGAACCTGCTGAAGGAGCGGAACGTAGTACGGCCGCGGCCGCGCAGCGCCTCCAGAACCAGCAGAAATAGCACCAGTACCCCCAGCTCCAGGGTCCCCAGCTACAACTCCCGCAGCACCACCAGCTGCAGCACCTCCAGCAGCTCCAGCTCCAGCAGCACCTCCAGCAGCAACAGCTCCAGCACCAGCAGCACCTCCAGCAGCAGCAGCTCCAAATCCCGCAGCACCACCAGCTCCAGCACCAGCAGCACCTCCAGCAGCAGCAGCTCCAACTCCTGTAGCACCACCAGCTCCAGCAGCTCCAGTACCTCCAGTACGAGCACCTCCAGGACCAGCGGCTTCAGCACCAGCAGGACCTCCAGCAGCTCCAACTCCAGTAGCTCCAGCACCTCCAGTGCGAGCACCTCCGGGACCAGCGGCTCCAGCGCCCCCAGCAGCTCCAGCACCAGCAGGACCTCCAGTAGCTCCAACTCCAGCAGCTCCAGCAACACGGCGACAGCGCCGAGCGTACCACTCTCGCAGCTGCTGTGGAGAGAGGGACTCCCGGCGTGACAAGACACCCGGAGGACCTCCAGGCTCAGCACGCTCAGGCTCAGCACCCCCAGACGCAGCACCCCCAGGCTCAGTACCCCCAGGCTCCACACGCTCAGGCTCAGCACCCCCAGACACAGCACCCCCAGGCTCAGTACCCCCAGGCTCCACACGCTCAGGCTCAGCACCCCCAGACTCAGCAACCCCAGGCCCCGCACCCGCACCCGCAGGCTCAGCACCCCTAGCAGTACCACAGCCGACAGCTACCTCAACAGGCTCGACAGGGTCTACCTGGGACACACCTGAGGGGGCAGGACCCTGAGGGGGGAGGGGGTCTACCGGAGGAGCACCTAGTGCTAGGAAGAGCGGCGGGGGGGGGAGAGGGGCAGTGCGGTAGGGAAAGAGACGGTAGTAAGATACCGACTTGTCAAACGTGACGTCCTAAGAGGACAGAACACGACGCTAGGTGGGGTGGTAAAACTGCCACCCGGGCGCGTCAGGGGGGAAGCCAAGGAAGACACAGGGAACGGCATGGGAGGACAGCTTGTCCGCGGAAGTATCGCGGACAAAAGCTCGAGATCCCCAGACACGGAACACAGACGCATCGCCAACCTTCCCCGTCCACCGCAGAGTAGGTGTGGTCTCCGGCAAGGAGACACGAGGCTGAAGGTTGATCTGATGCGCAGCGTACTGAACCGCGAACGGCCACAGAAAATGGGGAGCAGCCGCATGGATCATGGACGTACGAGCGACGTCCATGACCATGCCAATGCGGCGCTCAGCAATCCCATTTTGCTTTGGGGAGGCCGGAAGCGTGAACGTCTGGCGGATGCCCTCCGCACGACAGAAAGCCCGCAGAAGGTCGGAGGAAAACTCACCACCTCTGTCTGAGTGCAGATGCAGAACAGGAAGGTCCGAGCCGAAACTCTCGCTGAGCTGTCGACGGGCACCTCTGATCCAGTCGATCAACACCTCAGTGACCTCACCCTTCTGGCGCAAGGGGAAGACTGTGGTGTAACGCGAGTAGTCGTCAACGACCAGCAGGAAGTAACGCTTGTGACCCTGTCCACGGACGCGGGCTGGGCCCCACACGTCCATGTGGAGAGTCTGCAGGGGAGCCTCTGTCGGAGGAAACTCGGAGGAGTGAGGAGCGGCGCGCTGCCTGCCCTCGACACAAGGAACACAGGTAGGGGCAGGCCCCAGAGGAAGGGGAGGGAGGGTAGGGGGAAGACCAAAGACAAGGGTACGTGAGGCCATACCTCGAAGACGAGGCAGGGAGGGGTGACCAAGGTGGTGGTGCCAAAGGAGAGTCTCGTGTGACAGAGGACGACACGAGCAGGGGGCAGTCGCCGGACTAGACCTGGACGTGGCAGCAAACACCTGACCAGACGCGGCTACCTGACCAGACGCTGTAACCGGAGGAGACGCAGTAGTCAGTGTGTACAGACTCGACCCAGGCCGATGGGTGAACGTGGCCAGGTGGCGGCCCGTCCGAGAGCAAGTGCAGTGGGTCACACGCTGACCTCCAGGGGTGAACTGGTCAACCCACACGTCCTGGAGGTCAGCTACACTCACCAAGTTCGTAGAGAACGAGGGGAGGTGGAGTCCCGACAGCAAGCCCGACGGGGCCGCAGGACACGGTAAGACCGTGGAGGAGTGCGCAAGGACTGGGCCCCCAGAGGGGTCAGCCAGGGAGACTGCAACAGGCCGACTGAGTGGCGTGAGTGTGGTGCTGTCGCGAAAGAAAGGGCGCAAAGCACCTGAGTCAAGTGTGAAAGTGTGCAAGGCCTCAGTAGGTGCAGTACCAGAGAGAGCAGACTCACCAGCACCTGGAGCAGCAGACTCACTAGCACCTGGAGCAGCAGACTCACTAGCACCTAGAGCAGCAGCCTCAATGCCCGGGTCGAGCGGAAAACACAGGTAACAGTCACCCTCAGCACTATCAGTCACAGCATACATGGCAGCAAGGATAGCATCGAAGTCAAGATCAAAGATAGCAACATTCTGCTTAAGCAGATCACCCCAGCGAGGGAGCTCAACAGCGTCACGAAACTGGGCACGCCAGGCGTCAGTCAGGCGACCGAAGCAGCGCTGCGTAGTGTGTGGCCCTCCGCACGTCTCCCCACGGCGCCCGCCGGTGCGAAGAACGTAAGTGCAGGGACCAGCACCCCCAGACCTCCCACGCCCAGCGTACCACTCACGAAGCTGCTGGGCCGACGGGGTCTCACGGGAACGCGGCTGCTGCTGGCGCTGGCTACCACCAAAGCCTCCACGCTGCGCTGCTCCACCTCGACCAGCACCACCGCCGCCGCCACCTCCACCACCGCTGCCGCTGCCTCCACCACCGCTGCCGCTGCCTCCACCACCCCCACCGCCGCCACCGACGCCCCCACTCCCGCCACCACCCCCACCTCCACCGCCACCCCCTCCGCCTCCTCCACCGCCTCCACCGCCGTCCCCACCGTCCCCTCCACCACCCTTGCCCCCCTTGCTCTTGCTGTTGCGGCGCCTCCCACTAGGAGCAGACGCAGCCCCGACCTCCTCAGTGCCAACGAGGTCGACAGCAGCAGCAGAAGCAACAGAGGGGAGAAGGGGGACAGGGGAACACCCCTCAAAGAAGGGGGCACGAGGGTCGCCGCGAGAAGCACCTACAGCAACGATACTCTTCTCAGTTGCAGTGAGGCGCTCCTCTAGCAGGTCGACGGTGAGCTCGGTGGGGCAAAGGGAGAGAAAGTGGTCCCTGACTGAAGAAAGGGGGTCAGGGAGACGGGTGACTAGGTAGTAGAGGGTGATGTACATGGGGGGGGGGGGGGTTCTTGGCACAGAACTCGGTGGGAAGCGCAACGCGGTAGTGGGCGTCACTAGTGCGGAGGTGAGTAATGAGGTCAGCGACTGTGGCAAAGGCGGCAAGGTCAGGGAACAGGTACGGCAGCATGAGGCGGCTGAGGGCAGCAGTGGCAGGGGAGGAGTAGCGCGCTACGACAGCGTCATACAAAGACTGAGCAGTCTTGTACTGGCCAAAGTGCGCGCGCTCAGCAGACGGCAGGTGACTACGAACAGCAAGGCGAGCAACAGCGTCACGAGTGGTCCACTGCGAGCGAACCGTACTGTCAGCAGTGGCAGCAGGTGCAAGAGAGACACCGGACGTGTGATCGAAAAGGGATAATCCGTCCTTAGAGTCACACTGAAGAAAGAGCTGTAGGTCGTCAACCCACACGTCAAAGTCAACCGCATGTCCCTCAGCATCAAAGGTTAGAACATTAGGGCTAGCCATAGCGGCAGTAGCAGCAGTAGCAGCAGAAGCAGCAGTAGCAGCAGGAGCAGTGCGGGCAGGGCAGTGCGGCTCAGTAGGGCGGCGCGGCTCGGCAGGGCGACGCGGCTCGGTAGGGCGGCGCGGCTCGGCTGGGTGGCACGGCTCGGCAGGGTGGCGCGGCGCGGCAGGGCGGCGCGGCTCGGAGGAGTGGCGCGGCTCGGCTGGGCGGCGCGGGTGCTTACCAGTGGCGGGTGCAGGGCAGGGCCGCAGCTGGCGGATAGGTCAGGGCCGCGACTGGGGCGGCAGCAGGGCAGGGCCGCGACTTGGCGGCGCTAGAGCAGGGCCGCGACTGGGGCGGCAGAAGGGCAGGGCCGCGACGCGTCGGCAACAGAGCAGGGCCGCGACAGGGCGGTAGGGGAGGGCAGGGCCGCGGCTGCGCGGCGGTAGAGCAGGGCCACGACGAGCAGCGGCAGGGCAGAGGCCGTGGCGGGCGGCAAGGTCGGGGCCGCGACGAGGGGCGGCAGGGTAGGGCCGCGACGGGCGGCTTGGGTAGGCCGCGACGGGCGGCAAGGCAGGGCCGCGGGCGGCGGCAAGGCAGGGCCGCGACTAGGCGGCGAGGTAGGGGCTGCGACGAGGCGGCGACCGGGCAAGGCCGCGACGGGCCGAGAAGGCAGGGGGGCGCGACGGGCCGTTAGGGCAGGGCCGCGACTGGCCGAGAAGGCAGGGCTGCGACGGGCGGCACTAGGGCAGGGCGCGCGATGGCGCAGGTGAGGCAGGCGCGAGGCGCGCTCCGGGCAGGGCAGGAAAAAAAAATCGTGGTGGGCCCTAAAAAAAAACGTTCCCACGAGGGAACCTGCTCATAATACCATGTCAGAATAGTGAAGGAAGGAATGACTAAACTAGCAAACAGGTGGGTACAAGTAGGAAACCTAAAAGTGTTGTACCCTATATGAACTACCCACTACAGCCTACACAGACTATAGCATATAACTTTGACACGCGCCGCCGCAGCGCGCGCTGTCATGCCCGCGCGCCACCCGTGCCGAGCACCCTGCCCTGCGCACGCACCACGCCGCCGCGCCCCCTGCCCTGCCCGCGCGCAGCGTCGCGCGCCCTGCCCTGCCCGCGAGCCGCGCCGCCGCGCGCCCTGCCCTGCCCGCACGCCCTGCCCTGCCCGCAAGCCGCGCCGCCGCGCGCCTTGCCCTGCTGCGCGCCCTGCCCTCCTGCGCGCCCTGCCCTACCGCGCGCCCTGCCTGAGCGTCGCGCCCTGCTCTGCCGCGCGCCCTGCCCTGCCGCGCGCCCTGCCCTGCCGAGCGCCCTGCCCTGCCGCGCGCCCTGTCCTGCCGCGCGCCCTGCCCTGCCGCGCGCCCTGCCCTGCCGTGCGCCGCTCGCTGCTGCACTGCTGCGAGTGCGCTCACCTGCCTAGCCCTGCCTGCGTGCTGCTCTGCTGCTTGCGCGCCCGACGGCTCTGCCCGCTATGGTCACTCTGAACGTTCTCACCTTCGTTTCGGAGGGCCACCCGATAGAGTTCAATGCGTGGCTAGACGACTTACAGCTGTACCTGCTGACCGACTCTAAGGACGGTATTTCGCTGTTTGACCTCACGTCTGGCGCCTCTCTCGCCCTTGCCACCATAGCTGACAGTACGACTCGCTCACAGTGGCTTACTCGTGACGCAGCTGCTCGCTTAGCCGTTCGCAACCACCTGCCGTTAGCCGAACGCGCTCACTTCGGACAGCATAAGACTGCGAAAGCACTGTACGACGATGTAGTCGCTCGTTACTCCTCCCCGGCCACTGCTGCTCTATGCAACCTTCTCCTGCCGTACATGTTCCCAGAGCTGTCCGACTTTGCCACAGTAGCCGACCTCGTCACTCACCTTCGTACTAGTGACACTCGCTACCGCGCTGCACTTCCCGCCGAGTTTCTTGCCAAGAACCCTCCTCCCATGTACATCACTCTCTACTTCATAGTCACCCGCCTCCCTGACTCTCTTAGCGCTGTCAGGGACCTCCTTCTCACCCTTGACCCCACAGACCTCATTGTCGACCTGCTCGAGAAGCACCTCCTTGCAGCTGAGACTAGCATAGTCGCTGTAGGCGCTTCTCGTGGCACTCCTCGCACTCCCTTCTTTGAGGGGTGTTCGCCCTCCCCCCTTCTCCCCTCAGTCGCCTCTGCTGCAGCCGTTGACTACCTTCGTGCTGAGGAGGTAGGAGCTGCGTCTGCCCCTAGTGGGAGGCGCCGCAGCGGCAGGGGCAGGGGAGGCAGGAGCGGTGGGGGCGGAAGAGGTGGAGGCGGCGGTGGAGGCGGTGGAGGGGGCGGTGGTGGCGGAGGGAGTGGTGGTGGGGGTGGAGGTGTAGGTGGCGGCGGTGGTGGCGGCAGTGGCGGTAGTGGCGGTAGTGGCGGCAGCGGTGGTGGCGGCAGTGGGAGTGGAGGCGGTGGCAGTGGTGGCGGCCGAGGTGGTACCAGTCAGAGGGGAGGCCTTGGCGGTGGTCAGAGGCAGCAGCAGCAGCGTCAGCTTTCTCCCCAGGAGCTACGTGTGTGGTTTGCTCAGCGTGGGGCGGCTGGGGGTAGTGGTCCCTGCCCGTATGTCATTCGCACAGGTGACCGCACTGGTCAGACATGAGGCTCAACACCCAGTACCGCTGCTTCTCTCGTCTTACCGACGCCTTCCGCACAGTGTTTCCCGACGCGGCTGAGCTCCCACGCTAGGCAGACCTGCTCAAGTAGGGTGTAGACATCTTTGCTCTTGATTATGATGCTATCCTTTCTGCCATGTATGCATTGTTTGTTAGTGCTGAGGGTGACTGTTACCTGTGTATGCCGCCAAACCCAGGTATAGAGGCTGCTGCTTTAGGTGCTAGTGAGTCTGCTGCTCTAGGTACTGGTGAGTCTGCTCTCTTTGGTACTCCGTCTGCTGCGGCCCTGCACACCTTCACGCTTGACTCAGGTGCTTCCCGCTGTTTCTTTCGCGACAGTACCACAGTCACACCACTCTCTGCACCTGTTGCTGTCTCTTTGGCTGACCCCTCTGGGGGCCCAGTCCTTGCACGTTCCTCCACTGCTCTGCCTTGTCTGGCGGTTCCGTTTGGCTCACTGTCAAGTCTCCACCTCCCCTCGTTCTCTACGAACTTGGTGAGCACCGCTGTCCTTCAGGATCAGTGGGTTGACAAATTCACCCCTGGAGGACAGCGTGTGGCGATCTGTGCGTGCTCCCGGACCGGCAGGCACCTGGCCACATTCACCCGTCGGCCTGGGTCGAGTCTGTACACACTGACTATTGCGCCTCCTCAGGTAGCTGCGTCTGCGTCTGCGTCAGGTCAGCTAGCGGCCCCCTGCTCGTGTCGTGCCCTGTCGCACCAGACGCTCCTCTGGCACCACCGCCTTGGTCACCCCTCCGTGGCACGCCTCCGTGGCATGCACTCCCGTCTCCTTGTCTCTGGTCTTCCCAGGTCTCTGCCTCCCCTCCCACCCTCGCCTGCCCTCCCTGCCTTCCCTGTGTCGAGGGGCGGCAGCGCGCCGCTCCTCACTCCTCCTCGTTCCCCCCGACGACTGCTCCCCTGTAGACTCTCCACCTGGACGTGTGGGGCCCAGCCCGCGTCCGTGGACAGGGCCACGAGCGGTACTTTCTGCTGGTTGTCGACGACTACACGCGTTACACCACGGTCTTCCCCTTGCGCCGCAAGGGGGAGGTCCCTGATGTTTTGATCCCTTGGATCCGCGCTGTTCGTCTCCAACTCCGCGACCGGTTCGAGACGGACCTTCCCGTCCTTCGTCTGCACTCTGACAGAGGTGGTGAGTTTTCCTCAGACCTCTTGCGGGACTTTTGTCGTGGGGAGGGCATTTGCCAGACGTTCACGCTTCCGGCCTTTCCGCAGCAGAATGGGGTTGCTGAGCGCCACATTGGCTTAGTCATGGAGGTCGCTTGTACCTCCATGATCCATGCGGCTACCCCCCATTTTGTGTGGCCGTTTGCGGTCCGCTACGCTGCGCATCAGCTCAACCTCTGGCCCCGTGTCTCCTTGCCGGAGACCTCGCCGACACTGCGTTGGACGGAAGAGGTTGCCGATGCGTCGGTGTTCAGGGTCTGGGGATGTCGAGCCTTTGTCCGCGATACGTCCGCGGACAAGCTCTCCTCCCGCGCCGTTCCCTGTGTCTTCCTTGGCTTCTCCCCTGACGCGGATGGCTGGCAGTTTTACCACCCCACCTCGCGCCGTGTCCTGCCCTCTCAGGACGTCACGTTTGACGAGTCGGTTCCCTTTTACCGTCTCTTCCCCTACCGCACTGCCCCTCTCCCTCCCCCGCTGCTCTTCCTCGCACCAGGTCCTCTTCCGGTAGACCCCCTCCCCCTTCAGGGTCCTGCTCCCTGAGGTGTGTCCCAAGTAGACCCTGTCGAGCCTGTCGAGGTAGCTATCGACTCTGGTGCTGCTAGGGGTACTGCGTCTGGGGGTGCTGAGCCTGCGGGTGCGGGACCTGGGGGTGCTGAGCGTGAGCGTGCGGAGCGTGGGGGTGCTGAGCCTGGGGCTGCTGAGCCTGGGGGTGCGGAGCCTGGGGGTGCTGAGCCTGGGGTTGCTGAGTCTGAGGGTGCGGAGCCTGGGGGTGCTGAGCCTGAGCGTGCGGAGCCTGGGGGTGCTGAGCCTGAGCGTGCTGAGCCTGGGGGTGCTGAGCCTGAGCGTGCTGTGCCTGGAGGTACTTTGTCTTCTGGAGGTCCTCCGGGTGTCTTGTCACGGCGGGAGACACCCTCTCCACCGCAGCTGCGCGAGTGGTTTGCTCGGCGCTGGAGACTTCAGAGTGGCACTGCTGGAGCTGGAGGTGCTGCTGGTGCTGGAGGTGCTGCTGGAGCTGGTGCTGCTGGAGGTGCTGGCGCCGCTGGTCCCGGAGGTGCTCGTCCTGGAGGTACTGGAGCTGCTGGAGCTGGTGGTGCTGCTAGAGCTGGAGCTGCTGGAGGTACTGGAGCTGCTGGAGCCGCTGGTCCCGGAGGTGCTCGTACTGGAGGTACTGGAGCTGCTGGCGCTGGGAGTGCTGCTGGAGCTGGAGCCGGAGGTGCTGCTGGAGCTGGAGCTGCTGGAGCTGGCGGTGCTGCAGGAGTTGGAGCTGGAGCCGCTGGAGCTGGTGCAGGTGCTGGCCCTGGGGGTGCTGGTGCAGGTGCTGGCCCTGGAGGTACTGTGCGGCCGCGACCGTACTTCGTTCCTCTGCTTCAGCAGGTTCTTGGTCTCCCTCCTTCTACTGGCCTTACTCCTCCCTTACTGTGTCCACCGCCTGACCAGTCCCAGACGCAGTTACAGCCAGCCTCCCCGCTGCCTGCTTCGTCTCCTTGCACTAAGCAGCCCGGAGGTCTTACAGAGCGTCTTGAGCCTGCGTCTCGTCCTGCGTCGCCTGTTCGCGCTGTTCGCACTGGTCGTCGTGTTCCGCGTCAGCGTCCTCCTCCTGTCCTCGGCACACACCAGATGGCCGTTCGTCGTTCCTCTGTTCCACTGCGTGTCCCTCTGCCGTCTCCTCCTGCGTCCTCCCTTGCTGACGGTCCGTACCCGGAGTCTGACTCCCTTCGTGATGCTAGTCCTACTGTCACGCGTCTACTGGCCACTATTGTCACTGACCCTTCGTTTGAGTCTACTGCTGCGTCTGCTCTTGTTGCTAAGCTGGTTGACTTTGTTGCTCGCTGTCGTCTTGACTACGTCGCTAGTCTTGTTGCTGAGTCTGAGTCTGTCTGTCCTCCGTCCGTCGGGGGTGAGTGTGCTCTTGGCACGGACGTCCTTGAGGACAGGCAGGAGGACTTTGTGTCACAATGCAAAATTGACTAAAAACAGAAAGTACAAACAAGATATATGCAAAACCTAACCCTAGTGCAAGTACAAAATAACACAAGGGAGAACACCTAGACTAGAACTACACAAGCTATAGAAATATAGTTTGACACACCCGCATAGTCTAGGTGACGGTAGTCCTGTAGAAACAACAAGAGCAAGCAACGGTCAGAAGACCAGTCCACAAGAACAAGACAAATCTCAGGGTGGAGCTCAAAGTCACCACACACTCTAAGAGCAAACAAAGGGCCACAAGGCTAGTCCACATGCAGGTATATAGCAAATATATATAGATGCAAGAGTACAAGACATGCAGGACAAGGCATCTCTACGTAAGCAAGTGAGGACGGGCAGGCACAAGACCAAGCTAGGTGCAGAAACTCTGGTGGTCACAAGGCGGCAACGCCTTGATGAAGATATCTGCAGTGTTGGCCTCAGAGACCACACGGACCACGCGGGCCTGGCCACGCTGCTGCAACTAACGCAGAAGGAAGTAACGAAGCTGGATGTGCTTCGCCTTCCCAACCAGTCGGGGCTCCTCACACAACAGGACAGCAGACCTGTTGTCGGCGAACAAAACTGGGGGAGAGCGAGGCCGCTCACCAAGATCGGTGAGTAGGAAAGACAGCCAGTGAAGCTCCTGAGCGGCCATGGCCGCAGCGTACACCTCGGCCTCACAGCTGGAACCGGCGACAGACCACGCCCGAGTCGACCGCCATGAAACAGCACCTGCCCCAAGGCTAAAGGAGTACCCCTGTGTAGACCGACGCGTCTCTGCGTCGTCGGCCCACGACGAGTCCGAGTAACCTGTAAGTGTAACTGGCTGCTTCCCTCCAAGGACAAGTCCCATGCCTGATGTACTTGTCACATACTTCGCCACCCTCTTAGCCGCGTACCAGTGGGAAGGTCGGTGTCTCCCAGGCGCAACAAAGCGCGCAAGGACGCTAAGAGGGTAAGCTAGGTTTGGGCAAGTGCAGGTCATCAGGTACATGAGACAACCCACCAGCTCAGGATATGGACCGCTGGACTCAAATGGCTCGTCCGAAGGTGGAGCCGTGAGCCCATGATCCACACCAAGGGGGGTGAGCTATACCTTGGAGAACGGGAAGCGAAACCACGTGAGGATCTGCTCGACCATATGCGACTGAGTCAGCGTAATGGTACGAGCTGCCCTGTCCCTGGTGATCTGCATGCCAAGGTAGTGCTGCAGCTCACCAAGGTCAGTGCAAGTGTGTCTCCTCTGCAGTTCCTCCTTCACGGAGGCCAGCGCGCGTCGTTCGGGAGTGGCGAACACCAGGTCGTCGACGTAGACCGGGGTCGAGCCACGGCGAACGAACAGTGACGGGTCAGCAGACGACGGAAAGAAGTCAAGAGCTGCAAGGGTCGAGCGAAGTGTGTCGTGCCACTCACGTGGAGCCTGACGCAGGCCGTAGACTGGTCGACGCAGCTGCCACTGGGTCCCAGGTGGGAAAGAGCCAGTGAAGCCAGGCGGGCGACGCAGCCAGATCTGCTCGTGCAGGCTCCCCTGAAGGAACGCGGTGGAAAAGTCCAAGGAGTGCAACTCGTAGTCGCGCTGGGCTGCAATATGCAGCAACACCCGAAGGGTACTCATCTTCGGCGTGGGAGCGAAGGTCTGGAAGAAGTCCACCCCCTCTCGTTGACTGAAGCCTCTCGCCACATAGTGCGCCTTGAACACAGGTAGTGATCCAGGCGGCCGCTTCACCTTGTAGAGCCATCGGCCACTGACGACGTTCGTCCCAGGTGGTGGGACTGCGTTGGCGTAAGTGCCTGTGGACCTATAAGATGCCATCTCTGCCTCCTCAGCTGCCATCCAGTACGAAGCCCAGGGTCCCGAGACCGCCTCGGCGTGAGTGCGAGGGGTCAGGATGTCAAGGGCGTCTGGATCCCCCTCCGAGGCAAGTAGCATGGCGCAGAGATGAGGAACAGCAGCCGCAAGGAAACCAAGCTCGAACTGCCTGTCCTCGAGGACCTCCAAGGGAAAGACAGGAGCACCCCCAGAGAACGGAGAACGAGCAAGGCCACTCACCACGTGAGCGGCGTAGTCAAGGCGGTGGGAAGAGGCAAAGCCAGCGACAGTGGTAACAAGAGTTGAGACAGACGACAGAGGTGCAGTCGGGTGAGTGACCAACGCGGACAAAACACGGGA
This sequence comes from Closterium sp. Naga37s-1, assembly GCA_947471745.1. Taxonomy (NCBI): domain Eukaryota; kingdom Viridiplantae; phylum Streptophyta; class Zygnematophyceae; order Desmidiales; family Closteriaceae; genus Closterium; species Closterium sp. Naga37s-1. Next base: position 650,575 of record CANJKZ010000372.1, read on the forward strand.
GACGATAGGACGGGAGGCACGGCGGTAGTCAGACAACGGGTCGTGAAGCACAGTGAGGGATGACTCAGGGGGCTGTGGAAGGACAGGAGGAGGTGGAACACGAGAGCGAAGAACAAGGTGGAACGGACCGTCTGCACGGTAACAGGACCGACGACGCTCTGGGGACACAGCACGACTGAGGGGAGAATGACGAGTCCACTGGGACAAGGAAAGGGACTCAACAGGGGGAACAGGAGGGGACGGTAGGGGACCACGAACAAAGCGTGCAGGTGCTGGGTCGGGGAGGTCGCATAGTCGCAGTCGCTGCTGCTCCGCCTCCTCTGGCGTCTGCTGTGACGGTACCGGCCCCTGCTGCTGCTCCTGTGGCTCCGCCTCTGCCCTCTCCTGCTGCGACTGCAGCTGCACCCGCTGCTGCGACCAGGACTCCTGCGCTACCCTCTCCTGCTGCGGTCGTGAATCCTCCTCTACTCTCTCCTGCTGGGTCTGTAACTGCACCTGTTGCTGAGGGTGGGACTCCTGCTCTACCCTCTCCTGGTGCGGCCGTGACTGCTCCTCTACTCTCTCCTACTGTGTCTGTAACTGCACCTGCTGCTGTGGGCGGGACTCCTGCTCTACCCTCTCCTGGTGCGGCCGTGACTCCTCCTCTACTCTCTCCTGCTGCTGCTGCTGTGCCCTCTCAAACCGCTCACGCTCCTCCCTCTCCAACCGAAGGAGACGCTGCGTCAGGAAACGTACAGTGCGCGGTGTAGGCGCCACAGTGCCAGTGCCTCCAGCTCTAGCACCCCCAGAACCAGCACCTCCACCACCGACACCCCTGGGGCCTCCAGTACCTCCCGCAGGAACACCCCCAGGCTCCGTAGCAACCGACGGCAGAGAAGAACGAGGAGGAAACTGCGGGACGGACGGGAAGCCAGGGGGTGAGGCGGGGCGAGACCGCCGACTCGAGGCTGCCGTGTCCTCCACAGGAGTGACCTCCACGCCCACAACCCCTGCACCCCCAGAGCCGACACCACCAGCTCCTGCAGCCCCAGTACCCTCACCCTCCGCAACTGCACCTCCCGCACCCCCGGACACGACAGGGACTGGACGCTGTGGGGGGGACGACTGCGGAGTGACGTGCGACACACCTGACGGGGCAGGACGCGAAGGGGGGGGGGGGCTACCGGGGCGACTGGGGGAGGCTCAAGGGCGAGGAACAGCGGGGGGGAAAAGACCTCAGTAACCCGGTGGGGGCGACTCCTGTAGTAACAGACAGACTCGTCGAACGTGACGTCCTGAGAAGCAAAGAACCCGCAGGTGACCGGGTCGTAGAACACCCAGCCGGAGGCGTCCAATGGGAAGCCAAGAAAGACGCAGGCACGAGTGCGCGGAGACAACTTGTTCGCGCCAGGGGTGCGAACGTGAGCCAGACAACCCCAGACGCGGAAGTCAGCTACTACACCCTGTAAACCTGACCAGAGAGAGACCGGCGTCAACCGTGGCCGTGCGTCACTGGGCCACAGGTTCAGCTGGTGCGCGGCGTAGCGGACCGCCTGAGGCCACAAGAACTGGGGGGCACCGGCATGGCACATGGAGGTCCGGGCAACCTCCATGACCAGGCCGATGCGACGCTCGGCTACCCCGTTCTGCTGCGGCGAGGCTGGTAGCGTGTACGACTGAATGACTCCCCGACCCTGACAGAACGTCTCCAAACGAGTGGAAGAAAACTCACCACCACGGTCCGAGTGTAGGCGAAGCCCACACAGGCCCTGGGCGCCACCCCACGCTAGTAGCCACGACTCGAGGACGGTAGGCACGTCGGCCTTCCGTCGCAAGGGGAAAACCGTGGTGTAGCGGGAGTAGTCGTCCACCACAATCAGGAAGTAGCGCTCCTGACGTGGTCCAAGGACCGGGGAGGGGCCCCAGACGTCCAAGTGCAGGGTCTGGAAGGGAGCCGTGGTTGGGGGGAACGAGGAGGAGTGAGGGGCAGCGCGCTGCCGACCCTCGACGCAAGGAGTGCACAGCGGGGCAGGCGAGCGAGGAAGCGGGGCAAGCGACTCTGGGAGACCTGAGACCAGACGGTAACGTGCCATCCTACTGAGACGTGGAAACGACGGGTGACCTAGACGGTGGTGCCAGAGGACAGACGGGTGGGTGAGGGGGCGACAGTCGCACGACACAGCAGCTACCTGACCTGACCTGACCTGGCCTGACCCAGTGCGGTGGGACCCAGTGTGTAGTGAGTACAGACCAGAGCCCAGCTCCCTACGAAAAGTGGCCAGAGGGGCCCCAGTGGTACCGACTGTGCAGGAGGCAACAGGCTCGTCCAGTGGGAAAGTGGTGACTACACCTAGGTCGTGGAGGTGACTGACACCCACCAGGTTCCTAGAGAACGAGGGGGTGTAGTAACCTGTAAGAAAACCTGAGGGAGCCGCTGGACACGGGAGAGTGGTGGTGCTGCGAGCAACTACACGTCCCACAGAGGGGTCAGCCAAGGCGACAGTGTCTGGAGTGCGCAGTGGTGTGAGGTTAGTACAGTCGCGAAAGAAACAGCTAGACGCTCCAGAGTCTAGGGTGAAGGAAAGTTGTGCAGTCTGTGGGGTCGCACCCGAACCAGCTACAAAGGCTAGTGCTAGACTAGTGGTAGCGCAGCTCCTACACAAAGACCCTCAGAGGCGCCTGGACTGGAAACAACACACGCACCAAGACTGGAAACACAGGTCTCTACTCGTGCAGCCGGGAACGGTCATGGACCAGGTAGGTGAGACTCAACAGGTGCAGCAGTGCGCTGGCGAAGTCGCGAGGGCCAGTGCGGTGTAATAGCGTGAGGACCAAAACGCTCACGGTGGAGGTCGTCGAGTCGACGGTAGCAGCTGGACGCAGAGTGATCAGGACTCCAGCAGGTAGTGCCAGCACCAGGGCCTGTCAGGGCCCGGTACCCGCAGGGGCCGACGTCTCGCCCAATGCTAGCTGAGCCACTGCTGGGGGCTCCACACTTTGGACCCGCAGGTCCCCACTGCCGGGAGTGCTGCGGCTGGCCCTGCTGCTGTAGAACTCGAGTACACGCCATGTGAGTAGCTAGAAACGGGGGTGGTTCTGGCAGGTGGGCCTAAACTGCTGCTGGCGGTAGGCTATCCTGCTGCTGGTTCCGCTGGGGGAAGCCTAAGCTACTGCTGGTCCGCTGGGGGCAGCCTATGCTGCTGCTGGTTCTGCTGGGGGCAGCCTAAGTTTCTGTTGGTGCACTGGCGGTAGCCTAAGCTGCTGCTCGAGCGCTGGGGCAGCCTATGCTGCTTCTGGTTTTGCTGGGGGCAGCCTAAACTGCTGCTACTGGTGCTGCTGGTGGCGGGTTTCAGCTCGTGAGGCAGAGGATTCAGGTCGTGGGGGGGGGCAGCTCTGACTGGTACAGGTGGGGCAGCGGGTGCGGTTCTGTGCGGTTCTGTGTAGTTCAGTGCGGTTCTGCGCGGTTCTGTGCGGTGCTGTGCGGTTCTGCGGGGTGGAGAGTACCGGGTGGGGCGGCTGATTCCGGGTGAGGTGACTGGAACGGGTGGGGCAGCAGCTCTGGCTGGAACGGGTGGGGCAACGGGTGCGGTTCTGTGCGGTTCTGTGCAGTTCAGTGCGGTTCTGCGCGGTGGGGAGTACCGGGTGGGGCGGTGTAAGTTGCTGGTTTTGCTAGGGGGGTAATTTAAGTTGCTGCTGGTTCGCTGACGGCAGTGGAAGCTGCTGCTGGTGCGACTGGCGGCAGTCTAAGTTGCTGGTGGTGCTCCTGGCGGTAGTCTAGGCTGCTGGTGCTACTGGCGGCAGGTGTGGCAGCTCGTGGGGAGGCGGGTGTCAGGTGGGGCGGCTGTTAAGGCAGCGGGCGACGGGTGGGGAAGGTAAGGCGGCGGTTCTGTGCGTTTCTGTACGGTTCTGTGCGGTTCTGCGCGATTCTGCACGGTTCTGTGCGGTTCTGTGCGGTTCTGCACGGTTCTGTGCGGTTCTGTGCAGTGGAGAGTACTGGGTTGGGCGGCTGATTCCGGGTGAGGTGACTGGAACGGGTGGGGCAGCAGGTTTCCAGGTGGGGCGGCAGTATCAGGTCTGGGGCAGCGGTTTGCAGTTCCTGGGGCGGCCGATTTCTGGTGTGGCGGCGGTTTTCTGCTCGTGGGGCGGCAGATCGCGAGTGAGGCGACGGCTAACAGGGTTGGCGGCGGGTAAGGCAGCGGGTGGGGCCGCGTCTAACGGGTGGGGCGGCGGTTACCACGGTGGGAAACGGGTGGGGGGACGGGTCGCTGGTGTGCGCGGCTGCTGCTGTGCGTGCGTGCGAATAACGACGGGGCCGCGGGGCCCGCTAGCGAAGGGGCCTCTGGGCCCACGAACGAAGGGCCGCGAAGCCCGCTAACGAAAGGCCGCGGGGCCCGCTAACGAAAGGCCGCGGGGCCCGTTAACTAACAGCCGCGACGGGTGACGGGCGACGGGAAAAAAAAGGGAAAACGGCCGCGATCAACGGGGGGAAACGGGCGACGGGCGACTGGCGACGGGGGGGGGGGGGGAGGTCTACGGGCGACGGGGCCTAAGGTAAGCGCGATACGGGCGGTCTAGGACGGGGCGCTACTAGGTGGGCCCATGATAGTCGAGTGATTTTTTCCTAAGGGGAAAATCTCGCTAGGGTTAACCTAGCTCTATACCATGTCAAAATCCCAGCCATTAACCATTGGGATGAAAGGGCTTGTTTGTGTAGCGGGTGAGTGCGCCCATAACCCCCAAGGCCAACGTGCCTGTAACCCTTCCCTAGGATCAATCGGGGATCACCAGTGGACCTCTGACACCCCCCGCACTGGGATGCCCGAATTGCACACACTGGGATTCGAACCCGAGACCTTCGCTCTGATACCATGTCACAATGTAAAATTGACTAAAAACAGAAAGTACAAACAAGATATATGCAAAACCTAACCCTAGTGCAAGTACAAAATAATACAAGGGAGAACACCTAGACTAGAACTACACAAGCTATAGAAATATAGTTTGACACTTTGAGTGTTTTGCAGCTGCTGTACCTCATCTCGTGTCCATGCTGATTGCACCTGAGGAAGACCCAGATACACCAGACATCCCGACCCCGCGCTCTTACGCAGAGGCGATTGAGGGTCCCTACTCCTCTCAGTGGCAGACAGCCGTGGACGCAGAGATGGCATCCTGGAAGTCCACTGGCACTTACGTCGACGAAGTTCCCCTACCTGGGGCGAACATCGTCAGTGGCATGTGGATTTTCAGGGTGAAGCGGCCGCCGGGTTATCCGCCTGTCTTCAAGGCGCGTTACGTTGCACGAGGCTTCAGTCAGCGACAGGGAGTTGACTTCTTCCAGAGCTTCTCCCCTACCCCGAAGATGACCACTCTTCGGGTGCTGCTACACGTCGCCGCTCAGCGTGACTACGAGCTTCACTCTCTTGACTTCAGCACAGCTTTCCTACAGGGCAGCCTGCACGAGGAGATCTGGCTGCGCCGCCCACCTGGCTTCACTGGGTCGTTTCCTGCAGGTACCCAGTGGAGCCTCCGGCGGCCAGTCTACGGTCTCCGCCAGGTGCCTCGCGAGTGGCACGACACACTGAGGATGACGCTTGCGGTTCTTGGGTTTGCTCCTTCGACTGCTGACCCGTCGCTGTTTCTATGCACCGACACTTCGCTGCCGCCGTTCTACATCATCGTGTACGTCGACGACTTGGTCTTTGCCACTGCTGACACTGCTCGACTGGCCCTTGTGAAGTCGGAGCTGCAGAAGAGACACAAGTGCACAGACCTGGGTGAGCTGCGCATCTATCTTGGCTTGCAGATCACCCGGGACAGAGCACAGCGCACCATTATCTTGACTCAGTCACACATGGTGCAGCAGGTCCTTCAGCGCTTCGACTTCCAGTACTCCTCGCCACAGTCCACTCCTCTGCCTACCGGTCACTCGCTCTCAGCTCTGCCTTCGGATGAGTCCGTAGAGCCGAGTGGCCCGTATCCAGAGCTTGTGGGCTGCCTCATGTACCTGATGACCTGCACTCGACCTGACCTTGCTTACCCTCTTAGCATCCTGGCACGCTACGTTGCGCCCGGGAGACACAAACCAGAGCACTAGAAGGCCGCTAAGAGGGTGATGCGCTACTTGTGCAGTACGTCGGGCATGGGGCTCGTGCTTGGAGGACGGGCTCGAGTTGTCCTCACTGGTCACGCAGACGCTTCTTGGGTTGACGACTTGGCTACGCAGCGGTCGTCACAGGGTTACACCTTCAGCCTTGGCTCCGGCTCTGTTTCGTGGCGGTCTACCCGCTCGTCTTCTGTTCTCAGCTCCAGTTGTGAGGCTGAGATCTACGCAGACGCCATGGCTGCACAGGAGTTACGCTGGCTCACCTACCTGCTGACCGACTTGGGAGAGCCGCCTCGTTCTCCTCCAGTTCTGTACGTCGACAACAAGGCCATTATTGCCTTGTGTCAGGAGCACAGACTGGAGCACAGAACGAAGCACATCGCTCTGCGCTACTTCCTTGCTCGAGAGTTGCAGCAGCGTGGTCAGCTTTGTCTTGTTTACGTGGCCTCTCAGGCCAACACTACTGATATCTTCACCAAGGCACTTCAGCCTTCTGATCATCAGCGTTTCTGTACTGTTCTAGGTCTTGTGCCTACTTGGCCTCACTTGCCCACTTCTTGACTTTGCTTGTACTGAGATCTATATACATATACCTACATGCTTACACTTGCTAGGTTGTGATCAATGTACTGCTTGTTTTCCTTTATATAAAACTCTGCATGTGAACTGGCCTTGTGGCCATTTGCTTGTGCTCAGAATGCGTGGTGACTTCGTGATCCACCCTGAGCTTGCTTTGCTTTTCTTAACCGGTCTTGTGACCTCTTGTTCTCCCCCACTTTGCCTATGGGGGTGTGTCAAACATATATGCTGCTTATTGTGTAGGCTGTAGTGGGGTAGCCCATATGGGGTACAACCCAATTAGGGTTTGCTACTTGTACCCATCTTTCTCATAGTTCATTCATTCTCGTTCGTTAATTTTGACATCAGGGACTCGTTATAGTACCTCGTTCTGGCGTTGTCGGTATCCTCAGCAGGTGCCGAGTAGCTCCCGTCGAAATAGTGAAAATTCTGCGCGTTTTGCAGCAGCAGCTCCAGCTCGAAGCTCCAAGTATAGAAGCCTCTACCGTCAAATCACACACTTGTCATTATGTTTTATGTGCTCAAAAACCTTGATTGCGCAGAGACAATTGCTTCTTCGCTGGGACGAGGAGTCTTGGGGGTTGAGCCATTTGTGTCGAGGGAGAAGGTGTGCAGGGCGGTATTGTGGCCATTCGAGGTCGGTTGAGAGGGTTGGGAAGAAGTTCCCGCGTCGCCATTCCACAATGTTTGGAGTCCTTACTCCAAGTTGGTGAGTCGCTGAAGCAGTTGTGCAAGGACGGCGGTACCAATCGTCGTCGTTTCCTCGTTTATCGCAGCTGGGTTGGGCTGCGCTTCAGCTGTCAGATTCGTCTGACCACCAGATTCTCCGGCCATTCTTACACGCGAGCGTGTGTCGGACGCCACTTTCCGATCGTCGAAAATTTCGGGGGCGGCAGTGTGAAGGATTCCCGAGTCGCTCTCATACCATGTTGCGAACAGAAGTTGATCGTACCTAGGATCACCTCAAGAAACGACTGACTAAAGATGGTGGGCCCTTGACCTCAATAGCAGAGTGGATGTAAAATGCTTGAGATGATTAAAACATGCAAGTACAAGGAATATAAATATGAGTACAGGGGAATTCGAAACGGCCTAGCTAGCCATGTACTCTAAGGGGTACACTCCCTTATTACAGCGAAATCCAACCGTGCGACTCCAGACAGTTACGAAACTGTTCGGGCAGAATCCTCGCCACTGCTGCTGCCTAGTGCTGTCTGCCCAACGGTCAAGATGCCTTAGAAACTGTCAGAAATGAGAAGTGATTGAACTAAGAACATTAAGAGTACAAGTAGGAAACCCTAGAGTATTGTACCCCCTAAAGGCTAACCCACTGTAGCCTACACAGCAGTAACATATATAATGTTTGACACACCCCCATAGGCAAAGTGGGGGAGAGCAAGGGGTCACAAGACCAGTCAAAGCAAAGCAAAGCAAACCAAGCTCAGGGTGGATCTCAAGGATACCACACAAATTCCGAGCACAAGCAAGCGGTCACAAGACCAGTTCACATGCAGTTTGATAATATAACAAGAGGTACAGTGATCACAACCTAGCAAGTGTAAGCATGCAGGTATATATATAGATATCACAGTACAAGCAGAGTCAAGAAGTGAGCAAGTGAGGGACAGTAGGCACAAGGCCTAGAACAGTACAGAAATGCTGATGATCACAAGGCTGAAGAGCCTTGGTGAACACATCAGCAGTGTTGGCCCGAGTGGCCACGTAAGCAAGACGAAGCTGACCACGCTGCTGCAACTCTCGAGCAAGGAAGTAGCGCAGAGCAATGTGCTTCGTTCTGTGCTCCAGTCTGTGCTCCTGACACAAGGCAATGGCAGCCTTGTTGTCGACGTACAGCACTGGAGGAGAATGAGGCGGCTCTCCCAGGTCGGTCAGCAGGTAGGTGAGCCAGCGTAACTCCTGTGCAGCCATGGCTGTGGCGTAGATCTCAGCCTCACAACTGGAGCTGAGAACTGAAGACGAGCGTGTAGAACGCCTAGAAACTGAACCAGAGCCAAGGCTGAAGGTGTAACCCTAAGACGACCGCTGTGTAGCCTGGTCGTCAGCCCAAGAAGCGTCTGAGTGCCCAGTGAGGACAACGTCGCTCCGTCCTCCAAGCACAAGCCTCATGCCCGACGTACTGCACAAGTAGCGCAACACCCTCTTAGCGGCATCCATGTGCTCCTTCCGGTGATGGCCAGGAGCGACATAGCGTGCTAGGATGCTAAGAGGGTATGCAAGGTCAGGTCGAGTGCAGGTCATCAGGTACATGAGGCAGCCCACAAGCTCTGGATACGGGCCACTCGGCTCTACGGACTCATCCGAAGGCAGAGCTGAGAGCGAGTGACCGGTAGGCAGAGGAGTGGGCTGAGGCGAGGAGTACGTGAAGCGGAAGCGATGAAGGACCTGCTGCACCATGTGTGACTGAGTCAAGGTGATGGTGCGCTGTGCTCTGTCCCGGGTGATCCGCAAGCCAAGATAGCTTGTCAGCTCACCCAGGTCTGTGCACGTGTGTCTCTTCTGCAGCTCCGACTTCACGTGGGCGAGTGCCTCAGTGTCAGCAGTAGCAAAGACCAAGTCGTCTACGTACACGAGAACGTAGAACGGCGGCAGAGTAGTGTCGGTGCGTAGAAACAGCGACGGGTCAGCAGTAGAAGGAGCAAACCCAAGAGCAGCAAGAGTAGTCCTCAGTGTGTCGTGCCACTCACGGGGTGCCTGGCGGAGACCGTAGACTGGCCGCCGGAGGCTCCACTGGGTACCTGCAGGGAACGACCCAGTGAAGCCAGGTGGGCGGCGCAGCCAGATCTCCTCGTGCAGGCTGCCCTGTAGGAAAGCAGTGCTGAAGTCAAGAGAGTGGAGCTCGTAGTCACGCTGAGCGGCGACGTGCAGCAGAACCCGAAGAGTGGTCATCTTCGGGGTCGGGGAGAAGGTCTGAAAGAAGTCAACTCCCTCTCGCTGACTGAAGCCTCGTGCAACGTAACGCGCCTTGAAGACAGGCGGAGAACCCGGCGGCCGCTTCACCCTGAAAATCCACATGCCACTGACGATGTTCGCCCCAGGCGGGGGAACCTCGTCGACGTAGGTGCCTGTGGACTTCCAGGAAGCCATCTCTGCGTCCATGGCTGACTGCCACTGAGAGGAGTAGGGACCCTCTATCGCCTCTGCGTAAGAGCGCGGGGTCGGGATGTCTAGTGCATCCGGGTCTCCCTCAGGGGCAATCAGCATGGACACGAGATGAGGTAAAGCAGCAGCAAAGCACTCAAACTCCTCCTGTCTGTCCTAAAGGACGTCCGTGCCAAGAGCACACTCACCCCCGACGGACAGAGGACAGACAGACTCAGACTCAGCAATAAGGCTAGCGGCGTAGTCTAGACGACAGGCGACAGCAAAGTCAACAAGCTCAGCAACTAGAGCAGACGCAGCAGTGGACTCAAAGGAAGGGTCAGTGACAACAGTAGCGAGAAGACGCGTGACAGTAGGACTGGCAGCACGAGCAAGGTCTGACGGCGGTTCAGCAACGTCAGGAAGAGAGGACGCAGGAGGAGACGGCAGAGGGACACGCTGAGGAGCAGTGGAAGGACGCAGAGTCATATAGTGTGTGCCAAGTACAGGAGGAGGACGCTGACGCGGAGCACGATGACCAGTGCGGACAGCACCGACAGACGACTCTGGACGAGACTCAGGCAACTCAGGACGAGACTCAGGCGACGCAGGACGAGACTCACGCTCACGACGCTCCGTAAGACCTCTAGTCGGCCCAGCGTAAGGAGAAGGACCAGGCAGTGGAGAGGCAAGCGGTAACTGTGACTGCGACTGGACAGGTGGTGGACTCAGTAGGGGAGGAGAAGGACCAGTGGAGGGCGGGAGGCCAAGAACCTGCTGAAGGAGCGGAACGTAGTACGGTCGCGGCCGCTCAGCATCTCCTGAACCAGCAGAGACAGCACAAGCACCCTCAGCCCCAGGGTCTCCAGTGACAACTCCCGCAGCACCAGCAGCACCTCCAGCACCAGCAGCACCTCCAGCAGCACCAGCAGCACCTCCAGCACCAGCAGCGCCTCCAGTAGCTCCAGCACCAGCAGCACCTCCAGCACCAGCAGTACTACCAGCAGCACCACCAGCAGCTCCTGCACCAGCAGCACCAGCACCAGCAGCAGCTCCAACTCCAGGGTCCTCAGCACCAGCAGCAGCTCCAACTCCAGGGTCCAAAGCACCAGCAGTGCCACTCCGGAGACTGCAGCGCCGAGCGTACCACTCTCGGAGCCGCTGGGGAGAGGGCGGCTCCCGCCTAGGCGGGGAACCACGAGCACCAGCTCCAGCATCATCCCTAGCCCCAGAAGCGCCCCTCCTGAGGCTGCAGTACCGCGAGTACCACTCACGCAGCTGCTGTGAAGAGGGAGCGCCTCCAGGCGCCGCACGGTCAGTAGCAGCACCCCCAGGCTCAGTACCCTCAGACGTAGCACTCTCAGGCTCACCACCCCCAGACTCAGCAACCTGAGGCTCAGCATCCCCAGGCTCCGCACCCCCAGGCTCCGTACCCGCAGGCTCAGCACCCCCAGGCTCCGCACGCTCAGGCTCAGCACCCCCAAGCTCCGCACCCCCAGGCTCCCCACGCTCAGGCTCAGCACCCCTAGCAGGACGTGAGTCGACAGCTACCTCGACAGGCTCAACCGGGTCTACCTGGGACACACCTGAGGGAGCGGCACCCTGAGGGGGGAGGGGGTCTACCACAGCAGCACTTGGTGCGAGGAAGAGAGGCGGGGGGGGGGAGCGGGGCAGTGCGGTAGGGGAAGAGGCGGTAGTAGGGGACCGACTCGTCGAAAGTGACGTCCTGAGAGGGCAGGACACGGCGCGAGGTGGTGTGGTAAAACTGCCAACCAGACGCGTCCGGGACAAAGCCAAGGAAGACACAAGGAACAGCGCGGGAGGAGAGCTTGTCCGCGGACGTATCGCGGACAAAAGCACGAGATCCCCAGACCCGGAACACCGACGCATCGCCAACCTCTCCCGTCCAACGCAGTGTCGGCGAAGTCTCCGGAACGGAGACACGGGGCCAGAGGTTGAGCTGATGCGCAGCGTATCGGACCACAAACGGCCACAGAAAGTGGGGGGCAGCCGCATGGATCAAGGAGGTACGAGCGACCTCCATGACCAAGCCAATGCGGCGCTCAGCAACCCCATTCTGCTGTGGAGAGGCCGGAAGCGTGAACGACTGCTCAATGCCCTCCCCCTGACAGAAGGCCCTCAAGAGGTCGGAGGAAAACTCCCCACCTCTGTCAGAGTGCAGACGCAGAACAGGAAAGTCCAAGTGGAACCTCTCGCTGAGCTGGAGACGGGCAGCGCGGATCCAAGGGATCAAAACATCAGGGACTTCACCCTTGGTGCGCAAGGGGAAGACCGTGGTGTAGCGCGAGTAGTCGTCAACAACTATCAAGAAGTACCTCTCGTGACCCTGTCCACGGACGCGGGCTGGGCCCCACACGTCCATGTGGAGGGTCTGCAGGGGATGGTGGGCCCTTGACCTCAATAGCAGAGTGGATGTAAAATGCTTGAGATGATTAAAACATGCAAGTACAAGGAATATAAATATGAGTACAGGGGAATTCGAAACGGCCTAGCTAGCCATGTACTCTAAGGGGTACACTCCCTTATTAAAGCGAAATCCAACCGTGCGACTCCAGACAGTTACGAAACTGTTCGGGCAGAATCCTCGCCACTGCTGCTGCCTAGTGCTGTCTGCCCAACGGTCCAGATGCCTTCGTAATCGTACGACCCTTTGCGTCACTTCCATCCTTTCGTCTTCATTCTCGGTATTGCGTGCTTCGATCGCTGCGGTAAGGAGTGCATAGTGGTGCTTCAATAATTACTATTCATAACAGTCGAGGCGAGTGTCGCGAGCAAGTAACGTTCCACTGTTGGGTACCGATGGCGGGAATGGTTGTGTACGCGGTAAGCAGGGGCGCGAAGTAAGGAAAATGAGATTTCTTTACACTACGACAAAAGTTGGGGTGAGTGAAGTAAGGCACAAATAGGTGTAGAACCAGCATTTCCCTAGGGGAAAATATGCCATTCGTAACCAACATGGGACTCGATAACATGTCTGGTAAAAAAAAAAAGGATATGGTCACTGCAGAGGGTGTTTTCACGCGACTGATAAAACGTTTCACGTAATCAGTCACTATAAACTGGTAAAAAAAAACGCGAATGGTTATAGATGAAACTCCCGCCAAAACAAATTGAAACCCAAAAAGAACCTGGATGCAGTTTCGGATGAATCAACCCTAAACACGTAACTCACCAGGTGTTTAGGGTTGATCCGTTCCCAAACCGCATCCATTTCCGATTGGGTTTTAGTTTTTTTGAAGTTAGCAGATTGGTTCAGCGCGAGCGGGAATTTTGTTGAGTTTCAAGTTTTTTTGGCAGGAGTTACATGTGTGACAATTCGCGTGATTTTTTACCTGTTGTTACTTACTGAATCCGTGACCCCACTTACCAAACCCGTCAGAACACCCGATACAGTTACCGTATGCGTTTTTTGTTTACCATTCACGTTATGAGTCCTAAGTTGGTTACTTATGGCATATTATCCCTTTCCCTAGCACTGGGTGTAGAACCTTGACGCAGAGCACTGCCTTCAGATGTTTCCTCACATAGACGCTGGCTCTCTTTGGACGCGCAGTGGAGCTCTCTTTGCGCAAAAGCCTCCGTTCCGCGGAACACTTCCTTCACCTTCTGTACTAGGGTAACACGGGGCCACCCAGCACGTCTGTCAATGCTCACGAGTCACGACGGTAGTAGGCCCCATCATCCGCGAGTCTGCTCTGCGGCGGTAAGCCGTGCGGCCGGTAATATCCGCCGCCGCCATAGGCCAGGTTTTCTCGCTCGCCGCACTTGAAAGGCGAGAGGCTTCAACACATTACGGTCTTCCTTCGCTGCATCCACTACTAGTGGAACTGTGCTTGAAAGTCTACATTCTCGGAACAGTGCTTTGTTTTTCCAGCCAAACGACAACGTTCACTGCTTGCAAATCGTCGTTCCCCGTGTGCAATATCGCCGCAATCTTTTTCGATTGTGTGGTTGTTGGATGACGGACGGTCGTAGGGCATTTCAGCCATTCAGGCTGACGCGAAATCGGATTAAGTGGCTCGTGATCAAGCACGGTGATAGGGTAATCCACGCAGCCAACAGCGTCGCATGTGCATGTGGTCTTCCGCGGAGATATCACAGCTGTGACGCTAGTACCCGACAATGGTGACCGTAGTGGGGGATGCGTCGCTAGTGCATGTCGTGTACTGCCCTGCGCGCGACTCTTCTTTCAAAAGAAGGGAGTGCGGTAAGGCGCATCACCCGTCCGCGCGGCATTCCTCTCGTCGGTAGTCAGGTGGATCTTGACTTTGCGGGCAAACTCGCGTACGACAATGCATGTTAGGTCTCATGAGCAGTTTTGCGGCGCATGGATTGAATCCCGCAGAATAGAGCCCTTGTCGCACCCTCTGTGTGGCCCACCTGCAACGCAGCCCCGTCCGCGCGCTCGCAGCTCCCATTCCTCGCATCCGCGGGGGCGCAGCTCCCTTTTCTCCCCCTCCCCACCTCCCATTCCTCCCTCTCCCCTTCTCTCGACTCAACCCTTCACGACCTCTTGCGATTGAAGCCGCATCATTCGCCTCACCATGATAGAACGGCGCGTTATCCAGCCATTCAAGGGGGAAGATCCTCCGCTTTCTCCCTTCCCGCCCTCTCCCCCTCCTTGGCCGATCCCGGGAGGGGGGCCGAGGGGGGGAGTGGATGGGATCCCCTCAGCTCGAGCTGAGGGGAGTGGAGGAGGACGGTCAGTATCGTCCGTCTCACGGTACATTAGCCGCTCGCCTCTCGCCACCACTCATCGCCGCTCCTTCCACTCCTCTCGTGACACCTCAACCACGACTGAGCCCTCGGAGGCTCATCGTCTCTCATCGGCGCATCACCTCTGCCAGCACTGCTGCTGCCGGTGCTTCCAGCCCTTCTCATCACCATGGCTTCGCACGGCGTGCCTGTGACGCGGAGCTTGGGCCTCCTTCTCGCTGCACTGGCTGCTCTCATGCTCTCAGGTATGCGCTCATGCTCTTTCTGCTATCAGGTTTCCCCCCCTTTCCCCGTTCCCCCTTTCCCCCTCTTCCCCCTTTTTCCCAATACTGCCGTTCGCCTGCCTGACTAACACCCGCTGAAGTCATCCACCTCCTACCCGGGAGCCCTGCCCTCCTTCCCTTCTCATCCCATTCTCCCTCCGTTCTTCCCCTTCCCTTCCCCCCCCCTCCCCCACCCCGCCTTCCCCGCCCCTCTCCCCCATGCGCGCTCAGCCTGTGCGCCCAGGGCTGCTGCTGTTCGCCTGCCACCTCCAAGCAGCGCCGCCGACCGTAAGTCACCCGCCCACTGAGATTCTTGGAGCCCAAGGTTCCAAATTTGCCCGCCTTAGCACTCCTACTCACCACTCACTCACCGCTCACCACTCACCGCTCACCACTCACCGCTGCTTTTATTCAACCTGCCCATCCATGCTCCATTCACTCGGCCTTCCTCCAGTCTTGTCTTGAACCATCTTAGGTTGTATCACTCCCACCTCTCTTTGCTCTCCACGTGTCCATGCTCCGTCTCACCTCGCTTAATGTCTCCTCGTTTTCCCTCTCCTCATCCCTTCCTTTCCTCTCTTTTCCTCTCTGTCTATTCCCTCCTGGGTCCTCTCTTTATCTCTGCCACTTTCTCTCTTTCCCTCTGCCAGACTCGTGTGTGCAGAGGAACTGCGGCGCCAATGCGATTTGCGTCAAGGACAGTGCTGGAGTGGCGACCTGCGTGTGCAACGCTGGCTTCGTGCTGCAGGCCGACAAGATTACATGCACTGGTGCGTATATGCTGATGTGTGATTATGCGAATACACACAATGGTTGGTGCTGGTGTGTGATAACCTCGTTCCCGGACTTGTGAGAGTCACTTCAAGAAAAGGCTTCCTACTCCCCCTCACGACTCTTCTACATTCCACATTGTACACACATGCAGGAAAATGCTTCCTGCTCGTTCCTTATGGCTTGCGCTCCCTCCCCACTCACTATCATGCCTTTCTACCCTTCCCTTGGCAGACACGTGTGTGCTCAAAAAGTGTGGTGCTAATGCCAAGTGCGTGAAGAGCGCTGCAGGAGTGGCGTCTTGCGTGTGTGACAATGGCTTCGTGCTGCAGCCTGATAACGTCACATGCTCTGGTATGTGCCATGTGCCCTTGTAGGCGATGCCTTGTGTGTGCGACGTTGGCTTTGCTCTGCAGCCCGACGGTTCTACATGCACTGGTGCGTGCTGTGCTGTGAAACACAGGCTGTGCAAGGGTGTGTGCGTTGAAATTTTCAGATTAGTTGTATGTATAGTCTCACTAGCTCTCTATTCTCTCTGCATCTCCCTCTCTCCTTCCCTCCCCTCTGTCCTTCCCTCCCCTCTCTCCTTCTTTCCGCTCTTGCATTCTCTCCCTCCCTCCCTCCTACCCCCTCCCATTCTCATCTGCCTTGCTTTCGTGCCATACTCTTCCAATCACTTCTCTCCATGCCACCTTTCAGACACCTGCGTCATCAAGAAGTGTGATGCCAATGCTGCTTGTGTGAAGGACGCTCAAGGCGTTGCATCCTGTGCTTGCAACACGGGCTTCCAGATGCTGGAAGGCGCTTGCACTGGTACGCATTATTTTCCTCATCATTCGCAGTATATCTCTCCCTCTCCCCCTCCTCACACCTTTCCTCCCTCCTTCCCTCTCTCCTTCACTTCCCTGCTTTTTTCTATCGCAGTTTCCGCTTGCCCTTTTCCCTCGCTTGGCCTCTTTCCCCTCAATCCTCCCCATACTCCTTGTGTGCACGTCCGTACTCACACTTGTGCTCATTTCTCTCTTCCTGTTCACATCCCTTCTTTCTACCACACCATCCCCGCCCATTTCCAACACCCCTCACTCCTCCCCTCTCCCATTTCTCCTCTCAGACACCTGCGAGATCAAGAACTGTGTGAGGGGCCGGTGCATCAAGGACGGATCTGGAGCGGCGTCCTGTGAATGTAGCGCTGGCTACGTGCTGCAGGCGGATGGCAGGACGTGCAAAGGTATGTGCTGAAATGAAACTGTTGTGTGCTACTCTATGTGACTATGTGCGCTACTCTGTGTGCTGCTGTGGTTCCTCCTCATTTCACGTCCCCTCTACACCATCCCCGCCCATTTCCTCCACTCCTCACTCCTTCCCTCTCCCATCCCTCATCCCCTCTCCCATCACGCAGACACCTGCGAGATCAAGAACTGTGTGAATGGCGGGTGCATCCAGGACGCAGTTGGAGTGGCCACCTGCGTGTGTCAAGATAACTTTGCGCTGCTGGCGGATGGCAGGACGTGCGCTTGTAAGTGCTGAACCTGCTGTGCGCTGCTCCGTCTGCTGTGCGCTGCTCTGTGTGCTGTACGCTGCTATGTGTGCTCTACGCTGCTCTGTGTGCTGATGTGTGCTAACCTCTTTTCTGCTGTGCGCTACTCTGTGTGCTGCTGTGTTTCCTCAACCCCTTCTCTCCCCTCTTTCTGCCTTGCAGATGTCTGTCAGATCAAGAACTGTAATCCCAACAGCCAGTGTGTTCCTTCCGGCAACGCGGCTACCTGTGTGTGTAACCCTGGCTACGTGCTGCAGGCGGATGGCAGGACGTGCATCAGCGCCCCACCTCCACCTGGTGGGTCATGCAAGCCTGCTGTGCTGCCTCCAGTGCCGTGGCGTCACTGCTATCATGCGTTTCCAGTCCAAACTGTGATAGCGCATGCAACTGTGATCTAGCGCGTGCAAATGTCTGCTGCTGTGCTGCCTGCCTGCACCTGGTTTCTCTTCTGTCGTGCGTTCCTAGTTTCTCGCTTAAGTATCTTGTCTTGTCGTCTACAGTCCTGAAACCTTCCTCCTCCCTCCGAATCCTCTCTCCTTCCTCCTTCCTTCCCTCTCTCCTTCCTCCTTCCTTCCCTCTCTCCTTCCTCTTTCCTTCCCTCTCTCCTTCCTCCTTCCTTCTCTCTCTCCTTCCTCCCTCATTCGTCCCTCCTTCCTCCTTCCTTCCTCCCTCCTTCCTCCCTCCTTTCCTCCCTCCTTTCCTCCCTCCTTCCCTCCCTCCTTTCCTCCCTCCTTCCCTCCCTCCTTCCCTCCCTCCTTCCCTCCCTCCTTCCTTCCCTCCCTCCGTCCCTCCCTCCGTCCCCCCCTCCGTCCCTCCCTCCGTCCCTCCCTCCTTCCCTCCTTTCCCCCCCTCCATTACCCCCTCCTTCCCTCCCTCCTTTCCCTCTCCTTCCCTCTTTCCTCCCTCCCTCATCCCCCATCATCATCATCATTTGTTTTTCTTCCGTGCCATACTCGTCTAATCACTTCTCTCCGTGCTTCCTCTCAGATGCGTGCGCCGTCAAGAACTGTTCTGCCAACGATCCCAATGCTGGCTGTGTGAAGGACGCTCAAGGCGTGGCATCCTGTGTTTGCAAACCGGGCTTCCAGATGGCGAACGGCGTTTGCACTGGTACGTTAATCTCGTCGCCCAGTTGTGTAATCACTCTCGGTTTGCTCCCTCCTTCCCACTCCCCACGGGCTTCCAGATGGCGAACGGCATTTGCACTGGTACGCCTAATCTTTCCATTTCACTCCGACTAGTCCTATTCACAGTCTATCTCTCCCACCTCCGTCCCTCCTCTCTCCTTCCCTCGCCCATTCCCTCCTTGTTTGATCTCAGTTTTTCCTTTAACGTCCCTGCTTATTCCTCCCTCGCTTGGCCTCTTTCCCTTCAACCCCCCTCCATACTCCCTGTGCATGCCTCTACTCGCGCTCCTCTTCACTACTCTCCACTTGTTCACGTCCCTGTCTAAACCATCATCTCCCATTTTCTCCATTCCTCACTCCCCTCCCCCATCACTCCCCCGCCCCCAGACAACTGCAGGTTCAAGAGCTGTGTTGACTACAGCTACTGCACCAAGGATCAAACCACTGGAGCGGCGTCTTGCGCGTGTTACAATGGCTACACGATGCAGGCGGATGGCTCGTGCAAGAGTACGTGATGACACTGCTGTGTGCTAGTCTGTGTAGTTCTGTGCACTATTCCGTGTACTGCTGCGATTCCTTCTAAAATCATGTCTCCTCTCCCATCGTTTCTGCCTCTCACCTCTTTTCTCCCTCGCCCCTCTTTTCTCCCTCGCCCCTCTTTTCTCCCCCGCCCCTCTTTTCTGACCCTCCCTGCTTTTATGACGCTCCCTGCTTTTCTGACCCTCCCTCCTTTTCTGACCCTCCCTGCCTTTCTGACTCTCCCTGCTTTTCTGACTCTCCCTGCTTCTCTGACTCCCTGCTTTTCTTCTCAGCTGCCTGTGACATCCTGGATTGCGGCGCGAACAGCGATTGTTATACGGCTAACGGCCAGGCCACCTGTTTTTGTTACGACGGTTTCCAGCTGCAGGAGGATGGCAGGACGTGCCATGCAAGCGGTGGGTGATGCTACCTTGAATTGCTGCTGTGCTGCCTCTAGCACGTGACAGAGCTCCTGTTGTTGCAAAGTTTTCTCACACTTCCTTGTGCATCCCTCTTTTTATTCCCCCCCCTGCCTCTCCTGCCTTAATCTCATTTTCTGTTCAATTCTTACTCGGCTTGGTGTGCTACAGTGTCTTTGTCCCACTCAGGTGTAACACTATCTGTTTCTCTACATCCACTCACCCCTGGTCCCACTATTTCTGTCTCTCTCTGCTACATTCTTTCACCCCAACTCCTTCACAGATCCGTGCTGGTCGGGTCGCTGTATGGAATATGCCTTGCAAGCCTGTAGCAGAAGATGCGATCTGTCTTTGCAAATCTTGGGTCCCATACGGTTTCGAATACGCATTTGGATGTGGTAAGTTTCACGGTTGAGGTTTGCCTGTTGAGGAGTCAATGCTAATCGATCCATCTCTCTCCTCCAGAACGTGCAGAATGTCCCTCGTGCTAAGAGGCCCTCGTAATTGCCGTGGTTTCCTCCCCTTGTTTGGCTCTCCCCTCAACAGAAAGGGAGGTCTAGCCGTGAGGCACATCCACTCCTGTGACGGTCCACCCTGATCAGCCAGTGCCGTCATCCCTACACCTAGTCCCATCACCTAGGCTTCCGGCTGTTTATTTCATGCAAAATAGGGCACTGTGGGCCAAGAGACTGAAGACCTGAATTGCGTGCATCATGACCACCCCTGCTTGAGTGTCTCCGGGAGGGAGGGGAGGATGGAGAGGAAAGGTTTGCCACACGGGGGGCGAGATCTCCATGCACCAGGGACCAGGGTACAAGGCATCAGCTGGATTCACCGCGGCACAGCTTCTTTTCTTGTTTGTTGGCTGATTTGGTCAATTAATTGTGTGTGTTGGTTGGCTATGTAATTTGATTTTGTTTGTTCTTTGTGGGGCTGGTTACAGCTGTAGCGTATCTCAATAAGGGATTGTACCCCTCAGAGTACATGACTAGCTTAAAACTCTTGCTGTGCTTCTATATTTAGCATCTGTTTGTTGTGTCATTTTTTTTTTTTTTTTTTTTTTGATTGGTGATTGTTCTGATTCACGAGCAAGATTTGCCAGCAGCATTGCAGTTGCTGATTTTCAACAGCTGCAATCATGCCGTTACTAGAACTTGGAAGAACATATTGTCTTGCCTTCCCATTTGCCTTCCCATTTGTCATGCAGTGTACACGCTCTAATCTTTACGCATGAGCTGCGGATGCTTAGGATCTCAGCCCTTTCATGTACAGTCTTTTCCTGGATATATAAGACCCTCCGGGCTTCCTATAAGAGAGTGCCCCGGTTATGTAACTGTCAAGAATAGAACTGGGAATGATGGATTGGACTAGGCAAGAGGTGAGTACAAGTAGGGGAAACCTAACCCTAAAGTGTTGTACTCACTAAGGATTGACCCTACTGTAGCCTAGAGATACAATTGGAATCTGACACACCCCCATAGGCAAAGTAGGGGACAGCAAACACAACAAGCGGTCACAAGACCAGTCTGCAGAAGAGAACACAGCTCAGGGTGGATCACAAAGTCACCACGCATTCTGAGCACAAGCAAGTGGCCACAAGGCCAGTTCACATGCAGAGGTATATAATAGCAAGGCAGTATACTGATCACAACCTAGCAAGAGAAAACATGCAGGTATAAAGATATATAGCAGTGTACAACAAGAGCAAGTCAAGCAACCAACAGGTGAGGCAGAGTGGGCACAAGCCCAAGAGCAGTGCAGAAACGGTGATGATCACCAGCCCCAAGGGCCTTGGTGAAGACATCAGCAGTGTTGGCCCGAGAGGCCACGTAAGCAGCTGACCACGCTGCTGCAGCTCACGCGCAAGGAAGTAGCGAAGAGCAATGTGCTTCGTTCTGTGCTCCAGTCTCTGCTCGCGACACAAGGAAAGCATTGCCTTGTTGTCGACGTACAGAACTGGAGGAGAACGAGGCCGCTCCCCCAAGTCGGTCAGCAGGTAGGTCAGCCAGCGTAGCTCCTGTGCAGCCATGGCCCCAGCGTAGATCTCGGCCTCACAGCTGGAACCAAGCACAGAAGAAGAACGAGTGGACCTCCACGAGACAGAACCAGCGCCAAGACTGAAGGTGTAACCCTGTGACGAACGCTGAGTCGTCTGGTCGTCGGCCCAAGAAGCGTCAGAGTGTCCTGTGAGGACCACCGAACCCCGTCCTCCAAGCACGAGCCCCATGCCCAATGTGCTGCACAAGTAACGCAGTACCCTCTTCGCAGCATCAAAGTGCACCTTTCGGTGTCGACCAGGTGCCACGTAGCGAGCCAGGAGGCTGAGAGGGTACGCGAGGTCAGGTCGTGTGCACGTCATCAGGTACATGAGGCAACCCACAAGCTCTGGGTACGGACCACTCGGCTCTACGGACTCGTCCGAAGGTGGAGCTGAGAGCGAGTGGCCGGTAGACAGAGGAGTGGGCTGTGGCGAGGACCAAGTGAAGCGGAAGCGCTGAAGGACCTGGTGCACCATGTGTGACTGAGTGAGGGTGATGGTGCGCCGTGGTCTGTCCCGGGTGATCTGCAAGCCAAGATAGCTCCGCAGCTCACCCAGGTCAGTGCAGGTGTGTCTCTCCTGCAGCTCCGCCTTCACTAGGGCCAGTGCCTCAGTGTCATCAGTAGCAAAAACCAAGTCGTCGACGTACACGAGGATGTAGAACGGCAGCAGAGTAGTGTCGGTGCGTAGAAACAACGACGAGTCAGCAGTCGAAGGAGCAAACCCAAGAGCCGCAAGTGTCGTCCTCAGTGTGTCGTGCCACTCACGGGGCGCCTGACGCAGGCCGTACACTGGTCGCCGTAGGCTCCACTGGGTACCCTCAGGAAACGACCCAGTGAAGCCCTGTGGACGGCGCAACCAGATGGCCTCGTGAAGGCTACCCTGCAAGAAAGCTGTCGAGAAGTCGAGGAAGTGCAGCTCGTAGTCACGCTGAGCTGCAACGTGTAGCAACACCCGAAGAGTGGTCATCTTCGGGGTGGGGGAGAAGGTCTGAAAGAAGTCGACCCCCTCACGCTGACTGAAGCCTCGAGCAACGTAACGTGCCTTGAAGGCAGGCGGAGAACCCGGCGGCCGCTTCACCCTGAAAATCCACATGCCACTGACGATGTTCGCCCCAGGTGGGGGAACCTCGTCGACATAGGTGCCTGTGGACTTCCAGGAAGCCATCTCTGCGTCCATGGCTGTCTGCCACTGAGAGGAGTACTCACCCGAAATCGCCTCCCTGTAGGAGCGCGGGGTGGGGATGTCAAGTGCATCCGGGTCTCCCTCAGGGGCAAGCAGCATGGTCGCGTGATGGGGTGAAGCGGCAGCAAGGCACTCCAGCTCCTCCTGTCTGTCCTCAAGAACGTCACAGCCAAGGGCACTACAGCCAAGAGCAGTCTCACCCCCGACGGACGGAGGACAGGCAGGGACAGGGTCAGAGACAAGACTCGCAAGGTAGTCTAGGCGGTACACAGCAGCAAAGTCAACAAGCTCAGCTACTAGGGCAGACGCAGCAGGAGACGAGAACGTAGGGTCCGTCACAACCGTAGCAAGAAGGCGAGTAACAGTCGGACTGGACGCACGAGCAAGGTCAGACGGAGGGTCAGCAACGTCAGGCAGAGAGGACGCAGGAGGTAACGGTAGTACAACACGCTGAGGAACAGAGGAAGGACGGAGTGTCATATCGTGAGTGCCGGGGACAGCCGGAGCACGCAGACGACGAACACGAGGAACACGAGCACGGACAGCAGCTCTAGGCTCAGGCTCAAGGTCAAAGCTAGTCTCAGGCTCTCGACGCTCAGGGGTGGAAGCACGAGTCTCAGGCTCTCGACGCTCAGTCAGGGACTCTGACACCGCAGTGTAAGGAGCAGGAGCAGGCAGTGGGGAGTGTGGTAGCAGCGGTGGCTGTGACTGGTCCGCTGGCGGACACAGCAACGGAGGAGTAGTACCTGCCACAGGGAAGCCAGTAGCACCTGGCGGAAGACTGAGAAGGTGGCGAAGAGCACCAGTAGCTCCCGTACCTCCAGCACGAGCAGCTCCTCCAGTACCCCCAGCAAGACCTCCAGCACCAGTAGCACCAGCACCTCCAGCACCACGAGCTCCGACAGCGCCAGCACCTCGAGCACCAGTAGTACCTCCAGCACCTCCGGTGCCTCCAGCTCCAGCTCCAGCGCCTCCAGCACCAGTAGTACCTCCAGTACCTCCTGTGCCAGCAGCTCCAGTAGCACCTCCTGCACCTCCAGCACCAGCAGTACCACCTGCTCCGGCAGCTCCAGCACCTCCAGTACGAGCACCTCCGGGACCAGTAGCTCCAGCACCTCCAGGGTCAGCAACTCCTGCAGCTCCAGCACCAGGAGCACCAGCACCTCCAGTGCCACCAGCTCCAGTACCTCCAGCTCCGGCAGCAGCTCCAGTACCCCCAGCACTAGCAGCTCCAGTACCTCCTGCACCAGCAGCACCTCTAGTACCTCCAGTAGTACCTCCAGCACCTCCAGCAGTACCTCCAGCACCTCCAGCACCAGCAGCACCTCCTGGACTAGTAGCTCCAGCACCAGCAGAACCGTACCCTCCACCACCAGGACTGCCTCGCAGAACGACCCACGCACGAATCGCCTGCGGCGAGAGCGTCTCAAGTAGAGCAGGCTGCGGTGGCTGTCCAGTTCCAGTACCTCCAGTAGTGGTAGCTCTAGCACCTCCAGCACCAGAAGCACCTCTAGTACCTCCAGCTCCAGCACCTCCAGCACCAGCAGCAGCTCCAGTACCTCCAGCACCAGTAGTACCTCTAGTACCTCCAGTAGGACCTCCAGGCCTAGTAGCTCTAGTACCTCCAGCTCCAGGACCTCCAGAAGGACTCGCGGCACCCCCAGAGTCAGCACCCGAAGTCTCAGCACCCCCAGAGTCAGCACCCAAAGTCTCAGTACCCTCAGTCCCAGCACCCTCAGGCTCAGCACCCTCAGTCCCAGCACCCTCAGTCTCAGCACCCTCAGTCTCAGCACCCTCAGTCCCAGCACCCTCAGTCCCAGCACCCTCAGGCTCAGTACCCTCAGTCCCAGCACCCTCAGTCCCAGCACCCTCAGTCTCTGCTCCAGTGTCCACAGCAGTAGGCTGCAGAGGCGGCGAAGACGGCAGAGGCGGGAACCCGGGGGGGGTAGCCAGACGAGGAGAGCGGGCACCCCCAGACTCACCACCCCCAGCCCCAGCTCCAGTAGTCTCAGCTCCAGAGTCCACAGCAGCAGGCTGCGGAGGCGGCGAAGACGGCCGTGGCGGGAAACCCGGGGGGGTCGCCAAGCGAGGAGTGTGGCGAGTGGTCGCCGTGTCGTCGGCGACGGCGTCACCCCCCTCAGGTGAGTCAGAGGAGTCAGAAGAGATCTCAACTGGCTCATCCAAGGGGGGTGGGTCTACCTGGGACACACTTGAGGGAGCAGGACCCTGTGGGGGGAGGGGGTCTACCGGGGGGGGGACTGGTACCAGGAAGAGGGGTGCAAGGGGGACCGGGTGGGACGCGTGCGGGTGAAGTCGGTAGTAACAGACCGACTCGTCGAAGGTGACGTCGTGAGAGGACAGAACACGACGCGAGGCAGGGTGGTAGAACTGCCAGGGTGGAGCGTCGGTGGGGAAGCCCAGGAAGACACAGCGGAGAGTGCGAGGAGAGAGCTTGCTCGCTTTGGTATCGCGAACAAGGGAGAGCGCGCCCCAGACCCGAAACGACGACACATCACCAGGCTGTCCCGTCTAACGAAGTGTGGGCGAGGTCTCTGGAGCAGAGACACGGGGCCAGAGGTTGAGCTGATGCGCGGCGTATCGGACCGCAAACGGCCACAGGAAATGGGGAGCAGCCGCATGGATCATGGAGGTACGAGCAACCTCCATGATCAGGCCAATGCGACGCTCAGCGATCCCATTTTGCTGCGGAGAGGCCGGAAGCGTGAACGACTGGGCGATGCCCTCATCCTGGCAGAACGTCTCAAGGACGCCAGAAGAGAACTCACCACCCCTGTCAGAGTGCAGACGCAGGACTGGGAAGTCCTGATGAAAGCGCTCGTGTAGCTGGAGACGAGTAGCACGGATCCAAGGGATCAAAACACCGCTGACGTCCGCCTTGCGAC
This sequence comes from Closterium sp. Naga37s-1, assembly GCA_947471745.1. Taxonomy (NCBI): domain Eukaryota; kingdom Viridiplantae; phylum Streptophyta; class Zygnematophyceae; order Desmidiales; family Closteriaceae; genus Closterium; species Closterium sp. Naga37s-1. Next base: position 675,837 of record CANJKZ010000372.1, read on the forward strand.
GCAAGGGGAAGACTGTGGTGTAGCGTGTGTAGTCGTCAACAACCAGCAGGAAGTAGCGCTCCTGGTCCGTCCCACCGACGGGGGCCGGGCCCCACACGTCCAGGTGGAGAGTCTGCAGAGGAGCAGTGGTCGGAGGAAACTCGGAGGAGTGAGGAGCGGCGCGCTGCCGCCCCTCGACGCAAGGAAGGCACGGCGGCGCAAGTGAGCGCGGGAGGGGGGGCAGGGTCTCAGGGAGGCCAGAGACCAGGAGCCGGGAGTGCATGCCGCGCAGACGCTGCAGGGAGGGGTGACCAAGACGGTGGTGCCAGCGCTGAGTCTCGTGCGTGAGTACTCTGCACGAGCAAGACGCAGCTAACTGCCCTGACGCAGACGCTCGACTCGACGCAGCTACCTGACCTGACTCAGCCACCTGTGCAGACGCAGTGGTCAGTGTGTACAGACTAGACCCAGGCTGACGAGTGAACGTAGCCAGGTGACGGCCAGTCCGGGAGCACGTACAGATCGCCACACGCTGCCCTCCAGGAATAAAGGTATCAACCCAGACATCCTGAATGGCAGCGTTGCTCACCAAGTTCGTCGAGAACGTGGGGAGGTGGAGACCTGACAAAGAACCAGAGGGGACTGCTGGACAAGGGAGGACCGTGGAGGCTCTCACAACCACTGGGCCCCCAGAGGGGTCAGCCAGTGAGACTGGGACAGGTGCTGTGAGTGGTGTGACTGTGGTGCAATCACGGAAGAAGCAACGTGACGCGCATGAGTCAAGCGTGAAAGTGTGCAAGACCTCAGCTGAGGCAAGACCTGTGGTAGTAGACGCACTAGCACCTAGAGCGTCGGTAGACTCACGGGCACCTAGAGCTGCAGCAGACTCACTAGCACCTGGAGCGGTAGCAGACTCACTAACACCAAGAGCAGCAGTCCTAACAAAATGATAACCTCCACCACCAGGACGACCTCGCTGAATTACCCACTCACGAAGCTGCTGAGGGGTGGGGTCGTCCGGGAGAAGCAGTGCCCGCTGCTGTCCACCCCTGGCCGCAGCAACTGCCGCGGAAGTGGCCATGACAGACAGTGACGGTTAGGAGTAGGTCCAGCACCTCCAGCTCCTACAGCGCCAGCAGCATCTCCTGCACTCCCAGCAGCACCTCCTCCACTCCCAGTAGCACGAGTAGGAGCAGCAGCAGCAGTAGTAACAGCAGCAGGGCGGCGCGCGGCCAAAGCAGGGCGGCGCGCGGCCACAGCAGGGCAGTAGTAGGCAGTAGCTCCTAGGGCAGAAGCACCTAGGGTCCTTTTTTTTTTTTTTTTTTTAATAAACAATTTAATTATATTTAGGGTATAGCAGGGCGCTGGCGCAGGGCAGGGCGCTGGCGCAGGGCAGGGCGCGGGCGCAGGGCAGGGCGCTGGCGCAGGGCAGGGCGTCAGCGCGCGCAGGGCAGGGCACTGGCGCAGGTTGCAGGGGCAGGACGCGCGGGCTGCAGGGGCGCCACGCTGGCTGCAAAGGCAGCTCGTACGGGCTGCAGGGGCCGCGCGGACGGGCTGCAGAGGCGGCGCGCGGGCTCCAGGGGCGACGCGCGGGCTGCAGGGTCCGCGAGGACGGGCCGCAGAGGCGGCGCGCGGGCTCCAGGGGCGACGCGCGGGCTGCAGGGTCCGCGAGGACGGGCCGCAGAGGCGGCGCGCGGGCTCCAGGGGCGACGCGCGGGCTGCAGGGTCCGCGAGGACGGGCCGCAGAGGCGGCGCGCGGGCTCCAGGGGCGACGCGCGGGCTGCAGGGTCCGCGAGGACGGGCCGCAGAGGCGGCGCGCGGGCTCCAGGGGCGACGCGCGGGCTGCAGGGTCCGCGAGGACGGGCCGCAGAGGCGGCGCGCGGGCTCCAGGGGCGACGCGCGGGCTGCAGGGTCCGCGAGGACGGGCCGCAGAGGCGGCGCGCGGGCTCCAGGGGCGACGCGCGGGCTGGCTGCAGAGGCGACGCGCGGCTGCAGGGGCAGCGTGAACGGGCTGCAGGGGCAGCGTACGGGCTGGAGGAGCAGCGCGCGGGCCACCGGGGCAGGCGCGGATGCAGGGGCAGCACGGTAGCAGGGGCGAGCACGGCTGCAAGGGGCAGCACGGTCGTAGGGGCGAGCACGGCTGCAGGGGCAGCGCGGTCGCAGGGGCAGCGCACGGGCTGCAAGGGTCGCGACAGTGAGAGCTAGGGGCGCCAGCGCGCTGGCTACTGTGTAGGGCGTGGCGCTACCACTAGGCGGAACGGTGGGCCCATGTAGGAACGGTTCCTACTCTGATAACATGTCAAGAATAGAACTGGGAATGATGGATTGGACTAGGCAAGAGGTGAGTACAAGTAGGGGAAACCTAACCCTAAAGTGTTGTACTCACTAAGGAGTGACCCTACTGTAGCCTAGAGATACGATTGGAATCTGACAGTAACTGCAAGACAAGACATCAAACTATCAGCTTGTCCAACATTTTCCTGCACGGCTTCCTATTACCGTATGTCAACTCATTGTATCTGTCAAATTTATAGCATAGTTCTTACTTAGCCTATAGTGGGATGCATCTTAGGGGGTACAACAATTCTCTCGACACTTGGTCTTGTACCCCTCCCTTGACCTAATCTCATCATTCCATCCTAAGATTCTAACATGGTATTAAGAGCTAGGACGGTCCTAGCCTAGGACCGTTTTTTTTTTTTAAGGGCCCACCACATTCGTTTCCCTCTGCCCGGCGTAGGTTTTTCCCCTGCCCGGCCGTTCGTTTCTGCCCTGCCCAGCGCTTTCGCGCTGCCCTGCCCTGTCCTGTCGCGCGCAGCCCGTACAGCCCGCACGCAGCCCGTGAGCAGCCCTTACAGCCCGCGTAAGGCCCGCGCGCAGCCCGTACAGTCCGCGCTAGGCCTTCGCGCAGCCCGTACAGCCCACGCCAGGCCCGCACGCAGCCCGTACAGCCCACGCCAGGCCCGCGCGCAGCCCGTACAGCCCGCGCCAGGCCCGCGCGCAGCCCGTACAGCCCACGCCAGGCCCGCGCACTGCCCGCGCCGCCCGCACGCCACTTGCCCGCTGCTCGCACAGTCCGCGCGCTGCCTGCTAGCTGCTGGCTCGCCGTCAGTTGCTCTGCGAGCCGCACGCTGCACTGCCCTGCCAAGCCGCATCTGCTGCCACTACTGCCAGTCACTGCCGCTGCTGCTGCCGGCCGCCGCCACTGCTGCCCTGCCTGCACGCGCTGCCAGTGCTGCCCTGCCCTGCCTGACAGCCGCTAGCACTGCCCTGCATGCTGCCCAGCACTGCCAAGCTGCTGTTCCTACCTGCTGCTGTCGCCACTGCTGCCAGCCGCTGCCGCTGCTGCTGCTGGCCGCCGCCACTGCTGCCACTGCCGCTGCTGCTGCCGCTTGAGCTGCTGCTGCACTGCTGCTGCCCCGTGAGCTGCTGCTGTGCTGCTACTGCCGCTTGAGCTGCTGCTGCGCTGCTGCTGCTGGCTGAGCTACTCCTACTGCTCAGCTGCTGCTGCTGCTAGGCTGCTGCTGCCACCTGAGCTGCTGCTGCCACTTAAACAGCCGCTGCTACTGCACGCGCTACTGCTGCTGCTAGTGCCGCACGTCTCCTTCTGACCTCTCCTTCTGCTGCTACTTGCTGCAGCTGCTGCTACTTGCTGTAGGTGCTGCTACCTGCTGCTGCTGCTGCTACCTGCTGCTGCCGCTGCTTCTGCTCGTGCTGCTGCAAGCGCTACTGCAGCCTGCCCCCTGCCCAGCCCGAGCCGTGCCGTCCAGCCCGAGCCGCGCTACTCTCCTCCTCCTGCTGCTTCGACTGCTACTGCTGCTGCTGCTGCTGCTGCTGCACCCTGCCGAGTTGCGCCGCCCTGCAGCATTGCCCAGCCCCACCGAGCCGCCCTGCTATAGCTGTTGGCGCTACTGCTGCCACTGCTGCTGTTACTGCGCTAGCCCTTGCCCTGCTACCCACGTACTCTACTGGCCTCCACAGTCCCTGCAGCAGTCGCTACTACTGCCCTTGCGCCGCTGCTCCTGACTGCAACTGCCTGTCATGGCCACTATCACGGTAGTCGCAGCGGCTAGGGGTGGACAGCAGCAGCCACTGCCTCTCCCGGACAACGCCACGCCTCAGCAGCTACGTGAGTGGGTTGTTCAGCGAGGCAGACCTAGTGGTGGTGGTTTTGGCTTTATGTGGACTGGACAGCGGCGACAGCAGCGTCAGCAGGAGACCTTCTATCAGCGCTGCGTCCCTGCTTGTGTCGAGGCTGCTGCTCTAGGTGCTAGTGAGTCTGTTGCCACTCCAGGTGCGAGTGAGTCTGCTGCTGCTCTAGGTGCTCGTGAGTCGACCGCCGCTCCAGGTGCTAGTGCGTCTACTGCCTCAGCTGAGGCCTTGCACACTTTCACACTTGACTCAGGCGCGTCACGTTGCTTCTTTCGTGATTGCACCACAGTCACACCACTCGCAGCACCTGTCTCGGTCTCACTGGCTGACCCCACTGGGGGCCCAGTAGTTGCGCGAGCCTCCACTGTCCTCCCGTGTCCGGCAGTTCCCTCCGGATCTCTCTCAGGTCTCCACCTCCCCGCGTTCTCGACGAACTTGTTGAGCAATGCAGTTCTCCAGGATGTATGGGTTGACATATTCATTCCTGGAGGACAGCGTGTGGCGATCTGTACGTGCTCACGGAATGGCCGCCACCTTGCTACGTTCACTCGTCAGCCTGTGTCCGGTCTATACACACTGACCACTGCGTCTGCACAGGTAGCTGAGTCAGGTCAGGTGACTGCGTCGAGTCGAGTGTCTGCGTCTGGTCCTGTCGCTGCGTCGAGTCAGTTAGCTGCGTCCTGTTCGTGCAGGGTACTCACGCACGAGACTCAGCGCTGGCACCACCGTCTTGGTCACCCCTCCCTGCAGCGTCTACGCAGCATGCACTCCTGTCTTCTTGTCTCTGGCCTTCCCAGGTCCCTGCCCCCCCTTCCGCGCTCGCTTGTCCCGCCGTGCCTTCCTTGCATCGAGGGGCGGCAGCGCGCCGCTCCTCACTCCTCCGAGTTTCCTCCTACCACCGCTCCTCTGCAGACTCTCCACATGGACGTGTGGGGCCCGGCCCCCATCGGTGGAACCAGTCAGGAGCGCTACTTCATGTTGGTTGTTGACGATTACACACGCTACACCACTGTCTTTCCCTTGCGTCGCAAGGCGGAAGTCAGCGATGTTTTGATCCACTGGATCCGTGCTACTCCTCTCCAGGTGCATGAGCGTTTTCAGCAGGACTTCCCAGTCTTGCGTCTACACTCTGATAGGGGCGGTGAGTTCTCTTCTGACCACCTTGCGGAGTATTGTCGAGACGAGGGCATCCGCCAGACGTTCACGCTTCCGGCCTCTCCTCAGCAGAATGGGATTGCTGAGCGTCGCATTGGTTTGATCATGGAGGTTGCTCGCACCTCCATGATCCATGCGGCTGCTCCCCATTTTCTGTGGCCGTTTGCGGTCCGATACGCTGCGCATCAGCTCAACCTCGGGCCCCGTGTCTTGGAGCCAAAGACCTCGCCCACACTCCGGTGGACGGGGAAGGCTGGCGATGCGTCAGTGTTTCGGGTCTAGGGCGCGCTCTCTCTTGTTCGCGATGCCAAAGCGAGCAAGCTCTCCTCCCGCACTCTCCGCTGCGTCTTCCTTGGCTTCCCCACTGACGCCCCGCCGTGGCAGTTCTACCACCCGCCCTCGCGTCGAGTCTTCGCCTCCCAGGACGTCACCTTTGACGAGTCTGTCTGCTTCTATCAGCTGCACCCGCACGCGTCTCACCCGGTCCCCCTTGCACCCCTCTTCTAGGTACCAGTCCCCCCCCTGGTAGACCCACTCCCCCCACATGGTCGTGCTCCCTCAGGTGTGTCTCAGGTCGACCCACCCCCCTTGGATGAGCCAGTGGAGATCTCTTCTGACTCCTCTGGCCCAGCTGAGGGGGGTGACCCTGTTGCGGACGACACGTCGGCCACTCGCCGCCCTCCACGCTTAGAGACCCCCCCCGGGCTTTCCGCCTCGACCGTCTTCTCCGCCTCCACAGCCTGCTGCTGTGGACTCTGGAGCTGAGACTGTTGGTGCTGAGCCTGGGGGTACTGTGCCTGAGGTTGCCCGCTCTCATCGCTTGGAGACCCCCCCTGATTTTCCGCCTCGGCCGTCTTCGCCGCCTCAGCAGCTTCCTGCTGTGGACCCTGGAGTTTCTGTTAGTGGTGCCACTGGGGGTGCGGGTTCTGGGGGTGTTGAGACCGAGGGTGCGGGTTCTGGGGGTGCTTCGACTGGAGGTGCTGACTCTGGGGGTGTTGCGAGTCCTAGTGGCGGTGGAGCTGTGGGTGACCCTGCTGGAGGAGCTGGAGCTGCTGGTACTGGAGGTGCTGGAGCTGCTGCTCCTGCTGCTGGTGCTAAAGGTACTGGAGGTGCTGCTGGAGCTGGACAGTCTAGTCGACCTGAGGCGCTTTCGCCGGAGTGGATCCGTGCGTGGATCGTTTGGCGTGGCAGTCCTGGTGGTGGAGGGTTCGGTCCTAGTGGTGTTGGAGGTACTCCTGGACGTGCTGCAGGTGCTGGAGGTGCTGGAGCTGCTGGTCTTGCTGCTGGCGCTGGAGGTACTGGAGGTGCTGCTGGTGCTGGAGGACGTGGAGCTGCTGGTGCTGCTGGTGCTGGAGGTGCCGGAGGTGCTGGAGCTGCTGCTCCTGCTGCTGGTGCTAGAGGACGTGGAGCTACTGGTGCTGGAGGTGCTGGAGCTGCTGGTGCTGGAGGTGCTGGTCCTGCTGCTCGTGCTAGAGGTACTGGAGGTGCTGCTGGTGCTGGAGGACGTGGAGCTGCTGGTGCTGCTGGAGGTGCTGGAGCTGCTCCTGGTGCTGGTGCTGGAGGTACTGGAGGTACTGCTGGTGCTGGAGGTACTGGAGGTGCTGCTGGTGCTGGAGGACGTGGAGCTGCTGGTGCTGGAGGTGCTGGAGGTGCTGGAGGTGTTGGAGCTGCTGCTCCTGCTGCTGGTGCTGGAGGTAATGGAGGTGCTACTGGTGCTGGAGGTACTGGAGGTGCTGCTGGTGCTGGAGGACCTGGAGCTGCTGGTTCTAGAGGTGCTGGAGCTGCTGCTCCTGCTGTTAGTGCTGGAGGTACGGGAGCTGCTGGTGCTCTTCGCCACCTTCTCGGTCTTCCGCCAGGTGCTACTGACTTCCCTGTGGCAGGTACTACTCCTCCGTTACTGTTTCCACCGGCAGACCAGTCACAGCCGCCGCTGCTACCGCGCTCCCCACTACCTGCTCCTGCTCCTTACACTACGGTGACACAGTCCCTGACTGAGCGTCGAGAGCCTGAGACTCGTGCTTCCACCCCTGAGCGTCGAGAGCCTGAGTCCAGCTTTGACCTTGAGCCCGAGCCTAGAGCTGCTGTCCATGCTCGTGTTCCTCGTGTTCGTCGTCAGCGTGCTTCGGCTGTCCCAGGCACTCACGATATGACACTCCGTCCTTCCTCTGTTCCACAGCGTATTGTCCTGCCGTTACCTCCTGCGTCCTCTCTTCCTGACGTTGCTGACCCTCCGTCTGACCTTGCTCGTGCGTCCCGTCCGACTGTTACTCGCTTTCTTGCTACGGTTGTGACTGACCCTTCGTTCTCGTCTCCTGCTGCGTCTGCCTTAGTCGCTGAGCTAGTCGATTTTGCTGCTGCGTACCGCCTAGACTACCTTGCGAGTCTTGTTTCTGACCCTATCCCTGCCTGTCCTCCGTCCGTCGGGGGTGAGACTGCCCTTGGCTGTGACTTTCTTGAGGACAGGCAGGAGGAGCTGGAGTGCCTTGCAGCCACTGTACCCCATCTCGCTGCCATGCTGCTTGCCCCTGAGGGAGACCTGGATGCACTTGACATCCCCACCTCGCGCTCTTACAGAGTGGCGATCTCGGGTGAGTACTCCTCTCGGTGGCAGACAGCCATGGATGCAGAGATGGCTTCCTGGAAGTCCACAGGCACCTACGTCGACGAGGTTCCCCCTCCGGGGGCGAACATCGTCAGTGGCATGTGGATTTTCAGGGTGAAGCGGCCGCCGGGTAATCCGCCTGCCTTCAAGGCACGTTACGTTGCTCGAGTTTCAGTTAGCGTGAGGGAGTTGGCTTCTTTCAGACCTTCTCCCCCACCCCGAAGATGACCACTCTTCGGGTGTTGCTACACGTTGCAGCACAGCGCGACTACGAGCTGCACTCCCTCGACTTCTCGACAGATTTCTTGCAGGGTAGCCTTCAGGAGGCCATCTGGTTGCGGCGTCCACAGGGCTTCACTGGGTCGTTTCTTGAGGGTACCCAGTGGAGCCTTCGGCGACCAGTGTACGGCCCCAGTGGAGCCTTCGGCGACCAGTGTACGGCCTGCGTCAGGCGCCCCGTGAGTGGCACGACACATTGAGGACTACACTTGCGGCTCTTGGTTTCGCCCCCTCGACTGCTGACCCCTCGCTGTTTCTGCGTACAAATACTTCTCTGCCGCCATTCTACATTGTCGTATACGTCGACGACTTGGTCTTTGCTACTGCTGACACTGAGGCATTGGCCCGCGTGAAGACGGAGCTGTAGGAGAGACACACCTGCACTGACCTGGGTGAGCTGTGGAGCTATCTTGGCTTGCAGATCACCCGGGACAGAGCACGGCGCACCATCACCCTGACGCAGTCACACATGGTGCACCAGGTCCTTCAGCGCTTTGGCTTTACATGGTCCTCGCCACAGCCCACTCCTCTGTCTACCGGCCACTCGCTCTCAGCTCCACCTTCGGACGAGTCCGTAGAGGTGAGTGGTCTGTACCCAGAGCTTGTGGGTTGCCTCATGTACCTGATGACGTCCACACGACCTGACCTCGAGTACCCTCTCAGCCTTCTGGCTCGCTACGTGGCTCCAGGTAGACACCGAAAGGTGCACTTTGATGCTGCGAAGAGGGTATTGCGTTACTTGTGCAGTACATCGGGCATGGGGTTCGTGCTTGGAGGACGAGGTTCAGTGGTATTCACAGGACACTCCGACGCTTCTTGGGCCGACGACCAGGCGACTCAGCGTTCGTCACAGGGTTACACCTTCAGTCTTGGCTTTGGTTCTGTCTCGTGGAGGTCCACTCGTTCTTCTTCTGTGCTTGGTTCCAGCTGTGAGGCCGAGATCTACGCTGGGGCCATGGCTGCACAGGAGCTACGCTGGCTGACCTACCTGCTGACCGACTTGGGGGAGCGGCCTCGTTCTCCTCCAGTTCTGTACGTCGACAACAAGGCAATGCTTGCCTTGTATCGCGAGCAGAGACTGGAGCACAGAACGAAGCACATTGCTCTTCGCTACTTCCTTGCCCATGAGCTGCAGCAGCGTGGTCAGCTGCACCTTGCTTACCACGCCTCTCGAAAGAGTTGGGATGTCAGCCGTCGATGTTGATCGGGCGACTGCGATCGAATGACGAGATGAAATCTGTGAAGGAACCAGAACCGTTGATGTAGCGGATTGCGATCTGGCGTTGGTGATTCGAACGATGTTGGCGGGAGTCCCTGACGCGAGGGTTGATGTGGGCGTATAGGAATTGTCGATGGCGATGAAAGAATCCTGAGCATAAGTCGTGCTGAGTGAGTCTGACGAAACTGTCAGAAACTGCCCAGTACAGTGCGAAGGCACTCTTTCTCCCCCCTTGAAGAAAAGAGTATACCACCAAAAGAAGTACAGTTGCGCGGGTACGAAAACTCCAACCACCCTGACGCCGAGGGTAGTCAATAATACCAAGCGTGATGAACCCCGTCTAAAATGTTAGCAGCTGCACGGTCGAAACTGTTGTCGGTGACGAAACCCCACTGGTGAAAACCCTTTAAGTATTCCAAGGGTACCTCTGTCGATGTTCCGTGAAAGGGATCGTTAATCGCAGGGACTAAGAATTTACCGCTATTAAATATTATTGTTGTTGTGATGCCGAAACTATACTCGAAATTTCCCGAATGCTGCATATTCTCCAGCTGGCAACTTCTGCAGTCTAGAAATCACCGCGTTGTCTTGTTGCCGTGGCAGTATCAAATCTCACGACTGCTGCAGTATCACTAGCTGGCAGCAGTTGCTACCCAAAACAGTTGTGTTTCTGTCGTTGGCGCGGGCGTGTCGACGACTTGTCGGCAGCGGGGTAAGAACCCGTCTCCAAATTATAACTGTCGTGACTCCGTATCGTTTCGGTACGCTGTAAAAAACCGCATCCGAGTTGACAAGACCGTTGTGGCGCGTTGGCGACGATCGGCGAGAAGGGCGGATCACGTAACACACCGAATGTGACTTAAAAAACTCGAACTCACGGTCATATGACGTCAGCACCCTCGGCGACTTTGTCGTAACTCGCCAAGGCATTTGTCGTGGTTCTCCAAAAACTCGCGGGCAGGGGCGAAAAACAGCTGTTGCTCCTCCCCGTGACCTCGCACATTCTTTTCAAATTTGAACTTGAGCTGCCAATGACGTCAGCAACCATGGCGATTTTGTCGTGACTCGCCGAGAACTTCCGGGCAGAGGCGAAAAAACAGCTGTCGCCTTCTCCCCCCAACCTGTTGTAGAATCCTTCGTGGTGTTGTCGCTGGTACCCCTGAACGGAGTCGGAATTAACTGCCGACCTTGACCCGGCGGTTTTGCGCGCTTAATCAAGCGCCTCTGCATCCCCGTCGTTTTGCACGGAACTGTCGGCCGTTTCTGCCGAACTCCGTTAAGACCCGGCTCCCAGTACTGCTTCTGAAATCTGTAAGTGTCGGCGACGCCGTACCCCGTAAAACTCGGACGCATGTAAGTTTTCTCTCCGAAATGTTTGGACGTGTCTAGCGTGCCCACCCGGTCACCCAGTTGTTCCCTGCGGTTAACCAGACAAGGTTTCCCCCGTATTTGGAGGGAGTATGGAGCCCAGGAGTTTATGGGGATATTCCGAGACCGAATTTCACGGAACCTAGCCCGCATCAACACCGCAGATTTCGTCGTTGAACTTGCCCAGACCGCTTCAAAGTACACCGCAAAGTCGTTTGGCGAGCAGACGTTCACCCGTCTCCCACCGTCAACTTTTTTTCGTTTCACCCCCCGACAATATGGGTAAGCCACCGTTCACCCAGCAGCCGCGTTTGTCGGATGATGTATAACTCAGTATTTCCCGCGATTTTTCTGACACTCGGTGAAGGCACGAACGCTAACGTAGTCGGATCGTGTTTATCATATCAAACAGTCAGGCCGACCGCTTCGTTGCCCACCTCATCTATCGCGTTTAAAACTCCACAGCTTCGGAAACTCCATCTTCGCCGCTGCACCCACGTAGAGTAGCCCGTTGAATTAGGAGAAACTCTTACAGCTGCACCAATCTCTTCTGATCCGACTTTTTTGGCAGGGGAACTGTTGCCGATGGTCCAGTTTTGTCGGGGCCGAAACAGTGTTGCACCATGAAATTTTCTTGTACACCCAGCTGTCGAACTTGCGCAATACCCGCGCTTTTTAGCCAGCACAGGGCTAAACACAAGGCCCCACCTTTTTATTACAGTGACCAATAGGACTTACATCTTGCCTACAAAGCCTTCTGGTGTGAGGTATGTGAAACGTGAGGAAACCTCGGCCGGTAGTGGTACCCATCCGGCTACCGCCGCTTTTGCCGCAAACGTTTAGGCATCAGCTTGAGCGTTTCCCCGTGGGTCGTAATTCTTGCCTCCTGAATCCCGGAACCCGTTTCTCTCGCTAGACCCGAACTCGACGCAACTCCGTGTATTGTAGCCAGTAGAACCCCCGAAAATTGCGGTTCTAAACAATGTGTCAAATCGTTGTCTTGCCCTATCTGTGGCGCAACTACCCTTGATCAGGGGTACTGTGCTGCCTGAAGTACAAATGTCGGCCACTGCTGTTGCTCCGAAAATTTCGCCGATCTTGTTGCAGGTACAGCTGTGACCCTAGAGATAGACAGTCTAGTCGTAGGCGGCTTTTTCGTAACTTTTTGGTGGTTTGAAAAAGAACTTCCGTCCCACACTGTGCCGCTCCTACCGAAAACGCCAACGACGCACCCTCCTGCAGCCACACCAGCCGCACCCGGGCGGGACGACGTTAGACCCCCGCTTTCTTCATGCAGTCGCCACGCCGTCTCTCCTCGCCGTTGAACTTCAGACGCAAATCACCATGCGTCTGGCCTGCCCAGCCAGCTGTTGCTTTGCCACGTGAAGCCACCCGAAATCTTCGCGCACAGTGACGACGAACACCACGTGCCGAAGACCTCCAAAATTCTCGTGTGCAACGTGACGATAACGCTTGACGCCACTTGCCGCACGCATTAACTCACGATTTTGTCGCGCGCAGTTGACGACCACGTGCCGACGCCAACTCGCACAACAGTTGCTCCGTGAATCTCACACATGCAGTGATGACCTGCCTGACGCCAACTGCTGCATAAAAAACATTGCCGAGATTAACGGAATCTTCGAAAATAGCAAACGGAATTAATGTGCGACAGCCACAGCTGCCCACCACTCGGGGGGGGGGAGGTTACGGTCCATCTCGACCGTCGAGGGCAAGGATCCGGCGGTGCCGAAGGAGCGCCTGTGAAAATCATGGCCGCGGAGGAGCAACAACCGGTTCTCCTGGCCGGCTATCCCGCAGCTCCTGGACCCTACGGCATCCTTCCCTGTCCCTCCCTCCCCCCCCCCCCCCCCCCCCCCCCCCCCCCCTCCCGAGGGGTATTACACTCGAAAAAGCGGGGTGAGCTAGAAAAGTAGCTCTGATATCAATGGTTATGAGTTGTACTAAACAGAGTGCGTAGAAGACGTTACAAAAAGATTGAATTACAGCATGACAAGACAATGAATAAAGCAGGCATTTATAGGGCGAATACGTGATAGGCGCGGACCTCGGGACGTCTGGTTACCTCTTTTAAGTTTCCCCTTTCCTGTTGTTTCTTGCTGATGTCCCTAAGGAGCTCACACCAGAAGGCTTTGCACGTATTCGCCCGAGGTCCCAATGTCCTCGCCTAGCACGTATTCGCCCTATAACTGCTCACTTTTTTCATTGCATCGTCATTATGTATTCACCGTTTCTTTAGTCTTCCGCGCACTCTGTTTAGTACAACTCATAACATTTTACCAATATATAGCCCTGGTGGTAGGGAGTCTTGAACAAAAATTTACCAGCGTGCAATAGGTCTATACAACGGATTGTGCATAGAGACGCTTATCCGTGAGCCGTTACTAGAGACTTGGACGAACAACCACCTCATTCAGTTCAAAGAATTTGAACAAAATGAGTGTATAAACGCGCGTACTTGCACACCCTATATTCTCTATTTCAAATATGTCCTATCAAATTCTTGCTCAATACGACAGACACCCAGAAATTCAGAGACCACAATTGACAGCGCGCGATCCAGTCCCTTAAAACTTCATTGTGTGTTGCGACTAAGGATGGGGGTGGGGGGGTGGGGTTGCCACTGAAATTTCTTATGTTTTACGTCTATTCGTGACAGGGTTACAAAACTCTAACCCAACTCATTCAACATTCGCCGTAAACTACCCTGTGCGAAAGTTTGCATCCAGGGTATGTACCCCCAGGGTGTGTGCTTAAGGGGTGTGCAATTATCGCGAATAGGGTTGTACAATTGCGAACGTGAACGAGACAAGACCCACAATCTCCATGTTCGAAAAGTGTAACGACGATGCTCACAGTTGTAAAGGCTTTAATGGTCCCTTGCTTCCCGTGGCAAGTTTGGCAGAGCCAGGCAAACATAAGATCGGTTTCATTTCTGTCTACTTCGTATGTTAGGAGGTTAGGGTGAGTTAAAGCCCGAGTACAGCATGGTTAGCTTGTTTGATCGTGGTGTTTTCTTCTGAGGTGGTTGGTGCTTTCCATTTTTGTTTTTGCTGGTAGTTGGATTGTGCAAGGCCATTCTCCCCTACTTGATCCTGATTAACTGAAGAACAATCCTAGGATACTCATTCCAGTCGCAGTTCTTTGCTTTGCAAAGCTCCACAGTATCGCGTCACGTTTGGCGATACCACTTTCCCCCTCGTCACCCCATCTCTTTCTCGCTACACTGACTTTGCCGAAATTCTTGTTTTCAAGGTTTCGCCAACACTATTTCAAACCCACATAACTTGATATTTTACCATGCTGACCTCGGGCTTTAAGTAGGGCACTAGGTGTAGAACCTTGACTAGGATTTCCCTTGGAAGGCAGTGGCTGCAGTGCAGACGTTTCCTCACATGGACGCTAGCTCTCTTTTGACGCGAAGTGAAACCTTTCGCTGCACGCCTCCGCTTGGTACACCCCCGCTGCACACATTCGCCGAACTGGCAGTTCCTTCATTCGCAGATAGATCTCCCCTGAGCACATCCTCAATGCCCACGACTGCGCTAGGCCCCTCCGCGGGTCTGCGGTTGTAGGTAGTATCGCCTCGCCATGCTTCCGCTCATATCCGCCGGCCTTTCCTTCTGGGCTGGAGCCACGCCACTCCAAAACTTTACTCGGCCAGGATTTCTCGCTTGCCGCACGTGTAAGGCGATGGAAGACATTAGGTCTTCCCCGCTGCAGCCTCAGGTTTTATTGTGCTTGAAAGTCTACATTCTCGGCAAACGACAACGCTCACCGTTAGCAAGTGTCGTTCCCGTGTGTAGTATTGCCACAATCTCTTTCGATTGTGCGGGATCGGATTGGGTGGCTCTTGATCAAGCTTTGTCATATGGTAATCCATGCAGCCAATCACAGCATCGCACCTTCCTGTTGTCATCATCCGCGGATATATCACAGCTGTCACGTTAGGTGACTGAAGTGGGGATGTGTCGCTAGTGCATGTCGTGTACTGGCCCTGCGCGCGACTGTTCTTTCAAAGCAGGCAGCGCAGAAAGGCGCGCCGCGCCACCCCGTCCGCGCATTCCTCTCGTCGGTAGTCAGGTGGATCTTGACTTGCAACTCGCGTGCTTCCTACCACATCAGAAAAAAGTGAAACTGCCGAGTATGTTGGGGGGGGGGGGGGGAGGGGGTCATTTTTCGTCTAGTAGGGAGATCGTTTTCGATGGTTGATGAGGTGAAATTCGGTGTACCGTTGTTCACGGCAGTTTACCATCGTTTGCGCTGTGTTTATTTCTCCAGATTGTCGCTGTCTTGTCTAGCCGTTTATGACCACCACGCTGGATCACCGTTTATCTCTGTTGACCTAGGTTTGCTCTTGCGCACTGTACACGTGGACGACAGTTCATGGTTCTCAGAGGTTTACGTGGTGTTTGTGTTTGGGGGCTTACGAGCGTTTTCATTGGTCGGCTGTTTTAGACCGATATGGCGATAGATCGGGAAATGTGGGGCTTGTTGCCAACCAACACTTCGTACGTAGATTCTCCTTTGCGTGAAAATGTCGGTCGATTGTTGCCACATCATCCAAGTTTCGGTAACTCATTATGTAACCAATTTGCAGTCATGCAATTTATTGAACAGTTGTACTATGTGCTATGTTTTTTATTGGCTTTTCGTTTTTGGTTATTTTGTATGTTACCACAAGAGTTTAATAATATTTTCCTAACATTGATTACTTTTTAACATAGTTTCCAACATGTCATGCCTATATCATGACTTGTGCATTATATTATTGTTTTGATTACATTTCTCCATCATGTAAAAGATTTTGTTATGAATGTATACTGTGTTGTTTGTAATATTATGTTGATATTGTAGATTTTACTTAGTGGTTTTCTATCTGGTTTGGTTGTTTTTAACATATAGATGTTCCCTGTCTTGTCACGAAGCTAGATGTGGATAAGCAATTTTTGTTGTTTGTTTTGAAACAAATTATTCTCTGCCAAGAAGCCCCGCATCTCACGGTTCATCAATTCGCGCATTGAACGTGTTTGGGGTCCACAATTATTGGTGAATCTCGTCTGAATAGTGCATGAACGTTGTGCACCGTTTAATAACAACAGTGTACCTTACGTCACCGCTTTGAGCCCCATTATATCGCGCTGTCAGAGAAAGCCCCATTCGTGCGCGACTCCGTCACTCCTCCATCCACACTCCACCTATCCCTGAAATTCACTGCATAATTCACTCGACATTTAGGCCACTCTGTTTCCAGAAACGTGAATGTGGCTTCCCCCGTAGAGATAACGCAACAACCGTCTGTTGCCTTAGCAGCCGCGTCCCGCTAAGCTGCGACGAATCTGCAGCAGCTGAAGCAACGGCGATACCCATGGTTTTGCATCTACACTGATATCCAGCGCGATTTACAGCTTCACTGTGTGCACCATCGTCACGACACCTGCGGTGCGTCGTAAATACCCTACTCAACAAAATTCAAATCGTCAAAACATTGTTCATAGAATGCCTCGGCAATGTTTGAAGTACTACCAGGGTAACAATGTTGTTGGTTTATCTAGAGGAATGCTCAAAAGTCGAGGTTTCTTCAAAGAATCATTGGAAAGTGTGCATGAGCAATCTTCAAGCAGGTTCGGCAAGCAGTGCGCCAGCATACGAACAGCATTGCTCATCCTCACTACAGCAACAGAAACAAATCGTATAGGAGCCCTTTATAACGAATTGATTTATCACAGTACACTCAGGTTAACATAACCAACAAAAATACGTATACGGTAATCTGGTAAAATGCAAAATGAGTAGGCACTCCTGAAGTTGTAAAATCGTGACTCATGAATTACATGATTTGCTGAGGATTGTATCTTACGTATGTCTTATATTTCAACTCTATCCACATCAGAGACAAACATTATTACAATACCTGGTCGGCCTTACCAATTACAGACTCCTAAATACCGTGCACAACATCCACACATTACAAGTTTCATGCAATAATGATACACAGTAGCTTATTTCGAGCAGGACGAGAGTTCTGCACACAGTAGCATACGCAGCAGAGTTAGGTCAACACAGCAAAAAACGACATGAACCTACCGATCAGTCATGCCATATGCAAGGTAGATGCACTGCTCGACTGTCCTTAAGGAACCGCGATGAACTTCTCAACGTCTGGCGAAAAAGCTTCCGGAGGGTATCAACAATTTGGCGACAATATTCTCGAATGCTCGACGATAATCTCGGAAGTCGCTGCTATAAGCGTTGTCATGCGCATATGTATTCTGCAACAAGATAGGTACCTGCATTAGCGAATGCGTTCTTGCATGGAACAAAAACTCATCTGCTTAGCGCATAACTGGATCAGCGAGCGTAGAGCGTAAGATGGAAGCGTCGTCAGAAGTTTTGTTCAGCCTGGGCGAAGTTCACCGGTGAGATCGTACGCCACAACGGTTCTTTTATATCCTGGTGGAGGAGGGATGCACGAAAAGAATATAGACATATTTTAAGAATATGTACATTACGAAGGAACGGATAGAGTGCAGCAGCCATTGTCACGTGCAATCCAGTGTGCGAGGAAAGTAGAGTCTGAATATTTTCAAGAGAAAATGAACCTGTGTTGCTCTGTCAGTGGATTTTGAGTTGCGAGGGAGAGAGATAGATGTTCCATGGGGTGGCCGTTCTGTGGTGAGGTGTTGAGTCGCACGTAGTGATTGTCGAAATGTTGACGAATGAGCTTGCGAACTTGTCGAAACCTGTTGTTGACCTACGGATTCAGGGGCACCATGACGATGCCTAGCGAATACATGGAAACCCTACCCGTTTTTAGTTTTTGTTCGCCCACGCTTGTCCAAATCACATTCGTGCTGTCACATCTGATTTTGACAACGCACCTGAAGTGTCGCAGTTTTCTGACATGTCAGCATAGCCTTATCTAACTCTACTGTCGATATAGTCTGTTCTGTTATTACGCCACGAAATTCCCGTTGATTCGAATTCTGACTTCAGTGAGATTAGTGCAAGCTCGTCACCACTGTACATCCGCCACAACCGAAGTAAATATTCTGTACCAAACCAAATTGGCACGTGCGGGGCGGGTTGGATGCGAACTTGCTGACGGCAGCAGATACAATGGGGAAGGGGGTGCATTGTTTAGCATTTCGCCAGCATAGTTTCTTCACTGCTAACCCTCCTAAACACTCTTCCAAGTGACCTCAGGCATTGCTCGTGCAATGGTCGGGGCGCATAGATAGGGAAAGCCCATATTTGGGCACTGTATGTGGGCTCGCGAATTTTGTTGAGTAGCTCGAACTGGAACTGCCCACAGCAAAAGAGCTCCAAGCGGCGTCACTGCGTCGCCGCCGCAAGAGACGTTAAGGCCGGGCGAACGCCATAAGGTGCTAAATCTGATTATCGGGCGAATCGCACGACAGCAATCCCAGAAGCGACCCCGCAAAAGACCGGGACATTTGCGAAAGCGGATCAGCGGCGACACGGACTGCAACACGATAACCTGCGACAAGCACGGCATAGAGAGGTGGCGTAGGGGGAGGCGGTGCCTCTCTCTTTTGACGGAGCTTGGTGCAACAAGCGACGTGACGAGGTCGCGAAAGGACCAGAGAGAGGGCACATACGTGTCCACGACTCGAAAAGGTGAGCTCTCTGACGGCAATTCTACCTCCCTCCCTTTCACGAACCTACCGCCCCACATAGTGCTCACGCCGTGTCAATCCTGAGTTGTAGGCGCCGGCAACTGCATCAGCAAATCCGCGTTTGTCATTGACGTGACGTGAACGAACATAGCATAGCGAAGTAGCATGTATGTTCTTTACCGCTCCCCGACTCTCTCTCTCTCTCTGCCCCCCTCCCTTGCTCTCTCTCTCTCTCTCTCTCTCTCTCTCTCTCTCTCTCTCTCTCTCTCTCTCTCTCTCTCTCTCTCTCCATCCCAAAACATTGAAGCGACTCGACAAAGTACCTACTGCGGGTTTCCATAGTCGGGGCATTGTAACAGCTAGGGCTACGTATATACAGGTTTTTCTACAAGCCCCCTACTCCCACCGCAACGAGAAGGTCGGCTCATTGCATGTGGTCAGTGCCTACTTCCCCTCGTGATGGTTGGGACATGCTACATGTATAGCCCCTACTGCTATACTCGGTTACAGGATACAACGGGGTCTGGACTACATCTGTACATTGTAATCCGGGACAACTAGCTTCACACTAACTACATGCTATGTCCAGAGGGGCTTTAAGGCCTACACATAAAAACAAGCACGTAACAGTTACGCAGTCACACGGTTACAATGTTACTGACAACACATAATATTACGCTGTTACATAGTTGCCTGGTAGCCCATTTGATGACATGGTTACATTGTTATGAGGATTACAAAAGTATTAGATGCGGGACTGTAGTTTTAAAAGAACTGAAATCCAATATATTAGGGCGCTGGCGCAGGGCAGGGCGCTGGCGCAGGGCAGGGCGCTGGCGCAGGGCAGGGCGCTGGCGCAGAGCAGGGCAGGGCGCTGGCTCAGGGCAGGGCGCTGGCGCAGGGCAGGGCAGGGCACTGGCACAGGGCAGGGCGCTGGCGCAGGGCAGGGCGCTGGCGCAGGGCAGGGCGCCAGTGCGTGCAGGGCAGGGCAGGGCAGGGCGCGCGCTGACAGCGCAGCGCAGGGCAGGGCGTGGGGTAACGCGGTAACCGTAGTCGATCACTAGGTAATGGTGGGCCCGAAAAAAAAACGGTCCTACGGACCTACTGCTCTGAAACCATGTTAAGAATTAACAAGCAGGAATGGTGTAAAATATCGAGAGAGTTGGTACAAGTACAAAACCTAAAGGGGTTGTACCCCATGTTGGCTACCCCACTATAGCCTACCCATTATACCATAGCATATATATAGTTTGACAACATCCACAGTGACTTCCCCCTCCCACACAGTTCTTCTGTTATGTATCTCCACTCGTGAGGTGAGCCAGCACTTGCGTTGGTGTTCCTACGGCTAAACTGTAAGGGGGGCAAAAATGTTAGGGAGCAATTGAAAGTGGTCAGAAATGGGCAAGTGGGGTCAAGGAGAGGCAGATGAGGGGTCACAGAGCTTCGTAAGGGGGGAACACAAGGGGGGAAAGAGGCTAATCAGGAGGTGAATTGTTAAAACACAAGGAGGGAGTGGATGGAACAGAATGGGGTATGGAAGAAAGGCAGGGGAGATGTATCTGCACACGGGTGGGCTACTGAAGGAAGGCAGGGGGGGACGCTGGCACGCAAGATGGGAGAGGGAAGGCACTGAGGAGGGGAAACGGAGTGCCCTGAGGAGGGAACAGAATGCAGGTGGGGGACGGTAGGATGGCAGCAGGGGGAAGGCAGGATGGCAGGGGAGAATAAATGCCGGGCAGGGCGGGGTAATAAGCTAGCTTAGCACAGGGAGAGAGGAACAGATGGGGAAGAGGGGGAAAATGGGAAATAGGGGGGGTATATGCAACAGGGGTTGAAGAGAGGGGAAAATACGATGGCATGCAGTGGGGTATTGCAAGGCAGAACAGCGATTGTGGGTTAGCACAGGGGGTTCAGGAATGGCAGGCAGGGTTTGATTGAAAGGCACTCTGGGGGGATTGGAAGGCACTGAGGGGTAAATTGAAAGGCACTGATACAATTTCTACCTTCAAAAAGCACCCACCAACACAACAGTACCCACCAGCACAGCAGCACCCACCAACACAACAGTACCCACCAGCACAGCAAGCATCCACCAACACAGCAAGCACCCACCAGCACAGCAAGCACCCACCAACACAACAGTACCCACAATCACAGCAAGCACCCACCAACACAGCAAGCACCCACCAGCACAGCAAGCACCCACCAACACAACAGTACCCACCAGCACAGCAAGCACCCACCAGCACAGCAAGCACCGACCAACACAGCAAGCACCCACCAGCACCGCAGCACTCACCAACACCATTGCAGCTGAAGGAGCGGACACGATATCCAGGAAAGTTGCTGTTGCACGCTCACATGCAGAGAGGAGAGCAACACAGGGTGGGGGGAATGCATTGCACACGGGAGAGGAAAAGGGATCATAGCGAAGGAAGCAGAGTGAGCAAGTAGCTGGGGTATGGGTTAAGTGCCCGTGTGCACACAACCCAATACACTAGAGGGACGTGGCATGGGAGGGAGCAAAGGAACAAAGGCAAGTGGCAGCAGGGTCATATTTCCTATCAGTATGGCATCTCATCAAGTTTGAACAACAGAAAAAAGGCTGCCCATATTTTTACCCAAGCGTCTAGCGAACGGACGCGGGACGCTCCACCCCTAGAGCGTCAGATAAACATGGGAAAATGACCTTTAGTCAGTGTGGGAAACTCGACGAGGTTTCTGTTTTGTTAACTAGCAGCCGACTCAATACTCAAACTTAAGGTCAAGGGTTTTGATCAGAAAAAGAAAAAAATCAAAAGTCGTAACCCGCGTTTTTTTACTACCTAACATTTCGAATCTCCTATCCTAGAGTCAAGTATGGTGTCAGGCTGCACTTTGCGACTCACTCATAACCAAGGGCACTCTGTCCGATGGCACTGTACGAAGCGTACGCTCCAACACACCCCTCCTGGGTGTACTAGTTCGACTTTTGAGGCGCCTCACAAGATGGTGCCGGGCTGCAATGTGTGCCTCTTGGCTAGCATGGGTGTAATGGACTGCAAACACAAGCGCTGTACCTCACTCTGTACCACCTGCGCGTTCACACTACGCTTATTCGAGGAGCGACAGGGAGTTTTTATGTACTCGATGTGCAAGTGCTCGTAGAGTTGTGCAGAGTAGTGGTTTGGCAAGTGTGAACGCCATATCGTATCTATGAAGTGGCTGACGAGATGCATCTTGATGAAGTTCCAGTTCGATGTCTGCGGGACGATAGGGTTGGGCACACATCTAGAATTAGTAGGCAGATTGCGGCAAGTCATAGTGCCTTGAATAGATAAGCAACTCACCGCTGTGCCTTGGTCTTCAACTCGTGCAGACTGCCATCGGTGTGCTCGCATGCACGTGCGCACTCCAAGTATAGTGTGGGCGAGGTCTCTGGCTCCAAGACACGGGGCCCGAGGTTGAGCTGATGCGCAGCGTATCGGACCGCAAACGGCCACAGAAAATGGGGAGCAGCCGCATGGATCATGGAGGTGCGAGCAACCTCCATGATCAAACCAATGCGACGCTCAGCAATCCCATTCTGCTGAGGAGAGGCCGGAAGCGTGAACGTCTGGCGGATGCCCTCGTC
Source organism: Closterium sp. Naga37s-1 (assembly GCA_947471745.1). Classification (NCBI taxonomy): domain Eukaryota; kingdom Viridiplantae; phylum Streptophyta; class Zygnematophyceae; order Desmidiales; family Closteriaceae; genus Closterium; species Closterium sp. Naga37s-1. Next base: position 697,868 of record CANJKZ010000372.1, read on the forward strand.
TCGACAATACTCCGCAAGGAGGTCAGAAGAGAACTCACCGCCCCTATCAGAGTGTAGACGCAAGACTGGGAAGTCCTGCTGAAAACGCTCATGCACCTGGAGAGGAGTAGCACGGATCCAGTGGATCAAAACATCGCTGACTTCCGCCTTGCGACGCAAGGGAAAGACAGTGGTGTAGCGTGTGTAATCGTCAACAACCAACATGAAGTAGCGCTCCTGACTCGTTCCACCGATGGGGGCCGGGCCCCACACATCCATGTGGAGAGTCTGCAGAGGAGCGGTGGTAGGAGGAAACTCGGAGGAGTGAGGAGCGGCGCGCTGCCGCCCCTCGATGCAAGGAAGGCACGGCGGGGCAAGCGAGCGCGGAAGGGGGGGCAGGGACCTGGGAAGGCCAGAGACAAGAAGACAGGAGTGCATGCTGCGTAGACGCTGCAGGGAGGGGTGACCAAGACGGTGGTGCCAGCGCTGAGTCTCGTGCGTGAGTACCCTGCACGAACAGGACGCAGCTAACTGACTCGACGCAGCGACAGGACCAGACGCAGACACTCGACTCGACGCAGTCACCTGACCTGACTCAGCTACTTGTGCAGACGCAGTGGTCAGTGTGTACAGACCGGACACAGGCTGACGAGTGAACGTAGCAAGGTGGCGGCCATTCCGTGAGCACGTACAGATCGCCACACGCTGTCCTCCAGGAATGAATATGTCAACCCATACATCCTGGAGAACTGCATTGCTCAACAAGTTCGTCGAGAACGCGGGGAGGTGGAGACCTGGGAGAGATCCGGAGGGAACTGCCGGACACGGGAGGACAGTGGAGGCTCGCGCAACTACTGGGCCCCCAGTGGGGTCAGCCAGTGAGACCGAGACAGGTGCTGCGAGTGGTGTGACTGTGGTGCAATCACGAAAGAAGCAACGTGACGCGCCTGAGTCAAGTGTGAAAGTGTGCAAGGCCTCAGCTGAGGCAGTAGACGCACTAGCACCTGGAGCGGCGGTCGACTCACGAGCACCTAGAGCAGCAGCAGACTCACTCGCACCTGGAGTGGCAGCAGACTCACTAGCACCTAGAGCAGCAGCCTCGACACAAGCAGGGACGCAGCGCTGATAGAAGGTCTCCTGCTGACGCTGCTGTCGCCGCTGTCCAGTCCACATAAAGCCAAAACCACCACCACTAGGTCTGCCTCGCTGAACAACCCACTCACGTAGCTGCTGAGGCGTGGCGTTGTTCGGGAGAGGCAGTGGCTGCTGCTGTCCACCCCTAGCCGCTGCGACTACCGTGATAGTGGCCATGACAGGCAGTTGCAGTCAGGAGCAGCGGCGCAAGGGCAGTAGTAGCGACTGCTGCAGGGACTGTGGAGGCCAGTAGAGTACGTGGGTAGCAGGGCAAGGGCTAGCGCAGTAACAGCAGCAGTGGCAGCAGTAGCGCCAACAGCTATAGCAGGGCGGCTCGGTGGGGCTGGGCAATGCTGCAGGGCGGCGCAACTCGGCAGGGTGCAGCAGCAGCAGCAGCAGCAGCAGCAGCAGCAGCAGCAGTAGCAGTCGAAGCAGCAGGAGGAGGAGAGTAGCGCGGCTCGGGCTGGACGGCACGGCTCGGGCTGGGCAGGGGGCAGGCTGCAGTAGCGCTTGCAGCAGCAGGAGCAGAAGCAGCGGCAGCAGCAAGTAGCAGCAGCAGCAGCAGGTAGCAGCACCTACAGCAAGTAGCAGCAGCTGCAGCAAGTAGCAGCAGAAGGAGAGGTCAGAAGGAGACGCGCGGCACTAGCAGCAGCAGTAGCGCGTGCAGTAGCAGCGGCTGTTTAAGTGGCAGCAGCAGCTCAGGTGGCAGCAGCAGCCTAGCAGCAGCAGCAGCTGAGCAGTAGGAGTAGCTCAGCCGGCAGCAGCAGCGCAGCAGCAGCTCAAGCGGCAGTAGCAGCACAGCAGCAGCTCACGGGGCAGCAGCAGTGCAGCAGCAGCTCAAGCGGCAGCAGCAGCGGCAGTGGCAGCAGTGGCGGCGGCCAGCAGCAGCAGCGGCAGCGGCTGGCAGCAGTGGCGACAGCAGTAGGTAGGAACAGCAGCTTGGCAGTGCTGGGCAGCATGCAGGGCAGTGCTAGCGGCTGTCAGGCAGGGCAGGGCAGCACTGGCAGCGCGTGCAGGCAGGGCAGCAGTGGCGGCGGCCGGCAGCAGCAGCGGCAGTGACTGGCAGTAGTGGCAGCAGATGCGGCTTGGCAGGGCAGTGCAGCGTGCGGCTCGCAGAGCAGCTGACGGCGAGCCACCAGCTAGCAGGCAGCGCGCGGACTGTGCGAGCAGCGGGCAAGTGGCGTGCGGGCGGCGCGGGCAGTGCGCGGGCCTGGCGTGGGCTGTACGGGCTGCGCGCGGGCCTGGCGTGGGCTGTACGGGCTGCGCGAAGGCCTAGCGCGGACTGTACGGGCTGCGCGCGGGCCTTACGCGGGCTGTAAGGGCTGCTCACGGGCTGCGTGCGGGCTGTACGGGCTGCGCGCGACAGGACAGGGCAGGGCAGCGCGAAAGCGCTGGGCAGGGCAGAAACGAACGGCCGGGCAGGGGAAAAACCTATGCCGGGCAGAGGGAAACGAATGTGGTGGGCCCTTAAAAAAAAAAAAAACGGTCCTAGGCTAGGACCGTCCTAGCTAAAAAAAACGGTCCTAGGCTAGGACCGTCCTAGCTCTTAATACCATGTTAGAATCTTAGGATGGAATGATGAGATTAGGTCAAGGGAGGGGTACAAGACCAAGTGTCGAGAGAATTGTTGTACCCCCTAAGATGCATCTCACTATAGGCTAAGTAAGAACTATGCTATAAATTTGACAGATACAATGAGTTGACATACGGTAATAGGAAGCCGTGCAGGAAAATGTTGGACAAGCTGATAGTTTGATGTCTTGTCTTGCAGTTACATAACCGGGGCACTCTCTTATAGGAAGCCCGGAGGGTCTTATATATCCAGGAAAAGACGGTACATGAAAGGGCTGAGATCCTAAGCATCCGCAGCTCATGCGTAAAGATTAGAGCGTGTACACTGCATGACAAATGGGAAGGCAAGACAATATGTTCTTCCAAGTTCTAGTAACGGCATGATTGCAGCTGTTGAAAATCAGCAACTGCAATGCTGCTGGCAAATCTTGCTCGTGAATCAGAACAATCACCAATCAATTAAAAAAAAAAAAAAATGACACAACAAACAGATGCTAAATATAGAAGCACAGCAAGAGTTTTAAGCTAGTCATGTACTCTGAGGGGTACAATCCCTTATTGAGATACGCTACAGCTGTAACCAGCCCCACAAAGAACAAACAAAATCAAATTACATAGCCAACCAACAACACAATTAATTGACCAAATCAGCCAACAAACAAGAAAAGAAGCTGCGGTGAATGCAGCTGATGCCTTGTACCCTGGTCCCTGGTGCATGGAGATCTCGCCCCCCGTGTGGCAAACCGTGAGTCGCTTTAGGAAGATTGGAACTTCCGCGCATGGGCAGCCATAGGTGTCTACTGCCAGTGGGAAAAAACCAACCGTCTCCGGCCGGTTGGCATAATGCTTGATCTTCTTATCTGCTTGTTCCCGTGCCGCCCATCCCCTGCCTTTCTGCGCCTCTGGGTCCCTTGTGCTTATGGGGTCTGTGATGGTGACATCACAAACGTAAACCGCCCCACTGCTTCTATCCGTCAAGGTGAAATCGGCGGTTTGTTCCTCGATAGGGCAGTGGACGGCCGACTCGCCGTGATCTATGAATCCGGCGTGCTGCGCCATGCTAATGCACGCATCTCGTAGCTCGTTGTGAGTGTTAATGCGATGCTTGCCCAAGCCGCAGCGGAGGAGATGGTTCGGCAGGCGGGGATCAATGATAGCTGTCTGGTCTGCGCAGTCGCAGTTCTTAGGGGTTGAAAAAGGGAGGGCCAGACGAAAGCGAACGGCGTTGGCGAAGTGCACGGGGCCTATCCGCCTCGTGGCTTCAATGGGGATCACGGTGAGCCAATCACCGGTGCCATATCCGGTCAGCGAGAACATCCGCTGCGTGTGGCCTGAGAGTGGGTTCAGCCGCATGCGCCTGGTTGCCTGGACCTGCACGGCGTATCTGCTTCCGTGCACCTTTAGCCCGAGCACGTGTTGTAGCCTAATATCCGATCGCTCCAGCCGCTCTTTCTCCAGGATCTCGCGCGCGTCTAGTGGCAGGGCCGCTTCGCACTCCGTGAGCCATGAATGCATCGGTGTGCTGTCATCCCTTGGCAGTAGCATATGGTTCCGAGCGATCGTCAAGGCGTTCTCTGGTTCTAGCGCCAGGGAGGACAGGAATAGCGCCGCTTGGGTGAAACTCGCTGTGAAACCGTAGACTCCTTCTATGAGCGGGTCTGTGATGCCTATGCCGCCTAGCGACGTTGGCAGCGACGCCTGTTCCCACACACGCACTTGCTCGGTGCGGCACGTTGGCAGGCGGATGTCGCATGAGGTGAGTAAGGTAACGAGCAGGTCCCGACCCCACTGGCTCCAGGTGTCGCGGGGGAGAAGGCGGAGCGGTGTCGTTCTAATGAGGTAGGCTACTCGTCTGGAGATGCATCGCGTGAGGAGCAGTGCGGCTACCTGGGGGTCGGCACGTTCGAAAAGCGGTAACGGCTTCGCCATCTCGTCTAGCTGTCCTGATAGGAACTTGGCTGCTCCAGCGTCCGTCCCTACGTAACTACCCAGGAGCCGCACTCCGTCCTTGGAAAACGGCACACCGGGCGGGAGTTGTACTTGTGTGACTGTGGTTGAGCTCCAGGCCGCGCATTTCTGCGGATTATGCATTAGGCCCAGATGTGCTAGCTTGGGTGTGAAATGTGTGAAAGCTGCTACAGTGCACGATGTGTCACCCAGGAATGTGACGTCGTCCGCATACGCCAAGCAAAGCACGTCTGGGTGTGCCTCTGCAAACTCACAGAACGCGGGGTGTATCCCTGCTGCAAACAGTAACGGGCCTAGGGGGTCCCCCTGCCGAACGCCCCGTTCACTTTGCAGCGGTTCGCAGTTGAAATTGGCGTCCAGGAGCAGTTGCGACGGGTTACCGTAGGTCAGATTAAAAAACGGCTGCAGAGGCGAGAGTCCGGACTCTTGTAACGCATTAGCGATGGCATGTCGCGAAATGATGTTGAATGAATTTGAAATGTCGGCTTGCAGGACCAGGCTGTTGGGACGGGCGTCCAAGAAAGCCCTGTCTGCGTGGATTACCGCCTCTGCTCCACCTGGCACTGCCACGCCATACTGAAGTGGCAGGAAATGTTCGCGGGCAGCTTCACCCATGGCTATCAGGGCTGCCTTGGCTGTCAGCCTTGTCAAACATTCGCCTATCGCGATTGGCCGGGCTCCTCCCCCAGGTTTGGCCAGAGCTATGAGCCGTGACGCAGTCAGAATTTTTGCGACCGGGCCTGGCAAATTTCCTCCTAACATGGTGTTGACCAAGGCGTGCAGATGGGTGCTGACCGTCGCGTTGGTGATCGCCGCGTCGCGCAGGTGCTCAAATGTCGTGCCCGAAGGTCCAGCTCCCACCCCATTCTCGCATCTTCCCAGAATCTTGGCAAACTCAGCGTGGGTGATGGAAAGCTTTGACTCGGGTGGCTCGGGCCAGGTCACTGCTTCGTGTACTGCTGGCGGGTGCTTTTGGCGCAGCTCTTCCAAAATTTCCGGGCTCGGGGTGCAGACGGGCGTTGACTCCAGGGCCAGCACGGCCTGGCCTCTCTCTCTCTATCTCTCTCTCTCTCCCCCTCCTTATCTCTCTCTGGTGTGGTCTATCTCTCTCTCTCTCTCCCTCTCTCTCTCTCTCTCTCTCTCTCTCTCTCTCTCTCTCTCTCTCTCTCTCTCTCTCTCTCTCTCTCTCTCTCTAATGGTCCGTGTATTGATATAGCAGCAAGGTACAAGCATGCAAGTAAGATGACAAAGATTAGACAAGCCTAAGGGCACACTAGAAACATACTACCACACATCCTAACCAACACTTTTGTCACCTTTCCCTAAACCTCCACCAGAGGTTCAATCACGGTGAGGCAATCACCCAGGTGGAGCTCCTGCTGCATCCCCCCAACAGGTGGGTGCTCTGCCATAGCGGCTTGACACGTCTTCATGAGGAACCCCACTGACTGGGCCCTCTGCAGCGCCACGGACCACCTCTGCCTGAAAAGATGGAGGAATCTGGCTGCATGAAATGAGTTAGGTTCAGCGTTGAAGTGACGCCTAGCAGCAGAGTCCGCCAGCAGTTTCAGGAACACGGGCACCTCCGCACACGGGCACCCGTAGGTCTCAACAGCAAGGGGGAAAAAGCCCACCGTGTCAGGCCGGCTTTCATAGTGTTTAATCTTCTTATCCGCCTGCTCCCGTGCTGCCCATCCCCTTCCCTTGGCAGCCGTCTTATCCCGGGTACTAATCGGATCTCTCTCTCTCTCTCTCTCTCTCTCTCTCTCTCTCTCTCTCTCTCTCTCTCTCTCTCTCTCTCTCCCTCCCTCCCGCATTCTCACTCTCGCTCGCTGCCGCATTCTCTTGCTCGCTGCCGCATTCTATTCGCTGCCGCATTCTCTCTATCTCGCTCGCTGCCGCATTCTCGCTCGCTGCCGCATTCTCTCGCTCGCTGCCGCATTCTCGGTCGCTGCCGCATCCTCGCTCGCTGCCGCATCCTCGCTCGCTGCCGCATTCTCTCACTCGCTGCCTCATTCTCTCGCTCGCTGCCGCATTCTCTCGCTCGCTGCCGCATTCTCGCTCGCTGCCGCATTCTCGCTCGCTGCCGAATTCTCTCACTCGCCCTGCCGCATTCTCTCTCTCACTCTGCCGCATGCTCTCTCTCTCTCCCTGCCGATCTCGCGCTCCCTATCTCTGCCACTCTCGCATTCCCGCTCATTGCCGCTCTAGCTCTCCGACAGCCCCACTTGCTCTGTCACACCCTTTCCCCCCATCTCCCTGGCCAGTACACCGTAGGGGGGGCTGCCTGTTGGAGCAGCGGTGACACTCCGAACACTCCTCGTGGAGCGAAGAGCTGTTCAGTTCCCTGTGTGATTCGTCAAGGTATCTCAAAACAACACCCCCCCCCCCCCCCCCCACCTCTCCAAGTTTCCTATCTCGCCCCCTGCACGCCCTCTCTGCCCCATTCACTCCCGCTCTGCCCCATTCACTTCCTCTCTGCCCCATTCACTCCCGCTCTGCCCCATTCACTTCCTCTCTGCCCCATTCACTCTTTCTCTGCCCCATTCACTTCCTCTTTGCCCCATTCACTTCCTCTCTGCCCCATTCACTTCATAGTCTTCCACAAATCCCCCGCATTCATGCTCGCTCTCACCCCTTCTCTTTCTCTCTTTTACAACCTCCCTCCGTCCTTCTCGATCATACGTGTTCCCAAATTTCAGATGAGCTACCGGTGCCCTGCCTGCAAGGTCAACACCTTCTTGACCCAACAGGGCATGGAGAGTCACATGCGTAGCTCAAGCTGCCCTGCAAAGCGCGCAATGACACCTACGCCGTACTTAACAAGTAACCCAGGGTTGCATAAACGCCCTCGCATACCCACCGTAGCACCCAACCCTATTCCCACTGCGGTTGCATCGACTTCAGCCGTGCCCACGACAACCCCTCTTAACGAACATCTACATGCTCTTCCAGTGCCATGTACAGGGGCAGACATTTTGACCGGGGAGCATTTGGATGATATTGCTTCTAGCAACTGTAGTTCTAGTGATTCCAAGAATGCTAGTTTACCATGTGATGCTGATGATTATATAGAGCGTGAGGACATCCAGGAGGGAAGTGATGGGAATGTGTTGCCTGAGAACGTAGGAGCTGCAACGTCGCCCGAACCACCCTTCAACGACAGGGATGCATTCGCGCATTGGTTGCTATCCAACAATATCTCCCAAAAGGCAATCAAAGCCCTGTTTGACATTCTCTTCCACCATGCATTTGAGCTCTCTCAGCTGACAGGATGGAAGTCTGCGCGCAATCTCCAACAGTACGTCGAATCACGGGCCCCGGATAAGCATCGCGGTTGGAAACGCAATACCGTTCGAGCGGGGAACAAGGCGTGGATCGAGTATTGGTACTGTGATGGACTCATCGCACTTCAGGATCTACTTAAGGACCCCAAGGTCGCTCCAAAGATGAGCATGGAGGCCCGTGTCGTTAAAGATGGAGTCATGCGAGTCTTCTCAACACCCGAAACCGCCCTATGGTGGGAGGAGCTTCAAGAGAAGATACGTGAAGTCAACCAGAAGGTGTTGTCGCTGCTCTCATTCTTGCAAGTGATGAGACCCATATGGATCAGTGTGGGAAGGCTAAAGGGCATGTAGTGTATTTGACACTAGGGAATATTGACAAGGATGATAGGTGGAAGCCCTATGGGCACGTCTTGCTTGCCTTGCTCCCGGAGTATCCCGAAGAGTATGATTCCCTAGATAGGACGCAGATCTTCCATCACATCATGAATGAGGTGCTAGCGGGGTTGAAGCGTGCTTCTCATACGGGTATAGACATGGTCGACTCGGCGGGGAAAACAATCAACGTGTGGCCATCCATGTATGCCCATGTCACGGATTACCCGGAATCGTGCAAGGTAACGTGCACGAAGTCGGGCTCGACGAACTTTCCTTGCTCGCTATGCAAGGTTCATAAGGACAAGCTTGCATTGTTCACCGACCGCATACAAGCGCGGACGCCATCGGAGCAACGCGCCCTTGTCCTCTCGGTGCGGACAAGGACAATCAAGCCGGATGACGATGCCGCCATTTCGACTCACCCGGTCCAGGTATGGTTATAGACTCCCTTTCCTTCTTGGATTCTGTTATAATCCTCGTCTAACTATCATATGCTCTCTACGTGCAGAGCTACCTTTGGGGATGGCGGTGGGAAGCGGAGAGCTTGCTCAATCCTTAACTTGCGGTGCTTCCCGATATCATGCATCAAGCCGACCTATGCCTTTTCGAGCACATTGTGGATAGCATTCGAGCGCACATTAGGGAATACTATCCCAGGAAGATGAAGTTGCTAGATCAACGACTAAAACAGCTTAGAAAGTCCACACGTGGTGGATGCATGAGGCTGCCATCGGGTGAATACTTCGCCAAAGGTGCCAATTACCAAGCATTCGAGCATCGTTCTGTGATGCATGTTCTGCCCTTTATTGCGAAAGGGTGCATCACGGACGACCAAATCGTACATCGAGTGGTACTTGGAGTGCGCACGTGCATGCGAGCACACCGATGGCAGTCTGCACGAGTTGAAGACCAAGGCACAGCGGTGAGTTGCTTATCTATTCAAGGCACTATGACTTGCCGCAATCTGCCTACTAATTCTAGATGTGTGCCCAACCCTATCGTCCCGCAGACATCGAACTGGAACTTCATCAAGATGCATCTCGTCAACCACTTCATAGATACGATATGGCGTTCACGCTTGCCAGACCACTACTCTGCACAACTCTACGAGCACTTGCACATCGAGTACATAAAAACTCCCTGTCGCTCCTCGAATAAGCGTAGTGTGAACGCGCAGGTGGTACAGAGTGAGGTACAGCGCTTGTGTTTGCAGTCCATTACACCCATGCTAGCCAAGAGGCACACATTGCAGCCCGGCACCATCTTGTGAGGCGCCTCAAAAGTCGAACTAGTACACCCAGGAGGGGTGTGTTGGAGCGTACGCTTCGTACAGTGCCATCGGACAGAGTGCCCTTGGTTATGAGTGAGTCGCAAATTGCAGCCTGACACCATACTTGACTCTAGGATAGGAGATTCGAAATGTTAGGTAGTAAAAAAACACGGGTTACGACTTTTTTGATTTTTTTTTCTTTTTCTGATCAAAACCCTTGACCTTAAGTTTGAGTATTGAGTCGGCTGCTAGTTAACAAAACAGAAACCTCGTCGAGTTTCCCACACTGACTAAAGGTCATTTTCCCATTTTTATCTGACGCTCTAGGGGTGGAGCGTCCCGCGTCCGTTCGCTAGACGCTTGGGTAAAAATATGGGCAGCCTTTTTTCTGTTGTTCAAACTTGATGAGATGCCATACTGATAGGAAATATGACCCTGCTGCCACTTGCCTTTGTTCCTTTGCTCCCTCCCATGCCACGTCCCTCTAGTGTATTGGGTTGTGTGCACACGGGCACTTAACCCATACCCCAGCTACTTGCTCACTCTGCTTCCTTCGCTATGATCCCTTTTCCTCTCCCGTGTGCAATGCATTCCCCCCACCCTGTGTTGCTCTCCTCTCTGCATGTGAGCGTGCAACAGCAACTTTCCTGGATATCGTGTCCGCTCCTTCAGCTGCAATGGTGTTGGTGAGTGCTGCGGTGCTGGTGGGTGCTTGCTGTGTTGGTCGGTGCTTGCTGTGCTGGTGGGTGCTTGCTGTGCTGGTGGGTACTGTTGTGTTGGTGGGTGCTTGCTGTGCTGGTGGGTGCTTGCTGTGTTGGTGGGTGCTTGCTGTGATTGTGGGTACTGTTGTGTTGGTGGGTGCTTGCTGTGCTGGTGGGTGCTTGCTGTGTTGGTGGATGCTTGCTGTGCTGGTGGGTACTGTTGTGTTGGTGGGTGCTGCTGTGCTGGTGGGTACTGTTGTGTTGGTGGGTGCTTTTTGAAGGTAGAAATTGTATCAATGCCTTTCAATTTACCCCTCAGTGCCTTCCAATCCCCCCAGAGTGCTTTTCAATCAAACCCTGCCTGCCATTCCTGAACCCCCTGTGCTAACCCACAATCGCTGGTCTGCCTTGCAATACCCCACTGCATGCCATCGTATTTTCCCCTCTCTTCAACCCCTGTTGCATATACCCCCCCTATTTCCCATTTTCCCCCTCTTCCCCATCTGTTCCTCTCTCCCTGTGCTAAGCTAGCTTATTACCCCGCCCTGCCCGGCATTTATTCTCCCCTGCCATCCTGCCTTCCCCCTGCTGCCATCCTACCGTCCCCCACCTGCATTCTGTTCCCTCCTCAGGGCACTCCGTTTCCCCTCCTCAGTGCCTTCCCTCTCCCATCTTGCGTGCCAGCGTCCCCCCCTGCCTTCCTTCAGTAGCCCACCCGTGTGCAGATACATCTCCCCTGCCTTTCTTCCATACCCCATTCTGTTCCATCCACTCCCTCCTTGTGTTTTAACAATTCACCTCCTGATTAGCCTCTTTCCCCCCTTGTATTCCCCCCTTACGAAGCTCTGTGACCCCTCATCTGCCTCTCCTTGACCCCACTTGCCCATTTCTGACCACTTTCAATTGCTCCCTAACATTTTTGCCCCCCTTACATTTTAGCCGTAGGAACACCAACGCAAGTGCTGGCTCACCTCACGAGTGGAGATACATAACAGAAGAACTGTGTGGGAGGGGGAAGTCACTGTGGATGTTGTCAAACTATATATATGCTATGGTATAATGGGTAGGCTATAGTGGGGTAGCCAACATGGGGTACAACCCCTTTAGGTTTTGTACTTGTACCAACTCTCTCGATATTTTACACCATTCCTGCTTGTTAATTCTTAACATGGTTTCAGAGCAGTAGGTCCGTAGGACCGTTTTTTTTTCGGGCCCACCATTACCTAGTGATCGACTACGGTTACCGCGTTACCCCACGCCCTGCCCTGCGCTGCGCTGTCAGCGCGCGCCCTGCCCTGCCCTGCCCTGCCCTGCCCTGCACGCACTGGCGCCCTGCCCTGCGCCAGCGCCCTGCCCTGCGCCAGCGCCCTGCCCTGTGCCAGTGCCCTGCCCTGCCCTGCGCCAGCGCCCTGCCCTGAGCCAGCGCCCTGCCCTGCTCTGCGCCAGCGCCCTGCCCTGCGCCAGCGCCCTGCCCTGCGCCAGCGCCCTGCCCTGCGCCAGCGCCCTAATATATTGGATTTCAGTTCTTTTAAAACTACAGTCCCGCATCTAATACTTTTGTAATCCTCATAACAATGTAACCATGTCATCAAATGGGCTACCAGGCAACTATGTAACAGCGTAATATTATGTGTTGTCAGTAACATTGTAACCGTGTGACTGCGTAACTGTTACGTGCTTGTTTTTATGTGTAGGCCTTAAAGCCCCTCTGGACATAGCATGTAGTTAGTGTGAAGCTAGTTGTCCCGGATTACAATGTACAGATGTAGTCCAGACCCCGTTGTATCCTGTAACCGAGTATAGCAGTCGGGGCTATACATGTAGCATGTCCCAACCATCACGAGGGGAAGTAGGCACTGACCACATGCAATGAGCCGACCTTCTCGTTGCGGTGGGAGTAGGGGGCTTGTAGAAAAACCTGTATATACGTAGCCCTAGCTGTTACAATGCCCCGACTATGGAAACCCGCAGTAGGTACTTTGTCGAGTCGCTTCAATGTTTTGGGATGGAGAGAGAGAGAGAGAGAGAGAGAGAGAGAGAGAGAGAGAGAGAGAGAGAGAGAGAGAGAGAGCAAGGGAGGGGGGCAGAGAGAGAGAGAGAGTCGGGGAGCGGTAAAGAACATACATGCTACTTCGCTATGCTATGTTCGTTCACGTCACGTCAATGACAAACGCGGATTTGCTGATGCAGTTGCCGGCGCCTACAACTCAGGATTGACACGGCGTGAGCACTATGTGGGGCGGTAGGTTCGTGAAAGGGAGGGAGGTAGAATTGCCGTCAGAGAGCTCACCTTTTCGAGTCGTGGACACGTATGTGCCCTCTCTCTGGTCCTTTCGCGACCGCGTCACGTCGCTTGTTGCACCAAGCTCCGTCAAAAGAGAGAGGCACCGCCTCCCCCTACGCCACCTCTCTATGCCGTGCTTGTCGCAAATTATCGTGTTGCAGTCCGTGTCGCCGCTGATCCGCTTTCGCCAATGTCCCGGTCTTTTGCGGGGTCGCTTCTGGGATTGCTGTCGTGCGATTCGCCCGATAATCAGATTTAGCACCTTATGGCATTCGCCCGGCCTTAACGTCTCTTGCGGCGGCGACGCAGTGACGCTGCTTGGAGCTCTTTTGCTGTGGGCAATTCCAGTTCGAGCTACTCAACAAAATTCGCGAGCCCACATACAGTGCCCAAATATGGGCTTTCCCTATCTATGCGCCCCGACCATTGCACGAGCAATGCCTGAGGTCACTTGGAAGAGTGTTTAGGAGGGTTAGCAGTGAAGAAACTATGCTGGCGAAATGCTAAACAATGCACCCCCTTCCCCATTGTATCTGCTGCCGTCAGCAAGTTCGCATCCAACCCGCCCCGCACGTGCCAATTTGGTTTGGTACAGAATATTTACTTCGGTTGTGGCGGATGTACAGTGGTGACGAGCTTGCACTAATCTCACTGAAGTCAGAATTCGAATCAACGGGAATTTCGTGGCGTAATAACAGAACAGACTATATCGACAGTAGAGTTAGATAAGGCTATGCTGACATGTCAGAAAACTGCGACACTTCAGGTGCGTTGTCAAAATCAGATGTGACAGCACGAATGTGATTTGGACAAGCGTGGGCGAACAAAAACTAAAAACGGGTAGGGTTTCCATGTATTCGCTAGGCATCGTCATGGTGCCCCTGAATCCGTAGGTCAACAACAGGTTTCGACAAGTTCGCAAGCTCATTCGTCAACATTTCGACAATCACTACGTGCGACTCAACACCTCACCACAGAACGGCCACCCCATGGAACATCTATCTCTCTCCCTCGCAACTCAAAATCCACTGACAGAGCAACACAGGTTCATTTTCTCTTGAAAATATTCAGACTCTACTTTCCTCGCACACTGGATTGCACGTGACAATGGCTGCTGCACTCTATCCGTTCCTTCGTAATGTACATATTCTTAAAATATGTCTATATTCTTTTCGTGCATCCCTCCTCCACCAGGATATAAAAGAACCGTTGTGGCGTACGATCTCACCGGTGAACTTCGCCCAGGCTGAACAAAACTTCTGACGACGCTTCCATCTTACGCTCTACGCTCGCTGATCCAGTTATGCGCTAAGCAGATGAGTTTTTGTTCCATGCAAGAACGCATTCGCTAATGCAGGTACCTATCTTGTTGCAGAATACATATGCGCATGACAACGCTTATAGCAGCGACTTCCGAGATTATCGTCGAGCATTCGAGAATATTGTCGCCAAATTGTTGATACCCTCCGGAAGCTTTTTCGCCAGACGTTGAGAAGTTCATCGCGGTTCCTTAAGGACAGTCGAGCAGTGCATCTACCTTGCATATGGCATGACTGATCGGTAGGTTCATGTCGTTTTTTGCTGTGTTGACCTAACTCTGCTGCGTATGCTACGGTGTGCAGAACTCTCGTCCTGCTCGAAATAAGCTACTGTGTATCATTATTGCATGAAACTTGTAATGTGTGGATGTTGTGCACGGTATTTAGGAGTCTGTAATTGGTAAGGCCGACCAGGTATTGTAATAATGTTTGTCTCTGATGTGGATAGAGTTGAAATATAAGACATACGTAAGATACAATCCTCAGCAAATCATGTAATTCATGAGTCACGATTTTACAACTTCAGGAGTGCCTACTCATTTTGCATTTTACCAGATTACCGTATACATATTTTTGTTGGTTGTGTTAACCTGAGTGTACTGTGATAAATCAATTCGTTATAAAGGGCTCCTATACGATTTGTTTCTGTTGCTGTAGTGAGGATGAGCAATGCTGTTCGTATGCTGGCGCACTGCTTGCCGAACCTGCTTGAAGATTGCTCATGCACACTTTCCAATGATTCTTTGAAGAAACCTCGACTTTTGAGCATTCCTCTAGATAAACCAACAACATTGTTACCCTGGTAGTACTTCAAACATTGCCGAGGCATTCTATGAACAATGTTTTGACGATTTGAATTTTGTTGAGTAGGGTATTTACGACGCACCGCAGGTGTCGTGACGATGGTGCAAATAGTGAAGCTGTAAATCGCGCTGGATATCAGTGTAGATGCAAAACCATGGGTATCGCCGTTGCTTCAGCTGCTGCAGATTCGTCGCAGCTTAGCGGGACGCGGCTGCTAAGGCAACAGACGGTTGTTGCGTTATCTCTACGGGGGAAGCCACATTCACGTTTCTGGAAACAGAGTGGCCTAAATGTCGAGTGAATTATGCAGTGAATTTCAGGGATAGGTGGAGTGTGGATGGAGGAGTGACGGAGTCGCGCACGAATGGGGCTTTCTCTGACAGCGCGATATAATGGGGCTCAAAGCGGTGACGTAAGGTACACTGTTGTTATTAAACGGTGCACAACGTTCATGCACGATTCAGACAAGATTCACCAATAATTGTGGACCCCAAACACGTTCAATGCGCGAATTGATGAACCGTGAGATGCGGGGCTTCTTGGCAGAGAATAATTTGTTTCAAAATAAACAACAAAAATTGCTTATCCACATCTAGCTTCGTGACAAGACAGGGAACATCTATATGTTAAAAACAACCAAACCAGATAGAAAACCACTAAGTAAAATCTACAATATCAACATAATATTACAAACAACACAGTATACATTCATAACAAAATCTTTTACATGATGGAGAAATGTAATCAAAACAATAATATAATTGCACAAGTCATGATATAGGCATGACATGTTGGAAACTATGTTAAAAAGTAATCAATGTTAGGAAAATATTATTAAACTCTTGTGGTAACATACAAAATAACCAAAAACGAAAAGCCAATAAAAAACATAGCACATAGTACAACTGTTCAATAAATTGCATGACTGCAAATTGGTTACATAATGAGTTACCGAAACTTGGATGATGTGGCAACAATCGACCGACATTTTCACGCAAAGGAGAATCTACGTACGAAGTGTTGGTTGGCAACAAGCCCCACATTTCCCGATCTATCGCCATATCGGTCTAAAACAGCCGACCAATGAAAACGCTCGTAAGCCCCCAAACACAAACACCACGTAAACCTCTGAGAACCATGAACTGTCGTCCACGTGTACAGTGCGCAAGAGCAAACCTAGGTCAACAGAGATAAACGGTGATCCAGCGTGGTGGTCATAAACGGCTAGACAAGACAGCGACAATCTGGAGAAATAAACACAGCGCAAACGATGGTAAACTGCCGTGAACAACGGTACACCGAATTTCACCTCATCAACCACCGAAAACGATCTCCCTACTAGACGAAAAATGACCCCCTCCCCCCCCCCCCCCCCCCAACATACTCGGCAGTTTCACTTTTTTCTGATGTGGTAGGAAGCACGCGAGTTACAAGTCAAGATCCACCTGACTACCGACGAGAGGAATGCGCGGACGGGGTGGCGCGGCGCGCCTTTCTGCGCTGCCTGCTTTGAAAGAACAGTCGCGCGCAGGGCCAGTACACGACATGCACTAGCGACACATCCCCACTTCAGTCACCTAACGTGACAGCTGTGATATCTCCGCGGATGATGACAACAGGAAGGTGCGATGCTGTGATTGGCTGCATGGATTACCATATGACAAAGCTTGATCAAGAGCCACCCAATCCGATCCCGCACAATCGAAAGAGATTGCGGCAATACTACACACGGGAACGACACTTGCTAACGGTGAGCGTTGTCGTTTGCCGAGAATGTAGACTTTCAAGCACAGTAAAACCTGAGGCTGCAGCGGGGAAGACCTAATGTCTTCCATCGCCTTACACGTGCGGCAAGCGAGAAATCCTGGCCGAGTAAAGTTTTGGAGTGGCGTGGCTCCAGCCCAGAAGGAAAGGCCGGCGGATATGAGCGGAAGCACGGCGAGGCGATACTACCTACAACCGCAGACCCGCGGAGGGGCCTAGCGCAGTCGTGGGCATTGAGGATGTGCTCAGGGGAGATCTATCTGCGAATGAAGGAACTGCCAGTTCGGCGAATGTGTGCAGCGGGGGTGTACCAAGCGGAGGCGTGCAGCGAAAGGTTTCACTTCGCGTCAAAAGAGAGCTAGCGTCCATGTGAGGAAACGTCTGCACTGCAGCCACTGCCTTCCAAGGGAAATCCTAGTCAAGGTTCTACACCTAGTGCCCTACTTAAAGCCCGAGGTCAGCATGGTAAAATATCAAGTTATGTGGGTTTGAAATAGTGTTGGCGAAACCTTGAAAACAAGAATTTCGGCAAAGTCAGTGTAGCGAGAAAGAGATGGGGTGACGAGGGGGAAAGTGGTATCGCCAAACGTGACGCGATACTGTGGAGCTTTGCAAAGCAAAGAACTGCGACTGGAATGAGTATCCTAGGATTGTTCTTCAGTTAATCAGGATCAAGTAGGGGAGAATGGCCTTGCACAATCCAACTACCAGCAAAAACGAAAATGGAAAGCACCAACCACCTCAGAAGAAAACACCACGATCAAACAAGCTAACCATGCTGTACTCGGGCTTTAACTCACCCTAACCTCCTAACATACGAAGTAGACAGAAATGAAACCGATCTTATGTTTGCCTGGCTCCGCCAAACTTGCCACGGGAAGCAAGGGACCATTAAAGCCTTTACAACTGTGAGCATCGTCGTTACACTTTTCGAACATGGAGATTGTGGGTCTTGTCTCGTTCACGTTCGCAATTGTACAACCCTATTCGCGATAATTGCACACCCCTTAAGCGCACACCCTGGGGGTACATACCCTGGATGCAAACTTTCGCACAGGGTAGTTTACGGCGAATGTTGAATGAGTTGGGTTAGAGTTTTGTAACCCTGTCACGAATAGACGTAAAACATAAGAAATTTCAGTGGCAACCCCACCCCCCCACCCCCATCCTTAGTCGCAACACACAATGAAGTTTTAAGGGACTGGATCGCGCGCTGTCAATTGTGGTCTCTGAATTTCTGGGTGTCTGTCGTATTGAGCAAGAATTTGATAGGACATATTTGAAATAGAGAATATAGGGTGTGCAAGTACGCGCATTTATACACTCATTTTGTTCAAATTCTTCGAACTGAATGAGGTGGTTGTTCGTCCAAGTCTCTAGTAACGGCTCACGGATAAGCGTCTCTATGCACAATCCGTTGTATAGACCTATTGCACGCTGGTAAATTTTTGTTCAAGACTCCCTACCACCAGGGCTATATATTGGTAAAATGTTATGAGTTGTACTAAACAGAGTGCGCGGAAGACTAAAGAAACGGTGAATACATAATGACGATGCAATGAAAAAAGCGAGCAGTTATAGGGCGAATACGTGCTAGGCGAGGACATTGGGACCTCGGGCGAATACGTGCAAAGCCTTCTGGTGTGAGCTCCTTAGGGACATCAGCAAGAAACAACAGGAAAGGGGAAACTTAAAGGAGGTAACCAGACGTCCCGAGGTCCGCGCCTATCACGTATTCGCCCTATAAATGCCTGCTTTATTCATTGTCTCGTCATGCTGTAATTCAATCTTTTTATAACGTCTTCTACGCACTCTGTTTAGTACAACTCATAACCATTGATATCAGAGCTACTTTTCTAGCTCACCCCGCTTTTTCGAGTGTAATACCCCTCGGGAGGGGGGGGGGGGGGGGGGGAGGGAGGGACAGGGAAGGATGCCGTAGGGTCCAGGAGCTGCGGGATAGCCGGCCAGGAGAACCGGTTGTTGCTCCTCCGCGGCCATGATTTTCACAGGCGCTCCTTCGGCACCGCCGGATCCTTGCCCTCGACGGTCGAGATGGACCGTAACCTCCCTCCCCCCGAGTGGTGGGCAGCTGTGGCTGTCGCACATTAATTGCGTTTGCTATTTTCGAAGGTTCCGTTAATCTCGGCAATGTTTTTTATGCAGCAGTTGGCGTCAGGCAGGTCGTCACTGCATGTGTGAGATTCATGGAGCAACTGTTGTGCGAGTTGGCGTCGGCACGTGGTCGTCAACTGCGCGCGACAAAATCGTGAGTTAATGCGTGCGGCAAGTGGCGTCAAGCGTTATCGTCACGTTGCACACGAGAATTTTGGAGGTCTTCGACACGTGGTGTTCGTCGTCACTGTGCGCGAAGATTTTGGGTGGCTTCACGTGGCAAAGCAACAGCTGGCTGGGCAGGCCAGACGCATGGTGATTTGCGTCTGAATTTCAACGGCGAGGAGAGACGGCGTGGCGACTGCATGAAGAAAGCGGGGGTCTAACGTCGTCCCGCCCGGGTGCGGCTGGTGTGGCTGCAGGAGGGTGCGTCGTTGGCGTTTTCGGTAGGAGCGGCACAGTGTGGGACGGAAGGCCCTCTTTCAAACCACCAAAAAGTTAGGAAAAAGCCGCCTACGACTAGACTGTCTATCTCTAGGGTCACAGCTGTACCTGCAACAAGATCGGCGAAATTTTCGGAGCAACAGCAGTGGCCGACATTTGTACTTCAGGCAGCACAGTACCCCTGATCAAGGATAGTTGCGCCACAGATAGGGCAAGACAACGATTTGACACATTGTTTAGAACCGCAATTTTCGGGGGTTCTACTTGCTACAATACACGGAGTTGCGTCGAGTTCGGGTCTAGCGAGAGAAACGGGTTCCGGGCTTCAGGAGGCAAGAATTACGACCCACGGGGAAACGCTCAAGCTGATGCCTAAACGTTTGCGGCAAAAGCGGCGGTAGCCGGATGGGTACCACTACCGGCCGAGGTTTCCTCACGTTTCACATACCTCACACCAGAAGGCTTTGTAGGCAAGATGTAAGTCCTATTGGCCACTGTAATAAAAAGGTGGGGCCTTGTGTTTAGCCCTGTGCTGGCTAAAAAGCGCGGGTATTGCGCAAGTTTGACAGCCGGGTGTACAAGAAAATTTCATGGTGCAACACTGTTTCGGCCCCGACAAAACTGGACCATCGGCAACAGTTCCCCTGCCAAAAAAGTCGGATCAGAAGAGATTGGTGCAGCTGTAAGAGTTTCTCCTAATTCAACGGGCTACTCTACGTGGGTGCAGCGGCGAAGATGGAGTTTCCGAAGCTGTGGAGTTTTAAACGCGATAGATGAGGTGGGCAACGAAGCGGTCGGCCTGACTGTTTGATATGATAAACACGATCCGACTACGATAGCGTTCGTGCCTTCACCGAGTGTCAGAAAAATCGCGGGAAATACTGAGTTATACATCATCCGGCAAACGCGGCTGCTGGGTGAACGGTGGCTTACCCATATTGTCGGGGGGTGAAACGAAAAAAAGTTGACGGTGGGAGACGGGTGAACGTCTGCTCGCCAAACGACTTTGCGGTGTACTTTGAAGCGGTCTGGGCAAGTTCAACGACGAAATCTGCGGTGTTGATGCGGGCTAGGTTCCGTGAAATTCGGTCTCGGAATATCCCCAGAAACTCCTGGGCTCCATACTCCCTCCAAATACGGGGGAAACCTGGTCTGGTTAACCGCAGGGAACAACTGGGTGACCGGGTGGGCACGCTAGACACGTCCAAACATTTCGGAGAGAAAACTTACATGCGTCCGAGTTTTACGGGGTACGGCGTCGCCGACACTTACAGATTTCAAAAGCAGTACTGGGAGCCGGGTCTTAACGGAGTTCGGCAGAAACGGCCGACAGTTCCGTGCAAAACGACGGGGATGCAGAGGCGCTTGATTAAGCGCGCAAAACCGCCGGGTCAAGGTTGGCAGTTAATTCCGACTCCGTTCAGGGGTACCAGCGACAACACCACGAAGGTTCTACAACAGGTTGGGGGGAGAAGGCGACAGCTGTTTTTTCGCCTCTGCCCGGAAGTTCTCGGCGAGTCACGACAAAATCGCCATGGTTGCTGACGTCATTGGCAGCTCAAGTTCAAATTTGAAAAGAATGTGCGAGGTCATGGGGAGGAGCAACAGCTGTTTTTCGCCCCTGCCCGGGAGTTTTTGGAGAACCACGACAAATGCCTTGGCGAGTTACGACAAAGTCGCCGAGGGTGCTGACGTCATATGACCGTGAGTTCGAGTTTTTGAAGTCACATTCGGTGTGTTACGTGATCCGCCCTTCTCGCCGATCGTCGCCAACGCGCTACAACGGTCTTGTCAACTCGGATGCGGTTTTTTACAGCGTACCAAAACGATACGGAGTCACGACAGTTATAATTTGGAGACGGGTTCTTACCCCGCTGCCGACAAGTCGTCGACACGCCCGCGCCAACGACAGAAACACAACTGTTTTGGGTAGCAACTGCTGCCAGCTAGTGATACTGCAGCAGTCGTGAGATTTGATACTGCCACGGCAACAAGACAACGCGGTGATTTCTAGACTGCAGAAGTTGCCAGCTGGAGAATATGCAGCATTCGGGAAATTTCGAGTATAGTTTCGGCATCACAACAACAAGAATATTTAATAGCGGTAAATTCTTAGTCCCTCCGATTCACGATCCCTTTCACGGAACATCGACAGAGCTACCCTTGGAATACTTAAAGGGTTTTCACCAGTGGGGTTTCGTCACCGACAACAGTTTCGACCGTGCAGCTGCTAACATTTTAGACGGGGTTCATCACACTTGGTATTATTGACTACCCTCGGCGTCAGGATGGTTGGAGTTTTCGTACCCGCGCAACTGTACTTATTTTGGTGGTATACTCTTTTCTTCAAGGGGGGAGAAAGAGTGCCTTCGCACTGTACTGGGCAGTTTCTGACAGTTTCGTCAGACTCACTCAGCACGACTTATGCTCAGGATTCTTTCATCGCCATCGACAATTCCTATACGCCCACATCAACCCTCGCGTCAGGGACTCCCGCCAACATCGTTCGAATCACCAACGCCAGATCGCAATCCGCTACATCAACGGTTCTGGTTCCTTCACAGATTTCATCTCGTCATTCGATCGCAGTCGCCCGATCAACATCGACGGCTGACATCCCAACTCTTTCGATTTCGCCTTGTCAACTGGTCAGCCACGCGTCGGCTCTACGGCCAACGCATGTCTACACCGTCAGATCAATTTAATTGAAGATTTGCAGTTTTCACGCTACTGCAAGACCCGCCTACATTTTAAGGGAGTCGTATTTAGAAGGTGGTAGAGTGTAATGAATGTAGATATTCATTACTGAGTCTGCTCGTAGGGCGGACAGCCCCGAGCACTTCGCACCAGTTTCAGGTTCGACCTACAATTCGGCCCGAACCACTCCCGAGTCGCTCCGCACCAATCGCGACACATCCAACCCATGCACGTCCTGAGGTCCACGCCTAGCACGTATTCGCCATATAAATGCCTGCTCTATTCATTGTCTCGTCATTCTGTAATTCATTCTTTTTATAAAGTCTTCCGCGCACTCTGTTTAGTACAACTCATAACATAGGCACTAGGTGTAGGACCTTGACTAGCATTTCCTTAGCACTGAGTGTAGAACCATGACTTCGTATTTCCGTTGAAAGGCAGCTGTTTCGAGAGTCGTGGTTCGTTTTATTATCGCCACGTGGCATGCCTTCGATCGCTAAACCGCGATCTGTTTTATTGTTATCACAGACTTCTAGAGAAATTTAGTTAAGTTCTGTACTGCACTGCCCGCGGGCAAAAATAAAACCCATTCGGGCCTGACATGCGTTAGGGAGGCATCAACCCTAAACACCTTGCCTCTAGGTCTTCAGGGTTGATGCATCCCTAACGCATGCCTTCCTCAAGGCGTGTCGCGGAAATGGCACGTGCATCAAGGATAGTGCTGGAGTGGCCTCATGTGTTTGTGACGTGGGCTTTGTTCTTCAAACTAACAACAGGACATGCACTGGTACGTGCTGCTGCGTGTGTGCTTCTCTCCTTATACAAGCTGCTGCTACCCATCATACTCTAGTACTTCTACGGTCCGCCTCTCCCCCTTCACGCTCACATGCCTGATAACTCACTGTTCTCTTCCTGCACATCTTGCCCTTCCCATTGAATTTTCCTTGTGACTCCTTGCCTTGACAGACACATGTGTGCTCAAGAGGTGTGGTGGCAATGGCACATGCACCAAGGACAGCACTGGAGTGGCTTCCTGTGTTTGTGATGTGGGCTTTGTTCTTCAAACTAACAACAGGATATGAACCGGTATGTGCTGCTGTGTCCTTCTCTTCTTACACATTCTGCTGCTACCAGTCATACTCTGTTACTTCTATGGTCCTCTCTCCCTTCCCACACACATGCCCGAAAACTCACTGTTTCTCTTCCTTGTGACTCTTTTCCATGACAGACACATGTGTGCTCAAGAGGTGTGGTGGCAATAGCACGTGCATCAAGGACAGCGCTGAAGTGGCCTCCTGTGTTTGTGACGTGGGCTTTGTTCTTAGAACTGACGGCAGGAAATGCAGTGGTACATGCTGCTGCGTATGTGCACCTTTTCTTATAAATGCTGCTGTTACCTGTCATACTCACTCTGTTCCTTCTACGGTCCACTTCTCTTCCTTCACTTACGCGTGCCCCATAACTTCCTTATTCTATTCGTACACATGTTGCCCTTCCCATTGAATTTCCCTTGTGGCTCTTTGCATTAGCAGACACATGTGTTCTCAAGGGGTGTGGTGGCAACGGCACATGCATCAAGGACGCCGCTGGAGTGGCCTCCTGTGTTTGTGACGTGGGCTTTGTTCTTCAAACTAACGGCAGGACATGCACTGGTACGTGCTGTTGCGTGTGTGCTTCTTACACATGTTGCTTCTCCCTGTCATACTCAATCTGTTCCTTGTACAGTCCACCTCTCCCCCCTTCACAAACACACCCAAAAACTCCCTGATGATCTTCCTACACATGTTGCCCTTCCCATTGGCTTTTCCCTTTGGCTCTTCGCCTTGGCAGACGCGTGTATGCTCAAGAAGTGTGGTGGTAACGCCAAGTGCGTGAAGAGCGCTGTAGGAGTGGCGTCTTGTGTGTGTGAGCCTGGCTTCGTGATGCAGCCTGATGGCACCACATGCACTGGTATGTCCTGTGACATGCGCTATGCTATGTGCTATGCCATGCGGCATGTGCTATGCCATGTACCATGGAATGTCCTATGCCATGTACTACAACGTGAAAACTCAATTTCCCTGCCTCTTTCGGCCCAGACACATGTGCACTCAAGGCCTGTGGTGGCAACGGCACCTGCACCAAGGACAGCGCTGGAGTGGCATCCTGTGTTTGTGACGCTGGCTTCATTCTTCAAAGTGACGGCAGGACATGCACTGGTATGTGATGCTTTGTACCGCTCTTCTTATACATGCTGCTGCCCGTCATACTCAATCTGTTCCTTCTACCCCTCCCCCTTCACATACACATGCTTAGCACCTTCCTGTTTCTCTTCCTGCACATATTGCCCTTCCCATTGACTGTTCCTCATGGCTCTTCGCCTTGGCAGACGCATGTGTGCTCAAGCGGTGTGGTGGCAACGCCACATGCGTCAAGAATGCTGCAGGGATGGCGTCCTGTGTTTGTAACTCAGGCTTCGAGATACAGCCAGATGGCACCACATGTATTGGTATGCGGTGTGCCATGTGCGATGCCATGTGCTATGCCATGTCCTACGCCATGTTCTATCTGTGCGATGTGGTATGCCATGTGCGATGCCATGTCCTATGCCATGTGCGATGCCATGTGCGATGCCATGTGCGATGCCATGTCCTATGCCATGTCCTATGCCATGTGCTAATACATGCCATGTGATACAACGTGACATCTCAATTGCCTCGCCCCGCCTCTCCAGAAACTTGTGCACTCAAGGCCTGTGGAGGCAACGGCACATGCACCAAGGACAGCGCTGGAGTGGCCTCCTGTGTGTGTGATGCTGGCTTTGTTCTTCAAACTGATGGCAGGACATGCACTGGTACGTTACCTGCTGCCGCCTGTCATACTCAACCTGTTCTTGTACCGATCCATGCCTAATAACTCCCTGTTTCTCTTCATGCACATGTTGCCTTTCCCGTTCACTGTTCCTTGTGGCCCTCTGCCTTGGCAGACACATGTGTGCTAAAAAACTGTGCTGGTGACACCAAGTACGTCAAGAGCGTTGCAGGAGTGGCGTCCTGCATGTGTGACACTGGCTTCGTGCTGCAGCCTGATGGCATCACATGCACCGGTATGTGCCATGCCATATGCTGTGCCATGTTTCCTGCTATGCCTTGTGCTATGCCATAAGCTAATTATGATTGCCAGTGACATGAGCATTGGGCGAGTCGGGTTTTACTTGACTGGTTTAGACGAGCTTCAAATGGCTGTCAAGTCGAGTCGAGTAACTCGTCCGAGTTCGTTTTCGGACGATTGAGCAGCAGTAACCTCGCCTGCCTCAAGTCATGTGCCTACCTGACTTGTTACTCCGTTCCTCTCCCTCCATCCACTTGCCCCCTCTCCCTCCATCTACTTGCTTCCTCTCCCTCCATCTACTTGCTTCCTCTCCCTCCATCTACTTGCTTTCTCTCCCTCCATCTACTTGCTTTCTCTCCCTCCATCTACTTGCTTTCTCTCCCTCCATCCACTTGCTTTCTCTCCCTCCATCTACTTGCTTTCTCTCCCTCCATCTACTTGCTTCCTCTCCCTCCATCCACTTGCTTCCTCTCCCTCCATCTACTTGCTTCCTCTCCCTCCATCTACTTGCTTTCTCTCCCTCCATCTACTTGCTTTCTCTCCCTCCATCTACTTGATTCCTCTCCCTCCATCTAATTGCTTTCTCTCCCTCCATCTACTTGCTTTCTCTCCCTCCATCTACTTGCTTTCTCTCCCTCCATCTACTTGCTTTCTCTCCCTCTATCTACTTGCTTCCTCTCCCTCCATCGCACCTCCATTCAGACACCTGTGCCATCAAGAGCTGCAACCTTACGGTCTCTGTTTGCATGAAGGACGCTGCAGGCGTAGCCTCCTGTGTTTACAAGACGGGCTATCAGAACGTATCGGGTAAGTTCTACCAAAAACCGAATGAGCTACCAAATGCATTAACGCATCGGGCACGTGTACATGTAAGCATGAGTACGGGTAAGCACGTGTACAGGTAAGTTCTACTGGTCTAAACCGCAGGCCAGGCGAGGCTGTCAGTCAGGCCAGACCGCCAAGGCAGGCTGCTAAGGGGCTTGGCTTGCCCCTGGCTCGAATCCGCCGCTCGTGGCTCAACCCAGAGTGTTGAGCCCGTTTGTATGCACTGTTGCGATCGGCGACATCCGTCCCATACGGCATGATAAAAGTCAACTTCTGAGACGTCTCAAATATATATACATATATATATATATATGTATATATATATCACTTTGCTTGCAGTGTTGCATTCAGCGACGCCCATCCCGTACTGCATTCACCATCTGCTGACCCTTTATGCTCCCCCACCTCCACAGCACCTGCCCCGTGTGTGGTCCGTCCTGCAGGAACCAGCTGCACTGTGCTGCCGTACAGCAAAGCCGCCTACTGCGCGTACACATGCATGCAGCATCTGCTGTCTCACTATGTGTGCTCCTCCCCCCTCTTCCCCACCTCCACAGCACCTGCCTCGTGTGGGTGGGGTCTGCCCTGCAGGAGCCAGGTGCACTATGCTGCTATACAGAAAAGCCGCCTACTGCCTGTACTCATGCAGACACCATCTGCTGTCTGTCTCACTCTGTATGCTCCTCTCCCCTCTTCCCCACCTCCACAGAATCTTCCCCGTGTGGGGTCTGTCCTACAGGAGCCAGCTGCATTCCAGTTTCGTACAGCAAAGCCGCCTACTGCCTCTGCCCTCCCGGGTCTGCCATGACCGCCGTTGGTTGCGTCCTAGGTACGCCATTGTTTTGAGAGAGTCCCTAGGAAATGAGAGGAAAAAGTTGTCATGAGATCAAGTTAAAGAATTCCCCCCTTGGCCTTTCATCCTCTGCTGCATTCACCTTCAGCAAAGCATCTCTCCTCCGTGTCTTAGCCTCGTTCCCGCTTCAATACATTTCCAAGCATTGACATAACGCCCAACGCATTGGCAACCTTGGCGCTCAACGCACCTTTGTTCCTTCCCCTTTCAGATGCCACCCCCACCGTCTCCTCGACCAGCCTCACCTACTACACGTTCCCAAGCATCCTCATAACCCTTTGTTGTCAACCCTCATAACATTTCACCACACTGTGTTGTCAACCCTCATAACAATTGACCGCCCTGTGTTGCCAACTCCTTGCAGACGCCACCCCCACCGTCTCCACGACCAGATTCACCTTCTACGCGCTCCCAAACTACGGCGTAACGCCCGCCACTTACACCATGCGCCTCACCTACAACGGCTGCACCAACCTCACAGCCTCCAGTGTCCGGGACATCCAGTCGTATGGCAGCGTGCAAGACGCCCCTGGAGGCGTGGTGAGCTGCCTTGAGATCCGCGCTTACTACCAGGCGGGGTGCATCGGAACATATAATCTGTTTCCTGTCGCGAAAGGAAGTCTCAGCACTTCGAGTGTTCCGTGAGCCACTGAACCAACCTACCTGCCACCTACTGCACTGCGGTTTGTTTGTTTGTTTGTTTTTTTTTTTTTTTTTTTTTTTTTTTTCCTCCAAAATTTTCCTTCCCTGGTTTGGCACTCGTTTCTGCCTGCGGACATATACTTTTAACACCGACTTGTGCGTTTTCTTCCGTTTGCTTTGCATGCAACAGAAATTATTACGGGTATCCTTTCCGCTCCTTCGGCTGCTCTATCTTTGGTGAGTGCTGCTGTGTTGGCTGGTGGGACCATTGTGTTGGTGGGGGCCATTGTGTTCCTTTCTTTGGCCCTGTATCTGCTGGCCCCTTTAGTTAACAATTCGTAGTCAATAATTGGCGTTCCTTTGCTGAGAATGCAGTTAACGTTTCATTCTGCAGCTGGCCCCCTTCGGTCAATAAGACACATTCACGTATTTTCTTAAGTAACATTTTGCTGCACACTTTGCTTGTTGTGCAAAAGGCCTGCACCCATCCAACCCACGAACTCACTGTGCCATCCGCACGAGCTCCTTGCAATCCATGCATGCCCATCCATGCATATCCGCATGTTCCCTCATGCTGTCTCCTCTCTCGCAGAGAAATGCGCTCTCAACAGCTGCGGGGCAAACGGCAAGTGCGTTCAGGATAGTGCAGGAGTGGCCTTCTGTGCTTGTGACGCTGGCTTTGTTCTGCAGACCGACGGCAAGACGTGCACTGGTATGTTCTGCTATTGTGAGATTCCGTGTAAGGATGGAGAATAAAGCTTAACCGTATTTTGTACTACAAATCATTCGGAACCGTTGTGGAAATGAGGTGGGCTTGGCTGGTTCGGATCGTGGCCCAGTTATCATGGTCCAAATGAACCAAGAGGAGCAATAACATGCCTATAATCACCAACCAAGGTCTGACTGACGGCCAGATAATTTGACCAAGATTGAACTTGGAAACCAATCCCCAAAAGGATGAAACGTAGTTGTGCACCTAAGCCAGATTTGGGTGACTATCTCTAATTGACCAGACTGAGTGAACTAGTGCATGCAGCTTAGAGGTTTTTTTACAGTTCGTTGCAGATGTGCACTTCTGTATGCTACTGTGTGCTGCTGTTGTTGCTGTATGTTTCTCCGTGCTGTGCTCTCTCTCCACTTCTGTCACTTGCCTTACTCTTCTGACCATACCACTCCCCTCTAATATCGTCCCTCAGTGGGCTGTGGGTCCAAGATCTGCGATCCAACAACTGATTGCGTGACAGACGCTGCAGGCGGTGCGACCTGTGTGTGCAAGGCCGACTATCGGAACATCTCCGGCACTTGCCTCGGTATGTGTTGGTGGTGACAACTCAAAAACCCTCTTTGAAAGCCCTCTTTTGATAACCTCATTTTTTTCCCTTTTATTTTCGGTCGATCCAAAAGTCGCTCCAAGCTGGCGCTTGAATAGTGGGCTCATCTCATCCTAGCTGGCTGGGATTCAACCAGTTCTGCTGTTTGCCTTACTGCTTGTGGGTGCCGTAGCCACTTCATCATGTGTGTGTGTTCCATCAGTGTCATGTGCACTGTGCTACACATCTACATAAGAGCTGGTTTTTGAGAAGATTACACCAGCTCGTGCTGTGCACTGTGCTACACTTCGACATAAGAGTCCTCCGACTTCTATCACAGCTCGCAGCGTTGGATCTCTGTGATGCTCCCTGCTGCATTGTGCTGCCCCCGGTGCTTCCATTTCTGTTTCCTCTGTGTCTGATCATATTGTTTTGTGATGTTTCATTGTATGTCATGCGGTGTTGTGCCGTGCTACTCCATGCCATGTGTGGTGTTCTCTGCTGTGCTGTGCTGTGTGGTGGTGGTTTATACTTCTCAAATTTCCACCTCCCCAGGCCCTGCCACGTGTGGGAACTGCCCTATTGGAGCCACGTGCTCTGTTGCTTTCGGCTACATTCCATACTGCATCTGCCCTACCAGATATGGCATGACCAGCACTGGCTGTGTCAGCGGTAAGACTGTCAGAATCCCAACCACTAGACCATTGGGATAAAAGGGCTTGCTTGTGTAGCGGGTTTGTGCGCCCATAACCCCCCAGGCGAACGCGCCTGTAACCCCCCTAGGATCAATCGGGCATCCACAGTGCAGATCTACTGACACCCCCCACACTGGGAGGCCCAGGACCGAGCACAGCGGCAACGACCTGCATGTGCATACACCGGGATTCGAACCCGAGACCGCTCTGATACCATGTCAGAATCCCAGCCACTAACCACTGGGATAAAAGGGCTTGTTAAGTAGCGGGTCAGTGCGCCCATAACCCCCCAGGACAACGAGCCTGTAACCCTTCCCTAGGATCAATCGGGGATCACCAGTGGACCTCTGACACCCCCCCGCACTGGGATTCACGAAGTGCACACACTGGGATTCGAACCCGATACCTTCGCTCTGATAGCATGTCAGAATCCCAGCCACTAGACCACTGGGATAAAAGGGCTTGTTTGTGTAGCGGGTGAGTGCGCCCATAACCCCCCAGGCCGATGTGCCTGTAACCCTTCCCTAGGATCAATCGGGGAATCTCCAGTGGACCTCTGACAAAGACCAATGATCCTTGCGTCCTAGGTTGGCTTTGAACCAACATGTGTCTGTTGCGCCCTTGAACCTTGTGCTGCGTCTGTTACCGCAAGGAAAACCTCTCACTAGAATACGTTGGTTATCGCCTTTCCTAAACTTCCTTATAACCAACCAACCTGTGTCTGTTGCGGTTTTGAACCTTGTGCTGCGCCGTCCCTCTCTGTCCCTTTTTCCACATTGCCATGCTGCTCTGCTTGCCCTTGCATGCAGGCGCCACCCCCACCGTCTCTGACACCAGCTTCACCTTCTACGATCAGAGCAACTACACCATCACACCCAACACCTACACCATGCGCCTCGAATACAACGGCTGCACCACTATCCCTTCCTCAACTTCCTCAAAAATCCGATCAATTTGGAACGTAAAAAAGGTGTCCGGAGCATTGGGGAACTGTATGTCTGTGAATTATTACACCCAGGAGGGGTTCGTTGGGACGTACACTTCGTTTCCTTCCTCTGGTGGAACTGGAATGAGTGGCGCCGGTTACATGTAAGTCACCATTTGCCACCTGTTGCTATCCTAGACTACACACTAAGAGATTCAAAATGCATGCGAACATGTGAGATGCGCACATACAAGCATGGCATATGCACGCAGGCCTATGACACGTGCACAACACACAAGCGTCACCTGCACCCATGCATGTGACATTGGAATTCATTATGTATTCTACCGTACACTTGTTGACCCCATCAGTTCCTCGGCTCCCCACTTCTCTCTGTTGCATACCAGTTCCCCCCCAAGCCAGATCTTTCATTTCATTTCTCTGTCACTCTTTGCATCAAAATCTTTCTTACCTTCCTGCGTGCTTCTCAACAGAAACTACCTTACATATCCGTACCGCTCTTTTACCTGTGTTCATTAAGCTCATCAGTACGAACTTCTAGACATAGCAGCTGGAGTGGTGCGGAATGAAGCTGCTATGTACATTTGGGTTTCCAATGCTTCCGGCTGTTGTATAATAATTGGTTATCCTTGTAAAATGAGCTGGGTTCGGGCCTCAGATTCGTTTAAGAACCTGCAGCCCAGAGGTTTCCCGGTTTGTACCAAAGCTCTTTTCTATTTGTCATGGCAACGTGCTTCATTTCGATAGGCAATTGCAGCAGCTTTGCCCATCAGATTCTTACCGTCATTTTCTGGATATACGTCCCTAGGAGTGTTGATGGATTAGAGTTGACGATAAGGGTTTGTATTTGATTTAATGTAAGCTATATGGCATTGCGTGCTTTTAATGGCTCAAGTACTCACAACGCGTCAAAACATAAACCCTCGCATGGGATAGAAGGTGCCGTTGCAGGACTAAACAAGAAACAAATTGGAAAACTAAGAAAAAGGGGGAAAGGAGGGGGGGGGGGGGGGGGGGGGGTTGTTGGGGAGGAGGGAGGAGGGGGGAGATCGGGTGGAGGGTTGGTGAGAAATAGCTAATGTGATACCTGGTGGGCTGGTGCACGATGATGCACGCCAAAGCTGGGGGAAGGTGGGGGAGTAGGGGGCATTGAAGGTTAGGGCTCGTTACGTTTGGCGCAATCTGCTCAAAGTTTGAAATTCATCCGCTCTGCACCGTGGCTTAACGTTTTGTAACTGCATCGTACCGTGTAAAACCTCTTTATGATTTTGAACTTCGCCGAACCAAAATGCAACATGCCAGACATTTACCAAGCAAACAGGGCTTGGTGCAGTGCAACATGGTGGAGAGAATCTGAGTGCATCCAATTGGTGTGGGGGGGTCTCTATGGGGCAAGGCGGGACTGAAACAGAAAGGGGAGGGAATTCGGTATGGGGCAGCAGAAGAATGGGGTAAAAACGAGGGATTGAAGTGGACAGTACAAGGAATATTTACCTGACATGTCCCTTTTCCCCACACTTGTGGCGTGGACTAGGGGAGAACCGGGGAGAAAGAAAGAAGGGGGATGGAGGAAGCGTACTAGCAGGGCCGGGGGCTAGGCTGAGTGAGTATAGTGTGACGCTGGTGGAGCTGTTCGGAGGCATAGGTGCGGGGCTTGCAGCAGCGTTAGAGGCCGGTCTGGAGGTTAAGAGGTGGCATTACGTAGAGATAGACCCTGAGGTGCGGAAGATGGCGTGGAGTCATGCCCGGGCCTTGCAGGAGCGGTATCCAGCTCAGCTGCGAAAGGAAGTAGTAATAGAAGCAATGAAGAGAGAGCATTGGGACGTAAGGGAGATCAGCAGGCAAGAAGTGAGGAGCTGGGGAAAGGTCGACTTACTGGTGGCAGGGTGGGAGTGCCAGGGCACTTCACGGGCAGGCAAGGGAAGAGGACTGCAGGATGAGCGCACGGGGCTAATCAGGAAGCTCTTGGAGGTCATGGCCTGGATGAGGGAAGAAGGAGAAAAATACGCGTACATCTTGGAGCACGTTGACATGAAGGGAGATCCTCGAGAACCGGTGCGAGCTGTAAGGGAGATGGTAGATGCACAGCTGGGGAAGGGAGTGAGTTGGGATGCAGCACTGCACGGAGCACGATGTCACCGGTCACGGTGCTACTGGCAGAACGTGCTACCAGAAGGAGACCTGCGTGTAAGACTGTCTAGGGTGGAGAGGGATGACAGGAGGCTGGTGGAGGACATCCTGGAACCTGGTCGCGTGGCAGCTCCAGTGTGGAAGCCGGACCATCACCTGCAACACCAATGCAACAAGATAGGGGAGGCGAGAAGAGCCTTGCCAACGCTGGTCGCCTACCCAGGAGCAAGGGGGTTCGTGGAGGTGGATGGCCAGCCTGGCCCAGGGATGATATATGACCACAAGAGGAAGAGGTGGGAAGAGCCGACAGCTCTGGAGAGAGAGTTGGCCATGGGGTATCACGCGGGAGCTACAGCAGCACCAGGAGTAAGTGAGGAGGCGAGGAGGGCAGCGGTGGGGAGAGCCATTGATCAGCACTCACTGAGGTGGCTAATTGGCGAGATGATGAAGGGGGTAAAGGGGGCTGGAGGCAAGAAGGCATGGGGGGAAAGCGGGATGCGGAAGCAGCCAGCGTACGCAGTGGTGGAGCTGAAAAAGGAAGTAGTGGCAGCGCCAAGCCAAGAGAAGCTGACGGTCACGAAGGGGCCAGAGAAGGAATGGGAGATAGGGGGAGACGTGGAGGCAGGGGCGAAAGAGGCGATCAAGCAGCTGCTGAAAGCGCACAGGGGCACATTTGCGTACAACCTGCAGGAGCTGGGGCAGTACAAGGGCGGGGAGTTAGAAATAAAGCTCACAACGGAAATACCGACCTACCAGCGCAGGCGGCGCATGAATGCTGAAGATGCAGCCATCTGCAAAGAAAAATGCGAGGAGTTGCTGGCAGCGGGAATCATCCGCCCATCCGAGTCCAGCTACGCAGCTGCAACGGTGGTCGCGGCCAGGAAAGATTTGACCGGAGCGATTCTGTCACGGCGGATGTGCGGGGACTACCGTGATCTGAACAAGATCACGGAGCCTGACCGCTATCCCATGCCGACCGCAGAGGATATCTTCGACCTGCTGGAGGGGGCGGTCATTTTCACCACGCTAGACCTTAGGCAGGGGTTTAACCAGATTGCCATAAGGGAGGAGGACAAGCGCAAAACCGCATTTCATGGGGTGGACTGGTTGTATGAGTACAACAAGATGCCATTCGGCATGCGGAACTCGTC
Organism: Closterium sp. Naga37s-1; assembly: GCA_947471745.1. NCBI lineage: Eukaryota > Viridiplantae > Streptophyta > Zygnematophyceae > Desmidiales > Closteriaceae > Closterium > Closterium sp. Naga37s-1. The sequence goes on from CANJKZ010000372.1 coordinate 731,223, forward strand.
TGCCGTGTTCCAGCGGGCGATGGATCAGGTACTGCGCGGTATACCAGCAGCAGCGTGTTATATCGATGATGTGCTGGTCTTCAGCAAGACAGACACGCAGCATGCAGAGGACCTGAAACGGACGCTTGAAGCAATAGCAGCAGCAGGACTCACCTGTCACCCAGAGAAGTGCAAAATAGCAAGGAAGACTGTGGCGTATCTTGGATTCGAGGTGAAGGGGGGCAGGTTGGGTATTCAGGAGGCAAAGGTCAAAGTGCTGGACAAGCTAGCGCCGCCGAAGGACAAGTCAGGGCTGAGGGCGCTGCTCGGCTTCCTAAACTACTATAGGAAGTTCGTGCCGAACTTCAGCCGACGAGCGAACCTCCTGAATCAACTGCTCAGGGAAGGGAAGCGATGGGAGTGGGGAAAGGAGGAAGAGGCGGCCAGACAGGATCTCTTAGAGGCGGTGCGGACTGGTACACTGCTGCAGATACCCAGGGCAGACGCTCCATTCACACTGTATACTGACTGGAGCTGGGGATGGGGGCAGTCTTGTGCCAGGAGGTTGAGCAAGAAGAACGAGTGGTAGCATTTGCCAGCCGCAGCTGCAGCCCTACCGAGGCAAATTACTGCTCGTATGAAGGCGAGGGGTTGGCAGCTGTATGGGGCATCAACCATTTCAGGGTCTACCTGCAGGGGCGCAGGTTTGTGCTGGTGACCGACCACCAGCCGTTAATGTGGCTGATGACGAACCAAGAACTGACGGGAAGGAACGCTTGCTGGGCGATCAAGCTGCTGGGGTACGACTTCGAAATCCGACATCGTCCGGGTAAGACCCTCCAATATGCAGATGGTCTGTCACGGAACCCTCCGCCGGTGCAGCCCGTGGCGCAGCTGGTGGCAGTAGCACAGGTGCCGGCAGCTGGCTGGGGGCAAGAAAAGGTTGAGAAGCGGCAGCTGGATGTCTGGGAAGATACCGAGACGCTGGAGTGGATCAAGGGAGGAAGCACGGAGGGTGACGAGGCCAGTGAAAGGGCAAGGGCCAGGGGGCAGCATTACCGTTGGTACCAGGAGCAGCTGCAGCTTCGCACCAGTGAAGGGTGGAAGATAGTGCCACAGAAGAAGGACAGGGAAAAGATCATGCAACGGGTGCATGGGAAGCTAGGGCACTACGGGACAGCACGTACCAATCAACTGTTGAGCACGATGTACTGGTGAGCAGGGATAAGGCGGGACGTCAAGGAGCTGGTAGATGAGTGCGCAGCCTGTGGGCGTAACAAAGCAGCACTGGAGAAGGCCAGGGAGGAGCTGCAGTCCCTACCAATTCGGGGACTTGGCTACCGCTGGTCGCTGGATCTGGCTGGGGAATTACCTCTGTCAAAGAAAGGCAAGCAATACATACTCGTGATGGTCGAGCACACCAGCAAGTGGGTGGAGGCCAGGGCACTGCCGAGCAAGAACAGTGGGCTGATTGCAGAGGCATTTGTGGAACAAGTGATCACCAGGTTTGGGGCATGCGGGGAGGTGTTAACCGACCAGGGAACAGAGTTCAAGGGCTGCTTTGAAGAAGCCTTGAAGGAGCTGCAGATTACTCATCGCGTGACATCAAGGTATCACCCGCAGTCAGATGGGCTGACGGAGCGGCTGATCCAGACGCTGAAGAGAGGGTTACGGGCTTACGGGGAGATGAACAAGAGAGGATGGGATCAGGAGCTCCACTGGATCCTGGCAGGTTACCGCTTCGCCAATCAGGCGGCATTGAAGGACATGTCGCCCTATCATCTGCTGTACGGAAGGAACCCCATATTACCCGTGGATGCACCGAAGATGCTGAGTGCGACAGTAGACACAGGCGAGCCACACCTATCGGCTGAGCTGGCTAAGAAGAGGGCGACATACCTGAGAGAACTGACACCGGCAGCGCTGGACAACCTCCATGTGGCTCAGCTGAGGGACGCTAAACGCTACCAGCAGAGGAAGGCAGGAGAGGAAGGAGGCAGACGTAAGGGAGTGGAGGCTGGGCAGGAAGTGTACCTGAGGCAGGCCAAGAGAGACACCTTAGACCTAGCAGTGGGGCCAGAGCGTTGGAGAGTAAAGGAGGTGAGGCAGTCCGGGGTGTTGGTGCTGGAGGATGTGCAGGGAAGGCGTATTAAAGAGCACGTTACCAATGTGGCAGCAGCTGGAAGGGAAAAGGCTCAGGCTGGTGGTCCCGTGGCCAGAGCCACCAAGGCTGGGACTCAGGCACGGGAGGGGGCAGTGCAGCCTGAGAAGCAGGGAGAAGGCAAGAGCAGCGTCATCACATACACACGCAGGAAGAAGAGACAGGCAGATGGCCTGGGGGCAGGCAAGCAGGGAGAGTAAACCGAGAGGATGAGAGTGAGAGAAGAGGCCGATCGCACCTATCAGGGAGGGACAGGCAATGTAAGAGGGAGGCAGAGAAGAGAGTTTGAAGAAGCAGGCAGAAGGGAGATACTTCACGACAGCTGTCGCGTTATTAACACCTAGCTGACGGCAAGGTGTGAATTACACAGCAGCGAGGTAATTTCGCATTTCTTGCTTTGTACTCTAATTTCGTTTGTGTGCTTGGTGTGCACTGTACATACGCTTTACATAGCAGAGTGCTGGGAGAACCGAGGAGGTTGGTGCTGAAGGGCGAATTCGATTCCAGCTGGGAATTCGATTTCTAGTTGGAAAGGCAGTTCCAGCTGGGAATTCGATTCCAAGCAAGGAATTCGATTCCAGCTGGAAGGCAGTGCATGCCTAGTGGGCCTAGTGGGTCCCAGCTAGCACCTCAGAGCCATCAAGAGCAGCTCGGCTGACTCTCGCTTGGCACCAAGAGCTAGCGTGTGGAGGAAGGAACCTAGGCAGGCGGAGGAATGAATGTAAGCAGGGATAGCACTCTGGTTTCTTGCTTTTTGCTTGTTTGTTTCTCGTAATACTGCAAACTGACGGAGACCTTGCGGGGGAGAGAATCAGTCTTGTTGCGGTGCAGCCTGAGAAGCAGGGAGAAGGCAAGAGCAGCGTCATCACATACACACGCAGGAAGAAGAGACAGGCAGATGGCCTGGGGGCAGGCAAGCAGGGAGAGTAAACCGAGAGGATGAGAGTGAGAGAAGAGGCCGATTGCACCTATCAAGGAGGGACAGGCAATGTAAGAGGGAGGCAGAGAAGAGAGTTTGAAGAAGCAGGCAGAAGGGAGATACTTCAAAAGGAGTGTAGCTACATGGCCAACGTTTTTCTAGTTGCGCAGAATATGGCCTAGCACTATCCGAATGACATTGCACAAGGCACGGCATGGCATGGCACATACCAATACTGGTGCACGTGATGCCATCAGGCTGCAGCACAAAGCCAGTATCACACACACAGGACGCCACTCCTGCAGCACTCTTCACGCACTTGGCGTTGCCCCCACACCTCTGCAGCACACACGTCTCTGTCAGACAGGGAGGGGGGGGGGAGGGGGGGAGGGGATTTTAGCCACGTTTGAAAATTGTGAAAATAACACCTCAGTAGCACACGCGTGTCTGCCACGGAAGGTGGAAGAGAAAGAGGGAGCAGCGAGTGCACACGTGTCTCTGTTCTGTATGCCCTATGCGACAATGACAGATGGGGACACCATATCACTGTCTTTCCGCACACGCGTTGCATCACAGACGTACATCTCTCCCAGTGCATTTCATCGCAGCACTTACGTACCAATGCATGTCTTTTGGTCACACATCAGCACATGTGAGACGCCTACCAGTGCACGTCTTCTTGTCACCCTGCAGTACGAAGCCAGCACGAGAAACACAGGATGCCACCCCAGCACTATCCTTGATGCATGTGGCGTTGCCTCCACATGCCTTGAGTGCACACGTGTCTGGGGAAAAGGGGGAGCGGAGAGGGATTGAACGAGGGGATACGGACGAATGACGAGTTTAGAGAATGGATGCAAACTAGACAAGACTTGATAGGATGAAGCTCTAGTAGGGCTCTTGGCACCTGACGGGGCTCCTGGCACCTGACGGGGCTCCTGGCACCTGACGTGGCTCCTGGCACCTGACGAGGCTCCTGGCACCTGACGGGGCTCCTGGCACCTGACGGGGCCAAGCAAATATTCGCGTTAACACTCATCCCCACAGCCAGCAGGGGTCATGGTGAAGCCAGTGCGTCACCAATAACCAACACAACGTTCCTCCCACTGATCTGCACCACTCGCCACCACCACCAGCAGAACCCACCAGCAGCACTGACTCACCAACACAGCCGGTGGGAGTCATGGCGAATCCAACGTTGCAGATGCAGGGACAGTCCTTCCTGATATGTCCCTTTTCCCCACACTTGTGGCACCGCCTTGTGTCTTCCCAGGGCTTCTCTCTGCGCTCTTCCTCCCCCCTCTTTCCTTCGGCTGCTGCCCAGCCGGTCTCCTTCGCTCGTTTGAGCGGCTGGAGCTTGCTCCTCTCAGGCCTTCGAAGAACCTCCGCCCTTCCTCCACTTCTTTCGCTACTTGATACACCTGCCTGAGCCTTGCCTTCATCCCCAAAGCGTACAAGCGTGTCTTCATCTCGTTCATCAGCTCCTCCTCCAACCCCCCCAGGAATTTCGTCACCAAGATACGCTCCTCAACGCAGCCCATATCCTCCGCCAGCTCCAGCAGCCGGTTGTAGTATGCTAGCAGCGACTCTGCACGTCCCCTTTTAAAGTCTTGAAACTCTATCATGCGCTCAGCCGAGTGCCCGGGGAACTGCTCGCGCAACGTGTCCAAAAATCGGTCCGTGATCTCTCCCTGCGCAAAGTCCCCATTCTTGCACTGCATCAACAGCCCTTGACGCTCCACTCTGTAGTGTGTCAGGGCCTCCCCCTTCAGAGTCCTTCCCAATCCTCTGAAAAAATATATCGGATCTAACCCCTCTCTCTCCCAGGTGTACCGTATATCCTCAATCATCATGAGATAGTTCTTCAGCGTTTGCTCTTCACCCGGTGCCCCTGAGAAGCGATCTGGTATTTCAATCTTTGGAGGCGCCATGTTCATAGATCTCCCCGTCCCCCAGCTTACCGCTTCCCTTTCTCCGCTTCCTGTAGGCCAACTCCCTTGCTCGGGCCCCCTGGTGGCACTGCGCCCTCCGGAGAGACCACGGAAATCTTCCTCTTTGAAGTTCTGCTCTGCTTCTCGCCTGTGCGCTTCACCACATTCAGGCGTTCCTCGCTGCGATCCCTCTTGCACAGATTTCGCCTCGCCATGTCGCCCTGGCGAATTGTGCACCGAGCTGGGCAGATTCTCCTATCGATTCTCACCCTCCTTCAGCAGATCAGGGTCCTTTCCTCCCTGCGCTTCGCTAACTCCTCCTCCTGCACGAAATCCAGGCCTCACAGGCGGCTGTCCGTGACCTTCCATAGTCCTGGCGGGATACCTTTGTCCAGACCGCAGCTGATGGATGTGTAGATCTGGATCAGTATCGCTCATGCCTCACGGCCCTGTCGCCGTGGTTAACACCGGGCCTCAGCGCCCGTACGCTTCTCTACCGCCTTTTTGCTTGTTTGCAACAAGACTGATTCTCTCCCCCGCAAGGGCTCCGTCAGTTTGCCTGAGCTTCTCCTAACTGCTTGCCTCCGTGGTTGGGAAAACTAATTGCAGTATTACGAGAAACAAACAAGCAAAAAACAAGAAACTAGAGTGCTATCCCTGCTTACATTCATTCCTCCGCCTGCCTAGGTTCCTTCCTCCACACGCTAGCTCTTGGTGCCAAGCGAGAGTCAGCCGAGCTGCTCTTGATGGCTCTGAGGTGCTAGCTGGGACCCACTAGGCCCACTAGGCATGCACTGCCTTCCAGCTGGAATCGAATTCCTTGCCTGGAATCGAATTCCCAGCTGGAACTACCTTTCCAACTAGAAATCGAATTCCCAGCTGGAATCGAATTCGCCCTTCAGCACCAACCTCCTCGGTTCTCCCAGCACTCTGCTCTGTAAAGCGTATGTACAGTACACACCGAGCACACAAACGAAATTAGAGTACAAAGCAAGAAATGCGAAATTACATCGCTGCTGTGTAATTCACACCTTGCCGTCAGCTAGGTGTTAATAACGCGACATAGTGCTAGGCCATATTCTGCGCAACTAGAAAAACGTTGGCCATGTAGCTACACTCCTTTTGATTGATTGTTGACGTTGATAAGTCCTTATCTTGTTTTCCTCCCAGCATTATCAGACGAAAATCGACCTTGAAAAAACAAGAGATTTATGGCAAAGCCTTTTAGATGTACTGCAAATCATAGCCATGCGTTGTGTTTCTTCTCCCTCTCCCCCTCGCAGACGCATGTGCACTCAAGGCATGTGGGGGAAATGGCACATGCATCAAGGATGGCACTACTAGAGTGGCGTCTTGTGTGTGTGACCCTGGCTTCGTGCTTCAGCCTGATGGCATCACATGCACCAGTATGTGCCATGCCTTTTGCTGTACCCTGTAATATGCCATGTGCCATGGGCTGTGTTGTTTCACTATGGCACGTGCTGCTGCTGTGTGCTAAGCTATGCACACTGCGATATGCCATGCATGTGCGCTATTCATGTATGCCACGCCACGTGCGCTATCCATGTGTACTATGCCTTGTGTACTTTTCCCCGTCCCCACAGATTCATGCTTTCTCAAGGCGTGTGGCGGCAACGCCACGTGCATTAAGGACAGTGCAGGAGTGGCCTCCTGTGTTTGTAGCTCTGGCTTCGTTATCCAAGCTGACAGCAGGACGTGAACTGGTGTGTGCCACTTCTTGCTTGCTACATGCTACCATGTGCATTGCCTTGTATGTGTGTCCGTGTGTGCGGAATCCAGTGCCCTGTATCCAGTTATCCCTATTTGCCACTCTGTTCGCGGTTCTGCTAGCATTGATTTTCTCCGTTCTCCTTCCCTTCGCCTCTTCTCCTACCCCTCCCTGTCAGGTGTGAGTCGCCTGATTTGTTTTGTACCACCAAACATGATGTCCTGAATAATCACTGCTACCCCTCTTCGCACATCCATGTGTGACTCACAGCTCTCTGCCTCTCCTCCTAGTTGAAGGTTGCCCTTCCAATACATCGTTCCCTGTGTCTGGTAGACACATGTGTGCTCCAAAGGTGTGGGAGTAATGCCAAGTGTGTGAAAAGCGCTGCAGGAGTGGTGTCTTGTGTGTGTGACACTGGATTCGTGCTGCTGCTGTGATGCCTCTCTCCCACCCCACAGACACATGTGCACTCAAGACCTGTGGTGTGAATGGTCGGTGCAACAAGAAATCACTACTGGAGTGGCGTCCTGCGTGTGTGACACTGGCTTTGTGCTGCAAGCGGATAGCAGGACGTGCATTGGTATGTGCCGCTGTGTGCCTTTTCGTGCTACTATGTGTGTAGGCCTGTATGAGCTTTTGGGCGTGTTGCAGTGCCATTATGTGCTAAGACATCTCTAAAATGTACTGACCCAAAAGGGACCCCCAGGTGACTTCCCGGCAAGATTCGGGTCGTCTGGAAATCTGTCCCAAAAGTTACTTTTGGAAACGGGAATGCCCAGATGCAGCCAGGTGTGAGATTTGCAAGAAACAAGGACACGAGGCAAAGGACTGCTACCAGAGAGAGGGAGGGCCTAAGAGGCACCCAGAGGAGCTGCAGCGGCAGATCAGCAGGCTACAGGCACAGCTGAGGGCAACAGGGCTAAGAGGGGAGGCCGAGGCAGGGATGTATGCCAGAGACGAAGAGGAGGAGGTGGAGCAAGATGTGCAGTGTGCGCTCATGGCATGGAGAGGAAGAGAAGAAATGGGGCTGAGGAGCGGAGGGAAGGACGGCAGGCGGGAGCAGGGAAGGAAGGAACAAGCGAAGGGAGAGAAGCCAGCCGAGCCGGCCCTGGAACGAGCCCCACCACGCCATCCCCAAGAAAGACTAGCATGCCAGACCTCAGTGCTGCTGCTAGAAAAGGGAGCAATGGAAGTGGAGGGAGAGAAGGTGAAGACTGCAATCATAGACACAGGAGCACAGAGTGTGATGCTAGGAAGGGGGATGGCTGAGAGGCTGGGGTTGCTAGCGCCAGAGAGGCATGTGGCCAAGGGGATGCTGGTAATGACGGCGGAGGGAGGGGAACGAAAGTGGATGCCATGCACCCGAACGCCCATAGAAGTGACGCTGCTGCCAGGGGGGGAGCATGAGACCAAGTTCCGCATGAAGTGTGGGATTTCAGAGTCAGAGGACTTCGATGTGTTGGTGGGCACTGAGCTAGTGTTCGAGGTGAGAATGACCATATGCACTTGGACCGAGAAGGTCGAGTTTCGAACACGGTACTGGAAGAAGGAGGGGCCGCTGGGCGAGCTGCCGGTGCGATTTGTGAAGGTGGAGCCCAAGAGAGCATACCAGGCCGTGGGTGAACAGCTGCCTGGGGAACAGCAAGCAGAGGAGCAGGGAAGAACAGCAGGGTCAGCAGCAGGACCCAGAATGAAGTGGATGAACGAGCCAAGGCAGCAGAGTGATTGGCAGCAGCCCATCCACCTGGTGGAGCTGTTCGGGGGGATAGGGGCAGGTCTGTCAGCAGTGGTAAGGAGTGGAATAGCAGTGAGGAAGTGGACTTACGTGGAGAAGGAGCCGCAAGTGAGGAGGATGGCGGAGCACCATGCGTGGCAGCTACAAGCGGAGTTCCCAGAACTCCTGAGTGGGAAGGTGATTCAAGAAGCCATGGGTGGGAGCATCCATGACGTGCAGGAGATAGGAGAGGCAGAGGTGGCGAGCTGGGGGCAGGTGGATCTGCTGGTGGCAGGGTGGGAATGCCAAGGAGTGTCTTGGGCAGGCAAGGGGAGGGGAGGAGAGGATCCTAGGACAAGGTTGATGGAAGACCTGTTCCGCATCATGGAGTGGCTGTAGGAGAGGCAAGGCAGGGTGGCATACTTGCTAGAAAACCTGGATCTGGAAGGAGACAGCAGGGAGCCGAACCAATTGGTGAGAGAGAGAATCAAGGGGCAGCTGGGGAAAGGGGTGAGCTGTGATGCGGCCAGGACCGGGTCCTATGCACACCGGCTCAGGATGTATTGGCAGAATGTGGTCCCGGCCATGAAACTGCAGGAAGAGATGAATGGGGTGCAGCGAGCAACGGAACGGAAGGTGCAGGACATCCTGGCACCAGGGCGGACCCCAGCACCGGTGTGTCGCAAGAGCTACCACAGGCACTATCCTTGCAACCAAATAGGGCAGGAGAGACGAGCCCTGCCTACCCTGGTGGCGTACGCGGGAGCGGCAGGGTACAAGTGGGAAGCAGGGCAGCCGGGGCCGGGCATGGTGTATGATCACAGGAGACGGAAATGGGAGGAACCTACGGCACTAGAGCGGGAGCTGGCTATGGGGTATAGGGAAGATGCAACAGCAGCCCCAGGGGTGAGCGAGGCGGACAGAAGGAGGGCTTTGGGGAATGCAATGGATGGCCACGCGCTGAGGTGGCTGATCCAGCGGATGTGGCGAGAGACGGTCGTAAGCTGGGGGCACGAGGAAGCGGAGGGAGAGGTAGAGGCAGTGCCTCGGGGAGCGTGGAGCTGCCAGGAGAAGGAGGAGGAAAAATGGGTGGTGGGAGAGGCAATGAGCAAGGAGGGGAAAGAGGCCATGCAGGAGCTGTTGGCCAGGCACAGGAAGTGCTTCGCCTTCACCATGCAAGAACTAGGGAGATGCAAGGTGAAAGAGATGGAGCTGAAGTTGAGCAGCACGGAACCAGTGTTTCACCGCCGGAGAAAGATGCCACACGGAGATGAGGAAATCTGCAAAGAAAATATTAAGGAGCTGCTGGAAGCGGGACTGATTAGGAGGTCAGAATCAGAATATGCTACGCCCACGGTGGTAGCTGCCAGGCGGGACCTAACAGGGGAGGTGTTGAGTAGGAGGATGTGTGGGGACTACAGGGCACTCAACAAGATCACCATAGCGGACAGGTACCCGATGCCCATGGCGGAAGAGATATTTGACAAGCTAGCAGAGGGAGTGTTCTTCACGATGCTGGACCTGCGGCAAGGGTTCAACCAGATCAAGATAAGAGAGGAGGACATCAAGAAGACGGCCTTTCATGGGCCGGACGGGCTCTATGACTGGCTGTACATGCCGTTTGGGCTGAGGAACGCCTCAGCCGTGTTCCAGAGGGTCATGGACAGCGTGCTGCGGGGAGTGGAATGCGCGGCCTGCTATATCGATGATGTGGTGATCTTCAGCACAACCGAGCAGCAGCACCTGCAGGATGTGGAAAGGACACTGGCAGCAATAGAGGCGGCGGGACTCACCTGCCACCCGAAGAAACGCAGATGGGGGGAACAGACAGTGCAATACCTGGGTTACGAGGTGAAAGGGGGGCAGATAGGGATACAACAGGCCAAGGTAGAGGTCCTGGATAGGCTGAGGGAGCCTAAGGACAGGTCAGGACTGAGAGCGGTGCTGGGATTCTTGAGCTACTATAGGCGGTTTGTGCTGAATTTCAGCAAGAGAGCGGCGGTCCTAAATGGGCTACTGCGGGAAGACAAGGCGTGGGAATGGGGAGAAGCACAGAAGGGGGCACTACAGGACTTAATGACCGTAGTAAAGACAGCAACGGTGCTTAAGTTGCCTGCCGCTGATCACCCGTTCACACTCTACACCGACTGGAGCAGCCAAGGGATGGGAGGGATACTCTGCCAAGAGGTGAAGGGAGAGGAGAAGGTGGTGGCATATGCGAGTAGGAGCTGTAACTCGGCAGAGGCACAGTACAGCTCCTACATAGGGGAAGGATTGGCAGCTGTATGGGCTGTGGGGCACTTCAGGTTGTACCTGCAGGGGAGAGAGTTCACCTTGGTGACGGATCACCAGCCCCTGACGTGGCTGATGACAACACCGGGGTTGACGGGCAGGAATGCACGGTGGGCCATGAAGCTGCAGGAGTATGACTTCAAAATCAAGCACAGGCCGGGAAAGACATTGCAGCATGTGGACGGTCTCTCCCGGAACCCCCCACTGCAGGAGCCCACCGTGACCCTGACACAGCTGGCCAGGCTGGTGGAGATGAATGGGGCCAAGGGACAGAAGGGGCCAGCAGATATTTGGGAGGATGGACCAGCCATGCGGTGGGTGAAAGGAGAGACAGAAGAGGACGAGGAGCTGACAGCGCGGGTGAGGGCAAGGGGACAGCACTACAGGTGGTATCAGCAGCAGTTGCAGGTGCAGACAGAGGACGGATGGAAGCTGGTACCAGCGCCAAGCGAGAGGGAGGCAGTGATCAAGGAGGTACACACAAAGCTGGGACACTTTGGGCACGAGAGAACGGTGTAGCTGTTGAAAACAGGATGGTGGTGGGAAGGGATGCGGGAGCAAGTAAAGGGGTGGGTGGAAGGCTGTGAGGCATGCCAGAGGAGCAGGGAAAACCTCACACAAGCCAAGGCTGGGTTGCAGTCTCTTCCCATCCGAGGCCTAGGGTTCAGATGGTCCTTGGATCTGACGGGGGAGCTGCCGCTAAGCCGGGGGGGAAAGCAGTATATTGTGCTTATGGTGGAGCACGTGAGCAAGTGGCTGGAGGTGAGGGCTATTCCGAGCAAGAGCTCTAGGCACGCGGCAGCAGCGTTCAAGGAGCAGGTGATATGCAGGTTCGGGGCATGTGCCGAGGTCCTCACAGACCAGGGAACCGAGTTCCAAGGGGAGTTCAATAAGCTGCTGGAGGAGACATGGATCACCCACACAGGCGCACTTCGCGGTACCGCCCACAGAGTGATGGGCTGACCGAGCGCCTGGTGCAAACCCTGAAGCGGGGACTGCGAGCATATGGGGAGAAGAGGAAGCGCGATTGGGATGAGGAGCTGCACTGGATTGCAGCAGGGTACAGGTTTGGGAAACAGGCGGCCCTAAGAGATCACTCTCCATACAGTCTCTTATATGGATGTGAACCGCTGCTGCCGGTGGGAGCAACCCGGGTCCTCACAGACACAGTGACGGCAGGCACCATAGAGAACTGGGTGGCTTTGTCAGAGGCCAGGGCAAGGTACCTGCGGGTCATGATGCCGGCTGCCTTGGAAAACCTCCACACCGCACAACTAAGAGATGCTCGGCGCTACGAGCAGCGACAGCAGCAAGGGGCGGGGGGAAGAGCAAAGAAAGGAGTGAGTCAGGGGCAGGAGGTGTACCTGAAACGGGCAAAGCAAGACACCCTGGATGTCGGGGTGGGCTCAGAGCGGTGGAGAGTGAAGGAGGTCCGTCCCTCGGGGGTACTGGTGTTGGAAAATGAGAAGGGGGCAGTTCTGAAGGAGCACTAGAGTAACACAGCCATGGTGAAAGGGGGTCAGCCTCAGCAGGTTGGTCCTGTGACACGAGCTCAAGCAGCTTGAGCACGAGCACAGGAGGGGGCAGTGGGTGAGTGAGGCTAGACCACACGGAGAACGGAGAAACAAGGGAGACAGCAGGAGAAGAGCAGGTGCAGGAGAAGACTAAGGGGTAGGAAGAAGGTTCTCCGACAGCTGTCACAGCATATGCACCTAATGCATATGCCATAACAGTAGGGTGAGGGTATTGGCAGGGCTCTAGGTTGCTAGCACAGGAAGAATAGCTGGATATAATAAGATAGAATAGAAATAGCTGAAGGTGTAGAATGTGTAGAATGTAGCGAGGTGACTGTTTAGAATGGGGTGTAGAAGGGGGGAAACGGGATAAGAGCGGTTGGGATAAAAAGGGGGAAAAGACACCAAAGGGCGAAATGTGAAACCAGTCCATCCCAAACCCCGAGCCGCACATTTGGAAATGTGCAGCCTGGGGTTGGGTAAGGGCACTCACGTCCAACCCCTCGATGCTTTTGCGATTGTAATTCTCTCGAACTAGTGAAATCTGCTATCTTCGCTCTAGCACACTGAGGCACGTCACTAAGAGGGAACCTACGGGGTGAGGGACTAAGCTCTTTCATTATGGTGGAAGCAGAACTGGGAAGGGGGGTAAGCTGTGACAGTGCACAGCTAGGGGCACGTTGTCATAGGGTGCGGCAGTACTGGCAGAACGTCTTGACAGAAGGGGAACTGAGGGCAAGACTGGCGAGGGTGGAGAGAGACGAAAGCAGGATCGTGGAAGATATTCTAGAACCTGGGAGAGTGGCGGCACCAGCAGTAAAACCGGATCATCTGCGGCAGTACCAGTGCAACCGAGTGGGGGAAGCCCAGAGGGCTTGGCCGACACTAGTGGCATACGCCAGGACACGAGGTTTCATCGAGGTGGACGGAATTCCGGGACCAGGGATGGTGTACGATCACCGTAAGAAGAGGTGGGAGGAGCCGATTGCTTTGGAGCGTGAATTAGCCATGGGATACCTGCCAGGAGCAACCGCGGCAGAGGGAGTAGAGGAAGAAGTGCGCAGAGCAGCTTTGGGAAGAGCCATAGACCAGCATTCGCTGAGATGGCTAATCAAGGAGATGAGAAAGGGGGCAGCTGACAGAGGAGGAATGGTCGGACAAGAGAAGGGACAGGGTAGTAAGCAGGCGGCGTATGCAGCTATTGGCCAGGTCACAGGAGGGAAGGAGAGTGTTACTGCACCATCAGGGGGCAAGGAAGCTGAGCAGGGTAAAGAGTGGGAGTTAGGGGCTGACATAGGGGAGCAGACGGCAGAAGCAATCAGGGAGGTGCTACGGCAGCACAGGATGACTGATCAGGAGCTGACTGGGAGGAATGCACGCTGGGCCATCAAGCTGCTGGGATTTGACTTTGAGATTCAGCATCGACCGGGGAAAACGCTGTAGCATGCAGATGGGTTATCAAGGAACCCGCCACCGATGCAGCCAGTAGCGCAGCTGGCAGCCATGGCTCAAGTTGCGGCAGGGGCCTGGGGGTAGGAGAAGGGAAAGAAGCGGCAGGTGGATATATGGGAAGACGAAGAGACCATGAGCTGGATCAAGGGTGAGCCGCTAGAAGAGGAAGGTGTGAGCGAGAGAGCCAGGGCTCGAGGGCAGCATTAGCTGAGAACCAATGAAGGTTGGAAGGTGGTGCCGCAATTACAAGAGAGGGCTAGGATTATGGGGAATGTGCACGCGAAACTGGGACACTACGGTATAACGAGAACGCTGCAGCTGCTGAGCACCATGTACTGGTGGGCGAGCATGGGAAAGGATGTGGCAGGACTAGTAGTGAACTGCAAGGCATGTCAGCGGAATAAGGCAAGGCTGGAGAATGAGAGGGATGAGCTGCATTCTTACCAATCCGCGGGTTAGGCTACAAGTGGTCGCTGGACCTCGCAGGAGAACTACCGCTGTCGAAAGGGGGGAAGCAATACATTCTGGTGATGGTCGAGCAGACGAGCAAGTGGGTGGAGGCGCGAGCGTTATCCAGCAAGAGTAGCGCACTTATAGCAGACGTGTTTGAGGAGTTGGTGCTTACCAGGTACGGGGCATGCAGGGAGGTACTCACTGACCAAGGGACGGAGTTCCAAGGGAGCTTTGATGAGCTGCTAGAGGAGATGGGCATCACACACAGGGTCACCTCTAGGTATCACCCTCAATCGGACGGACTGACTGAGAGACTCATACAGACCTTGAAGAAAGGACTCCGTGCCTACAGCAAGACACACAAGAGGAGCTGGGACCGAGATCTCTGGTGGGTGCTGGCGGGGTACAGGTTTGCGAAACAGGCGGCACTGAAGAACCTATCCCCATATCATCTGCTGTACGGGCGGGACCTTGTGCTGCCGGTCGGTGCACCGAAGCTGCTTTCTGCGATTATTAAGGCGGATGAGCCGAACCTGTGGGCGGAGTTAGCACATAAGAGGGCAAAGTATTTGAAAGAGTTGACCTCGGCAGCCCTGGATAACCTCCACATGGCGCAGCTGCGAGACGCAAGGCGGTATCAGCAGCGTAAAGCATCAGGGATGGGAGGAAAGGGAGACAAGGTGGAGGCAGGACAGGAGGTGTACCTCCGCAAAGCTAAGCGTGATACACTGGACTTGGCGGTGGGAACGGAGCTTTGAAAGGTGAAGGAGGTTCGAGGCTCGGGAGTGCTAGTGCTGGAGGATATTCGAGGGGAGACCATCAAGGAGCACATCACCAACGTGGCCAGGGCGGGACAAGGGAAGCCTCAGGCAGTAGGTCCCGTGACTCGAGCAGCGAGGATGAGCGCTGAGACACGGGAGGGGGCAGGGAAGCCTGAGATACGAGGAGGAGTGCAGGACAGGGTGATTACGTATACCAGGAGGAAGAAGGGATGAATCTGGTCAGCTGTGCGGGTGACAGGGAGAGAAGGAGAGAAGGAGTAATCAGTTGGATATTCACGGGAGAGTGGGAATGAGAGTTTGCAGAGGAGGATTCATGACATATCGCTCCCCTCTTGCCTTAATCTTCTGTTTGTATCGCTCCCCTCTTGCCTTGTTCTTCTGTTTGTATCCCTCCCCTCTTGCCTTAATCTTCTGTTTGTATCGCTCCCCTCTTGCCTCGACTCTCAGAGGCTTGTGGATCCAAGATCTGCGATCCAACAACTGACTGTGTGAGGGACGCTACAGGCGGTGCATCCTGTGTGTGCAAGGCGGGCTACCAGAGCATCTCCGGCAAATGCGTTGGTGCGTGCCGTGCCATTGTTATCAAGCCCCAAAAGAAGGGCCATTCTATTGGCCTTAACCTTTCTAGCCTTGAGCTGATTTGTGGTTACCGCATCATCCTAGTTACATGGTATGTGGCCAGTTTTGTTCTGTACCTTCCTCTTTGCACATGCTGCTTCATCTTAAGGTGCGCGCACATTGTGTCCTCCGCCTTAAACAAGTCGAGAGTCACTTTAACACTGTGTGTTTTGCGGAGATAACTACTACAACAGGAGCTAGACTATGGGCTAGGCATGGGGCAATTTGGCAAGAGTTTCACTAGAGAAAGTTGACAACAATGGTACAATCAGGTTGGCAAGACAAGACTACATCAGAGCTAGCATTCAGGTCGGTCGACTGCCAGCGCAGCTCGGTCGACCGCGTTCCAGCAGTGCAAAGTCGACGGCGTGCCAACGCTGCAGGTCGACGGCGTGCCAGCGTAGCTCCCGCAGTACAGCAGCGCACCAGCCTCGCAGGTGCTCGCAGATGATTGGCGTGCTGAGCCTTGTCACCTGCACAGCGCACACACCAAGTCAACCTGGCGCTGACGACTGCATCTGATCAGCCACGTCGACCTCAGGATACCACCACCGAGGTCGGACTCGCCAACTTCGCCTGGGCGACCGTCGCACTCCTCCGCAGAACCTCGTCACCCAGGTAACCTGGTTGACCGGGCAACCACGTCGACCAGCTGCTCCCGTACGTGCCCGTCGACCTCCCAAGTCGACGACCACCTCTAGTCGACCTCGCCAAGTCGACCACACCCCTGGTCGACCAGCTCCAGGTCGACGTCACTCCTGGTCGACCAGCTCCACGTCGACCAGCAGGGCTGTCGGCCGACCACCCAGGTCGGCTACCCGAAGTCGGCATCACCAAGTTGACGCCCGGCTACTCGACGCCCAGCTGCTCGGCGGCCTGAGTCGTGGTCGACGTCGGCCCCTCCTCCGTCGACCACCAGGTTATGTCGACCACCAAATCGACATCACGCCTGGTTGACCAACCATCAAGTCGACCAGCAGGCCTGGTCGACCAACCACCAGGTCGACCAGCAGTCCTGTCAGCTGACCACCCAAGTCGGCTGCCCCAAGTTGGCGTCACGAAGTTGACGCCCTCCGCAGGTCGACTTCCCAGGTCGACCTCCCTGAAGTCGGCGCCCGTGCAGTGGACCCCGTGCAGGTCGACCTCCTCGTCAACCAGCTCGCCCACTGCTGCAGGTCGGCTGCTCCCCTCACACCCGACCACGAAGTCGGCTCCGCCCAAGCGAGGACGGGGCCAACATACAACTCCCGTTGACACTCCCCTGCCGCGTTCACGCTTGGGCCCCCAGCCCACACGGCAGTACTCCTTGGAGAATAGCTCGTCGACGTGCACCCAACACACAGCACGTCGTCCACCGCACCAGCCATGCAAGAGGGCATGACACCTACTGCTGCACGTCGTCGTCGCCGTCGCCCACGTCGGCCAAGCGCACCTGGCCGATTGCGACGGAGCACCGGTTGAAGGCCGGGTAGTGGAGCGCCTTCGTCAGGAAGTCGGCCGGCTGCTCGGTGGTCGGGATGTACCTCAGCGAGAACTTCCCGCGCCTCACCATGTGCTGCAGCCAGGCCTGTCGCCGCTCCATGTGCTTGAGATTGCCCATCAACCCCATTCCCTCGGCGACTGTGATGGCCGACTTGTTGTCCATCCGGAGGACGGTCGGCTTCCCGGCATCCAGCTGCCGGAACTCTGCAAGGAGGAAGCGAATTCGGCGTCCCTCCTTGCCGGCTTCGGTGGCCGCCACGTACTCCGATTCGGTCGACGACAACGTCGCGCACTTGATGCGCTGGCTCGACCAGGAGACTGCGGCCCCTCCGTAGACGAACTCGTAGCCGCCCGTGCTCATCCTGTTCTGCTTGTCGCTGGCATCGTCGGCGTCCACGTAGCCGACCAGCTCCAGCGACTCAGGTCCACCGCCGAACTCCAGGGCGGTGTCACGCGTGTTGGCGAGGTAGGCGAGGCAGCGGTCGACCTCGCGCCAGTGCTGGTCGCTCCTCACTGTGAGGCCGCTCCCCAGCTTGCTGTAGGCGAAGGCGATGTCCGGCCTCGTCGTCGTCGCCGCGAACTGCAGCGAGCCGACCTTCTGCCGGTACTCCTCCTCCTGTCGCTCCTATGCCTCCTCGTCGTCGAACGTGAGCTCGGCGTAGGCGTCGACCGAGACCGGTGTCTTCGGGGTGCACCCGGTCTGCTCTTCGTCGATGAAGCGCCTACGCAGCTTGTCGGCGTAGCCCTGCTGGTGCAGCCACAGCTTCCCCGCCGACCTGTCGCGGACGATCTCCAGCCCGAGGTACTTCTGCACCGGCGAGATCTCACGCAGCTCGAAGGCGGACTCCAGCAGCCCCTTTAGCTCCTTCAGTATCTCGATGCTACTGCTGGCGGCGAGCAGGTCGTCGACGTAGACCAGCACCCAGCAGGCCACTCTGTCGTCGCCAACCTTGAAGTACAGCGCCTCGTCAACCTGGCTCTTCTTCCACCCGGCGCCGACCAGCACGTCGTTGAGCGCCAAGTACCACAGCAGCGGCGACTGCTTCAGCCCATACAGGCTCTTTAGCAGCTTGCACACCCGGCCGGTTCCGTCGTTGAAGTAGTCCGGCTGGGACATGTACAGCACCCGGTCGAGCTTGCTCTGCAGGAAGGCGTTCTTCATGTCGAGCTGCATCAGGTTGAGGTTGAGGACGGCGACGATGCTGAGGAAGATCCTCAGCATGACGTAGCTGCCCACCGGCGCAAACGTCTCGTCGTAGTCGGCGCCATACAGCTGGGTGAAGCCCTTCACCACCAGCCTCGCCTTCTCGCGCTCGACGGTGCCGTCGACGTGGTACTTCGTCGTCAGTACCCACCGGTTCTTCATGATGTTCACCCCCGGCGGGCGTTCGACCAGCTCCCACGTGCCCATGTTGATGAGGCTGCGGATCTCCTCCTCCATGGCGGCCTTCACCGCCGGGCCCTTCCAGCTCGCCAACGCCTCCTTCACCGTCATCGTCGAGATGCCCAACGGTACTCGGGGTCGGCATGCATGTCGGGGTCGAGCTCCGGAAACTCCTCATCCTCCTCGGCGTCGTCATACGCCAAGTCGTCGTCGTCCACGTCGTATACTGTGGTGAAGGCAGCGGGGACGAAGAAATTGGGCGGCCTCCGAAGTCGGCCTGACTTCCGGGGTTCAGGCCGAACCTCCACCACGTCGCTGTCGGTGGACTTCTCACCTTCGTCACCGGCTTCGCTGCCCTCGTCGTCCTGCTGCACCTCGGTCGACTTCCTGGCCGACCTCTCCCCTGTAGTCGGCTCCTCTGCCGACTGCCTGGTTGCCGACTACTCCGTGGTCGGCGACACCGCTGCCTGCTCCCCTGTCGGCTGCTGCCCAGTTGCCGTCTTCGCCGACTTCACCCAAGTCGGCTGCTCCTCCTCGACCTGCTCCTCCCCTGTCAACGTCGATTTCACTCCCACGTCGACTTGCCGCTCGTCACGTCGGCCACCGGCGATGCCCTGGGCCGGCGCCAAAGGCGACGTCCCACAACTCCTCTCATCGCCGGAGGCCGACACAGAAGTCAGCCCGCGCAGGTCGGCCACGAGGGGAGGGGTAGGGGTCGGAGGGGGAGGGGAAGAGGAAGGAGGACGGACGACGTCGGCGTCCTCGGCAACAAGCTCACCGACCTCGGCGAGTAGAGGCAGCGTCGCCGTCGAGGTGTCGGTCGGCGGGGTAGTCGGCGTCCGTCCTGACACCGGCCCGTGCTCTGACTTCCACACCTCCAGCGACATATCCTCGTAGAACACCACGTCCGACGTGGTGACCACCCGGTTGTCGGCGATGTCGAGGAGCTCCCAGCCCTTGCTCTCCGCCGACACACCGAGGTGAAGACCCCACTTGGCCTTCGGGTTCAGCTTTCCGCCACGCTGCTGCTCAGGGACCAAGAACTGTGCCATGCAGCCCCACACCCGTGCCAGTGACAATTCGGGCTTCGTCCCGGTGAGGAGCTGGTACGGCGTCGTCCCCGTCGGCAGCGTTGACCTCTCAAGGCAGTTGCGGACCCAGACGGCCTGCCGCAGAGCGAGGTGCCACCAGTGGTGCTGCACGCCCATGTGCAGCAGCATCGTCCGCACCAACTCCACCACCGTCCTCATCTCCCGCTCCGCCATGCCATTCTGCTGCGGGGTGTACGGGCAGGAAGGGTCGTGGACAATCCACGAAGTCGGTGAAATTCTTCCCGAGGAACTCCCCTCCTCGGTCTGAGCGCAGCATCAGCACCGACTTCTTCACCTGCCTCTCCACCAACACCAGCCACTTTTGGAACTCCAGCAGCACATCCGACTTCTTGGCGACCGGCCTCACCCACACGTAGCGGGTCTTGCGGTCCTTGAGCAGCAAGAAGTACAAGCTGCCGTCCTTGGCAGCCACGCGGAACGGCCCACACAGGTCGATGTGCACGACGGCCAGCACGTCGTCGGCGTCGGAGCCTTGTTCGGGGAAGGTGTGCCGCGCCAGCTTCCCGCCAACACGCGAGACACACGGTGAGTCGACGTCCGTCGCCGACTTGAGGTCCAGCCCAGTGGCGACCTCGTGCTTCGCCGAGCTCCGTATGGTGTCCATGCCGACGTGCGCAAGCCTCGCATGCAACCTGTCCGGCGTCGACTTCGTGGTCGAGATGATCGCCCGCAGGGCCACAACCTCCGGCGTGGGTGACATCGACCTCGTTGAGCAGGGACGCAGGTCGGTGCAGAGGACACGCCCGAAGTACGTCGCCCGACCGAGCACCTCTCCCGCTGCCGAGACGAGCAGCATTTCGTCGCCGTCCTCCTGCAGCTTCACGCCGTGCTCCTTCAGCTGGCCGGACGACAGCAGGTTTGCCCGCACACCGGGGACGTAGAGCACGCCGGGGATGAGTACCTGCTTCCCGGCCTCCATTGCAGGGCGACAGTGCCACGGCCCTGGACGTCCTGCAGCGCCCCATTGAAGCCGCGCACGTGCTTGATGGTGCCGCTCGGCTGCAGGTCGACGAAGACTTCCTTCGTCCCCATCAGGTGGTGGGAGCAGCCGCTGTCGAGCAGGACCACCGCCGGGTTCGCCTGCACAGCTGCCGCCACCGCCTAGAAGTCCTCTCCGGCCTCCGGCACCAGCGAGACGGTCGGCTCCACGACGCCAACCAGCGAGCACGACGCCGTCTTGTCGTCCCGCGCCTTGCCGCCAGCAGAGGAGTCGCCGTCTTTCGCCGAGGTCGACGTCGTCGACTGCTCCTCCTTGCGCGGCCTGTTTCCTCCTCGTTGGGGACGACGACTGCCAGACCTCCCGCGGCCTCCCTTGGCGTCGTCGTCGTCGGAGTCACTGCGGTCGGGGCACTCGAAGGAGAGGTGGTCGGGGTCACCGCACAGCCAGCACTTCCGACGTCGACCTCCTCCTCCTCGACCGCTGTCCTTGATCGACTTCTTCTTGTCGACTTCCTTGGCCGGCTTCTAGCCACTGCTACCACCACCGCTAGACTGTCCGCGCTGCCCCGGTCGGCCACCTTGCTTCGCCGGGGCGACGAAGTTCGCCTGCGTCAAGAACTCCTGGGACCGCTCTGCCTCCTGCATCGCCTCGTCCTGCAGGATGTACGAGGTCAAGTTGTCCTCGTTGAGCGTCGTCCTCGTGCTCGGCGCCATCGACAGCCGCTTCAGGAGGTTGTAGCTGCTCGAGAGTCCCTGCATGACGTGGGTGACGTACGACGCCGTCGAGTACTGTGCGCCGGCCATCCTGATGGTGGCGAGAATTCGCCGGGCTCGGTTGCAGTAGTCGGTCGCCGTCTCCTCGTCGCCCATACGCAGGTGCGTCAGCTGTCCCTCCATCTGAGCGATGAACAAGTCGTCGGTGACTTGGTAGGTCGACTCAATGAAGTGCCACGCCCGGTGGCCGGCGTCGAGGTACTCTCGGCACCACTTCAAGGCGATCTGCACGCCCGGCGAGCAGCACCGCGAGATGACCGTGAAGGTCAGCAGCTGCACGGCGCGAAACTCCGCCCGCAAGTCGGGGTGGTGCTCATCCGGCGTCGCCACGGTCCCTCGGGCGAAGCCGATCAGCCCGGCCATCTCCAGCTGCGGCTCGATGGCTTCCTTCCAGGTGAGTATGTCGGGTCGACCAACGAGCGGCGGGGTGACCAAGATCCTATCCGGCGTAAACTTGAAGTAGCCGTAGCTCGGTGCAATCCCGCCCGCCGTCACCTGGGTCGCCGACATCGGCGACAATCTGCTTCGTCGTCCTCCGACGTCGCCCTGCGAGGGGCCTGTAGCCGCCAACGACTGCACCCCTCGCGCCTGAACGCCGCCGACTTCATCGGCGTGAATCACACCTCTCTGCCTCGACGTGCCTCCTGCACTGCTGCCGACTTGGCCACCTCCGGCGTTGACGCCCACGTCGACGCCGCCTTCGTTGGTCACCGGTCGAAGAGAAGCTGGTCGAGAAGGGGGATGCTCCGTCGCCCACATGGTGCGGAGTCCAGCCTCGACGACTGCCCAGGGTATCGCCCCGTACTCCTGAGCCTCATGGCGTCTCCTTGCATCCTCCAGCCGTCCCTCCAGGGTGTCCATCACCTCTGTGTCACCTACGCGCACGCTAGGGACTGTACGGCTGCCGGCCTACGAGCAACTTAGGTAAGTGAGTGACCACTACGTCGACCTGACTGAAAGGTAAGTCGTGTGCCGTCCACGCTCACCGCACCATGCAGAGATAACTACTACAACGGGAGCTAGACTACGGGCTAGGCACGGGTGCTCGTGTGATCTCTGCGTTTGTTGGTCCTTAGTCGTTTTCCTAGTGCACACACTGCTTGCGAATTCACGGGGCAATTTGGCAAGAGTTTCACTAGAGAAAGTTGACAACAATGGTACAATCAGGTTGGCAAGACAAGACTACATCAGAGCTAGCATTCAGGTCGGTCGACTGCCAGCGCAGCTCGGTCGACCGCGTTCCAGCAGTGCAAAGTCGACGGCGTGCCAACGCTGCAGGTCGACGGCGTGCCAGCGTAGCTCCCGCAGTACAGCAGCGCACCAGCCTCGCAAGTGCTCGCAGATGATTGGCGTGCTGAGCCTTGTCACCTGCACAGCGCACACACCAAGTCAACCTGGCGCTGACAACTGCATCTGATCAGCCACGTCGACCTCGGGATACCACCACCGAGGTCGGACTCGCCAACTTCACATGGGCGACCGTCGCACTCCTCCGCAGAACCTCGTCACCCAGGTAACCTAGTCGACCGGGCAACCACGTCGACCAGCTGCTCCCGTACGTGCCCGTCGACCTCCCAAGTCGACGACCACCTCTAGTCGACCTCGCCAAGTCGACCACACCCCTGGTCGACCAGCTCCACGTCGACCAGCACGGCTGTCGGCCGACCACCCAGGTCGGCTACCCGAAGTCGGCGTCACCAAGTTGACGCCTGGCTACTCGACGCCCAGCTGCTCGGCGTCCTGAGTCGTGGTCGACGTCAGCCCCTCCTCCGTCGACCACCAGGTCATGTCGACCACCAAGTCGACATCACGCCTGGTCGACCAACCATCAAGTCGACCAGCAGGCCTGGTCGACCAACCACCAGGTCGACCAGCAGTCCTGTCAGCCGACCACCCAAGTCGGCTGCCCCAAGTTGGCGTCACGAAGTTGACGCCCTCCGCAGGTCGACTTCCCAGGTCGACCTCCCTGAAGTCGGCGCCCGTGCAGTGGACCCCGTGCAGGTCGACCTCCTCGTGAACCAGCTCGTCCACTGCTGCAGGTCGGCTACTCCCCTCACACCCGACCACGAAGTCGGCTTCGCCCAAGCGAGGACGGGGCCAACACACAACTCCCGTTGACATGTTTCACACCACTTCAACCATTTGGGAGCTACTTTCGAGAATTTCGAACGTGCAACATCCTTTTAAACTGATTCCATTTTTCTGTCAACACACGGACACCCTTTCAACTCTGTGCTGCTCTGTGTTTCAAGAATTCTCAAGACACGTGTCGCAGTACCGTGTGTGTTCTAACTTCAACTGCGCGTCTGTTGGCTCACATCATTACAATTCTGTGCTGCTCTGTACTGCCCTCGATGCTCCCGCGAGTCCTTCCCTCTGTGACTCGTTATTGTGTTCTGCGATGTGATGTGATGTGATGTAATATGATGTGATAATGCGATGTGATGTGATGTGATGTGATGTGATGTGATGTGATGTGATGTGATGTGATGTGATGTAACGTGATGTGATGTGATGTGATGTCTTGTGATGTGCTGTGCCGTGCCGTGCTGTGCTGTGCTATGCTGTGCTGTTCCATGCTGGTGCTGTGTATGTTCTAGGCTGTCTCTCTCTTCCCCACCTCCCACGTCCCCACCTCCCACTCCCCCACCTCTCAAGGCCCCGCCACATGTGGGAGCTGCCCTGCAGGAGCCACGTGTACTGTTGCTTTCGGCTACATTCCATACTGCATCTGCCCTCCCGGCTACGGCATGACCAGCACTGGCTGCATCAGCGGTAAGCCCCAAGGCTTTTCACTGTGTACTAGAGGTGAGCTTTGAGGCGCCTCAAAACTCATTTTGGTGAGATTTGAGTTGACTAAAAAATCACATATAGGTGAGTTTTAAGCCTCAATACTCATCTCGGCTATGGCATGACCACCACTGCCTAATCAGCAGTAAGCTCCAGGGCTTTTAACTGTGTACTAGAGGTGAGTTTTGAGGCGCCTCAAAACTCATCCCGGCTATGGCATGACCAGCGCTGCCTGCATCAGCGGTAAGCCCAACACCGTCTGCGCGTTCTAGGCATGGCGATTGTTGCTTGCAGTGTATGTAACACTGAGGCTGCGCACGCTCTCACTTCATTGTTTTCCCCGCGAACTCCCTTTCCCATCTGTTGAACCCCCTTGTGTTATGCTTCCATTAGCAACAACTCTCCCCCCCTCTATCTTCTGCTTGTGCTATCGTTGCCTCTTCCCTATATTTTCTTCCACCACACCTTCTGCGTTCCACCCTCCTCTCCTTTCGTCCCCCCCACCTTCTATGACTCCCCGCCAACCCTTCTCCCTCCCACCTTACCTTTCTTTCATTCTCATCTCCCCAGCCTTCTATGACCCCATTGTTAGTGTTGGACCTCAATCTCAACTTCTGTACTTGTACATCATTTATATCGCCGATCACCTTGGGATTGCCCCCCATTCCCTCTCCATCCATCCCTTGCCCATTTCCAGTGTACTTCAGGGCCTTGAGCTCATTACCCAATGTATCAGTTCAAGCTCAACTTCTTGCACCCATACCATGCCATGCTGTCCCATGCTGCTCTGCTTATCCTTGCTCTTGCCCATACAGGCGCCACCACCACCGTCTCCTCCACCAGCATCACCTTGTACGATCAGCCCAGCTACACCATCTAGCCCACCACCTTCACCACACGCCTTGACTTCAACGCCTGCACCACCCTCCCTGCCTTGGTGGCTTTGAAAGTCTGGTCGACTTGGCGGCTAGACGGGGCTCCTGGAGGGTTGGGGGAGTGTGTGAGTTTGAACCAGTACGAGCAGGAGGGGTGCGCTGGAACGTACAGGTCGTATCCTAGTGCATCGGACAGAAGTAGCATGACCGGGTTGGGTTTTACGTGAGTCTCAGATCGCAAGCAATGCGCGATGTTACATGCACGCATGAGACATGCCACATGCGCACACAGGACTTGCACATGTCGTGACATGCACACACACACACATACATGTAGCACGACACATGGCCGTGAAGTGCAGGGAATGCATGCACGACACCCACCCATGTGTGCCATGCATCCCCCACCCCTGTTTTCTCTTCTCCCTGTATGCGTACGGACGCGCAACAGCAAGTATCTTGGGTATCCTTACCGCTCTTTCACCTGCAATGGTATCGGTGAGTGCTGCTGTGTTGGTGAGAAAGCAACAATGCATTCCATGATTCATGTAATCTATGGGGCAGAATATTAATGCTGCTGTGCATGTGAGTGCTGCTGCTGAGGTGGTGAGAGGTGGTCAGTGCTGCTGATTTGGTGAGTGCTGCAATGTTGATGGGTGCCACTGAGCTTCATTGTTCGCCCGTAGCTGGTGTCTCAACCTACAGGTAGAAATTTAGAGTCATTATTCTTTTCCATACTTGATTAAAAACATAACAGTACAGTTTCCTTCCGCCCTAAATTTGCCGGTATTTTGATGCCCACATTTCTGCATTGCATGTACTGCAAATGCAAATGGCAGTTCATAAGCCTTCCCCGCTGCTTGCATTGTGTCGTCATACTAGACTCCCCTTCACTTCCCTTCACACGCCGTCCCCTCACCTACAGACCGATGCGCCAGCAAGATTTGCAGCGAGAACACCACGTGCTTTCTGGATAGTGCAGGAGCAGCGGTCTGTGTTTGCAAACCCGGTTTTCTTCCGCAGCCTAATGGCGTGAGATGTGCTGGTACGTTCCAATGTCTGTTAATGTCTGCGGCTGTGTTCTACCTTGTGTTTGGGAGGGTACATACGCAGTTATCTCGGATGGGCAAAGCAAAGGTGAATCACTTGCCCACAATACAAGCTGGTGAGCCAGCGCATTCACACCTTACTAAGACAGAAACTGTAGCACTTTCACGACATTTTTGTCCCTCTCAATCTTTCTCTCTTCCATTACCCCTCTTCCTCTTTCCATTGCTCTCCCTTCCCCTCTCAATTAATATTCTCTCTAACTTTTTTTTTTCATGCCACTCCCCTTCCAATCTCCCCCCGCAGAGGCGTGTGGGACCAAGATCTGCGATCCCACAACTGATTGCGTGAGGGACGCTGCAGGCGGTGCAACCTGTGTGTGCAAGCCGGGCTATCAGAACAGTACCAGCACCAAGTGCATTGGTATGTGTGGGCGGTGTTGCAACCCTTGAAATTAAAAGTAACTCGATACTTTATTCTGTGCTGTCACGTTCATTCTGTGCTGTGACATTCATTTTGTGCTGTGCTATACCTGACTGTCTGTGCTGTGGGCTCCGGTGGGGAATGTTGTGCCGTGTTATGCTGCTGGGTCGTGCTGTGCGGTGAATCCCCTCCCACGGCCCCACCTCCCCACGTCCGCACCTCCCCATGGCCCCAACCCCCCAGGCCCCGCCACATGTGGGAGCTGCCCTGCAGGAGCCACGTGTACTGTTACTTTCGGCTACATGCCATACTGCATCTGCCCTGCCGGCTATAGCCTCACCAGCACCGGCTGCATCAGCGGTAAGCTCAACAACACTTATTGCAACCCTCCTCACTCCTTTCCCTGCCAAGCCAACCCCTCAATCTTCTCTCATACCCACTTGTGTTAACTTTCCCCTAGAAACACTGTTTATACCCCTGCCATCTTGACTGTCCCTTCTTCCATCATGCCATGCCGCTCTTCTTGCCCATACAGGCACCACCCCCACCGTCTCCTCCACCAGCATCACCTTCTACTATCAGCCCAACTACACCATCACGCCCACCACCTTCACCATGCGCCTTGAATTCAACGCCTGCACCACCCTCCCTGCCTTGGTTGCCTCGAGAGTGCGATCGTATCTGCGCTTGGACGGGGTTCCGGGAGGGGTGGGGGAGTGTGTGGCTCTCAACCAGTACAGCCAGGAGGGGTGTGCTGGAGCGTACACTTCGTATAACGGCACGTCAACACTGCCCGGAATGGGTGCCATTGGTTACGTGTGAGTGACGGCAGCTGGAGTGTCGGCACCTGGAAAGTCCTCCCTCTCATCCCTCTCATGGTTTTTGAGTCGATTCAAAAGTTATGTGTGAGTTACGGTAGCTGAAAGGAACCCCACGCCATCGTGACTCGGGTTGAGACCTACATGCTTCGTGCAACAGATCTTGATTAGTTTCATTCTTGCATGCGTGACAGACGGAGCACATCACATGCTTGTGTACCAGAGTACATTACATGTTCGTATGACAGAGCACATCACATGCTCGTATGACATGGCACATGTGTGATGCATGCCTGACAGAGTACATGTCACATCGTTCATGTGGCATCACGCATAGATCCATGCATGGGACGGCAGCACCCGCTCTGCTCCACACCCATGTAGATGCCGTATGACACATTGACACCTGCACCTGAACCTGCACCCACATGGTTCACGCCCAATGCGCCTGTGCAAACGCCTGTTGTATATGACATTGGAATCGACTGTATCCTTCACTCCCCCTCTCTCCCTTGCATGCCATGTCCGTCTGCTGATTAATATGTGTGCTCACCATAGCCCAGCATCTCACTCACTCCATTTGCTCCGCTCCCCCCCTCCCCCGTTGTTATGTGCACTGCATTTCTCTTACCCCGTTCTTTCTGTTCTCGCTGAATGCATGCACTGATGAACATTAACTTAACCACGTATCCTTTCCGTTCCTTCAGCTGCTTGGTATCAGTGAGTGCTTTGGTAGGGTTTTCTCTGTTGGTGGGTGGTGTTGATGGGTGTTTGCTCTGTTTCACATGTTTCACCTATTTATTTTCAATAAAAAAGCACCTGAAATGCACGTTTACACCTGCAACAGCCGTGACAGTGTATTGTCAACCTTTTCATCCCCGCCGCTCTAGTCCTCATATGCTGGAGCAGCAGTGACAGTGTACTGCCATCCATTGTATGCCCACGCACAGCGGACAAAGCAATGCAGTGACTCAGAGCACACCGCACTAGCCTTCTGATCCAGATGACAAAAGGTTTTGAGACGTTTGATTCAGAGTGCACTGCACTTTTATCACAGAGCACACCGCATTAGCCTATTTCTGAGGCGCCTAAAAAATCGGATAAAAACATCACTTTAATCACAGAGCACACCGCACTAGCCTTCTGATTCAGAGTGCAGCACACGTCTCGCAACCTTCCAGCATACGCTTTCCCTCCCTATGCTCACGAGCTGTCTGCATGCTCATACCAGAGTTCCCTTCACACTGCGCCCTCCCCTCACTCACAGACCGGTGTGCGAACAAGATCTGCAGGGGCATCGGCACGTGCGTTCAGGACAGTGCTGGAGTGCCCAGTTGTGTCTGCAACACTGGCTTTCTTCTGCAGCCCGACGGCATGACTTGCGCTGGTATGTGTTGCAGTGCATCTGAGCTGCTGCATGCTGCTATCTGTCATTAAGAGGTATACATAAGTGGTCAACTCGACTGTGTCTGTACTCGGTTACCTTGCTTTGACACGAATTGTTATTCTGTTTCTTCCAATTTAATTTCCCAAAACCCAACCAAGGCAATTCGAGTAAGACATTCTGAGAAAGGAAAAACCCAACTGTTGCTAGACTTTTCTGTGTTTGAGTCGTTCCTCACTCGTCGAGGTTTTATGACTCCTGTGTGCTCATCCTTTTCCGTCTCTTCCCCACCCTCAGTGTCTATCTCGTTCTTTCTCTCTTCCATGCGCTCTCTCGTCCCTCTTCTGCCCCTAAACCTTGTGTCCACTTCACTCCCTTTCATTCTCCTCCCTCATATGCGTGTGGATCCAAAATCTGTGATCTCACAACTGAATGTGTGAGGGACGCTGCAGGCGGTGCATCGTGTGTGTGCAAGGCGGGCTATCAGAACAGTACCAGCAACAAGTGCATTGGTATGTGTGTGCGGTGCTGTCAACCTGAAGGGAACTTGATACTTTCATCGTGTGTGTGTGTATTGGTACGTGTGTGCGGTTCATCTAGATAGGTGAAGGTAAATTTATACTTTTAACTTTTATTTACATGAGGAGGCTCATCCTGCTTCACTGTTATATCATAGTTTATGTTGTTTTCCTTGTTATTGCATCGTGTGTGGTGCTGTGTTGTGCTGTTCTGTGCTGTGCTGTGCTGTTCTGTGCGGTGCTGTGCTGAGCTAAGCGATGCTGTGCGATGCTGCACTGTGATGGCAATCTCCTCCCACGTCCCCACCTCCCCACGGCCCCACCCCCCCAGGCCCCGCCACATGTGGGAGCTGCCCTGCAGGAGCCACGCGCACTGTTGCTTTCGGCTACATTCCATACTGCATCTGCCCTCCCGGCTACGGCATGACCAGCACTGGCTGCATCAGCGGTAAGCTCAACTCTGCGTGTACCCCCTACCTCGAATTGACTTTTGAATCGACTCAAAAGTTACCTCCTCACTCATTTCCCTGCCAACCCCCCTCCCTCCCATCTGCTCTACACACTTTTCACTAGCAACAGCATTACGCTATCCCGCTTGTTACACGTTTGTTATTGTCTCCTTTGTAACTCCTATCCCGCTTGCTACCCATATGATGTACACACACTTTCCACTAGCAACAGCATTACGCCCCAAACCTTCTTCCACCACCAGCAAGTGTTATAGTATCGTCCCTTCTGTCCCTTCTTCCATCATGCCATGCCGCTCTTCTTGCCCATACAGGCGCCACCCCCACCGGGGGAGGGCTGGGGGAGTGTGGCTCTCAACCAGTACAGCCAGAAGGGGTGTGCTGGAGCGTTCACTTCGTATAACGGCACTTCAATAGCCACTGGAATGGGTGCCATCGGTTACGTGTGAGTGACAACAGCAAACTCATGCCCCTCTTGAGTTGGAATACGACGGGCATGCTTCGTGCAGCAGTTGGTTTTGGATTTTGTTTCATGCATGCATGAAAGACACAGAACATCGCATGTTCATGTGACAGAGCACACGCAAAATGCATGCGTGACAGAGCACCCGCGGGATGCATGTGTGAGAGAGCACATGTGGGATGCATGTGTGACAGAGCACATGTGGGATGCATGTGTGATAGAGCACATGCGGGATGCATGTGTGACAGAGCACATGCGGGATGCATGTGTGACCGAGCACATGCGGGATGCATGTGTGACCGAGCACATGGGGGATGCATGTGTGACCGAGCACATGTCGGATGCATCTGTGACAGAGCACATGCGGGATGCATGTGTGACAGAGCACATGCGGGATGCATGTGTGACAGAGCACATGCGGGATGCATGTGTGACAGAGCACATGCGGGATGCATGTGTGATAGAGCACATGCGGGATGCATGTGTGACAGAGCACATGCGGGATGCATGTGTGACCGAGCACATGCGGGATGCATGTGTGACCGAGCACATGTCGGATGCATCTGTGACAGAGCACATGCGGGATGCATGTGTGACAGAGCACATGCGGGATGCATGTGTGACAGAGCACATGCGGGATGCATGTGTGACAGAGCACATGCGGGATGCATGTGTGACAGAGCACATGCGGGATGCATGTGTGACAGAGCACATGCGGGATGCATGTGTGACCTAGTATATGTGGGATGCATGTGTGACCGAGCACATGCGGGATGCATGTGTGACCGAGCACATGCGGGATGCATGCGTGACCGAGCACATGCAGGATGCATGTGTGACAGATCACATGTGGGATGCATGTGTGACAGAACACATGCATGTCACATCTCACATCGCGCATGTAACACGCATAATTGCATGCATAGCATGGTAGCACTTGCACCGCACCCATGCATGTGCAGTATGACACATGCATTGCACCTGCACTGCACTCCACACACACACATGACGCACGCCCATTGCACACCCATTGTGCACTTACGCACGCCCAATGCACACCAATTGTGCACCCATGCACGCGCGATGCACACCCGTGGTACGTGACTTCGCATGCTGTCTCTTACATTTTGCCTCTTGTCCCCCCTCTGGTTCCTTCACCCCCCTTCCCCTCTAGCGTACCACATCCCGCTGTGGGTTTGTGTGCACCATAGCCCAGCATCTTACTCAATCTAGTTCATCCCCTCCCTCCCTCCCTCCCCCCCTCTGATGTGCTCTGCATATGTCCTAACCCGTTGTTTCTGCATCCATGGATATAACAGCAACCTAACCACGTATCCGTTCCGTTCCTTCAGCTGCTTTGGTATCGGTGAGTGCATTGGCGGGTGTTGTTGCGTCGGTGGGGGTGTAGACGAGTGTTTCCTTTGTTTCACATGCAGCAATCACGATCACCTACATATTTTCAAAATGCACCTGACAGTGACGAAGTGTTTGTTGTCAGCCTTTTTATGCCCGCCGCACTAGTTTTGCTCAATACATTGATAGTACTTACTGTGCTGTCATCTGCACAATGCAATGAAGTGACAGTGCACACCACACTAGTCTTCTGGTTGAAAATGCAGCACAACCTTTGCAACCTTCCAGACCACATTCTCCTTATGCTCACGAGTTGTCTGCATGTTCATACCAGAGTTTGATTCACACTACCCCCTCCCCTCACTCACAGACCGGTGTGCAAAAAACATATGTGGGGGCAACGGCACATGCGTTCAGGACAGTGCAGGAGTGCCCACCTGTGTCTACAACGCTGGCTTTCTTCTGCAGCCCGACGGCATGACTTGCGCTGGTATGTATTGCTGTACGCTAAGGTGTGCTGCCGCATACTGCTATATGTCAAAAGGGAGGGTAACATGAGCAATCGATTCGAGTGTGTCCTTGACTCTTTGTGTGAACCAATTATGACATTTTTTTTCTCCATATTTTCTCCCCAAAACCTCGATCGAGGCAAGTCAAGTGAAACTCGTGGAGTAAGAAAAACTATGCTTTCGCTCGATTGACGTCAAGTTTGCCTTTTACTTTCAGTCTTTTCTGTTACGTTCGGTTTCACTCCTATGGCCCCTTACTCTTCCACGCTCTTGTTTCCTTCGCTGTTATTCTTCTACTCTTGTTGTGTCCATACCACTCCCTTCCAATCTCGTCCCGCAGAGGCGTGTGGGTCCAAGATCTGCGATCCCACAACTGATTGTGTGAGGGACGCATCGTGTGTGTGCAAGGCGGGCTATCAGGAGAGTACCAGCAACAAGTGCATTGGTATGTGTTTGTGGCATTAATACCACAAACCCTAAGCCCTAATAAAGGTGTATTCTCTCCTATACCAGACAGGGCTCATCCTGTTTTTTTCTGGTACAATTCAGCTATGGATGCGTAGCGGTAGGCACAGCACTATTTGCACCCCACCCCACCTCACACTTTTCCTGGGCAACCCATCTACCCTCTGCCCTACACCCCTCTGCTTCATCAGCAACACCTTCATCCCCCACACTTACTGTGCCCCCTTATCATTCCATGCTAATCTTCTTGCTCTTGCCCTTACAGGCGCCACCCCCACCGTCTCCTCCACCAGCATCACCTTCTACGATCAGCCCAACTACATCATCACGCCCACCACCTTCACCATGCGCCTTGACTTCAACGCCTGCACCACCCTCCCTGCCTCAACTTTCTCAAGCGTCCGGTCGCTTCTGCGCATAGACAAGGTTCCCGGAGGGCTGGGATGTCAGAAAGTAGGAATGAATGATGACTAGAATGACAGCAGTACAGGGTTTGTATAGCAAAACTTAATTGGACTCCATGAGGAGTGCCCCACTACAGCCTAGAGCATATAAATGCATGGTTCTGACATGGGAGACTGCGTGTCGGTGTATCAGTACAACCAGGAGGGGTGCGCTGGACCGTACACTCTATACGCCACTGCTACGGGTGGAACTCGCATGAGTGCCGTGAGTTACATGTGAGTCACACAATGGAATCTGATGTGAGCCACACACTGTGAGTGTGTTTTGAGTTGACCTAAACACACCAGGATGGGTGCACTGGATTGTACATTCCGTATGCCTCTGTTACAGGTGGAACCGGGATGAGTGCCGTGGGTTACAAGTGAGGCACACACTGCAACTGGGAGCGATTCTTGGGTGAAGGATAAGGGATTTGAGATGGTGCACCATTCATGGATGCCACTTGGCTGTCACTCACTTTACGTGCATCAACATCTTACTATTTTCCCTTCCTGTACCTTTCTCCCACCTATGAGCAGGAACTATAGTGCATATCCTTATCGCTCTTTCATCTGCTTTCATTAGGTTTGCCAGCCGACCTCTATGTACAACATTTGAACCGACAGGGCGGTTTTGCGCGAACCGATCTGATTTGCACCTGCCTCAAAACGGTCAACGTCTCTCACCACCTTTATGAAGGTGCATCGAATGTGTTTTTTGTTTGTTTGTTTTTTCTACATCCGGTTTAAGGAAAAAAAGGCAAATCTGCTGGTATGTTTATTACCATAGTTTACGAATACATTTGTCCAGGAAAATCAGGTGTGCATACAGAAGAAGTATTTGAACAAACAGTGAAGCCGTCAAAATCGCGAACAACGCACGTGTGGAATTCTGAAAAGAGAGGGGGGGAAAAAAAAAAAAGGAGAGAGACACCAACCTGTGTCAAACATATATGCTATAGTCTGTGTAGGCTGTAGTGGGGTAGACAATATGGGGTACAACACTTTAGGTTTTTCCTACTTGTACCCACCTGCTTGCTAATTCAATCATTCCTTCGTTCATATTCTGACATGGTATTCTGAGCAGGTTCCCTCCGTGGGAACGTTTTTTTTTTTTAGGGCCCACCACTGAAACTGTTTAGCCTGCCCGAAGCGCGCTGTCGCGCCTGCCTCTCCTGCGCCGTCGCGCGCCTCTGCCCTGCTGTCGCGCTAGTCGCGACCCTGCCTGCCGCCCGTCGCGGCCCTGCCTGTTGCGCGCCTCTGCCCGTCGCGGCCCTGCTTGCCGTCCGTCGCGGCCCTGCTTGCCGCCCGTCGCGGCCCTAATTTGCCGCCAGTCGCGGCCCTCTCCTGCCGCCCTACGTCGCGGCCCTGCCCTGCCGCCCAAAGTCGCGGCCCCTGACCTAATCGCCGCCACCGTCGCGGCCCCACTGTCGCGCCCCACCCTGCAGCCGCCGTAAGGCCTGCAGCACCGGTCGCGGCCCTGCCTGGCCGCTGACGCACTTGCAGCCGCTGTTGCGGCCTCACAGTCGCGGCCCTGCCTTGCAGCCGCCCCAGTCGCGGCCCTGCTCTACCGCCGCCCAGTCGCGGCCCTGCCCTGCTGCCACCCCAACCGCGGCCCTGACCTAATCGCCAGCTGCGGCCCTGCCGTGCACCCGCCCCTGGTAAGCACCCGCGCCGCCCAGCCGAGCCGCGTCGCTCAGCCGAGCCGCGCCGCCCTGCCGAGCCGCGC
Source organism: Closterium sp. Naga37s-1 (assembly GCA_947471745.1). NCBI lineage: Eukaryota > Viridiplantae > Streptophyta > Zygnematophyceae > Desmidiales > Closteriaceae > Closterium > Closterium sp. Naga37s-1. The sequence goes on from CANJKZ010000372.1 coordinate 765,742, forward strand.
CGCCCAGCCGAGCCGCGCCGCCCAGCCGAGCCGCGCCGCCCAGCCGAGCCGAGCCGCCCAGTCTAGCCGCGCCGCCCTACCGAGCCGCGCCGCCCTACTGAGCCGCACTGCCCTGCCCCTGCTGCTTCTGCTGCTACTGCTGCTTCTGCTGCTACTGCTGCTTCTTCAGCTATGGCTAGTCCTACTGTTCTTACCTTTGATGCTGAGGGTCGTGCTGTTGACTTCGAGGTTTGGGTAGAGGACCTACAGCTGTTTCTCCAGTGCGACTCCAAGGACGGAGTCTCCCTGTTCGATCACACGTCCGGTGTCTCTACTGCACCTGCTGCCACTGCTGATAGTACGGTTCGCTCGCAGTGGACTACTCGTGACGCTGTTGTTCGTCTTGCTGTTCGTAGTCACCTGCCGTCTGCTGAGCGCGCGCACTTTGGCCAGTACAAGACTGCAAAGTCTTTGTATGACGCTGTTGTCGCGCGCTACTCCTCCCCTGACACTCCTGCTCTCAGCCGCCTCATGCTGCCGTACCTGTTCCCTGACCTTGCTGCCTTTGCCACAGTCGCTGACCTCATTACTCACCTCCGCACTAGTGACACCCGCTACCGCGCTGCGCTTCCCACTGAGTTCTGTGCCAAGAACCCCTCCCCCCCATGTACATCACCCTCTACTACCTAGTCACCCGTCTCCCTGACTCTCTCTCTTCAGTCAGGGACCACTTTCTCTCCCTTTGCCCCACTGAGCTCACCGTCGACCTGCTTCAGGAGCGCCTTACTGCAGCAGAGAAGAGTATTGTTGCTGTAGGTGCTTCTCGCGGCGACCCCCGCGCCCCTTTCTTTGAGGGGTGCTCCCCCGTCCCCCTTCTCCCCTCTGTTGCTTCTGCTGCTGCTGTCGACCTCGTTGGCACTGAGGAGGTCGGGGCTGCGTCTGCTCCTAGTGGGAGGCGCCGCAACAGCAAGGGCAAGGGGGGCAGGGGTGGTGGAGGGGACGGAGGGGGCGGCGGTGGAGGCGGTGGAGGGGGCAGAGGGGGTGGTGGTGGCGGTGGGGGTGGTGGCGGGAGTGGGGGTGGCAGTGGAGGTGGTGGAGGCAGCGGCAGAGGCGGTGGAGGTGGAGGCGGTGGTGGTGCTGGCCGAGGAGGTACCGCACAGCGTGGAGGCTTTGGCGGTAGCCAGCGCCAGCAGCAGCCGCGTTCCCGTGAGTCCCTTTCGCCCCAGCAGCTTCGTGAGTGGAACGCTGGGCGTGGGAGGGCTGGGGGTGTTGGTCCCTGAACTTACGTTCTTCACACAGGCGGGCGCCGTGGAGAGATGTGCGGTGGACCGCACACTTCGCAGCGTTGCTTCAGTCGCCTGACTGACGCCTGGCGTGCACAGTTTCCTGACGGCGCTGAGCTCCCCCGCTGGGGTGATCTGCTGAAGCAGAATGTTGCTATCTTTGATCTTGATTTCGATGCTATCCTTGCTGCCATGTATGCTGTGACTGATAGTGCTGAGGGTGACTGTTACCTGTGTGTTCCGCCCGACCCGGGCATTGAGTCTGCTGCTCCAGGTGCTAGTGAGTCTGCCGCTACAGGTGCTAGTGAGTCTGCTGCTCCAGGTGCTAGTGAGTCTGCTCTCTCTGGTACAGCACCTACTGAGGCCTTGCACACCTTCACACTTGACTCAGGTGCTTCGCGCTCCTTCTTTCGCGACAGCACCACACTCACGCCGCTCAGTCGGCCGGTTGCAGTCTCCCTGGCTGACCCCTCTGGGGGCCCAGTCCTTGCGCACTCCTCCACGGTTCTACCGTGTCCTGCGGCCCCGTCGGGCTTGCTGTCGGGACTCCACCTCCCCTCGTTCTCTACGAAATTGGTGAGTGGAGCTGACCTCCAGGACGTGTGGGTTGACCAGTTCACCCCGGGAGGTCAGCGTGTGACCCACTGTACTTGCTCTCGGACGGGCCGCCACCTGGCCACGTTCACCCGTCGGCCTGGGTCGAGCCTCTACACACTGACCAGTGTGTCTCCTCCTGTCACTGCGTCTGGTCAGGTAGCCGCGTCTGGTCAGGTGTTTGCTGCTACGTCCAGGTCTAGTCCGGCGTCTGCCCCCTGCTCGTGTCGTCCTCTGTCACAAGAGACTCTTCTTTGGCACCACCGCCTTGGTCACCCCTCCCTGCCTCGTCTCCGAGGTATGGCCTCCCGTGTCCTTGTCTCAGGTCTCCCCGAGTCCCTCCCTCCCCTTCCTCTGGGGCCTGCCCCCACCTGTGTTCCTTGTGTTGAGGGCCGGCAGCGCGCCGCCCCTCACTCCTCTGAGTTTCCTCCGACAGAGGCTCCTCTGCAGACTCTCCACATGGACGTGTGGGGCCCAGCCCGCGTCAGTGGACAGGGTCACGAGCGTTACTTCCTGCTGGTCGTTGACGACTACTCGCGCTACACCACAGTCTTCCCCTTGCGCCGCAAGGGTGAGGTCACTGAGGTGTTGATCAAGTGGATCCGCGCTGCTCGTCACCAGCTTAGAGAGAGTTTCGGCTCGGACTTTCCTGTTCTGCGTCTGCACTCAGACAGAGGTGGTGAGTTTTCCTCCGACCTTCTGAGGGCTTTCTGTCGTGCGGAGGGCATCCGCCAGACGTTCACGCTTCCGGCCTCCCCACAGCAAAATGGGATTGCTGAGCGCCGCATTGGCATGGTCATGGACGTTGCACGCACGTCCATGATCCATGCGGCTGCTCCCCATTTTCTGTGGCCGTTCGCTGTTCAGTACGCTGCGCATCAGATCAACCTTCAGCCTCGTGTCTCCTTGCCGAGACCACACCTACTCTGCGGTGGACGGGGAAGGTTGGTGATGCGTTTGTGTACCGTGTCTGGGGATCTCGAGCTTTTGTCCGCGATACTTCCGCGGACAAGCTGTCCTCTCATGTTGTTCCCTGCGTTTTCCTTGGCTTCCCCCCTGACGCGCCTGGGTGGCAGTTTTACCACCCCACCTCGCGCCGTGTTCTGTCCTCTCATGACGTCACGTTTGACGAGTCGGTCTCCTACTACCGTCTCTTTCCCTACCGCACTGCCCCTCTCCCCCCCCCCGCCGCTCTTCCTCGCACCAGGTACTCCTCCGGTAGACCCCCTCCCCCCTCAGGGTCCTGCCCCTTCAGGTGTGTCCCAGGTAGACCCTGTCGAGCCGGTCGAGGTAGCTGTTGACTCTGGTGCTGCTGGGGGTGCGGAGCCTGGGGGTGCTGAGCCTGGGGTTGCTGAGTCTGGGGGTGCGGAGCCTAGGGGTGCGGAGCCTGGGGGTGGTGAGCCTGGGGGTGCTGAGTCTGGGGGTGGTGAGTCTGGGGGTGCTGAGCCTGAGCGTGCTGTGTCTGGAGGTCCTTCGGGTGTCTCGTCTCGGCGGGAGCCCCTCTCTCCACAGCAGCTGCGTGAGTGGTACGCTCGACGCTGTAGCCATTCTGCAGGTGCTGGAGCTACTGGAGCAGCTGGAGGTCCTGCTGGTGCTGGAGCTGCTGGAGCCGCTGGTTCTAGAGGTGCTCGTACTGGAGGTACTGGTGCTGCTGGAGGTGCTACTGGAGCCACTGGAGGTGCTGCTGGTACTGGAGCTGCTGGAGCAGCTGGAGGTACTGCTGGTGCTAGGGCTGCTGGAGCCGCTGGTCCTGGAGGTGCTCGTGCTGGAGGTCCTGCCGCTGCTGGAGGCCCTGCTGGTGTTGGAGCTGCTGGAGGTGCTGGAGCCGCTGGTCCCGGAGGTGCTCGTACTGGAGGTACTGGAGCTGCTGGGGCTGGTGGTGCTGCAGGAGTTGGAGCTGGTGCTGCTGGAGCTGGTGCTGCTGGTGGTGCTGCGGGAGTTGGAGCTGGTGCTACTTGAGCTGGTGCTGCTGGTGGTGCTGCGGGAGTTGGAGCTGGAGACCATGGAGCAGAGGGTACTGGTGCTGTCTCTGCTGTTTCTGGAGGCGCTGCGCGGCCGCGGCCGTACTACGTTCCGCTCCTTCAGCAGGTTCTTGGCCTACCGCTTTCTACTGGTCCTCCTCCTCCTCCCTTACTGAGTCCACCGCCTGTCCAGTCGCAGTCGCAGTTACTGCCAGCCTCTCCACTGCCTGGTCCTTCTCCTTACTCTGGACCGACTAGAGGTCTTACGGAGCGTCGTGAGCCTGAGTCTCGTCCTGCGTCGCCTGAGTCTCGTCCTGAGTCGCCTGTTCGCGTTGTCCGCACTGGTCGTGTTCCGCGTCAGCGTCCTCCTCCTGTCCCTGGCACTCACTATATGACTCTGCGTCCTTCCACTGCTCCACAGTGTGTCCCTCTGCCGTCTCCTCCTGCGTCCTCTCTTCCTGACGGTCCGGACCCGGAGTCTGACTCCCTTCGTGCTGCTAGTCCTACTGTCACGCGTTTCCTCGCCACTGTTGTCACTGACCCTTCGTTTGAGTCCACTGCTGCGTCTGCTCTAGTTGCTGAGCTTGTTGACTTTGCTGCTGCCTGTCGTCTAGACTACGCCGCTAGTCTTGTTGCTGAGTCTGAGTCTGTCTGTCCTCCGTCCGTCGGGGGTGAGTGTGCTCTTGGCACGGACGTCCTTGAGGACAGACAGGATGAGTTTGAGTGCGTTGTCGCTGCTTTACCTCATCTCGTGTCCATGCTGATTGCCCCTGAGGGAGACCCGGATGCACCAGACATCCCGACCCCGCGCTCTTACGCAGAGGCGATAGAGGGTCCCTACTCCTCTCAGTGGCAGACAGCCATGGGCGCTGAGATGGCTTCCTGGAAGTCCACAGGCACCTACGTCGACGAGGTTCCCCCGCGTGGGGCGAACATCGTCAGTGGCATGTGGATTTTCAGGGTGAAGCGGCCGCCGGGTTCTCCGCCTGTCTTCAAGGCGCGTTACGTTGCACGAGGCTTCAGTCAGCGAGAGGGAGTTGACTTCTTCCAGACCTTCTCCCCTACCCCGAAGATGACCACTCTTCGGGTTCTGCTGCACGTCGCCGCTCAGCGTGACTACGAGCTTCACTCTCTTGACTTTAGCACTGCTTTCCTACAGGGCAGCCTGCACGAGGAGATCTGGCTGCGCCGCCCACCGGGCTTCACTGGGTCGTTTCCTGCTGGTACCCAGTGGAGCCTCCGGCGGCCAGTCTACGGTCTCCGCCAGGCACCCCGTGAGTGGCACGACACACTGAGGACTACTCTTGCTGCTCTTGGGTTTGCTCCTTCTACTGCTGACCCGTCGCTGTTTCTACGCACCGACACCACTCTGCCGCCGTTCTACGTTCTTGTGTACGTAGACGACTTGGTCTTTGCTACTTCTGACACTGAGGCACTCGCCCACGTGAAGTCGGAGCTGCAGAAGAGATACACGTGCACAGACCTGGGTGAGCTGACAAGCTATCTTGGCTTGCGGATCACCCGGGACAGAGCACTGCGCACCATTACCCTGACTCAGTCACACATGGTGCAGCAGGTCCTTCAGCGCTTCCGCTTCACGTACTCCTCGCCACAGTCCACTCCTCTGCCTACCGGTCACTCGCTCTCAGCTCCACCTTCGGACGAGTCCGTAGAGCCGAGTGGCCCGTATCCAGAGCTTGTGGGCTGCCTCATGTACCTGATGACCTGCACTCGACCTGACCTTGCCTACCCTCTTAGCATCCTAGCACGCTATGTCGCTCCTGGCCGACACAGGAAGGAGCACATGGATGCTGCTAAGAGGGTGTTGCGCTACTTGTGCAGTACGTCGGGCATGGGGCTCGTGCTTGGAGGACGGGCTCGAGTTGTCCTCACTGGTCACGCAGACGCTTCTTGGGCTGACGACTTGGCTACGCAGCGGTCGTCACAGGGTTACACCTTCAGCCTTGGCTCCGGCTCTGTTTCTTGGCGGTCTACCCGCTCTTCTTCTGTTCTCAGCTCCAGCTGTGAGGCTGAGATCTACGCCGGGGCCATGGCTGCACAGGAGTTACGCTGGCTCACCTACCTGCTGACCGACCTGGGAGAGGTGCCTCGTTCTCCTCCAGTGCTGTACGTCGACAACAAGGCCATGATTGCCTTGTGTCAGGAGCACAGACTGGAGCACAGAACGAAGCACATCGCTCTGCGCTACTTCCTTGCTCGAGAGTTGCAGCAGCGTGGTCAGCTTCGTCTTGCTTACGTGGCCACCCAGGCCAACACTGCTGATGTCTTTACCAAGGCACTCCAGCCTTGTGATCATCAGCGTTTCTGTACTGTTCTAGGCCTTGTGCCTACTGTGCCTCATTTGCTTACTTCTTGACTCTGCTTGTACTGTGATCTCTATACATATACTTGCATGCTTACACTTGCTAGGTTGTGATCACTGTATTGCTTGTTCTCCTTTATATAACTCTGCATGTGAGCTAGCCTTGTGGCCATTTGCTTGTGCTCGGAATGCGTGGTGACTTCGTGATCCACCCTGAGCTTGCTTTGCCTCTCTTGACCGGTCTTGTGACCTCTTGTTCTCCCCCACTTTGCCTATGGGGGTGTGAAAATCATATATGCTATAATCTGTGTAGGCTGTAGTGGGGTAGTCAATATGGGGTACAACACTTTAGGTTTTTCCTACTTGTACCCATCTGCTTGCTAATTCAATCATTCCTTCGTTCCTATTCTGACAACCTGATACACCTACAACATGGTGCCTAGGGTTGATACCCAGGGCTCAGGTTATCAGAATAATTTACCTTCTATACTGATTATAAGGGTGAAATTTTGGGTCTACACTGATGTGCTGGGGTAATTTTTTGGTGAGTTAATGTTACACTGATCTGTAAGTGTATCGACGTAGGCCACACTGATGCCTTGGGGTAAAATTTCCCTTAGCGAAGATTACACTGAAGAGCGTACCCCCCCCCCCCCCCCCCCCCCCCCCCTCCCCTCGCGCTTTTCCCCGAAATTTGTCAGATCGTGATTTCCGTTCATCACGCAAGTGCTGAGGATTCCTTCCGTGCAGTACGTGCGTTGTCCGCAGTCACGTGTCCGATTGGTCTGTTAGGAATGATTCCTTTGCCAGCACGCCACGAAACCAAACATTGGCAGCAACCACAAGACTTTGCGAACATCTGTCAGTGTTCGAAAAAAAACCACATTAACGATGCAGGGTAATTTTTTTCAAAAACTGATGTTACACTGCTCTATCAGTGTAACGGAAAAGTACAGACTGCCCATAAGGGTTTTTGAAAAAGCTACACTGCCAATCGTGAGTAGGCCAAATCCAAAACGAAGCCCAGTTGGTACCGTACCTAGCTAGGTGTTATGATATTATATATTATTCATATTCTTATATATTTCTTGAAGAGGGCTAATATATTTCTTGCCTGATTGGCAGGATATGTAATTGTGGCGCAGACGGCTACAAATTCTACAATCCACTGAATACCAGTTCTGCTGATATTGATTGTCCAGGCAATAATAACCGTCAAATCCCCAGCATTAAAACAATTTAATGTTTTGGAAAGAAAAAAGGCTAGATCTAAGGACGCGATACATATCGGCCCAGTCTGAGTGCGATTGCGTCAGATTGGGGCAATCCACAATTTCCAAGAAGCCGTAGGGGTATTTTGAGGCAATCGTTTGCAATCGGGGGCAATCTGTCGATTGCAATCGGAAATCCGATCGATTGCGACCGATCGCGCCGATCTGACGCAATCGCTTCCGATCGATTGCAATCGACAGATTGCCTCAGATCGCGTGGTTTGGCGACAGTTGCGAACGGTAACCTCCCCTGTCGAAACTTCTAGCAGCACCATTGGATATCGCGATATTATAACTTTACAGACGCGTCTGCCCCCCAAAAGGGGCTTCGTTGTAATTGCGCGATACAAAATTTCGTCAGGTGTCGCCAACTCTGCAGGGAAGGAACGAGTGAATAACATAAAGCCCGTGCGGCTGATTCTCACTTACTTCCCCGAAATTCATCGTCTGATTCGCGCAGCTCGGGACGCAATCGACAGATTGCCTCAGATCGGGGCAATCCCAGGCAATCCGATCCGACCTGACCCGATCGGACGATCTGAGGCGATCGATCGCCCGATCTGCACCGCGTCCTAATTGACCCGACACAAGGCTCCAGAAAGCGGGGCGAGAGTGGTCGACCGTTTTGATGCGGTTGCGGTTCAGGTTGTTGCGCGCAATTTCAGCTGCTGACATGGACGGAATTTTGTTGATGAGCTTGGAAATTTGCTGATCCGGTGCGGATTCACCATGTCAGAAATGCGTTGAACCGGCAATCCAAACAAAACAAAGCAGAATCAAACCCTCGCAAAATTTCGACATAAACAAAGAAGACCTGCCCTGCATTGTTTGAATGAACTTTGTTGGACCACAACACTCTTGTTTTGTACAACGCCACCATTGCGTTGCGAGGTCCCACCATTGTCCTTCGTCGATTTGTGTCCATGCCGAAGTTGTTGGCTGTCAATAGAAACGGGAATTTGACTGCTCAGGTTGAAAGCCAGATGCTGTACCGATTTACCTGCCCAGGTGACATGTGCATTGACGGCGGAAACCGCAGACACGCCCTAACAGTAAGGAACGGGGAAAAAATCTTCGAAATTCCCACAATAATCACTTCTACGTACAGAATTTCAGTACGTACGTGGGTACTCAAATTGTGCAGAACAAATGTAAAACAACGCGGGAAAAATTGTACGGCTTTGTTTCCTTCATTGTAACCGGCGAAGGTTGCACCTGCGTTGGGTCTCAGGCAGCGCCAACTAGCCGGCTGCCCGCCTGACTAATCCCAGACGTATTTCTTCTGCTCGTCTCGTCTTGTTCTTGGACTTTCAGGTTTCCAAGTCCGCCTTCACAATCGTTGCTTTCAATTTTCTTAGTAAGAAAGTGATTTATTTTCAGGTCTCCTTTCCTAAGTTGCTACGAAACAGGAGCTTCTTTTCAATTCTGAAGCCAGATACCGCCACCGTTTTGAAAACGCCTCTTTCGTGAACACCACAAGTTCACAGTAGTGGCAGAGCCTGAGTTTGCTGGTGCTGCTGTGCTGCCACGTGGACTTCCTTTTGTCCCATATAGTACCGCCCGCCCCGTGTAGTTCCAACATCAGCCGCAGGGATAGCGCATCCGCACATGGCTGTAAAGCGGCGCTCTGGCCTCGTGCTCGCTGCACTGGCTGCTCTCATGCTCTCAGGTACTTTGCTCTAGTATAAGTGTTATTTAGGATACGTCTGGGTCACGTTTTCGTCCTAATAGGACATTTTCGGGATAGGATGAAAGTCTCCGTCGTAAGTTATATCTGTAGGGCATCGAGGAAGCCCGCCGATAGAGGAAAAAATAGGATTGGCGGAGAAGTATGTCAATTTGGACTAGGATTCTTGGAAGAGGCATCATGCATGAGTGCGGCGATGTTGTCACTATAACTAGACATGCCCGCAGTCTTGGTCCTAGATGCAATTTTCAGGGCGAGATTCAGCACTGTACATCATTTTTGTAATCTTACCCTTTCGCCTTCGTGCATGATCAATTCCCGTCCCTCATCCCTTTCCCCCTTTTCCCTGTCCCCCATTTTCCTTGTTCCCCCTTTCCCCGTTCCCCCCTTTTCCCTGTTCCCCCTTTCCCCCTGTTCCCCCTTTTCCCTGTTCCGCCTTTTCCCGTTTCCCCCTTTACCCGTTTCCCCCTTTTCCCTGTTCCCCTTTTCCCTGTTCCCCCTTTTCCCCGTTCCCCCTTATCCCCGTTCCCCCTTTTCCGTGTTCCCCCTTTTCCCTGTTCCCCCTTTTCCCCGTTCCCCCTTTTCCCCGTTCCCCCTATTCCCCGTTCCCCCTTTTCCCCGTTTCCCCTTTTCCCCGTTCCCCCTTTTCCCCGTTCCCCCTTTTCCCCGTTCCCCCTTTTCCCCGTTCCCCCTTTTCCCCGTTCCCCCTTTCCACGTTCCCCCCTTCCCCATTCCCTGGCCTGTGCTCCCAGGGCTGCCTGTTCCAGCTGCGATTAACATCCGCTGATCCATTCGCCTCCCCGTTCAGCCTTGCCAACCCTTCCTCCTCATCCCATGCTGCTTCCTCCCGTTCTTTCCCCCACCCACTCACAGCCTGTACTCCCAGGGCTGCTGCCTCCAGCCCGCCAGCTACGAGTGAAGCCGCAGATCGTAAGTCACCAACCAATAGTCAGGGGGGAGCCTTGGAAACCCTTGTAGTGCCCAACTGTCTATTTGCCCTCTACCCGCAACGGGTATGGCACTCGCCATTCCTAATTGCCTAGTTATCCAGCCAGTCCATACCTTACCCGCCCCATCTCGCCCTCACTTCCTCCTCTCCCAACCCTCTCCCAACCCTCTCCCCCCCCCCCCCCCCCCCTCCCCCCTCCCCCCTCCCTCCCCCCTTTCTCTTCCTCTCTGTTCCTCCATGAATAAACCGCCAGAATTGTGTGCGATAAGGAATTGTGGCACCAATTCGATCTGCGTGAAGGAGAATGGCAACGCCACCTGCATCTGCAACCTTGGATTCGCCATGACCCCCACCGACTGTGTTGGTGAGTGCCGTTGCATTGTTGGTTGAGTTGTTGTTGTGGGGTTGAGTGCTGCTGGTTAGTGTTTGCAGAGAGTCACTCTATACCGGTGGGAGTTAGACTACGGGGAAAGCACGGGTGGTACGAGTGATTGTAGCGTTTGCTCATGTTCTCTCTATTTGCGCATTCACGGGGCAAATTGACAAAAGTTTCACTAGCAAGAGTTGGTTCAAAATGTTAGCAAAATCAATGACAAGAATGACTATATCAGATGCAAGTCTGCCTAGCTGCCAAGCAGGTTGATTGCCAGCGCAGCAAAGTCGAAGACCTGCCAGCACTGCAGGTTGACACCGCGCCAACGTTGCAGAAAGGCGGCGTGCCAACAGAGCAAGTTGGCGGCTTGCCAACGCTACACCAAGGCGGCTTGCCAACGCTGCAACAGAGCGGCCTGCCAGCTTTGCAATCGCAAGTGACTGTAAGCGCATGTGTGCGCACCTACTTCGCAGGTGCTTCTAGACGTTGTGCACATCGCGCACCGCCATGAACGTTGCGCAGGTGCCAAGTCTGCGACATGCTGACGGTTGCGCCTGATGTGCCACATCGACCACGTGCTGCCACGTCGGTCGACTTCACCACAGCAGCCTCGACGACATTCGCGAACCTCCGCAGAACATCGTCGAGCAGGTAACTCGGTCGACCGCATAAAGTCCTCGGCACCCTTTATGTCGACGACCTCCTTCGTTGACCACCACCTAAGTCGGTGCCCATCCTGGTCGACGAACCCCTTCGTCGACCACCCAGGTGGAAAAGCACCAAGTCGGCGCCAACTTGAGCGGTAGGAGCACGCCAACTGTACGTGCTCATCGACCGCCCAGATCGACGCTAGCCGCCGACTTCACCAAATCGGCGACCCCTCAGGTCGACGAAATGCTTCGTCGACCACCTCAATCGAAGGTGGCCGCCGACCTCCTTCGTCGACGGCGTCACAATAGTCCCGCACAGGGACCAGCTTCGTCGACCTGCTCGCCCAGGCCAGCGTCGACCACTGCAGACGATCGGCTGCTCCTCCCGCGCACCCGACCATGAAGTCGGCTTCGCCCTAGCGAGGGCGGAGCCAACTCCCGTCAACAGTGCTACTGGGCGGTTGGGCAGACCTGTGATTCTACGCCCATGTGAGCTTTTAAACGTGGTCTTGAGGCCAGCATTTGATGATAGCATCCTGTGCCCGAGATTGATCGGCAAGTTGAGGGTTATCCCTCAGGTAAATGCACACATACGTTATACGGAGACCTTTACGAGGTAATCGGTGGTCATGACAGCAGTCAAGATGTATTCCCGTAGGTCCCAGAAGCCTGGTATTCGAGGCGCTCCGATTTTTTCAGGCAGAAAGTAAAGTACCCGGTGTCAGCGCCTGGTGTGTGTTCAGCTGGTTGTCAATCAAGGTGTTAAGAGCAGGGTGTCAGGAAACAGTGTCAGGAGCCTGTCAGGTATCAGGCTAGACCGAAGAGGCTTGTCACATCAAATCTGGGCAACTCTCCTCACTTGCTCACCCACCTTACCTCCCCACTTCAGACACATGTGTGCTCAAGAGGTGTGGTGGCAACGGCACATGCACCAAGGACAGCAATGGAGTGGCCTCCTGTGTTTGTGACGCGGGCTTTGTTCTTAAATATGACAACAGGACATGCATTGGTACGTGCTGCTGTGTGTGTGCTTCTCTTCTTATACATGCTGCTACTACCCGTCATACTCTGGTACTTCTAAGGTCCTCCTCTCCCCCTTCCCCCACACACACATGCCCGATAACTCACTGTTTCTCTTCCTGCACATGCTGCCCTAGGCATGAGCACAAGGGCGAACACCACGTTCGCGGCGAACCGAACAGGTTTGTTTTTTTTTGCTTAAAGTGTTCGCCAAACAGTGTTCAAGGTTCGCTCGAACACGTTCGTGTTCGGGCCGCTGCTGCAATTTGCTTCGCGACGAACACGAACGTGTTCGAAGTTCGCCCGAACACGCCTTCACAGGCGAAAGGCGAACACCTGTTTTTGCTTAAAGTGTTCGCCAAACCGAACAGAGTTCGGTTCAGCAAACGGATTTGTTCGTGTAGGGGCGAACACGAACATGTTCGTGTTCGCCCCTTGCTCATCCCTATGCTGCCCTTCCCGTTGAATTTTCCTTGTGGCTCTTTGCATTGGCAGACAAATGTGCGCTCAAGAAGTGTGGTGGCAACGGCAGATGCACCAAGGACAGTGCTGGAGTGCCATCCTGTGTTTGTGACGCGGGCTTTGTTCTTAAATATGACAACAGGACATGCATTGGTACGTGCTGCTGTGTGTGTGCTTCTCTTCTTATACATGCTGCTGCTACCCGTCATAGTCTGGTACTTCTAAGGTCCGCCTCTCCCCCTTGCCACACACACACACATGCCCGATAACTCACTGTTTCTCTTCCTGCACATTCTGCCCTTCCCGTTGATTTTTCCTTGTGGCTCTATGCATTGGCAGACAAATGTGCGCTCAAGAAGTGTGGTGGCAATGGCACATGCACCAAGGACAGCAATGGAGTGCCATCCTGTGTGTGTGACGCGGGCTTTGTTCTTAAATATGACAACAGGACATGCATTGGTACGTGCTGCTGTGTGTGTGCTTCTCTTCTTATGCATGCTGCTGCTACCCGTCATAGTCTGGTACTTCTAAGGTCCTCCTCTCCCCCTTCCTCCACACAGACATGCCCGATAACTCACTGTTTCTCTTCCTGCACATTCTGCCCTTCCCGTTGATTTTTCCTTGTGGCTCTATGCATTGGCAGACAAATGTGCGCTCAAGAAGTGTGGTGGCAATGGCACATGCACCAAGGACAGCAATGGAGTGCCATCCTGTGTGTGTGACGCGGGCTTTGTTCTTAAATATGACAACAGGACATGCATTGGTACGTGCTGCTGTGTGTGTGCTTCTCTTCTTATGCATGCTGCTGCTACCCGTCATACTCTGGTACTTCTAAGGTCCTCCTCTCCCCCTTCCTCCACACAGACATGCCCGATAACTCACTGTTTCTCTTCCTGCACATTCTGCCCTTCCCGTTGACTTTTCCTTGTGGCTCTTTGCATTGGCAGACAAATGTGCGCTCAAGAAGTGTGGTGGCAACGGCACATGCACCAAGGACAGCAATGGAGTGGCCTCCTGTGTTTGTGACGCGGGCTTTGTTCTTAAATATGACAACAGGACATGCATTGGTACGTGCTGCTGTGTGTGTGCTTCTCTTCTTATACATGCTGCTGCTACCCGTCATACTCTGGTACTTCTAAGGTCCTCCTCTCCCCCTTCCCCCACACACACATGCCCGATAACTCACTGTTTCTCTTCCTGCACATTCTGCCCTTCCCGTTGAATTTTCCTTGTGGCTCTATGCATTGGCAGACAAATGTGCGCTCAAGAAGTGTGGTGGCAATGGCACATGCACCAAGGAGAGCAATGGAGTGCCATCCTGTGTTTGTGACGCGGGCTTTGTTCTTAAATATGACAACAGGACATGCATTGGTACGTGCTGCTGTGTGTGTGCTTCTCTTCTTATACATGCTGCTGCTACCCGTCATACTCTGGTACTTCTAAGGTCCTCCTCTCCCCCTTCCCCCACACACACATGCCCGATAACTCACTGTTTCTCTTCCTGCACATTCTGCCCTGCCCGTTGATTTTTCCTTGTGGCTCTATGCATTCGCAGACAAATGTGCGCTCAAGAAGTGTGGTGGCAATGGCACATGCACCAAGGACAGTGCTGGAGTGCCATCCTGTGTTTGTGACGCGGGCTTTGTTCTTAAATATGACAACAGGACATGCATTGGTACGTGCTGCTGTGTGTGTGCTTCTCTTCTTATGCATGCTGCTGCTACCCGTCATACTCTGGTACTTCTAAGGTCCTCCTCTCCCCCTCCCCCCACACACACATGCCCGATAACTCACTGTTTCTCTTCCTGCACATTCTGCCCTTCCCGTTGATTTTTCCTTGTGGCTCTATGCATTGGCAGACAAATGTGCGCTCAAGAAGTGTGGTGGCAACGGCACATGCACCAAGGACAGTGCTGGAGTGCCATCCTGTGTTTGTGACGCGGGCTTTGTTCTTAAATATGACAACAGGACATGCATTGGTACGTGCTGCTGTGTGTGTGCTTCTCTTCTTATACATGCTGCTGCTACCCGTCATAGTCTGGTACTTCTAAGGTCCGCCTCTCCCCCTTCCCACACACACACACATGCCCGATAACTCACTGTTTCTCTTCCTGCACATTCTGCCCTTCCCGTTGATTTTTCCTTGTGGCTCTATGCATTGGCAGACAAATGTGCGCTCAAGAAGTGTGGTGGCAATGGCACATGCACCAAGGACAGCAATGGAGTGCCATCCTGTGTGTGTGACGCGGGCTTTGTTCTTAAATATGACAACAGGACATGCATTGGTACGTGCTGCTGTGTGTGTGCTTCTCTTCTTATGCATGCTGCTGCTACCCGTCATACTCTGGTACTTCTAAGGTCCTCCTCTCCCCCTTCCCCCACACACACATGCCCGATAACTCACTGTTTCTCTTCCTGCACATTCTGCCCTTCCCGTTGATTTTTCCTTGTGGCTCTTTGCATTGGCAGACAAATGTGCGCTCAAGAAGTGTGGTGGCAATGGCACATGCACCAAGGACAGCAATGGAGTGCCATCCTGTGTTTGTGACGCGGGCTTTGTTCTTAAATATGACAACAGGACATGCATTGGTACGTGCTGCTGTGTGTGTGCTTCTCTTCTTATACATGCTGCTGCTACCCGTCATACTCTGGTACTTCTAAGGTCCTCCTCTCCCCCTTCCCCCACACACACATGCCCGATAACTCACTGTTTCTCTTCCTGCACATTCTGCCCTTCCCGTTGATTTTTCCTTGTGGCTCTATGCATTGGCAGACAAATGTGCGCTCAAGAAGTGTGGTGGCAATGGCACATGCACCAAGGACAGCAATGGAGTGCCATCCTGTGTTTGTGACGCGGGCTTTGTTCTTAAATATGACAACAGGACATGCATTGGTACGTGCTGCTGTGTGTGTGCTTCTCTTCTTATGCATGCTGCTGCTACCCGTCATACTCTGGTACTTCTAAGGTCCTCCTCTCCCCCTTCCCCCTCACACACATGCCCGATAACTCACTGTTTCTCTTCCTGCACATTCTGCCCTTCCCGTTGATTTTTCCTTGTGGCTCTATGCATTGGCAGACAAATGTGCGCTCAAGAAGTGTGGTGGCAATGGCACATGCACCAAGGACAGCAATGGAGTGCCATCCTGTGTGTGTGACGCGGGCTTTGTTCTTATATATGACAACAGGACATGCATTGGTACGTGCTGCTGTGTGTGTGCTTCTCTTCTTATGCATGCTGCTGCTACCCGTCATACTCTGGTACTTCTAAGGTCCTCCTCTCCCCCTTCCTCCACACAGACATGCCCGATAACTGACTGTTTCTCTTCCTGCACATTCTGCCCTTCCCGTTGATTTTTCCTTGTGGCTCTATGCATTGGCAGACAAATGTGCGCTCAAGAAGTGTGGTGGCAATGGCACATCCACCAAGGACAGCAATGGAGTGCCATCCTGTGTTTGTGACGCGGGCTTTGTTCTTAAATATGACAACAGGACATGCATTGGTACGTGCTGCTGTGTGTGTGCTTCTCTTCTTATGCATGCTGCTGCTACCCGTCATACTCTGGTACTTCTAAGGTCCTCCTCTCCCCCTTCCTCCACACAGACATGCCCGATAACTCACTGTTTCTCTTCCTGCACATTCTGCCCTTCCCGTTGACTTTTCCTTGTGGCTCTTTGCATTGGCAGACAAATGTGCGCTCAAGAAGTGTGGTGGCAACGGCACATGCACCAAGGACAGCAATGGAGTGGCCTCCTGTGTTTGTGACGTGGGCTTTGCTCTTCAAACTGATGGAAGGACATGCACTGGTACGTGCTGCTGATGCGTGCTTCTTTTCGTATACATGCTGTTGCTTTGTGTCATACTCACTGTGTTCCTTCTACCCCTCTCCCTTCACATGCACATGCATGATAATTCCCTGTTTCTCTATATACACATGTTTCCCTGTTCCTTGTGCCAGCTGCCTCGGCAGACACATGTGTGCTTAAGAAGTGTGGTGGTAACAGCACGTGCGTGAAGAGCGCTGCAGGAGTGGCGTCCTGTGTTTGCAACACTGGATTTGTGCTGCTACCTGATGGCTTCACTTGCGCCGGTATGCGATGGGTCATGTGGCCTGTGTCAGTAGCGGACAGGTGGGCTGCGGTGGCCTTACTTCCATCAACCCGTGTTGTTTTAGGACAACGAAACGAACCCCATCGGTGTGGTGAGAGAGAGGAAGGGAGTAGGAGGAAGGAAGTGTGGCTCCACTTGCACACCGGTACGCGATGGGCCATGAGGCGTGTGCTATGCCATGAAATCTGGCATCTCCTATGTGGTGTATTATGCATTGTGCTACAACGTGTAATTTCAATTCAACTACCCTGCCCCGCTCGCCCCCAGATACATGTGCACTCAAAGCGTGTGGTGGCAACGGCACGTGCACCAAGGACAGCGATGGAGTGGCCTCCTGTGTTTGTGACGTGGGCTTTGTTCGTCAAACTGACAGCAGGACATGCACTGGTACGTGCTGCCGCATGTGTTCTTCTCTTCTTAAACTTGCTGCTGCTGCTACCCATCCTCCTCACTCTAATCCTTCTACACCCTCCCCCTTCAGATACACAAGGCCAATCTCTTCCATTCACTGTTTCGTGTGCCCCCCCCCCCGCCTTGGCAGATCCATGTGTGCTCAAGAACTGTGCTGGTGACACCAAGTGCATCAAGAGCGCTGCAGGAGTGGCTTCCTGTGCTTGCGAGTCTGGCTTTGTGATGCAGCCCGATGGCACCACATGTACTGGTATGTGCAATGACATGTGCTGTACCATGTTTAATGCCATACATTGTGTTGTGCCATGTGCTATGCCACATGGAATTCCATAGTCATGAGCATTGGGCGAGTCAAGTTTTATCTTGACTCGTTTAAATGAACCTCAAGCAGCTGTTGAGTTGAGTCAAGTAAAACTTGTCAAAGTTTTTTTTTCGCAGAATCAGCACTTGAAACTCGCCACGCGAGACAAGTTTTTCTCCATTCGAGTGCAAAGGACAAAAACTCGACTGAGTCGGGTAAAACTCGAGTTTCATACGGGTTTTTACCAGTCCTTGACAAGTTTGTACGCGTATTTTACATTTTGTTTTGTACGAGTTTCCTGTAGGTTTATATTTTGCTTTGTTTTGTTCTTGTATTTGTTTGTTTGTTTTTTTTTTTTTTTTCCGAGAGCAAGGTTCAAGAATCCGGTCCACTTTTTACGGTCCGGTTTTTACGGTCCGCTTTTTACAACGACCATTTTTTTGAAGAGAACTCTTGTCACCAAGTAAAAAAGGGAAAAAACAAGGTCGAATACATTTTCAATCATGCCCACAAACGCAAACATGCACGGAAGGGCTCGTCCTCTTCATCAATTTGGTCCCATAAAACAGCCGATTTTTGTTTTTCAGTGAATAACACCTCCTGGAACCGTTTTCAACAGTTTTTTACGACCACTTTCCATGATACCGTTTTTTATTGTATATTTTTGAATAGATAGCCTTTTTTTTTACCCTGTTCATAAGAACCACCCTCGAAGTTTGCCATTAACGACTTAAAATCCCAGTCGATATATTACTTGCCTCAGATCTTCATGTCTAACTGCCATGTGATATGCCATGTGATATGCCATCCATGTGCTATGCCATGTGCTATGCCATGTGATATGCATGTACTACAATGGGTATGTGCTGCTGTGTGCTTGCTTATGCTTTCTGTATGTATGTCCCGCTATGGGAGGAAACTTTTGCATGCTGTGCTGCTCTGCTGAAATCCTCACTCTCGCCCTCTGTACCAGGTACATGCACACTTGCACCAAGAACATCACTCTGTGACAGTGGGGTGTGTAACCCATCCGATCATATCCATCGGAGTGAGCAGCGGTTACCTCGTCATGAGGAGGTTGCATATTCCACCTCCCACCAGTGATGTGCTTTCCTGACTCGTTACTTCGTTCGTTCCTCTCCCTCCATCTACGTGGTTCCTTCCTCCCCCCCCATCGCCCCGCCATCTATTCAGACACCTGTGCCATCAAGAGCTGCAATCTTCCAGGCTCCGTTTGCGTGAAGGACGCTGCAGGCATGGCCTCCTGTGTCTGCAAAATGGGCTATCAGAATGTGTCGGGCGCGTGCACGGGTAAGTTCGTATTGAAGACCACATGGATGGAGTCCTAATGATGGTTCTGTTTCATGGTAGCTCATGCCGTTTAGACCAGTAGAACTTACCCACACACGTGCATACGCGTACACGTATTGGGCACATGTATGGGTAATTGTATGGGTAAGCACGTGTATGGGTAAGCACGTGTATGGGTAAGCACGTGTATGAGTAAGCACGTTCATGAGTAAGCTCTACTGGTCTAAATCCCATGAGACCATTTCGGCCTGGTTTGAATTGTGGTTCGACTAGCCTTTCCGTTCATGCCTACTTTAACTCTATTTTGCGCCTCTTTATTTTTTTAATCCGTTCGGCGGGAGTATACGCTCTATTACTATCTGTGTTTCAAGGTATTACCCGCATTTTACGTGGTTTCTGTTAAACGGTTTGTTGTCTTTCTTTCTGAATCAAAAACGGCCTGAGACTAGATACCCAGCTTGTTGTTGCACTGCACACACCGGCTGCTCCCCGACTCGGCTTGCCAGTCCGGACAAGCCACAAGCCACAAGCCAGCCAGGCTGCAAGGTCAGTCAGGCTGCAAGGTCAGTCAGGCTGCAAGGTCAGTCAGGCTGCAAGGTCAGTCAGGCTGCAAGGTCAGTCAGGCTGCAAGGTCAGTCAGGCTGCCAAGCCAGGCTGCTAAGCGGCTCGTCTCACCCCGGCTTGTGCCTACCTCGAACCCGGAATGTCATGAGCCTGCTCTACCTAGCATGCTGCACTCACTGTCTGTTCGTGAGCCCATTCGCATGCACTGTTGCGTTCGACAACGTCCGTGTCCCATACTGCATGATTTAAGTGATTTTTTGACACGTCTCAGAAAATCACTTTTATCACATTGCGTGCACTGTTGCGTTCGACAACGTCCGTCCGATACCGCACTCACCATCTGCTGCCCCTGTATCCTCCCCCCCCCCCCCCCCTCCCCCCCCCCCCCCCCCCCCCCGGCCCCTCCCCTCCCCAGCACCTTCCCCCTGTGGGGTCTGCCCTGCAGGGGCCAGCTGCACTCCAGTTGCGTACAGTTCAGCAGTGTATTGCCTCTGCCCTCCTGGTTCTGGCATGACCGCAGTTGGTTGCGTCCTAGGTATGCCATTGTCTTGAGAGGGTTGTTAGGAATGAGAGAAACAAGTTGCTATTAGATCAAGACAAGCATCCCCCCTTTGGCCGTTTGATCCTCTGCTGCATTCACCTCTAACAGATCGCTTCTCCTCCGTGTCTTGGCCTTGTTTTACGATCGACACGCTTCCAAGCGTTGGCGTATTGCCCCAGCAACCTTGACGCTTGACACCCGTTCCTTCCCTTCCCCTTCCAGACGCCACCCCCACCGTCTCCTCTACCAGCTTCACCTACTACACGCTCCCAGGCTTCCGCGTAACGCCAGCCACCTACACCATGCGCCTCACCTACAACGGCTGCACCAACCTCACAGCCTCCTCTGCGCCAGACATCCAGTCGTATGGCAGCGTGCAGAACGCCCCTGGAGGAGTGGGACAGTGCCTCGAGATTCGCGCTTACTACCAGGCAGGGTGCATCGGAACATATAGTTTGTTTCCTCTCTCGACAGGAACCGGCATCAGCACTACGAGTATTCCGTGAGCCACTGAACCAACCCACCTGCCTCCTCTCTGCTTCCTCTCTGCCACCTCTCTGCCACCTTTCTGCCTCCTCTCTGCCACCTCTCTGCCACCTCTCTGCCACCTTTCTGCCTCCTCTCTGCCACCTCTCTGCCACCTTTCTGCCTCCTCTCTGCCACCTCTCTGCCTCCTCCTCTCTGCCTCCTCTCTGCCACCCACCCCTCCTTTCCCTCTCCATTTTGTGGTTGCTTTCTAGCTCTCCTTGTTTGGTACTCGTCTCTGCTTGCAGACACATATTTGTTTACATACACCTACCTGTGCGTTTGCTTGTGCATGCAATAGGGCTTATTACGGGTATCCTTTCCGCTCCTTCGGCTGCTCTATCTTTGGTGAGTGCTGCTGCGTTGGTTGTTTGGGCCATTACACTGGTGGGGTCCATCCTGTTCCTCTCTTTGCCCCTGTATCATCTGGCCCGTTTAGTCAATTACTGGCGTTTCTTTGCTGAGAATGCACTTTGAGTGCACATGTCCTTTTGAAGCTGGCCCCTTTCAATCAATCTTGTTATTTCACATGTTTACTTAAGAAACACTGTGCTGCACATTTCGCTTGTGGTGCAAAAGGCATGCACATGCGCTGCAACCCTCCTTCAACCCATAAACTCCCCAAAGCGCACGAGCTGCTTACATATCCATACCATACATACCACAGTTCCCTTCATGCTATCTCCTCACCTCACCTACAGAGAACTGCACTCTCAACAGCTGCAGTGCGAACGGCAAGTGCGTTCAGGACAGTGCAGGAGTGGCCTTCTGTGCTTGTGATGCTGGCTTTGTTCTGCAGCCCGACGGCAGGACGTGCGCTGGTATGTATGTGCTACTATTGTGAATATTTGTGTAAGGACGGAGAATAGAGCTCAACAGTCGTTTGGATTACACACCACGGAGGTTTGCATCGTTGTGGAAAGGAGGTGGGATTGGCTAGTTGGGATCTGGCCCTTATTATCTAACCCATATTATCTGGTCCATATAAATCACGAGGAGTAGTATCAACATGCCAATGCTCTCCTGCCCAAGGTCTCGGACCTACCTAGCCTAAGCATAGATTAGCGGAGACTAGAACGAGTTAAGATTGATGATCTGGGTCGAATCTATCTTTCCCTGCCCAATGTCTCGGACCCCCAAATGGTCGATTTGAAACGTAGATGTGCACCTATTCCATGTTTAGGTGACTATCCCTACTCTATCAGAGTGAACTAGTGTATGCAGGTTAGGAGTTTTTTGACAGTTGATTGCAGATGTGCACTGCTGTGTGCTGCTCTGTGCTGCTGTATGTTGATGTATGTTTCTCCATGCAGTTCTCTCTCTCTCTTCTTTCACTTGTCTTACCTTTTATGACCATACCACTCCCCTCTAATTTGTCCCGCAGCGGGCTGTGGGTCCTTGATCTGCGATCCCACAACTGACTGTGTGAGGGACGCTTCAGGCGGTGCATCCTGTGTGTGCAAGGCTGGCTATCAGAACATCTCCGGCATTTGCCTCGGTACGTGTTTGTGGCCGCAAATTGAAAACCTGTTTTTTTTATTGTGTGTGTGTGTGTGCGTGCGTGCGTGTATGCGTGCGGCGCGCGCGCGCGTGTGTGTTTTCTGTTTGTTGTCAATCCAAAAGCCTCTCTAAATTGGTATGCGATTAGCGGGCTCATTTCATCCTAACTGGCTGGTATTTGACCAATTCTGTTGTTTGATTTACTGCTTGTGGGTGACGTAACCACTACATCGTTTGTTTGTTGCATCAGTGTGATATGTTCTGTGCTACACTTGACCAAAATGTTCATACATCTGTCGTAACTCATAGCATTTAAGTTGCTCTCTTTGCTTCCATTTATGTTTCCTCTGTGACTAATCATATTGTTCTGGTTTGTTCCATTGTATGTTATGCTGTGTTGTGCCATGCTGCTCCATACCATGTGTAATTTGATGTGATGTGCTATGCTGTGCTGTGCTATGCGGTGATGGTTTATTCTTCTCACTTTTCCATCTCCCCAGGCCCCGCCACATGTGGCAACTGCCCTACTGGAGCCACGTGTGCTCTTGCTTTCGGCTACATGCCATACTGCATCTGCCCTGCCGGCTATGCCATGACCAGCACTGGCTGCGTCAGCGGTAAGATCAATGCTCCTTGCGTTCTAGGTATGGCTAATGTTGCTTGCGGTCCACATATGAAAAGCCATACCCGAACTTGAGCTGAAATGTTTCTGGCACGGCCTGTTCAGCTGCTCTACTTCTGCTTCTGAACACGCTTTCACTCCTCTGCTGAACGTGTCTGCCGCGGTTTTGTGCTGTGCGGTTGCAAGGAAAGGCGAGAACCAACATGTGAAATTTTGACGATGATATGGTGTAGCGGTCCGAGCCGAGCCACAAGCCCGGTAGCCATCGAGTCGAGCCGGCAGTCTCGCATGAGAGAGATCGAGTGAGCTGATGACAAACCGAGCTGGCTCGGGACTGCCCCCCATAAATTAAGTTCCGACCGACAGTTGGAAAATCGCGCAAATCTGCGTAAATCGCGTAACTTGTTTTGTCGAGTAGATCTGACGAGCCAAAGACGACACATTGTGGTGCCAGAGGCTCGACAGAACGGCCTCCTTTTCGACATATCTCTGCAAGTCTACAATTTGGAAAACGGCTCAACGAGTCGGCTCTGCTTGACTCGACTCGTCCGAGCCAAAAATCACAAATTAGGCTCGACTTGTGCGCCCAACAGAACCTGTGTGCTTGCCTATTGGTTAAATAGGGTAAGGGAAACAATGGGATGGGATGCCAGATCTTCAATAATGAAAGATCCCAACCAAATGAGGTCGGGATATGAGCACCACCCCCGTCCCCTCTGTACCTTTCCACCCCCTACCATGCCATGTTGAGCTTCTCCCTCCAGGTGCGCTGCCCACTGTCTCCTCCACCAGCATCACCTTCTACGACCAGAGCAATTACACTATCACACCTAACACCTACACCATGCGCCTGGAATACAACGGCTGCACCACCATCCCTTCCTCAACTTCCTCAAAAATCCGGTCGCTTTTGATCATACACAAGGTGTCCGGAGGGGTGGGGAACTGCTTTTCTGTGAGGCAATACACTCAGGAGGGGTGCGTTGGAACGTACACTTCGTACCGTTCCTCTGGATCTGGGATGAGTGGCATCGGTTACACGTGAGTCACCAATTGCCACCTGTTGCTATCCTAGATAAGAGATTCAAAATCTTACATGCACGCATCATGCTCACGCACATGTGAGATATGCGCATGCAAGCATGACACATGCACGCACGCCTTTGACACGTAATGTTAGCTTTTTTACCCCATCAGTTCTAATGTTCTAATGTTAGCTTTTTTACCCATCAGTTCCTCCTCCGCTCCCCTCTTCTCTCCCTTGCATGCTATGCCAATCCCCCCCCCAAGTCAAATCTTCCATTTCGTTTCTCAGTCACGCATTGCATCGAAATATTTCTGTCTTACCTTCCTGTGTGCTTACCCCCCATTCAACAGAAACTTCCCTGCATATCCATACCGTTCTTTCACCTGCGTTCATTAAGCTCATCCGTACAACTCCTACATAGCAGCTGGAGAGTTGGGGAATGAATCTGCCAAGGCTTTTGGCTGTTCTCGTGTAAAATAATCGGTTTTCCTTGTAGATTGATTTGGGTTGGGATCAGGCCTCAGATTCGTGTAAATACCTAAGCCAAGAGGTTCCTCGGTTTGTACCAAAGATTTCTACTTTTTATTTTGTCATGGCAACGTGCTTCGTTTCGGTGGTCGATCAGAGCAATTTTGTTTAGGGCGGGTCTAACAATGCACATATTCGCAAAAAACCCTACCCAACCATATGTTGTTCAGAGATTCACTGGTGATCCCCGATTGATCCTAGGCAGGCCCTCAGATTCGTTTTCGGCCTGTCTGATTCGTTAGACTAGTACACAGCTTTAGTCTGAAACTGTCAAGAATGAAAGTATTGGTTTGACTAAAGTTGGTTGGGGTACATAAACCTAACCCTAATAGTTGTACCCCCCATAACACACATCACTAAGACTACAACATTTGACACACCCCCATAGTCTGAGTGAGGGGTGTCAAGCAAAACCAGAAGTGTACGATCACAAAGCCAGTCACAGAGAAACAAAGCTCAGGGTGGATCACAACGTCACCACACACTCCGAGCACAAGCAAAAGAGCCACAAGGCCAGTTCAAGAGTTCACAGAGGTATATATAAAACGTACAAACAAAGCAAGCTGAGAACTCAAGACTACGCAAAGCGAGAACCTGTGTCAACGAGACCTAACTGCACACAACACCTCCGGTGGTCACAAGGCGGAAGCGCCTTGGTGAAGATGTCTGCAGTGTTAGCCTCGGACTCCACAAAGTCGAAGCGAGCCTGTCCACGCCTCTGCAACTCTTGCAGAAGAAAATACTTAACGTTGATGTGCTTCACTCTGCTCTCCAGTCGAGGCTCTTGACAGAGGAGAATCGACGCCTTGTTATCAGTGAACAAGGTCGGTGCAGAGCTCGGCCGCTCACCAAGGTCGGTGAGCAAGAAGGTCAACCAACGCAGCTCCTGTGCAGCCATGGCTCCAGCGTAGATCTCGGCCTCAGCAGTGGAGGTCGAGACCGAGGAGAAACGCGTGGACCTCCACGAAACAGCTCCAGAGCCCAGGCTGAAGCAGTACCCCTGAGTAGACCTGTGAGTCTCGGCGTCGTCAGAGTAAGAAGAGTCACAGTGTCCAGTAAGTACAACAGACTGATGCCGTCGCTAGGTACTTCGCCACCCTCACAGCAGCTGTCCAGTGAACTGGACGGTGTCTCCCTGGCGCAACAAAGCAAGCAAGGATGCTGAGAGGGAAGGCGAGGTCCAGGCGAGTACAAGTCATCAGGTACATGAGGCAGCCCACAAACTCTGCGTAAGGACCACTAGGCTCAAACGGCTCATCAGGGAAGGGTCCAGTGAGTCTGTGGTCAACAGCAAGAGGTGTGCGCTGTACTGTGGAGTGCTGAAGCTCGAACCGCTGAAGGACCTGCTGCACCATGTGTGACTGTGAGAGTGTAATGGTGCGAGCGGCTCTGTCCCTGGTGATCTGCAGGCCAAGGTAGTGGCGCAGCTCACCAAGGTCAGTGCACGTGTGTCTCTTTTGCAGTTCGCGCTTCACGTCAGCCAAAGCAACCCTGTCAGCAGTGGCGAAAACCAGGTCGTCGACGTAGACCAGTACAAAGAACGGTGTGGAGCCACGCCGAAAAAACAGCGACGGGTCGGCAGAAGACGGCTGGAAACCGAGGTCAGATAGGGTAGAATGAAGGGTGTCGTGCCACTCACGAGGAGCCTGACGGAGACCGTAGACCGGTCGCCTCAGCCTCCACTGGGTCCCAGGAGGGAAAGTGCCAGCGAAGGCAGAGGGATGACGCAGCCAGACCTCCTCGTGTAGGCTACCCTGAAGGAAAGCAGTAGAGAAGTCGAGAGAGTGTAACTCATAGTCCCTTTGTGCTGCTACGTGCAATAACACCCGAAGAGTGGTCATCTTCGGGGTAGGCGCAAAGGTGTGAAAGAAGTCAACTCCCTCGCACTGACTGAAACCTCTAGCCACATAGCGCGCCTTCAAGACCGGAGGAGATCCCGGTGGCCGCTTCACCCTGAAGATCCACATACCATTGACTACATTCGCCCCAGGGGGGGGGAACCTCGTCAACGTAGGTGCCTGTGGATCTGTAGGAGGCCATCTCTGAGTCCATGGCAGCTCTCCACTAAGAGAGCTGAGTCCATGGCCCAAGGCCCTGACACTGCCTCAGCATAAGTGCGAGGAGTCGTTATGTCAAGGGCGTCGGGGTCTCCCTCAGGAGCGAGCAGCATGGCACAGAGATGAGGGGAAGCGGCTGCCATGAACTCTAGCTAAAACTGCCTGTCCTCTAGGGCGTCACAGCCAAGCGCAGACTCACCCCTGACGGCCAGAGGACTGGTAGGAGAAGCAGCCATAAGACTGGTGGCGTAGTCAAGGTGGCGAGTAGAGGCAAACTCAGTGACTGCGGCAGTAAGAGCGGAGACAGAGGACAGAGAAGCACGTGGGTCGGTAACAAGAGAGGCGAGAACACGAGAGGGGACAGGACGGTACGTGCGGTAGTAGTCTGTGACAAGAGTAGAGAGGGAAGTAGTGAGAGCCGACTCAGGAGGAGAAGGAAGTATAGAAGGAGACGAACGAGGCGGACTAGAACAAAACAGGGCAGTACAAATGTTAGAGAAGGGAACAGGGGACGAGGGACGAGCATGAGGAGAGCGACGCGAGGGCCAAGTGTGAGGAAGAGGAGGGGACAACGGAGGCAGAGAAGGAGGGAAAAACAGCTGGGGAGGGGTCAGTAGAGGAAGCGGAGGACCAGAGACAGGAGGAGAGGGGGAGGAGGGAGGAGAAGGAGAGGGGAGACCGAGGGTCCGAAGACCAGAGACAGGAGGAGGAGGTGGCGGCTGCTGCTGCTGCTGCTGCGGCTGCGACAGCTGCTCCTCCAGCTGCGGCGGCTGCTGCTGCTCCTGCTGCTGCGGCTGCTCCTGCTCCGGCTGCTGCTGCTGCTGCTCCTCCAGCCGCTGTAGCTCTAGCTGCTGCCACTCCAACTCTCTCTCCTCTCGCTCCAACTCCAGCTGCTCCTCACGGGCACGGCGAACACGGGCCTGGTGCCGGGTCGTGTAGGGGTGGGGGGGAGGAGTAGTGTCCGGAGCGGCGGTAGCCGCAGGACCGCTCTCCAAAGAACCACTCGCACCACCCCCAAAGCCAGCACCACCCGAAGTAACAGGGCCCGTCCCAGGCTCTCCAGGTCCAACAGAGGGTGCACCCCCAGTCGTAGCACCCCTAGGGACAGCTCCACTAACACCAGCTCCCCGAAGACTAGAGTCTCCTGCAGTCACGGGCTCAGCTCCAACTCCAGCACCCCCAGAACCAGGACCTCGCACAGGTACGCTCTCTGCTCCAACTCCAGCACCTCTAGAGCTAGCACCTCCAGGGTCCTCGCCACGAAAACCAGCTCCCGCAGGGTCTGCTGTAGGATGGGAGGACTGTGGGGAAGGGGACGGCACCTGAGGGGCTACCAAGGGGGGAGGGGTAGCGTGTGACACACCTGACGGGGCTGGACCAGGGGGGGGGGGGGGGGGGGGGCTGTACCGAAGGGGCAGGAGAGGGGGCGGGAGTCAGGAAGAGAGGAGGAGAAGGTACCGAAAGACCTCGACAAGGGTACCGGGTGCAGTAGGAGTGTCCGCAGTGGTAAGTAACCACCGGATCAGCGTAGAAGTCACCTCAGACTTCTTCGCCAGGGGGAACACTGTGGTGTAGCGAGAGTAGTCGTCACCGACCACCAGAAAGAAACTCTCTCGCTCAAGGCCAGGGTGAGGGGCGGGGCCCCAGACGTCCAAGTGGAGAGTCTCGAAGGGCTCGGTGGCCGGACGAAGGGAGGAGGAGTGAGGGGTAGCGCGCAGCCGACCCTCGACGCAGGGACCGCAAGGTGGTGCAAGCGAAGGCGGCAGCGACGGCAAGACTCGCGGGAGGCCTAAGACAAGACGCTGACTAGACATAGCGCGCAGGCGAGGAATGGACGGGTGCCCCATCCGGTGGTGCCACAGAACGGTGGGGTGGGCAAGTGACCGGAAGGAGCACGACGCAACAACTGGACCAGACACCGGAATCTGACCAGACACAGCTACCTGGGGAGACGCGGTAACCTGGTGAGACGCGGGAACCTGATGGGGGGCAGTGACAGGGGTCGGGGGCAGTAGTTGCTGCTGCTGCCGCTGCTGCTGCTGCTGCTGCTGCTGCTGTCGGGGGCCAGTGTGAAGTGTGTAGAGACCAGAGCCTGGCTCAGCGGTAAAGGTGGCGAGAGGCGCGTACGTGTCCCCGTCGACACAAACCGCAGTCTCGCCAGAAGGCTCAATCCACACACCCACGTGCTGACTCACGAGCGGCCTCATGCCCACCAAGTTCCTCGAGAACGAGGGGACGTGGAAGCCGGTCAGAGAACCGGAGGGAACAGCCGGGCACGGAAGCGTAGTAGTGTAGCGAGCAGTGACTGGTCCCGAAGTGGGATCAGCCAGTGCTATAGAGACCGGTGTAGGAAGCGGGGTAAGTGTCGTGCGGTCGCGGAAGAAGCAGTGCGAAGCTCCGGAGTCCAGAGTGAAAGAAAGCAAAGCGTCTTCCGGAGCAGCTCCTGGACTAGTGTCTACACAAGTACCTACACTAGCAACAGGAACCTCAGCAAGACTAGCACCTAAGCTAACAACACTCGAGTAAACAGAGTCAGAAGCACTAGAGTCAACAACAGCATACATAGCATGAGGAGTTCCTAAGAGATCAACCAAATGAGAAGCCAACATGCCCCACAGAGCGGGGCCGTACGTCTGAACAAGGGGAAGCCAGTCAAGGGCAGGGCCGTCAACGCCGTAGGCCAACCGAACCGTGTCAGTAAGCTGAGCAAAGCACTGACCCGGTGGGTGGCTGCGGCCACAAGGCTGGCCGCGGCGGGCACCTGTCAGAACGTGATAGGTGCAGGGAGGGTGGACGACACCGCGCTGCAGCTGACGCTGTCCTGACCCCTGCCCCGAAACCTGCTGCTGCCGCTGCTGCCGCTGCTGCTGCTGTGGCTTCTGCGAGGGGAGGGGCTGCTGCTGCTGCTGCTATCGCTGAGTCAGGTACCACGCCGCTGCTCCACCCCCTGCGGCTGGCAGACCAGTAGGTGGCTGACGAACCCGGGCGTCACCTCCACCGGCTGCAGCAGGGGACGGCCGCTGCACGAGGCGCTCCTCCAGCCCCTGCACTCCCGCCGCCGCCACTCGCCACGTCACCCCCACCGCCTCCGCCCGCACCCCGACCGCCCCTCCTGCCACTCCTACCCCAAGACCGCGAAGAAGTCGTAACAGCAGCTGCGGTCACATCAGTAGCGGCAGTGGCGAGGGAGGCAGTAAAGGTGGGCAGCTGAGGGACAGTGCACCCGTGAAACAGTGGAGGGGGGACAGCACCAGAGGCAGAGGCTACCGAGCGGAGGTTGATCTCGACGTCCTTGAGGGCCGACTCAAGGACCTCGATAGTGAGCTTGCTAGGGTGCTTCAAAAGAAGCGCGTCACGAACCGAGGCAAGGCGGTCAGGGAGGCTAGTGGCGATGAAATAGATAGTAATCGCCATGGGGGGAGGGAGCAGTGCAAGCTGTGCGTCGGTGCAAGCAGCGCGGTAGCTAGAATCGAGCGAGCGCAGATGAGTGATCAAGTCAGCAGTGTGCCCAAACGAGGCGAGGTCAGGAAACAGGAACGGAAGGAACAAGCGACCAAGAGAGACAGTTGTGGGAGTAGCGCAGCGGGCCTTGATCGCAGTCAGGAACCCACTAGCCGTGCGAACCTGAGTGAAGTGGGTCTCCTCAGACTTAGGGAGGAGGCTGTTGAGGGCGATGCAGGCCGCAGCGTCATGCGACTTCCACGCGGTCACGTCAGCACGCTCGCGTGCATAACGGTCACTGTATGCAGGTGTGGGGTCAGCTGCTAAGGGTGTAGGGCTAGCGGGCTCAGGAAGGTCACCAGAAGCGTGCGCCCACAGAGTCTCGTATGCCTGAACCTGGCTCTCTAGGAGGTGGCGCGCACGCAGGAGCCAGACCGAGAACTCGAGTGGCCTACCCTCAGCGTCAAAGCGCAGAACCCTAGGGATCGCCATAGCGGAAGCGTAGAGGTGGATACTGCTGCTGCCGAAACCCTAAACGCCTAGAGGGTCCGAGCAGGGTGCGGCAGGTTGAGCGAAAGGCGTGGCGCGACGGGGCAGCAGGGCACGACGCGACGGGGCGGGTAGGACGCGACTCGACGGGACAGCAGGGCGCGACGCGACAGGCTGGGGGCGACTCGACGGGAGGGGGGGGACGAGACGCGACGGGCAGGGGACGAAACGCGACGGGACGGGCAGCGCGACGCGCAGGGGACGGGACGGGCAGCGCGATGCGCAGGGGACGGGACGCAACGGGCAGCGCGACGCGCTGACGGGAGGGGGGGACGGGACGGGCAGCGCGACGCGCAGGGGACGGGACGGACGGGCAGCGCGACGCGCAGGGGACGGGACAGACGGGCAGCGTGACGCGCAGGGGACGGGACGGGACGGGCAGCGCGACGCGCAGGGGATGGGAGGGGCAGCGCGATGCGACGCGATGGGCAGGGGACGCGACGGGCAGGGGATGGGACGGGCAGGGGACGGGATGGGCAGGGGACGCGACGGGCAGGGGACGGGACGGGCAGGGGACGCGACTCGACAGGCAGGGGGCAGGGAGGCGCGTGCAACGGGCACTACGAGCGCTACGGGCGCTTCGTGACGAAACGGGCAGGCGCTAAGGGCGCTACAGGCGCTACGGGCGCTTCGTGACGGAACGGGCAAGCGCTTAGGGCGCTACAGGATGGAACGAACGGCCACAAGAGGCGCTACGAGACGAAACAGGCGCAACGGGAATGGTAGACTACGTGCAACGGGCGCGAGAAGCTCTAGCGGGATCCCACAGGATCCTAACCTAGGTGATACCATGTCAAGGATGAAAGTGTTGGTTTGACTAAGGTTGGTTGGGGTACATAAATCTAACCCAAACAGTGGTACCCCCTATAACAAACATCACTAAGACTACAACATTTGACAAAAACCCTCTGAGTTGGTATAAAAAAAAAGGCTGAAATTTCAGAGTGTCTTCAGAATCAGAAAAGTCTGAACATTTAGAATCAATGTATTTAATGTTTCATCATAAATGTATTCAATGTTTCATCTGGTACCGAAAAATGCTAGAGACAATGGGGATTTCCGGGAGAACATGCTCTGACAGGGCGAATTTTTGTGTCAGGGCGAATCTTGTGGTGTGAAGGGCGAGTCTGCAATGTCAGGTGGAATTTCTTGGTGATTGGCCGAAATTGTTGTACTCTGACGGCGCAAGTCTGTTGTGTCAGGGCGATTTTGCAGTGATTGGGCGAAAATCTTGTGTTGTAAGGCACGGATTTGAGGTTTCAGGCGATTTTGCGTTGACTGTGCGAATCTGCTGTGAAGCATGAAGTCCGAACGGAATCACCAGTCAAGAACGCAAGCAGAACAGAGTCGGTACGCGTTTGTACTCTGAATGATCAGCGTACACTCCCGGAAAACTCTGAGATTTCAGAGTTAGCCTTACAAAAATTCTGAAAATTACAGAGTTGAGGCCCTAAAAAGTCTGATTTTTTCAGAGCACACTGGAAAAAAAAATCTGAAATATCAGAGTTTTTCATGCAAATCAGAGAAATTTCTCTGACTTCTGAGGGCCTGATCCTAGGGAAGGGCTATAGGCACGTTGGCCAGGGGGGGTTATGGGCGCACTCACCCGCTACACAAACAAGCCCTTTTATCCCAGTAGTTTGTGGCTGGAATTCTGACACTGGTCACCCCGAATATAGGCGTAGGCATATGGTAATCGCATGTGCTTCTGTCTGGAGAAGCGCATGTTTTGTTTTTTTTGTTGTTGTTGTTGTTGTTGTTTTTTTTTTTTTTTTTTTTACGTAATACTTCGGATAAAGCGTCAAACAATATATCTGTATGTTAGGCTATAGTGAGGCGCAGAGTAGGGAGGATAACACTGTCAGAATACTAAGCGAGAATGTGTGCATGGAGGATAGAACTGGGTACAAGTACTAACCCGAATTTGGGTTGTACCCCTTATGGGCTATCTCACTACAGCCTACACAATATAAACATTACAATGTTTTGACACATCCCCATAGGCAAAGTGGAGAGAACAAGTGGTCACAAGACCAGTCAAGAAAAGCAAAGCAAGCTCAGGGTGGATCTCGAAGTCACCACACATTATGAGCACAAACAAATGACCACGAGGCCAGTTGACATACAGAGTTATATAAAAGAGAGCAAACAGTACAGTGATCATAACCTAGCAAGAGTAAATATGCAGGTATATATGTATAGATCACAGTACAAACAACGTCAAGCAGTGGGCAAGTGAGATGAAGCAGGCACAAGGCCTAAAGCAGTACAGAAACGCTGATGATCACCAGACGAACGTGTCTTGGTGAATATATCTGCAGTGTTGGCCCGAGTGGCCACGTAAGCAAGACGAAGCTGACCACGCTGCTGCAACTCTCAAGCAAGGAAGTAACGCAGAGCGATGTGCTTCGTTCTGTGCTCCAGTCTGTGCTCCTGACACAAGGCAATAGCGGCCTTGTTGTCTACGTACAGAACCGGAGGAGAACGAGGCCGCTCTCCCAAGTTGGTCAGCAGGTAGGTGAGCCAGCGTAACTCCTGTGCAGCCATGGCTCCTGCGTAGATCTCAGCCTCACAACTGGAGCTGAGAACAGAAGACGAGCGGGTAGACCGCCAAGAAACAGAGCCGGAGCCAAGGCTGAACGTGTAACCCTGTGACGACCGCTGCGTAGCCAGGTCGTCAACCCAAGACGCGTCTTAGTGTCCAGTGAGAACAACTCGACTCCGTCCTCGAAGCACGAGCCCCATGCCTGATGCACTGCACAAGTAGCCTCTTTGCAGCCTCCCAGTGCTCTCGTCAGTGTCTCCCGAGTGCAACGTAGCGTGCCAGGATGCTAAGAGGGTACGCAAGGTCAGGTCGAGTGCAGGTCATCAGGTACATGAGGCAGCCCACAAGCTCTGGATACGGGCCAGTCGGCTCTACGGACTCGTCCGAAGGTGGAGCTGAGAGCGAGTGACCGGTAGGCAGAAGAGTGGACTGTGGCAGGGACCATGTGAAGCTGAAGCGCTGAAGGACCTGCTGCACCATGTGTGACTGAGTCAGGGTGATGGTGCGCCATGCTCTGTCCCGGGTGATCTGCAAGCCAAGATAGCTGCGCAGCTCACCCAAGTCTGCGCACGTGTGTCTCTTCTGCAGCTCCGACTTCACAAGAGCCAGTGCCTCAGTGTCAGTAGTGGCAAAGACCAAGTCTTCGACGTACACGAGAATGTAGAATGGCGGCAGCGAAGTGTCGGTGCAGAGAAACAGCGATGGGTCTGCAGTCGAAGGAGCAAACCCTAGAGTCGCAAGTGTCATCCTCACTGTGTCGTGCCACTCACGAGGTGCCTGGCGGAGACTGTAGACTGGCCGCCGGAGGCTCCACTAGGTACCTGCAGGAAACGACCCAGTGAAGCCAGGTGGGCGGCGCAGCCAGATCTCCTCGTGCAGGCTGCCCAGTAAGGAAGCTGTGCTGAAGTCAAGAGAGTGAAGCTCGTAGTCACGGTGAGCGGCAACGTGCAGGAGCACCCGAAGAGTGGTCATCTTCGGGGTAGGGGAGAAGGTTTGGAAGAAGTCAACTCCCTGTCGCTGACTAAAGCCTCGTGCAACGTAACGAGCCTTGAAGACATGCGGAGAACCCGGCGGTCGCTTCACCCTGAAAATCCACATGCCATCGACTATGTTCGCCCCAGAAGGGGGAACTGCGTCGACGTAAGTGCCTGTGGACTTCCAGGATGCCATCTCTGCATCCATGGCTTCAGGTGCAATCAGCATGGACACGAGATGAGGTACAGCAGCTGCAAAACACTCAAAGTCCTCCTGCCTGTCCTCAAGGACGTCCGTGCCAAGAGCACACTCACCCCCGATGGACGGAGGACAGTCAGACTCAGACTCAGCAACAAGACTAGCGGCGTTGTCGAGACGACAAGCAGCAACAAATTCAACAAGCTCAGCAACTAAGGCAGACGCATCAGTGGACTCAAACGAAGGATCAGTGACAACAGTGGCTAGGAGACGCGTGACAGTAGGGCTGGCAGCATGAACCAAGTCGGACTCAGGGTCCGGAACGGCAAGACGAGAGGACGCCGGAGGAGCCAGAAGAGGGACACGCTGTGGAACAGAGGAAGGATGAAGTGTCATAGTGTGAGTGCCAGGGAGAGGAGGAGGACGCGGACGAGGAACACGGCGACCAGTGCAAACAGCGCGAACAGGCGAGGTAGGACGAGACGCAGGCTCACAACGCTCTGTAAGCGAGTCTGTCTGCTCAGGGTAAGGAGAAGGAGCAGGCAATGGGAAGTCTGGCTGTAACGGGAGGCCAGTAGAAGATGGGAGGCTAAGAGCCTGGCGAAGCACGGAGTCAGGCGGTGGCAAAGACGACGGTGACGGCGGAGCGAAGAACGGTCGCCGCTGTGCAGTACCACCAGCTCCAGCTCCTCCAGCACCAGCACCTCCAGTACGAGTACCAGCAGCTCCAGCGCCTCCAGCAGCTCCAGAGCCTCCAGCTCCAGCGCCTCCAGCACCAGCACCTCTAGCACCAGTACCTCCAGCTCCAGTGCATCCAGCACCTCTAGCACCAGTAGCACCACCAGCTCCGGCAGCTCCTGTACCTCCAGTACGAGCTCCTCCAGCACCAGCACCTCCAGTACGAGTACCAGCAGCTCCAGCGCCTCCAGCAGCTCCAGAACCTCCAGCTCTAGCGCGTCCAGCACAAGCACCTCCTGGACCAGCAGCTCCAACACCTCCGGGACCTCCAGGACTAGCAGCTCCAGCACCTCCAGCTCCAGTGCCTCCAGCGTCAGTGCCTCCAGCAGCAGGAGCTCCAGCTCTAGCAGTGCCTCTCCGAAGGCGGGTGCGCTGAGCAAACTACTCACGCAGCTGCTGTGGTGAGAGAGGCTCCTGCTGGTGAGACTGCGGTGGCGAGGCACCTGTAGGATCTCCAGCAGACGCAATACCCCTAGGCTCAGCACTCCCAGACTCAGTACCCTCCGGCTCGGCACCCCCAGACTAAGCACCCCCAGGCTCCGCACCCTTAGGCTCAGCACCCCCAGGCTCCGCAGCCTCAGGCTCATCACCCCCAGGCTCCGCACCCTCAGGCTCCGCACCCCCAAGCTCCGCAACCTCAGGCTCAGCACCCCCAGGCTCCGCACCCGCAGGCTCAGTACCCCCAGACGCAGCACCCCGAGCAGCATCACCCCCAGCAGCACCAGAGTCGCCAGTGACCTCGACAGGCTCAGCTAAGGGAAGTGGGTCTACCTGAGAGACACCTGAAGGAGCAGGACCCTGAGGGGGGAAGGGGTCTACCGGAGGGGGACCTGGAGCGAGGAAGAGTGGCGGCGGGGGGGAGAGGGGCAGTGCGGTAGGGGAAAAGACAGTAAAAGGGAACCGACTCATCAAACGTGACGTCCTGAGGGGACAGAACACGGCGCGAGGTGGGGTGGTAAAACTGCCAGCCAGGAGCGTTAGGGGGGGAGCCAAGGAAGACACAGGGAATGGCGCGGGAGAGAGCTTGTCCGCGGAGGTATCGGAGACAAAGGCACGAGCGCCCAAGACCCGAAACACCGATGCATCGCCAACCTCCCCCGTCCAACGCAGTGTGGGCGAGGTCTCCAGCAAAGGATGAGCTGATGCACAGTGTACCGGACTGCAAACGACCACAGAAAATGGGAGCAGCCGCATGGATCATGGAGGTACGAGCCACCTCCATAACTAAGCCAATGCGGCGCTCAACAATCCCATTCTGCTGCGGGGAGGCCGGAAGCGTGAACGGCTGGAGGATGCCCTCCCCACGACAAAAGTCCCGCAAGAGGTCGGAGGAGAACTCACCACCTCTGTCAAAGTGCAGACGCAGGACAGGAAGGTCCTGGCGGAACCGCTCGCGGAGCTGGAGACGGACAGCGCGGATCCAAGGGATCAAAACATCAGGGACCTCCCCCTTGCTGCGCAAGGGGAAGACCGCGGTGTAACGCGTGTATTCGTCAACAACCAGTAGAAAGTATCGCTCGCGGCCCTGTCCTTGGACGCGGGCTGGGCCCCACACATGCATGTGGAGAGTCTGCAGGAAAGTAGTCGTCGGGGGAAACGAGGAGGAGTGAGGAGCGGCGCGCTGCCGCCCCTCGACGCAAGGAAGGCAGGGCGGGGCAGGCGAGGGCGGGAGGGGGGGTAGAGACCTGGGAAGACCAGAGACAAGCAGGCGGGAGTGAATGCCACGAAGGCATGGCAGGGAGGGGAGGCCAAGGCGGTGGTGCCAAAGGAGAGTCTGGTGCGAGAGGAGTCGACACGAGCAGGGGGCTGTTACCTGACCTGACACGGACACCTGACCAGACGCAGCCACCTGAGTAGGCTCAGTAGTCAGTATGTACAGGCTCGACCCCGGCCGACGGGTGAACGTGGCCAGGTGACAGCCCGTCCGGGTACACGTGCAGATCGCCACACGCTGACCCCCAGGAGTGTTGGTGGTGACCATCGCATCTTGGAGGGCAGCGGTACTCACCAAGTTCGTAGAGAATGAGGGGAGGTGAAGACCTGAGAGTGAGCCAGACGGAACCGCCGGACACGGGAGAACAGTGGTGGAATGTGCAAGGACCGGGCCCCCTGAGGGGTCAGCCAGAGAGATTGCAACAGGTGCAGGGAGCGGTGTGACTGTGGTACTGTCGCGAAAGAAACAGCGGGAAGCACCTAAGTCAAGCGTGAAGGTGTGCAAGGCCTCAGCAGGCGCAGTACCAGAGAGAAAAGACTCACTAGCACCTAGAGCAGCAGCCTCTATACCTGGGTCAGGCGGCACACACAGGTAACAGTCACCCTCAGCACCAACAGTCATAGCATACATGGCAGCAAGGATAGCATCATAGTCAAGAGCAAAGATATCAACACCAGACCTAAGCAGGTCTAGCCAGCGGGGGAGCTCTGCCTCGTCGTCAAACTGTGTGCACCAAGCGTCGTCAAGGCGGGAGAAGCAGCGGTGCTGTGTGTGATACTTCTCGCATTTCTGACCAGCACGATCACCTGTGCGAATGACGTACGTGCAGCGAACACTACCCCCAGACGCCCCGCGCTGAGCAAACCACTCACGAAGCTTCTGGGGCGTAAGGGTCTCGCGTGGGCGCTGCTGCTGCTGCCTCTGGCCACCGCCAGAACCTCCCCTCTGAAGGGCTCCACCCCGACCGCCATCACTGCCGCCACCACCACTTCCACTGCCGCCACCACCGCCGCCACCACTCCCACTACCGCCACCACCGCCGCCACCACTCCCACCGCTACCACCACCGCCGCCACCGCCGCCACCGAAGCCTCCACTCCCACCACCACTCCCACTGCCACCACCGCCACCTCCACCGCCTCCACCGCCTCCACCACCGCCTCCACCGCCGCCACCCCTACCACTCTTGCCTCCCTTGCCCTTGCTGCCGCAGCGCCTCCCACTAGGAGCAGGCGCAGCTCCGACCTCCTCAGCACCAAGGAAGTCAACAGCAGTAGCAGAAGCGACAGAGGGGGCAAGGGGGGTGGGGGAACACCCCTCAAAGAGGGGAGTGCGAGGAGTGCTATGAGCAGCACCTACAGTGACTATGCTAGTCTCAGCTGCAAGCAGGTGCTTCTCGAGCAGATCGACAGTGAGGTCGGTTGGGTCAAGGGCGAGAAAGTGGTCCCTGATTGCGCTAAGAGAGTGAGGGAGGCGTGTGACTATGAAGTAGATATTGATGTACATCAGGGGCGGGTTCTTGTCTAGGAACTCGGCTTTAAGCGCTGCGCGGTAGCGAGTGTCCCTAGTGCGAAGGTGGGTGATGAGGTCATCGACTGTGGCAAAGGCGGACAGCTCGGGAAACAGGTAGCGCAGTATAAGGCGGTCGAGAGCAGCAGTGGTAGGGGAGGAGGAACGAGCGACTACAGTGTCGAACAGGGCTTTAGCAGTCTTGAGCTGGCCAAAGTGAGCACGTTCGGCTAACGGCAGGTGGATGCGAACGGCTTGGCGAGCAGCAGCGTCACGGGTAAGCCACTGTGAGCGAGTCGCATTGTCAGCTGTGTCGAGAGGAGCGAGAGAGGCTCCAGACGTATGATCAAACAACGAGACACCGTCTTTAGAATCGGTCAGTAGGTACAGCTGTAAGTCGTCGAGCCATGTATCAAACTGGATCGGACGGCCCTCAGGATCGAAGGAGAGAACGCTGAGGGTAGCCATAGCTAGCAGAGCAGGGTGGCGCAACGGCAGGGCAGAGCAGCGCGGCGGCCAGCAGGGCAGTGCGCGGGCAGGTCACGGCGGTGCGGCGGCCAGCAGGGCGGCGCGTGGGAAGGGCAAGGTAGCGCGCGGCCAGCAGGGCGGCGCGCGGGCAGGGCAGGGCGTGCGCAGGCGACGCGATGCAGGGCAGGGCATGCGCGGGGCAGCGCACTGCAGGGCAGGGCAGGGCGTGCGCGGGGCAGCGCACCGCAGGGCAGGGCAGGGCGTGCGCGGGCAGCGCGGCGCAGGGCAGGGCGTGCGCGGGGCGGCGCGATGCGGGGCAGGGCCAGGCGCGCGCGGGCGGCGTGGCGCAGGGCAGGGCGTGCGCGGGCGGCGCGACGCGGGGCAGGGCGTGCGCAGGGCAGTGCACCGCAGGGCAGGGCAAGGCGTGCGCGGGCAGCACGACGCAGGGCAGGGCGTGCGCGGGGCGGCGCGACGCGGGGCAGGGCCAGGCGCGCACGGGCGGCGTGGTGCAGGGCAGGGCGTGCGCAGGCAGCACGACGCGGGGTAGGGCAGGGCGTGTGCGGGTGGCGCGACGCAGAGCAGGGCGCGTGCGGGGCGGCGCAACGCAGGGCAGGGCAATGCAGCGCGGCAGCCAGCAGGGCGGCGCGCGAGCAGGGAGCGCGACTGGTGGGGCAGCGCGACGGACAGGGTAGGGCGCTACGGGCAGAGTAGGGCACTACGGGCAGGGTAACTCGCTACGGGCAGGGAACTGTACGGTGTGCCCTAAAAAAAACGGTCCTAGAACAGGACCTGCTCTGAAACCATGTCTGAATACTAAGCGAGAATGTGTGCATTGATGATAGACCTGGGTACAAGTACTAACCCTAATTTGGGTTGTACCCCTTATGGGCTACCCCACTACAGCCTACACAATATAAACATTACAATGTTTCGACAAACACCTATAGGTTTGTATGGTATTTGTATCCTCCACTTTCCTGGTCCGGACACCATCTCGTTCTTGGTCCGGACACCATCCGAAGTTTGCCCACGAGGTGCGCAATTTCAAAAAATAACATTTCAATGTTGGATCACGCGGTCCGTAGTCCGGAACCTTTGGTTTCTTTTGGCCACAGAACTAGCGACCAACATGCACGCCAATTTTCGAACTGTGCGATCGTGCAACAAACCAGTCATTTCGATTGATGTTATTTGCTTTGTACCTACAGTGTTTTGTTGTGGGCTGGTTCCCTCAAAATGTCTGCCCAATCCAAGTAAGTTGAATCACTTATCGCATTAATACAAAACACGCGGCCCGAAATTGGCTACCCAATTCATTTTTCAATGCCCGACACTTAGTATTGGCAGTTAGCAGTTAACGCTAGCAATGTGTCTCGCATCAAACCCAAACGACATGCGCAACAGTGGTCGACTGCCAGACCCTGCCGAGGTGGGGCCTTGCCCTACACGGACACCATCCTCACGCCAAAACACCTTTAGGTGGGCGAACTTCGGATGGTGTCAGAACCAGGAATGAGATCTTAGTTCATCATTCCGGAGATGGTATCATGTTCAAGTTAGGACCCTATCACCCTAGCTTAGCCCATCCCATCCCATCCCAATACCTGTCACGCCCCGTTCCCGTCCCGTGACGCCCCGCTACCCGTCCCGCCTCGCACGCAGCCAGCTGCGAACAGTCGCGCGCGCGTGTGCGTTGCCCCGCACGCTGCCCTGCACTGCCCCGCGCTACAGTGCGCTGCCCCGGACCCGCTCGCTGCCCAACTCTCAGCAGCGCGCGCACGCACGCTGTCGCGCACGCGCAGCCACATGGCCACAGCCGCGCAGGCGCAGCTGGACGTACCTCTAGAAAATGTTGCTTGCCTACAAACCCCCCCTACAAACTCCCCTCCAATGGAGGTTACCTTGAGGTAACCTACAAAAACTCGCTAGCATGAAGCCAAGAACCCACCCCAAAGTCACTATACCCGCCCAAAACTACCCTCAGACTCCCCTCTACGTTGTTACGAAAAGTTTGTGGCCAATAGGATTGAGAACGAACTCTCGAAAAGGTAACCAGAAACGGTTGGGGCGAAATCAATCATCGCGAGCGTTCTGCCTTTCAACAAAATTAGCAACTGTAGAGCATGACGACTTACTATACATAGACTTTTGTTAGCCTAATAAAGCTGACTCAGAACTATATCGAGACTTGTTATATGGGACATTGTTGATTTTATGCCAGCTTGTCATCTCATGTCATACAACAGTGCGACACGCAAGCTGTTGCTCTTCAGCATTTTGCTCGTCCTATCGCTAGCTTGCACATCAGTTCATGAAACAACTATCACTAAGGTTACATTTCGCATGCTACCCACTGTTCGCGCTCCTTTTCCAACTCTAGGCCTATATTGTTCAGTCCCGCACATTTCCAGAGCTCAGCAGGCAAGTCATTTCGTAGTAATCTACCCTTCAGTGGTGTCTATTCTTAGTTTCCTGTCCAACCTAGGTGTCATGACGATATGTGACATGCTCTGATATCAACAAAACTTCACATTTTGCTCACCTCTTCAGTTTGGCGAGCTCCATTTTTTAACCTTCTCAACCCTCTGCTAAGTTTATCTCTGTACAACTCCTATACCTTCTCTCCTCTCATTTCCCAGGTCACGATGGCGATTGAGGCAATTGCTCAAGAATTATAAGCTGCGTCGCGAAAGTCAAGGTGAGAGTATTCCACGTTACCCTCGTTCTTTTTTTGTACGTCGTTTCTCTATACGAGCCCAACCCCCTGACATTTGCAAGTTTTTCTGATTTAGATACATAGCGAGTATACAGTGGTGCTGGTTACATTTCGCACATCCCTGCGCTCTTCCTATGTTCGATTTCCAGGTCCCTTCTTTTCTCAGGTTACTATTCGGGTCTCTATGTCTCGCGACAGCGCATATTTATACTTGCGACGCTCGTGGCAGCGACGCTAGTATGTTCATCTTAAGTCCAAGTAGTCATCATGTTCTGGCACCATACCTAAGAGGTGAGACGAAGGCACTTCTGATCTCTCACCCGTAACCTTTTCGGCAGTTTTTTTGTGTGCGCGTGTGTGGTGTTGTTGTTGGCAGCGTTGTTTAGGAAGAAGTAGCTTCTGCCTTTCAATTCCCCTGTGCTGAAGTACATGTGTTTTTTTAGGGAAAACCAATAGAGTACTGGAAATGGCTGTTGGTAATGCATGCCATAGTGATTCGTAATATCAGTGAATGTGACCTTTGTAAGAGAATGATTGGAAATGTTTTTACATGATGCAAAGCTGTCAATTATCTAACTTCTAACAGTGACGAAGCAATTAGTTTTCAAAATGAACTACTGTACACAAAATCGCACCCTTGACACCTCATACTTACACGAACCAACTAGAAGGCACCGCTTCATGTGGTGGTTGGATTCTCGGAGCCAATCAAAGGTAATCATTCCACGTGTACCTTTGCGCTGAACGCCAATCAGAAGGCAGGTCAATTTAGCGTGAGGTTTCTTGTGGGTGAGTTGCGGATGAGTTGTGTGTGAGTTGAGTGTAACCCCAGTGGGCGCACCTAAGGTGACCTTGTTCGTTAGGGCGTGTAGCCATTTTGATTTATTGTGATTTTACGGACCGTTCGAATATTCTAAAACGAACGGTCCTAATATCGAGAACAGGACCGTCCGATGTGACGGTTTGGAACCTTGCCACCGTCCGGAGAAAAACATGACACTTTTTGCTAGTACTCCGAGTTCGCGACTACTGTACACTCGTAACCAAATATTTTAGCTGTCGCAATTTCGCGAATCAAATTCGTGCAAATCCCTGCGCATGTTTGCACAGTGAAATTCGCGCGCCAATCCCTGCACAGAACTGGCGGACCGTCCGTTGGGGCTTCGGACCGTCCGAAATGTCATTTCAGACCGTTGGAAATGTGAAAAAGTGGCATGACGGTTCGGAATGTAGGCGACATTGCAAGTAGTTTCACGAACACACTTACGATTACTGGCGACTTTGGTAACCCTTCGCTTACCCGGACGGTCCACATTTTGGACCGTCCGGAACAAATATAGGCAAAATGGTTGCACGCCCTTACCCCTGAGGTTACCCCTTATCTGCAAGGTAACCTTGTCTAACACCCACAGGTTACCTCCCCCAAGCATACCTAGGGGTAACCTCGGGG
This sequence comes from Closterium sp. Naga37s-1, assembly GCA_947471745.1. Lineage (NCBI taxonomy): Eukaryota > Viridiplantae > Streptophyta > Zygnematophyceae > Desmidiales > Closteriaceae > Closterium > Closterium sp. Naga37s-1. The sequence continues at coordinate 808,093 of CANJKZ010000372.1, forward strand.
TGAGTTTGAGGGGACATTTTGGGGGGTCCAATTTTCTAGAGACGTATCGCACATACGCAGCTGCACTCGCTGAGCACGCAGCTGCACTTGCGCAGCCGCGCACGCATACGCGCAGCCGTGGGCGCGACCACACACGCACTGCTGCCCGCGCAGGAGCAGTCGCATGCACAGCAACAGCCGCAGGCGCACCAGCAGCCAGAACACGTGCCCCAGCAGACCAGAGCGTGCCCCAGCAGACCAGAGCGTGCCCCAGCAGACCAGACCAGAGTGCTTCCTTCGCTCTCATCCCTTTTCCTCTCTCGTGTGCAATGCGTTCCCTCCAACCTGTGTCGCTCTCACATCCATTCTCTGCATGTGAGCGTGCAACATCAACTCTCCTGGCTTCCGTTTCCGCTCCTTCAGCTGCTATGGTGCTGGTGAGTGCTGCTGTGTTGGTGAGTGCTGCTGTGGTGGTGAGTGCTGCCGTGTTGGTGAGTGCTGCTGTGGTGGTGAGTGCTGCTGTAGTGGTGAGTGCTGCTGTGGTGGTGCGTGCAAACCGACCTAGTTTGTCCCATTAATTTGAAACCAGCAATCTCGAGCCGTACTTTTTTTTTTTTTGGAACTATTCGGCGGACTCGGCACGGGCTTGGCAGCGGCACTGAAGGCGGGGTGGGCGATCGAAAAGTGAACTTACGTGGAAGCAAACCCAACAATGCGAGAGATGGCACGCCACCACGTGGAGATGCTCAAGCGAACCTACCCGGGGCAGATTCTAGACGGTGCAACAGACGGAAACTGGGAGGACGCGGTGCATGAAGTACAGAAGATAACTGAGGCAGGAGTGGCCACGTCGGGAAGGATAGATGTGCTCATTGCTGGATGGGAATGCCAAGGAGTGTCCTGGGCCGGACAGGGAATGGGCATGGACGATGAAAGAACCGCCCTATTCGACCACCTGATGCGGATCATGATGCTGGCGTACCGGCTACATGGAGAGTACCTGTACGTACTGGAGAACCTGAACTTTGTGACGGACCCCAGAGAGCGTGTGCAAGCGGCACACCAGCGAGTGACTACTGAGCTGGGGGCAGGAGTGGCCCTGGATGCTGCACAGGCAGGGTCCCGGGGGCACCGGGACCATAGATACTGGCAGAACGGGATATAGGAAGGTCGACTAAGGCTGGAATTGTCCAAGGTTGAGAGGCCGGCAGCCAGGCTCATCCGTGACATCGTGGAACCGAATCGAGAAGAGGCACCAGTGCAGTACCCGGACCACCCCGCGCACTACCCGTGTAACAAGCCCGGGGAGCCGAGGCAAGCGTGGCCGACCTTAGTGGCGCACTACGGCTCACACGCTTTTCGAATGAAGGGAGGCGTGCCAGGGCTGGGGATGGTCAAGAACCAGAGGACCAAGGAGTTGGAAGAGCCGACGGCGCTGGAGCGGGAACTGGTCATTGGCTTCCTGCCAGGGGTGACGGCAGCGCTAGGAGTAAGAGAGTGGGAGCGCAGGTGAGCGTTGGGGCAAGGGATGGACGTACAAGCTATGGAGTGGCTGCTCCATACGGTGGAAGTACAGCTCCTGCTGTGGGACATGGACATCAGGGTGGAGGAGAAGGAGTGGTGGGCTGAAGGAGGCGGAGAAAACAGCGAAGCGCAGGACCGACTTAATACGGAGAAACGTAAGTTGGAAGCGCTGCTGAGCAGCAAAGAGGAGATTAGGAAGAACGGATGGCCCCTAGAGGAAGAGAGCAGAGTGGCCATACACAGCCGTCTAGCGAAGCAGAGCTGCATGCAGTCGTTCATGGCGCTGGAAGACAGGAAGATCGTGCAGAGCAAGCTGACGCGGGGGTAGGAGACGGAGAAGAGACTTGGACGGTGGGCCCAGCACTCTCGGCGCAAGAAGCGGACAGCATGAAGCGGATGCTGAAGAGGTACCGAAGAGCCTTCGCGTATACACTAAAAGAGTTGGGCAGGTGCAGAATCGGAGAGATGAAGATTGAGCTGACGTCGGACACGCCCACCTTCCAGCGGAAATGGCGTATGACTAGAGCGGACGAGGAAGTGTGCAAGGAAAAGTGCAGAGAGCTCTTCGAGGCCGTCCTGATACGGCGCTCGACGTCAGAGTATGCAGCAGCGACAGTGGTCGCAGCACAGAAGGACGCGACAGGAGAGATCCTTTCTAGGCACATGTGCGGGGATTACTGGGATCTCAACAAGATCACGAAGGCGAACCGGTACCCCGTGCTGACACCGGAGGAGATATTTGACAAATTGGTGGGAGCAACAGTGTTCAGCACGTTGGATCTGAAGCAAGAGTTCAACCATATCCAGATTAGGGAAGAAGACCGTGCGAAGACGGCGTTCCATGGGGTAGACGGGCTCTGGGAATGGAATGGGATACCATTTGGCATGCGGAAATCCTCAGCAATATTCCAGCAGGCAATGGATACGATCCTGAGGGGCATTGAGTGCGCGGCCTGCTACATCGATGACGTGGTCATCTTTAGCAATGATAGCGCGTCACACGTGGCGGACGTGGAGAGGGTGCTGGGAGCGATCATGGAGGCGGGGCTGACCTGCCACCCGAACAAATGCAGATCCGGGGAAAGGACCGTGAAGTACCTGGGCTTCGAGGTCTCGGACGGGACTCTGTCCATCCAAGAGGCGAAAGTGTCGGTGCTGGACAAGGTGGCAGCACCAACGGACAGGAGCAGGCTGCGGGCGATACTAGGATTTCTAAACTATTACCGGAAGTTTGTGCCGAACTTCAGCAAGGGGGCGAGCCTGCTGAATCAGCTCATGAAGGAGAGCAATGCGTGGCGGTGGGGGGATCAGGAGGAAAGGGCGCTGAAGGATCTGCTCGGAGCGGTCAAGATAGGGCCAGTCTTGGTCCTGCCCAGGAGGGATCAGCCCTTCGTCCTATACATGGACTGGAGCAGACTGGGCATGGGAGCGGTGCTGTGCCAGGAAACCGAGTGCGGAGTGAGAGTGGTGGCGTTCGCCAGCCAGAGCTGCAGCCCCACCGAGGCCAACTACAGCTCCTACGAAGGCGAAGAGCTGGCCGCAATGTGGGCGGTGGAGCATTTCAGGGTCTACTTGGAGGGGAGCCCGTTCACGTTGGTGACAGATCACCAGCCTCTGACATGGCTCATGACCAATCAGACGCTGACCGGGAGGAACGTGAGGTGGGCAATGGGGCTGCAGGAGTATGAGTTCAAGATACGGCACCGCCCAGGAAAGACGCTCCAGCACGTGGACGGTCTCTCACAAAACCCGCCACGGCCACAAGAAAACTCTCCGTCCGCCTGCCTCGTGGCGCAAGCATGTGGAATGTGGGAGACGGAGGAGGCCAGACACCGTGGCAAGGGACCAGAGGACGTGTGGGAGGACGAGGTGGTGCTGAAGTGGGTGAGAGGAGAGATCGAGGCGGAGGAAGACGTGGGAGAGAGAGCACGAGCACGAGGAAGGCATTACAGGTGGTACCAGGAGCAACTGCAGGTGGACACCAAGGACGGGTGGAAGCTAGTCCCAACGCCTGGGGAAAGAAGGGCACTGATAGAGAAAGTGCACAGCCAACTGGGACACTACGGCCATGTAAGGACGGCACAGTTGCTGACCACGGGGTGGTGGTGGGCCGGACTACAGCGGGACGTGAAGGAAGTGGTGGCGACTGTGAGCTATGCAGCAGGAACAAGGCAAAACTGGAGAGAGAACAGCAAGAGCTGCAGTCACTGCCCATCCGCGGGCTGGGATACCGATGGTCATTCGACCTGGCGGGAGAGCTGCCGCTGAGCCGCAAGAACAAGCGGTATGTGCTGGTGATGATCGAGCATGTGTCCAAGTGGGTGGAAGTGCGGGCGCTCAGCAGCAAAAGCGCCGACCTGATAGCAGAGGCATTCACCGACCAGGTGCTCACGCGGTTCGGGGCGTGCGGAGAAGTGCTGACGGACCAGGGCACAGAGTTCCGAGGTGGCTTCGATCAACTACTGACAAGCGTGGGGATAACTCACCGGCGGACATCAAGGTACCATCCGCAGGCAGACGGGCTGACCGAACGCATGGTACAGACAATCAAGAGAGGGCTACGCGCCTACAGAGAGGAGCATAAGAGAGACTGGGACTAGGAGCTGCACTGGGTTTAGGGTTGGATACAGGTTCAGCAAGCAGGCGACGCTCAGAGACTACTCGCCTTACTACCTGTTGTACGGGAAAGAACCCATGCTACCAGTGGGTGCGCCCAAGGTTCTGACGGAGGTGGTCAGGGCAGGATCCCCTGAGAAATGGGCAGCACTGGCAGACTGCAGGGCCAGGTACTTGAAGAAGATCAAGCCGGAGGCACTGGAGAACCTGGATACTGCGCAGTTAAGGGACGCAAAGCGATACCAGCAGGGGCTGCTACAAACCGGGAAAGGAAAGGCGAAGGTGGTGGAGAGCGGAATGGAGGTGTACATCAGGAAGGCAAAGAAAGATAGCCTGGATGTGGGGCTGTCCACCGAGCGCTGGGTGGTGAAGGAAGTGAAGCCCTCGGGAGTGCTGGTGCTCGAGTCAGAGGATGGCAAGCAGCGGAATGATCACGTGACTAGCGTGGCCCGAGCGGCAGGGAGCAAGATGAAGGGGGTTCCTAAGGACCAGCAGCAGGAGCCAGACAGGTCCCGGAAGGGGGCAAGTGGGTGAATCGGCAAGGAAGCGTGGGCCCTGGAAGAGGGAAGGAGAGGAAGGAGGGATGAGAAGAGAAACAGCCTGACAAGGGAGTAGGTTAGCAGTGACGAGTAGAGAAGCAGCACGGGAGGAGAGGAAAGGCCTATGGCATCCGACAGCTGTCACATAAAAAAAGAAAGTATAAGGTTCTGTTGCATGCGACATGGAAGTGTATTTCGGACTGTGCTAGCGAAAAAACATACAGCAGAGAATTTGCGAGTGCCAAGGGAGACAGCTGGATCTGAGCAGCAGGGTGCAGCCAACTCAGTGCAGGGAAGAATGCAGACGTCTCGCGTCTACAGTGATGGCAGCGAAGATGGGGTTTCACATGGGTTGACAGGAGAGTGCAGCCGGGGGGAGGGGTGTAAGAGAAGCAGTTGCGAGACACGGACGGTGGTGGTCTCGCCTGTACATATGTGGGCTGCGTGTGTGGTTGAGATGCATTGCATGTCGGATGAGAATGTGCTTGCTTGTGGTGTGCACCTGTTGCTGGTGTGTGTGTGTGCAGGTCCTCCCCTCGCCCACGCCCAGTGCAAGGAGTCAGTAGCTAGCCCAGAACTGCATTGTACATAGGTAGCTAGCGTTCACTGAATTCTTGCTCGTTTGTTTGTTTTCTCGAGATAGTGGAGTGGTGTGTGCTATCTTCCTAGCAAAGCCATCCAGAGAGAGAGGAGACCGTCGTTCAATCAGGGGGATTTTTCGAGTGGGTGAATCGGCAAGGAAGCGTGGGCCCTGGAAGAGGGAAGGAGAGGAAGGAGGGATGAGAAGAGAAAGGGTGGGGAGAAACAGCCAGACAAAGGAGTAGGTTAGCAGTGACGAGCAGGGAAGCAGCAGGGGAGAAGGAAAGGCCTATGGCATCCGACAAGTGGCCAGCAGAGAGTTTGATATGATAAACTTGCTCCAACTACGATAGCGTTCGCACCTTCATCGAACATAATAAAAATCGCGGGCAACACAGAGAATACATCATCCGACAAAAGCGGGCGCAGTGTGAACGGCGGAAAGCGAAATTGTCGGGGGTGAAGACAAAAAATTGGAGGGAAAGTCGTGGGTGCTCCTTCAAGCTTCTTGAGTGCGGTTGAGCCTGTGCACAACTCCTCCACGATTTTAGGGTCTATTTGGGGATGCCAGAAGGGGTCGGTTTTTATGTAAAGAGGCGCGGCAGAGGTGTGCATCGCCAATGATACCTAGGATCTGCCGCGTGGCATGTGTGGAGATGGGTGAACTTCAAAGCACCGCGAAAACGTCAGAGCTACTCGGTGGAAATACATCGGGGCTTGTTGCTGCAACCACGATTTTTGGTTGAGATTTCTATGGTGGGGGACGGGTAAACATCTGCTCGCCAGTTGTTTAAGCGTTTTACAGTATACTTGCGAAGTTACCTGGAGAAGTTATGCGGCGAGATATGCAGCGTTGATGCGTGCTAGGGTCCGTGAACATCTGTCTCGGACGACCCATACGTATTGGGTTCCACGCTGAAAAAACACCTCCTATTGGTGGGTTGCTTGGGTGGTTAACCGCACGAAAAAAATGGTGACCGAGTGGGCGTGCTAGAAACACCGGTTCTTTCGGATGACAACCTGCGGGCGACCAAGATTTACGTAATGCGATTTTCATTTCCGACATTTGCGGGTACACGAGCAGTTCCAAGGATGTGTTTTAACTGAGCCGGCCTTGAGGACTGACAGTATCCGTGCCAACGGCGGAGATGCAGCAGTGCTTGATAATGCACGCAAAAGAACCCGTCGTGAAAAGAGTAGTTGTAATACTTGGTGTTCTTGACCATCCCCGGAATCAGGGTGGTTGGAGTTTCATTCCCGCGCAGCTATAATACATTGGGGGTCTACCCTTTTGTTCAAGGGGCGGGAGAAAGTGTGCTTTCGCACAGTACTTGGCAGTTTTCTGACAGTTGCATCTGACAGATTTAGCACGGCGAACGGTCGCGATGGCTTCATCAACATCGACGGTTTCTGATTCACCGACCTTTGACATGTGTTAGAATTCCCGCCAACATCGCTAACGTCGCTACCGTTCGATTCGCATTCGCTTCATCGACGACTTCAGTTCAATTGCGGATTCAGTTCGCCTCTGCAATCGCGATCGTCAGATCGAATCAGGACGATCAATGACTGACATTCCAACCATTTCAAAATTCGCCTGGTCAAATGGTTAGCCACGCGTCAGCACGACGGTCAATGCTTCTCTGCATCGTAACATCAGTTACACCCAAAGATTTGTAGTGTTCACGCTACTGCAAGACTCGGCTACGTAAAAGGGGACCTTATTTAGAAGGTGGGAGAGCGTAATAAACCACAATTAATTATTTTATAGGCTGCTCCTAGCAAGGACATCCCGAACACTTCGCGTCAGTTCGGGTTCGATCTACAATTCGGCCCGAACCACAGTCCGAGTCGCCCCGCACCAATTGCGAAATTTCCAACCCATGCACGTCCCGAGGTCCTCGTCTAGCTCGTTTTCGCCCTATATTAACTCTCTTTCTTCATTGTTTCTTCATTCTGTAATTACATCTTTTTTATAAAGTGTTCCGCGCATTCTGTTTAGTACAACTTATAACAACTATCAACTGTAATAGGAATCCTGGACTGATTTGTTACAAGGTGCGCTACAATCACATAACGGGTTTGAGCCCTAGCAAGGTATACAGTCGAAAGGCTATTTGGCAAAAGGACCACATCATTCTTGTTTTGTACACAAGTACAGTTTCACGCCAAGCCACGCCACTGTTGTGAGGTCCCACCATGTCGTTTGTCGATTGTCCTCCCTGAAGTTGTTGGCATTCAATCCAATACCACATGATTTTTCATGTTCAGGTTGCAAACCAGATATAGTAACGAAAAAGACAATGTGCATTGACGGCAAAAAAGGCACACAAGCTTCAACAGTAAAAACACCTGACCTTCCGCAGAAAACGACTTCACTCCCTTCATTGCTGTACCGCCCGCATCCTACAGTATAGCTGATGGAGGGGTTGGGCATCATGTGCATGTTCCACCTTTCAACCAGCCCGCGCGCAAATGCGCGAAGGTTGCACCTGCGTTGCTTTTTTTTTTTTTTTTTGGGTGGATATAAGTATACTACACGCATACATACATCCGCAGTCGTAACTGTTGCTAGGAGGGCAAAATGTTACTAGTAACACCCCCCCCCTCTTCCCCTCTACGGAGGCTGGAAGGCCACCCCTCCATCTTCCCAGATTGCCTTGAAGCCCGTCTTCCACGTCATCAAGGCCTCGCATTGGTACAGTCTTTGCATGACCTCCGCCTCATTAGCAGCCAAGTGGCTCCAGTCGCCTGAATTTTTTGTAGCCCTCTTGCCAGCCATCTGCTTCCGAGCCCTGCTGTAAATCTTCATGTGCCTTGCGTAGCTAACTGCCATGCGCCGTAGTGCCCTTTTTGGTTGAAAACGACTACCTTTGAAAACCGCATTGCACCTCTCCAGCCAGACTTGGTGCGCAGTGATTGAGATGAAAGCTGCCTCCGGGAAGCCAGTCGACGTGCAGCTCTCTTGAAAGAGCATGTCGCCGAGGGACTCCACTTCTCTTCCCGGGTTCATGCACTGCACCGCCCTTTTCAGCACTCTGACCACTGGTTGAATTCTGGGGCAGCTGTACAAACAGTGGTTCTGCGACTCCACTTCCCCACAATGGGGGCATCTCGCCCTTGCGCCCAGGAATGGTAGCCTCTCCCCCACCTGGAGGTTATTGCTATGCGCCCTCATAATTACTTCGCGCGCCCTGCCCGGGGTTGCCAGTGAGTCGCGGACCTTGATGGCCTTCCCCCAATCAATTTTCCTCCCCATTGTCTCCTCCCACTGCAGTTGTTGTTTGGGTTGGGATGGTGGGGGTCTCATCAGCTTCCTCAGTTGCCTTAGCTCGGCTCGCTTGCCTCTGTCATAGACTGGTGAGTACAGCAGCCGTGTTCTTGGGTCCCCCAACGGGCCGCGTACTCTCCCTTCTATGACCGCCATCGGAGTGGCACGAAGGAAGCCGACTGACACCACACTTGCATATTCCACCGCAGTAATGTGCCCCTTTTTGTCCACCGTCACTCTCCTCCCGTGAATCTCGCCATCCCTCGTGTGTTCCAGTTTATAGTACAGAAGCTCCCCCGGCCGGTACGACGATGAACGCAGAAGGTTCGCTTCTCTGAAAACCTCCTCTGCCGTCAGCTTCCTGAGCACCATATCTCTCCAGCTTTGCGGTGTTGCCTCCCAGGCCTTCATCGCCCATTTCCTCTGCTCCTCCCCTCCCAGTTCGCGCTCCAGGGTAGTATTACGCTTGAGGGTTCTGCTTCCATCCAGCCACTTATCTACCAAATCGCCCAGCCGAACTTCCTTCAAGCAGTGCGACCCTGCCTGGTTGCCGAAAGGTGTTTTTCCCTTGAAGATTTTTTTTCGGTTAAACAACAGTTGTTCTTCCTCCGCATCCCATCTGTGTGCTGGGTCGCCTATAACCACCAATTTTTAGTCCCACAGTACTTTCACCGCTGATCTCCACCTCGTGCCTCCCCCCAGCCAATTTTTCAGGATCGAGGGATGTGCGTAGATAGTGGCCAGCCCGAGTGAGAAACCCGCGGCTCTCTCCCACAGCCAATTTCTTAGAGGCTCTTGTTCCGCCAATGCCTTCCCCAGTTTTTGAATGACCGCGCTGTCTATATGATGCTTCAGATCAATGACCCCCAGTCCCCCGTCCTTCCGATCCCTACACGACAGGTCGTAACTCCAGAGGATGAAATGTCTGTCCAGCACCGCCTTCCCCCCGAGATGAAGATATGACAGAGTTGCTTCACCTTCGTCCAAATGTCATGCGGCGGAGCGTAGATCTGCGCTTGGAACAACAGAATCGGCATCACGTAGCTGTTAATAATGGTAACCCGCGCCGTCGTTTTAAGGTGTTTTGTCTCCCAACAGCTCAGCACCACGCTGATACTCTCAAAGGCTTTGTCCCACGCCGGCACCGGCGACCCTCCAGATGTGATCCATATTCCGAGCAACCTCTCCACCTTGCCCTTGTCGGCCCATTTGAACGGCGTCGCTAAGGGCTGCAGGCACCACCGATTTTTCCCCAGAGGCATCAGCGTCGTCTTATCTTGGTTCACACGGAGACCTGAGATCTCCGCGAACTCATCCAGCAGTTTTTTCGCCCGTTCCACCTGTTCCTTCCCTTTCAGGATGAGTGTTGTATCATCCGCGTAGCCAATGTAAGCGAGTTCACCTCTCACTCCCCTTTTCCTTACCCTAAGTCTTCTCCTCGTTATTTCTTGGCAGAGTGGTTCGACAGCGCAGAGGAAGAGGTATGGGGCGAGCGGGCAGCCTTGCCGTACCCCTTTCTCCATCTCCACACGCCCCCCCGTCCAACCGTTCAGCAGTAGCTTGGTAGCGGCACCGTCGTGGAGGCCTTTAACCCAGGCAGTAAAAAATTTCGGAAAGCCCATGCGCTCCAGTTTCTTAAACAGGTATCCCCGGGACACCGAGTCGTAAGCTTTCTGGAAATCAACCAAGAGCAACAGCCAGTCCTCGTCCTCCTCTTCCGCCTCATCAATCGTGTCAGCTACCAGCAACGCCGCATCTACTAGGCTTCTTCCCAGGAGGAAGCCAAATTGGTTCTCTGAGATCACCCTTGGTAAGGCCAGCTTAATCCGGTTTGCTAGCACATTCGCCACCAGCTTGTAGAAAAAATCCAGTAAAGTAATCGGCCTGTAATTGCCAATGTTGTCTCTGTCTCCCTTTTTGTGCAGCAGAATGGTGATCGCGGTCATGAAGGTTTCGGAGAGCTTCGCCGTCCTCTCGAAGGTTCTGATTTCACTCATCACCGCCGGTCCAAGGAGCTCCCAGTTGTGCTCAAAGAATTCCTTCGGCAAGCCGTCCTGCCCGGGAGCCTTCCCCACGGGGATCCCTCTGAGCACAGCCTTCACCTCCTGCTCCGACCATTCTCCCCCAAGTTGTGAACGGTCTCCTTCAAGAAGTCTCATCCCCTCCTCAATCGGCCAAAGTTCCTTGGTGGGTTGCGACGGTAGGTCTGCATACGCTTTCCGGAAGTACTCAGAAGCCGCCTGCAGCACCTCCCTTGCTCCCCTCCGTGCCACCCCTTTAGCTCACTGATCTCCGTTTTTGCTTTCCTCGATTTGAGCAACCCCGACAGGAAACCCGAAGGCGTTTCCCCTGCAACCTCTGCCAGCAACCCCGTCATGGCCTGCAAACGCTCCTTACTGCTATCTTGGTAGAGCTTGAGGGCCGCCTCTCTCTTTACCAGCTCCTCATAAACATCCTGAGCTGACGGGTTGCTCATTACCCTCCATCTCAAGTTCTCCACCTTCTGCTCTAAATGCCGCATGGTCGCTCTCACTCTTTTCCTTTCTTCCGCAATGTGAGCTCTCATGCATGCTCGCAGACTGGCCACCAACCGTTCCAGGCCTTGGACCGGCTGACTCGCATGCGACTCCAGTACCGCCGACACAATGTTCTTGGTCCCTTCCCCTCCTACGTGGGACGCTGGCAGTCTCCACAGTCCCGAGCCGTGACCGTTTGCCGACGCAGCCTTGAGCGACACCATCACCACGAACCAATGGTCAGTAAGGCCGTATGGCACCATTTTGTGTTTCGCCTCCTCCACGCAGCTGAGCAAAAAGTGAGATACTAACACCCTATCAATCCTCATGCTTGTTCTTGCAGATCTGGAAAAGAAGGTATACTACTTGCGGGCCGGGTGTAGGCACCGGAAAGCGTCCTGCATGTCCCATCTTGAGCAAATCTGCAGAAGCCGCTGGTTTTCTGCTGGTGTACCCAGTTTAGAAGACTTGTCCAGTTCCGGATCCGCTACTATGTTCAGGTCACCGAGGAAGATCGTGTGCGGCGTCGCTGGCAAACTCTGCACAAACGGCGCCAGCACATCATGAAAGAAAACCCCTCTGACAGAGGCCTGTGCAGGCAAGTAAGCCGTAACTATTCTGCACCTTAAGTCCCTCCAGGTTACCACCAGACTCAACAATCGCCCTGACTCGTGCTTGACTGTATCTGTAAACCGCATCCCCTGCAGGAAGCCCAAGACCGCTACCCCTCCAGCTCTTTGTGTCGGCCCAACCACAGCTTGAGCTTCTGTTCTAACTTGTGTCCAGAAATTGTGATCCGCCGGGACCCAGGTATCCATGAGTACCACTATGCTTGCCGCTTTCCGAATCCATTTTCCGCATCTCTCTTGTTTCCCACTGCTTCCGAGCCCGTTAATGTTGAGCTCGAGGACGGTAAGTTTGTTGTGCTTATCCATTAACCACCATGGATGAGCCCTACAGCATCCACGGGCGAGTGAGCTTCATTGCAACAATGCATCCTGCTACAGCAAACGAGAACATAGCTACGACTACACAACCAGCTACAACAACTGCTCTTGCTGCTTCATCCCCTCCACTGACTACGGTGCTGACATGCTTTACTTCGTCGGCTTTGTGATATACTCCTTGAACGCAAGCAGCTTATGAGAATATTTGCTGACACGAGTTGCAGATCCCTCCTTCTCGCATGCCGTCTGGACACAGACCCACTCCTCCCGCGCGCCTCCGGTGGAGGTGAGGATAACCGCAGGATCTCTCATGATACGTTTCAGGAGATCTGAGGCTTTCAGGGATGCAGCTGCGGGGGGAGGAGAGCAGAAAGCCGTCAGTATAAGGTAAGAAAGGGAAGGTAAGCGGTAAAGATTGCACCAGTAGCGGGTAAGCAGCTTCTCTACTTGTGTCGTTCATCTCGTGAACCTTTTTAACACTCAGGTTCTAGTTGTTGAAATTCTTCTGCCCTGGGGTGACGTAATGGTCATGGTACCGCGACATGTGTTGGCCGCCGCAGAAATCACAGGTCAGCGACGGGAAGTGAATCAGGTACCGCTTCCCCGTAGACGGTTCTTCCACAAAGTACCTCCATCGGTACTCATCAGCAGCATGGGGGACGATCAACCCGCGGATACGGTCAGTATCCAGTCCAGTTACCAGGTCAACCGTCCGATGAAAACCGAAATCGCTGGCAAACGCGCTCTTACCACGCTTAACCAGCTTCGACACCACCACCAGGCGACGAATCAGCTCCGCCGTTATTTCAGCCGGTACACCTTTGATCACAACCTCCTTAGCCGTGGGGTTCAGCACACGCTCACGAAGGAAACCCGCATCCTCCGGATGCTGCCAGGTAAGATCAATGAAGTCCCCGTTCACACACTCGTGGCGGATAACCTGGCTCCAGACGAAGTTCGCATCACGGACGTGGTTGAAGGTTACTTGCAGATGACCATAGCGCGCGCAGGAGAAATACAACGCTGTAAGTTCCTGGTAAGTCGTTGTCTGCAGCACATCCGGTGATAGATGTTCCTTCCAGTCATCCAGCATCGCAGCGACCGTTACAGCAGCCCGTGTAACCTCAGCCCTCCCGAGAATCGGCACGAGCAAGGTTAGTGAAAAGCGCTTCAGAGCAATGACACAGTTGAGCGAATCCGGCTCCAAATGTTCATCAGAGTCGTCGCTTAGGTAACCATCGTCCTCATCGTCGGGGGCCTCGATCGACAGCGTGTCCTCCTCATCTTGCGCATTATCATCAGCTTCGTCCTCCACACTCGTTCCTTCCTCAGCAGCAGACTTCTGAGACATGTCAGCGGTCTCATCCTCCCTGTCAGGCTCTTTTCCGCCTGATCCGTCATCCTAATCGGCATTGTTCTGCAGGTCCAGGAGATCTTTAAAAGGACCAATCACAGTAGTAGATGCGCAGCTTGAAGGCGGTCTCCCATTGCCGGCAGATTCCTTTGCAGGTACGTCAGGTACGTCAGCCACCTCCCTATCCTGAACATTGTCAGCGGTCTTGTTGCCACTCTTGTTGTTGCGACCCTTCGCCATGGTGCGATGATGAAAAGTCATTGACGACCTGACAATGGCTGAGAAGCAAGCTGATCTGAGCACATATGCAAAAGTAGTCAGGATTATATATTTCTAGTGCTTGAAAACGAAGCTCTGCAGGTCCAGGCCGGGTGAAGCCAATGTCTCCATTGAAGTTGACAACCAGCCTTGGTTGAAGATTTCCTTGAACTTGACGCGAGGATAAGGTAGAGTAGCTTGAGGAGAGCTCCAGCAGAACCTTGAGCTTGTATAATGGCCATATGTATGCACTTGGAAATCCGATGAGTGTACGGATGCCAACAGCCTAGAACTCATAAAAGTGGTGTTTTGGTTCCCTTGATTAACACTAAAAGGACACCATTGGATAGAGCTTAAAGCCGTGCATCGATTAGGTAGACTCGAATCAATTTTAGCCAAGAAATTGATACACATTGTGCCATTTAAAGCGTCTGGCCATGGCCATGGCGGCTGTATGGCGGAGAGCTCCATCTGCGAGCATTTTGCATTTGAGCATAAACATATAAAATATATCGCACCTGCGTTGCGTCTCAGTTCAAGCGCCGATTAGCCGGCTGCCCGCCTGACGAGACGACTTTATCCCAGATGGACTTTCAGGTTCAGGTCCGTCTTCACCTCCTTCGTTGCTTGCACATCCGCTGCTAGAGAAGTCAGTGAAGGCGTGGAACTTCTGGTTCAGAACGCCGCAATGCGAACGGCGTAACGAATATTCCGCAACGTTCTACAACGTTTTGGAGCTTCGCCAGTTGAAAGTTCGAAATTGGAACTTGAAATTAGGATTTGCGACTGATTGCGACGGACAACATATCACCAGCATCGTAAATTTCTCGTTTCTGATGCACACATATTTCGCCAACAACGAAATCGACTACATCCATGCTCAGGGTAACGTGGCAACTCTCAGGACGTGCAGGCGACTAGGGTTGCCAAGTGCGAGTTTGTACGAGGTTCCACTGTTCGAATTTCTGCGTCATTTCAACCTGCATAGAACATGCTCGTTCGCCCGTGTTCGAGTAGCATGTTCTTGCCACATTTACGTACGAATACTCGAGGACGTGCGAAACAAGTTACTCCCATCTCCTTCGTGATGCATTACGAATTATGAATATCAGGTTCCACGCCTTATGGAACAACTCTAAGGCTGTTAGAAGTTTCTGAAAGCTAAAGCTTGAGAGTCTAAAGTAGTAAGGTAAAATTGGTAGCATAAACTCTGTAAATTTCAAAAAGCAAGAATGGCATACAAGGGATGAACAGCTACTCTTATACACACTTCTATGACTATGGCGCCTTAAGAAGGTCGTTCAGGTTGCCATTGATCCTATATCTGCTGTCTCCAGCAAGGAACGGAATATGTACAAGCAATGGTGACAGGCCTATGCCCTATCCTAGCTGTTTATATAGAAACATACAAAATACAATCATGAGATAGATCTAGAAAGGTACTAGCTGACTTGGTCTTCGTCTTCATGATGATAATGCGTGGGTACTGTAATGCTTGAAGGTGGTTGCCTTTGCATGCGTTGTCTTCTTGCCTTGTTGTCGTAATGCTTCTCTGGTTTCTTCTCTCTGCTGCTTTGCTGGTTGGAGTTTCACGTGTGCTTTGAGGAATCTCGAAGCGCACATTTCAGGTTGGGATTTCCAACCTTGAATTTCACATTTCAGGTTGGGTTTTTGGCGAAAGTTACAAGTTCGCTAGTGAGTGAACTTTCCTGTGGCGAGTTCGCCTTCGCCCTGTAACATTACTCCCCCCTCCAAGGGGCACCGTCCTCGGTGCACCAGCAGATGCAAGGTAGGCAGAGATGGCTCGTTGTGCATGCTCTAAGTCTTTCTTTGGGATCCAGAGATTTTATGCATCATCATGCTCATGCCACTTAACCAGGAAATATCTGCCACTAGGTGTTGTTTCATGAGCAAGAATCTTTTCAACTTCAAACATATCAGGGCTTGGAGTGAACATGGGAGGACGAGATGGCTGAGAAGTAGGGAGGAAATGAGCTGGAGGATCATGATATGGGCATAGCAGCTGGACATGGAAGACTGGATGAATGTTGATGTGAGGAGGAAGTTTCAGACGGTATGTGAGTGGAGAGATGACTTGTGTGATTGTGAAGGGACCAATGAAGCGAGGTGCGAGCTTGCGGGTGAGGCCTTGAGTGAGTAGGGGCAGGTTTGTAGTTGAGAGAAGCACTCTGTCTCCTACGTGAAAGCGGATGTCACGTCGGTGCTGGTCCGCATAGTGAATCATGCGCTGCTGTGCCTTGGAGAGTGAGGTACGTGCTGCTGCTATGGCTTTTTCTCTGTCCTTCAGAAATGCCGTTGCTGCAGTATCACGTTTGGGGCTGTGAACCAGTGAGGTAGGAGTGCGAGGGTTCTGTCCAGTAGCTAGGTAAAACGGGGTCTGTCCAGTAGCAAGGTTAACGGTGCTGTTGCAGGAGAACTCGATTTCTGGCAGGTGGGTGTCCCAATCATTCTGGCGAGCATTGACACATGCACGCAAGACATCTTCCAGAGTTCGATTCATTCTCTCGGTCTGCCCATCAGACTGAGGGTGGTAGGCAGTTGAGAGGCGAATCTTGGTACCCATCCTGTTGAAAAGGGTCTGCCAGAATCTGCCAACGAAACGGGAGTCACGGTCGAAGATAAGGACAGAGGGAATACCGTGCAGACGTACTATTTCTGTGAAGAAGCGTTCAGCAACGTCTTGGGCAGTGGCAGTGGTGGAAGTGGGAATGAAATGGGCCATCATTGTGAGTTTGTCAACTACAGTGAGAATGGCGTTGTGATGGGCAGCAGTGGGGGGTAAATCAGTGATGAAATCAAGGGTGACATGGCTCCATGGTGTCTCTGGAATTTCCAGGGGATGTAGGAGGTCATAGGGAGGGGAATTGCGAGCTTTGTTGCACTGACAGGTATGGCAGCTGCGCACATAGGAGCGGACATCACGGTAGATGTTAGCCCAGAAAAAGTTTGATGTGATTGCAGCCACGGTTTTGTCCACTCCGAAGTGTGAATTCTGGTCGTGATGCTCGCGTAGGAGAAGGAGACAGTTTACGGTCAGAGGGGATGCAGATAGCGTGAGAATCTGCTTTGTACCAGAAGGGAGGGTCATAATAGTATGCTTTGTCGGAAGGGGCAGAATGGAGGTAAAAGTTATCATGGCTGTATCCCTTGGAAACTTTCTTGGTGAAGTCTGGGTCCCATGTCACGCTGCCGATCACAGCAGGCTGAGAGGTTGGGGGACGAGAGAGAACATCGGCAGGCTTTGTACGGCCAGCACGATACTCAATTTTCAGCTCTGGAATGTACTGCTCAAGGAATTCCATCCATCTTGCGTGCCGTGGTGTGAGATGAGGCTGCGTCTTCAAGTGCTGCAGAGTGCAATGGTCCGTCAAGACCGTTACCAGCTGCATGTGAACGTAGCAGCGCCATTTCTTGATAGCATTGACAATGGCCAGCGCTTCTCGGTCATGAGTAGCGTAGTTGCACTCGGCTGGTTTCAGCTTCCGTGAGTCAAAGGCGATGGGCTGAAGGTCATGTCCTTGGTCTTGACACAAGATAGCACCTGTAGCAACTTGAGATGCATCTGTTCAGATGACATAAGGAAGGGAGGGGTCGGGTAGGACTAGGGTGGGAGAAGAGGTAAGAGCATGTTTTATGGTGGTGAAGGCTTCTTCCTGTTCAGGTCCCCAATGAAAAGGCTGCTGCTTGCGAAGAAGGTTAGAGAGGGGTGAGGTGATGGCAGCAAAATGGTTGATGAATTTTCTGTAGTAGTTGGCAAGGCCAAGGAAGGCTTGAAGGTCCTTGATGCAGGTGGGTTGCTTCCAGTTTTCAACGACCTGAATCTTGGTGGGGTCCATAGCAAGCTGATTATGAGAGATGATATGACCCAGGAAAGGGATGGAGGATTTTGCGAACTCACACTTGCTCTCTTTTGCAAAAAGCCGGTGTTCGCGAAGCTTCGTGAGTACCTGGCGTAGGTGCTCAGAGTGTTCTTTCAATGACTTGCTGAAAATCAGAATGTCATCAATGAAAACAGTGACAAACCGATCAAGGAAGTCACGAAAGATGTTGTGCATCAAGCACATGAAGGTGGCAGGGACATTTGTGAGTCCAAAGGGAAGTACAAGGAATAAAAAATGCCCATACCAGGTTCGGAATGCTGTTTTCTCGATGTCTTTTTCAGCGACGCGAACCTGATGGTAACCGCTTCGAAGGTCAAGCTTGCTGAAAAATTTGGCCTCGCCGAGAAGCTCAAAGAGTTCGTCCACTCGCGGCAGCGGGTATCGGTTTTCTGATGGTGAGTTTGTTGAGGGCGCAGCAATCTATACACATGCGAAGGGATCCATCTTTCTTTTTCACGAAGAGAATGGGGGCTGCATAGGGGGAAGAGCTGACACGAATGAAGCCTTTTTCAAGGAGTTCCTCCAGTTGAGCTTGGACTTCCTTCAGTTCAGCAGCGCTCATGCAGTAGGTAGCACGAACAGGAGGTTCAGATCCAGGTTGTAGCACGATCCGGTGATCCACTGAGCGCTTGGGAGGAAGTCCTGCTGGGAGGTCTGAAGGAAACACATCTTGAAAATCAGTGAGGACTTTCTGAATTTCTGCAGGAGGATTAGGATTAGGAGAAGAAGGGGCTGAAGGTGCTTTTGAGGTTTGTTGCAGCAAGCAAACGAAGAATTGAGCCTGAGGGTCTTTGGAAAGCTTCTTCAGCTGTCTCACAGAGATCACACTGCAGCTGGGTGAGGAAGGGGAGGAAGAGATGATAGGAAGAGTGATTTCAGCTCCACTGTGCACGATGGTTACTGTTCCAGCAGTCCAATCAATAAGTGGGTTCTTGGATGAAAGCCAATCACGGCCGAGGATTAGATGGTGCTCTCCCAAAGGTACTTGCTGGAACTGGAGCTTGTTTTTGTATGAGCCCATGTTGCAGCTGATTGGGAAGGTGGTTGGGCCACACATGATAGAAGCTCCGTTCGCCATCTGCACTGTTTGGGATTGGGAATCTTGCTGGATAGGAAGAGATAGTTCAGAGACAAGGTTTGATGAGATGAAATTGGAAGAAGCTCCACTATCAATTAGGGCCTTGAAGGTACGGTTCCGTATGCTTATGGAAAGGAGAAGAGGGTTCGATGGGATGGTGTTTTCAAGAGAGATGATGGAAGGGCTCTGCAGGTTGCCAGAAAGTCGCCCCAAGCTTACTGGCGGTGACTGTTTTTTGGTGTTGGAAACAACGGTGGTCGGCTGGAGGGTTCGTGGCAGAACCTCCACACATGGCCTTTCTTGCCACACTTGAAGCAGACGACATCGTTCTTCACAGGTTTCTTGCCTTTCTCCATCACATCCAGGTCCATAGGAGCAGGTTCTTTCTGGTTGAATGTTGCTGAGGATGATGGCTGATGGGAGGGAGCAAAAGGGAGAAATGGGCTGCGAGGAAATTGTGCCTTGTATGCGAAATGAACAGAGTCATACCGTTCAGCGACACGTATCATTTCCTCGAGCGTAGTGCAGTCCCTTACCTCGACCTCCATGCGGACGTTGGATTTCAGGCCGCGCTTGAAGCGATCCATTTTTTCAGCAGTGGACAGGTCAGATATCTCTTGTGCAACATCACGGAAGTGCGCCGCGTACTCTTGGACGGATTTGAGTTGCTTGAGGGCAGCCAAGTGATCACGAGCTTTGAGTTCCGGGTTCACTGGTTGAAAAGCAGCCGTGAAGAGTTGCTTAAACTGCTCCCATGACTGAACAGAGGTGTGGATGGACTGCCACCAAGTAATCGTGGAACCTCGAAGAAGCGTCCTCGTGAATGATGCCCACTCAGCAGGTGCAACGTGGCTCAACAGCAAGTACTGCTCGACAAGGAACAGCCATCGGCTCACAACTGGCTGAAACCTAAAGCTTGAGAGTCTAAAGTAGTCAGGTAAAATTGGTAGCATAAACTCTGTAAATTTCAGAAAGCAAGAATGGCATACAAGGGATGAACAGCTACTCTTATACACACTTCTATGACTATGGCGCCTTAAGAAGGTTGTTCAGGTTGCCATTGATCCTATCTGTGCTGTCTCCAGCAAGGTACGGAATATGTACAAGCAATGATGACAGGCCTATGCCCTATCCTAGCTGTTTATATAGAAACATACAAAATACAATCATGAGATAGATCTAGAAAGGTACTAGCTGACTTGGTCTTCGTCTTCATGATAATAATGCTTGGGTCTTGTAATGCTGGAAGGTAGTTGCCTTTGCATGCGTTGTCTTCTTGCCTTGTTGTCGTAATGCTTCTCTGGTTTCTTCTCTCTGCTGCTTTGCTGGTTGGAGTTTCACGTGTGCTTTGAGGAATCTCGAAGCGCACATTTCAGGTTGGGATTTCCAACCTTGAATTTCACATTTCAGGTTGGGTTTTTGGCGAAAGTTACAAGTTCGCTAGTGAGCGAACTTTCCTGTGGCGAGTTCGCCTTCGCCCTGTAACACCTTGACTGATTTCCTTTCTGGTCTTCCACTGTCACAACAATATGTTTCTCTGAATACAGAAGCCAGATATCTTGGTCGCAAAACTCCTTTTTCCGTGACAGAAGTTCTCAGTAGTGACAGAGCCTTAGTTTAACGGGCCATACTGCCCGCCGACGCGTAATAGTCACTAATTTCGACATCAGCAGCGCCTCCGTGCTCATGGCTGTAAAGCGGCTCTCTGGCCTCGTGCTCGCTGCACTGGCTGCACTACGTCCTAAAATGCACTTATAGGTTGTGCCCGCAGTCTTGGTCATCGACGTAACTTTCAAGACAGATCCAGGACGGACTTAGGACTGTACATTTTGGTGGTCTTTCTCCGTTCTCTCCCGCCGCCCTTTTTTGCCTTTGTGAATGATTCCCGTCCCTCCCTTTCCCCCTTTTTTCCGTTCCCCTTTTCCCCTGTTTCCCCCATTTTCCCCTTTCCCCATTTCCCTGTTCCCCTTTTTTCCCTGCTCCTTTTTTTCCCTGTCTCCCTGTTTCCCTGTCCCCCCTTTTCCCTGTTCCCCCTTTTCCCTGTTCCCCCTTTCCCCGTTCCCTCTTTTCCATGTTCCCCATTTTCCTTGTTCCCCATTTTCCCTGCTCCCCATTTTCCTCCTTTTCCCCCCTTTTCCCTGTTCCTCCTTTTTCCCCCTTTTTCCCTGCTCCCCTTTTTTCTCTTTCCCCTTGTTTCCTTGTCTGCCATTTTCCCTGTTCCCCATGTTAGATGTTACCCGTTTTCCCTGTTCCCCCTTTTCCCTGCCCCCCCTTTTTCCCTGACCCCTTTTTCCCTGTCCCCCTGTTTCCTTGTCCCCCCTTTTTCCTGTTCCCTCTTTTCCCTACCCCTTTTTTCCCTGTTCGCCCTTTTCCCTGTTCCCCTCTTTCCCTGTCCCCCCTTTTCCCTATCCCCCCCTTTCCCTGTTCCCCCTTTTCCCTGTCCCCTTTTTTTCCTGTCCCCCATTTTTTCCTGTTCCCCTTTTCCCCTGTTCCCCGTTTTCCATGTCCCCCATTTTCCTTGTCCTCTTTTCCCCTGTTCCCCTTTTCCCCCGTTCCCCCTTTCCCCTGTTCCCCTTTTCCCCTGTTCCTCCTTTTCCCTGTTCCCCCCTTTCCCTGTCCCACCTTTCCCCTATCCCGCCTTTCCCCCGCCCCCCTACTCCCTGCTGTATTCCCCCTATTCCCCGTTCCCACTTTCCCCTGTTCCCTGGCCCCGTGCGCCAGGGCTGCCTTTCCCAGCTACGAGTAACATCCGCTGCTGCCATTTGCCTCCCTTGTTCAGCTATGCCTTCTTCCCTCGTCACCCCATTCTCCCTCCTCCCGTTCTTCCCCCCACCCGCTCATAGCCTGTACTCCCAGGGCTGCTGCCGCTGCCAGCCCACCAGCTACGAGTGAAGCCGCAAATTGTAAGTCAGCAATCAATAGCTAGGGGGGCTGATTAGAACCCTTGCGCTGCCCATCTGTCTCCTTGCCCTCTACCCTCAAATTAAATGACGCTCGCCACTCCTAGTGGCGGCCTATCCCCCCCTTCGCCCCCCCTCCCTCCTCCTCTTCTCCCCCCCTCTCTCCTCCCCTCCCCACCCCCCCTTCCTTTTCTTTGGTCACACTCGGAAGTTTCTCTGGTCTTGCCTAGGAAGCTATTAGGGAGTGATGCGGACCACTTCCGCACTTTTTGCACTCTGCCACTCCATCTCTTTATGCCCCATACTATCACCTAGCTATTTCGCTCCTCCATTTTCCTCTTCTCGCCTACTTTCCTTTATGCCTTTCTCCTCCACTATGTTCCTTTCCTCTCAGTTTCTTTCCTCTCGCTGTTCTCGTCCTCTCTTGTCCTTCATAAAATAACCCGGCAGGCTCATGCGTGAAAAGGAACCGTGGCACCAATGCGGTCAGCATGAAGCAGAGGAACTGTAGTAATCCTTCCAACACCCTATCCGTCCAAGTATGGGCAATACCTAGCCCCCTCCCCCCCCACCCAACCCCGCCTTCCCTCACTTCCCACCCACATTTCATTTCAATTCATTTCCTCTCGGTTCCTCTCTTCCTCACTCTTACTTCATGAAATAACCCGGCAGACTCGTGTGTGATAAGGAACCGTGGTGCCAATGCGGCGTGCGTGAAGGAGAGGAACTTTAGTAATCCTTCCAACACCCATCCGTCCAAGTATGGGCAATACCTAACCCCCTCCCCCCCCTCCCACCCCCGCCTTCCCCCACTTCCCACCCTCTTGGTTCATTTCCTCTCGGTTCCTCTCTTCCTCTTTCTTCCTTCATGAAATAACCCGGCAGACTCGTGTGTGATAAGGAAGTGTGGCGCCAATGCGGTGTGCGTGAAGGAGAGGGGCAACGCCACCTGCATCTGCAACCTTGGATTCGCCATGACCCCTAAAGGCTGTGTCGGTGCGTGCCGCTGTGCTGTTGGTGAAGTTGAGTGCTGCTGTCGGGTTGACTGCTGTTGAGGGGTTAGCGCTGGCGGTGAGAGCTTCTGTGGGGTTGGGTAGACCAGTGTTTCTACATACATGTGAGCCTTAGAACATGGTGTCAAGGCTAGCACCTGAGTATAGCGCCCTGGCCTAGACATGTAGGAAAATTGGGGTTATTCCTCGTGTAAATCCGCAGACGATACATGGAGACCCTTGCGAGGCGTTCCCATGGTCATGACAGAACCCCAGATGTATTCACGTAGTTCTCAGGAGCCTGGTATTCAAGGCACTCCGATCATTTCGGGCAGTGAGTAGATTACCCAGTGTCAGCAGCCAGGCTGGACAATGCTGGAGTGGCCTCCTGTGTTTGTGACGTGGGCTTTGTTCTTAAAACTGACAATAGGACATGCACTGGTACGTACTGCTGCGCGTGTGCTTATCTCTCTGCCTATACAAGCTCCTGCTACCCGTCACTTCTACAATCCTCCTCTCCCCCTTCACACACACATTCCCCATAACTCAGTGTTCTCTTCCTGCACATGCTGCCCTTCCCATTGACTTTTTCTTGTGGGTCTTTGCACTGGCAGACACATGTGTGCTCAAGAGGTGTGGTGGCAATGCCACGTGCACCAAGGACAGCGCCGGAGTGGCCTCCTGTGTTTGTGACGTGGGCTTTGTTCTTCAAAATGACGGCACGACATGCACCGGTATGTATTACGTGCTACTGTGTACTGTTCTCCTTACACATGCCGCTGCTTCGCGTCATACCCACCTTGTTCCCTCTATCTCTCCCTCTTCACTTACACATGCCTGACAACTCCCTGTTTCTTTTCCTACACGTGTTGCCCTTCCCATTGACTGTTCCTTGTGGCTCTTCGCCTCAGCAGACACATGTGTGCTCAAGAAGTGTGGTGGCAACAGCACGTGTGTCAAGAGCGCTGCAAGAGTGGCGTCCTGTGTTTGTGACTCTGGCTTCGTGCTGCAGCCCGATGGCACCACATACACCGGTAAATTCTGTGAAATTGTGCAATGCCATGTTCGGCATGAGCAATAGACATGGCAAGTATCTCTGTGCCATGCCGTCTGCTTGTATGCCCTGTGTTGTGGCATGCGCTATGCCATGTGCTTTGCCATGCGGCATGCCACTGCCTTGCGCTGTGCCATGTGGGCCCGCATGCGCTTTTCCATGTGCTATGCCATGTGGGTTGGCATGTGCTATGCCATGTGCCATGCCGTCCCATGTCCTATGCCATATGCCATGTGCTATGCCATATTCCATGTGCTATGCCACATGCCATGTGCTATGCCATGTGCTATGCCATATTAGATGTGCTATGCCATATGCCATGTGCTATGTTATGTGGGCTGGCATGTGGTGTGCTACAACATGGAATCTCAACCGCCCTGGTCCCCTCGCCCCAGACACATGTGTGCTCAAGAGATGTGGAGGCAACGCCACGTGCACCAAGGACAGCGCTGGATTGGGCTCCTGTGTTTGTGACGCTGGCTTTGTTCTTCAAACCGACGGCAGGACATGCACTGGTATGTGCTGTGCCAGGCAGCATGTGCTGTGCCAGGCACCATGTGCTATGTCATGCAGCATGTGCTATGGCATGCACCATGTGCTATGTCACGCAGCATGTGCTATGCCTTTACTATGCCATGTGGTTTGGAATGTCCTATGCCGTGTACTATGCCATGAACTGCGATGTGAAATCTCAACTTCCCTACTCCTCTCGCCCCCAGAAACATGTGCACTCAAGGCTTGTGGTGGCAATGGCATGTGCACCAAGGACAGCACTGGAGTGGCCTCTTGTGCTTGCGACGTGGGCTTTCTCCTTCAAGCTGACGGCAAAACATGTACTGGTATGTGCTGCGCTGCTATGTGCCAAGCCTGCATGTAATCAATGGTCGAGTCACACACACGCTACACTTGTCATGCACTGTCATCTACGTGTCCATCCCATCATGTTGACAGTGCACTTGCTTTACCCCCCCACCACCCTCCCCCCTTACCCATCCCTCCCTCTTGTGTCTTGCCTCTTGCCTCTCGCCTCTTGCCTCTCGCCTCTTGCCTCTCGCCTCTTGCCTCTCCCCTTGCCCCTCACCCTTCGCCCATCGCCCTTTGCCCTTTGCCCCCGCTTCTCACCCCATGCCTCTCGCCTCGCGCCCCATGTTCGTTGCAGACACGTGTGCACTCAAGGCGTGTGGAGCCAACGCCACGTGCACCAGGGACAGTGCTGGAGTGGCCTCCTGTGTTTGTAGCGCTGGTCTTGTTCTTCAGGCTGACGGCAGTACATGCACTGGTACGTGCTGTGCTGCTGCTGTGATGAATCTTGTGCATGCTGATGGCTTTTCCTGCTGATATTAGTGACAAAGTCTTCCTTTCTCTTCTTTTGAGGCATTTCCTTTATTGTCACATGTACCGTTTCCTCACTGATTTTGAGGTTTCTAAAATCCAGCTCTGTTCACATGCACTGTTTCCTCACTCTCTCCCATCCCAGACACATGCGCACTCAAGGCATGTGGTGGGAACGGCACATGCACCTTAAACAGCACCACTGGTATGTGTGTGTAACACTGGCTTCGTGCTGCAGGACGTGCACTGGTATGTGCTGCTGTGTGTTCACAAACACACACACACACACACACACACACACACACGCACGCATGCATGCACGTACGCACGCACACTGCGTATACCCCTGTATCCCTCCCCCCCCCCCCCTCCCCCCACACCCCCCCACTCTCATCTCACTCACTCCCTCACCAATGTGTTCCAGGGTAAGTGCTTGCTTTGCTCGACAAGGTGTAATGCTGTTCGTCCCTTCCTTAAAACACCTGCGCGTGTCATCAGTCAACCACACCAAGACATATCCACTGCCGTGAACCAGCACATTTTGAAACTAGACTACTTGGATGAGGGCTCTTAGCAACCATTTCATTCTCGCCATCTGTCCCGCCTACAGACTCCTGTGCCATCTTGAGCTGCAACACCTACAACACGGATTGCGTGAAGGACGCTGCAGGCGCGGCCTCTTGTGTTTGCAAAACCGGCTACCAGAACTATTGGGGCACGTGTATGGGTATGCTTGACTGCCCTAAACACCACATGCCCACTGGAAAAAGACAAGGCCTTGACCGGCCAGCTGGGCCGAATCAGGGTTTGAGGCGCCTCAAAAGTCGGGCCATCCAAATCAGGGTTCCACCAGTTGCTCATGACTAAGTCTGTTATTTTATTTAAGCCTTTTGTACTGAGGTTTGTACAATTGCTCATGCCTATTTGAACTCACCTTTTGTACCACTCCTCTGGTAGGGTGGTAGTGTTTTTGGTTCCTTGCTGTGGGAATCTACTCTATTAATAGCTGTGTCGTATGGTTCACACTACACGCCTTTCATGGGTTTGGGGTCTCACGCGTTGCGTGTTAACCAGATTGAAAGTCGCCCAAGACAAAGCAGCCGGCCTGCTAGCCACACCGGCTTGTCAGCAGGGACGGGCCACAAGACAGACTGTCAAGCCACAAGGCTCGTCCTGGGCCCTTTTAGGCTCGGGCCAGCTGCTTCCTGTTGCAAGCTAGATGGTAGTGAGGCTGCTCAGTTTGGCTCAGCAGGCGCCCACCCGCTCTGCATGTCCCCAGCCTAACATGCATGTGCTGTTGTTTTTGGCGGCGCCCCATCCTGCACACACCAGCTGCTGTCTTATCCTGTATGCTCCCCTCATTCTCACCACCATCACAGGGCCTGCCTCGTGTGGGGTCTGCCCTGCAGGAGCCAGCTGCACTGTTGAACCCTACAGCCGTGCCCCCTACTGCGTCTGCCCTCCTGGCTCCCCATCCCCCCTCTATCCCTCCCCTCCTCCCCACCCCCTCAAACCCCCCCCCCCCCCCCCCCCCCCCCCCCTCCCTCCACAAACCCCAAACTGTCTCCGTAATTGCATCCCTTGGCAGACGCTACAAGATGATAAAGGCAGTGACTCCTGCATCCTTGCTGAGGCTCCCATCCGCATGGGCATACTTCACCACGACGGCCTGCTTCTCGGCGTCAGAGCACCGTGCCATGATGCAAGTGCTGCCCCTCATCATCGACCTCCCCAAGCGCGCCGACATTCGACATGCCATCGTGCTCATGTCGGACTGGTACAAGGAGTTCATCCGGGCCGAGTAACACACTGATGAATCGCTCGAGCGCATGGAGTAGGTCTCCTGCGAGTAAGTTTAGTGTGATTGGATGTGGGTGCCTTGCGCACGAATCGGCCAAGAGAGGCAAAGAGAGGGAAAGAGAGGCAACGAGAGGGAAGGAGAGGCAGAGAGTGGGAAAGAGAGGCAAAGAGAGGGAAGGAGAGGCAGAGAGTGGGAAAGAGAGGCAAAGAGAGGGAAGCAGAGGCAGAGAGAGGGAAAGAGAGGCAAAGAGAGGGAAGGAGAGGCAAATAGAGGGAAGGAGAGGCAGAGAGAGGGAAAGAGAGCCAAAGAGAGGGAAAAAGTGGCAGAGATAGGGAAAGAAGGGCCGAGAGAGGGAAAGGGGGGGCTGAGATAGTGAAAGAGGGGCTGAGAGGGAAATACGGGCATAGAGAAGAGAGGAGGGGCACAGAGAGAGGGAATGGAGGGGCAGTAAGAGGGGAGGAGGAGATGGGACGGGGGGGTAAGGGTATGAGAGGGGGGGGGGGGGGAGCTGGTATAAAAGAGAGGAGGAGGGGATGAGAGAGGGTATGGGGCAATGGGTGATGTTCATTGCAGAGTTGTAGTTGATGCGATTGCTCACGCTAAACCCCTCCCCACCACTACAATGCCACACCCCCGTTTCTTCCGATCCACCCTTCAACCCTCCCCTCCAGTATGGTCGATGCGCTTGTTCTAGCGTTCGACAACCAGAAGTCGAAGTGGTATATTGTGAAGGTACATCTTGTATCGCACCTACCACCCACGATCCGCGCACGCGGATTGCCATAGGAGCATGTCGAGCAAGCCGTTGTTCGACAGCTGTCTCGGGCTGCCGGCGGGGACAAAACCTACGAGACAGCCATGAAGGAGGTGAGCATGTGTACACCCTAAAACCAATCTATGTGCCACCACTGGTCCCCCCTTTTCCATCCGCATGCTAGCCTACATGACCTCCTGTTTTGCCCTTCCCTGCATCTCCTGTTGAGCCCCGCTGGTCCATCCTCTTGCTACTCTAAACCCTTGACATCCCGTTCTGCCCACACATGCTCCCCATCTTGTCCACGCATGAACCTCTCACCCGCTGCCCCCCCTTGACATCCCGATGTGCAACCCCATGCTCCCCAACTAGTCCACCCATAAACCTTCGTCCAGCTAAACACGTTGCCTCCTCTTCTTCCCCCCATTGCTACCCCATTTCCCCATCCATGACCCTTCCTGAACCCTCCTGCCCTTCTTTGTCTTTCGTTCTGCCCCCCCCTGCTCTCCACTTGTCCACCTATGCTCCCTCCTCTAGCTGCCCCCTTTGACCTCTCGTATTGCCCCCCTATGCTTTCCTATTTGTCCCTAATCCCTGCTCCCTGTTACTGCTGCCCCCATTGTACTCAAGTGCTGTCTAAACTCTGCTGCCCCCCTTGTAAACCATGCATCCATCACCCTCCCACCCAGGCTTGCACGCTTGGGCGACGGGTGCTGACTAAGACACACAAGAAGATGACCGTGGGGCATATCACCGATGATGTGTTCAGGAGCTACGTCCTTGTTCACGGAGATGCAGCGATGGGCTGCTTGAAGAAGCGGCTGGCCATGGAGGGAATCCGCGACCAAGTGCTCAATGTGAGAAGCAATACAGTGCTCACTGCTACGCAAACATGCCACTCCCATGGGGTCCTGTTAAGCGCGGGCAGCCTTAGACCAGTTGTAATGGGCCAAACTCAGGCATGACAACCTGATGTATCAACGCACGCGTCAGCACCCCATCCCTGAAAACCCTAACACAACCTTCCATTGTTGAGCTGCGTTCCATGCTTGCCTGTATGCAGGTGCACACTGCCATGGCAATCCCACCGCACGACAGGATGGAGTGGACCGAGAAGGGGCAGTTTGTCAAAGCAAGCCCATCTGAAAAGCACTTTTCAGATGTAGCCATTAACCCAGCTGGCAAAGGGGCAAACTGGTACGGCCGTTGTTTGATGCTGTTCCATTACGTAAAAGATGGCATACGTAGAGTACTACACGGAGGATCGGCGTCTCTGCCGGTACACTGGCTGCAAATGACTGTTGCCCATGAAGGGGACCTACAACTATGCAGTCGTTGATGCAGATTGCATTCTTAGCATCGTGCATGTTGGCCCGTGCTGCAAGGACCCCGATGTGAAGCTGCTCAATAGGTTCATCTGGTAAATTGCTAATATGTCGATAAACATAACATAGATTTATTGTGATATACACATTTATGAAACCTTTATTACTGTTTAGGGAAGCATCATCTGACAAACAAACCATTGAAACATTGGTAAACCATTACTAAAACATCGGTATAACATCTGGTCTGACAAAAATGCTATACAAATGATAGTTAGATGATTACAGAATGATTGTCAAACGTTTTTTAAGTTCTTGCCAAAATAATTTATGGTCGAATGATTTTCAGACACACACATTTTTGTGATGTACCTCATAACCCCTCATCTACCTCTCCTTGACCTCGCTTGCCCATTTCTGCTCACTTTTTATTGCTCTGACATTTGGGATCCTCTTTCAGCTGGTAATCCGTAGGCAGACTCACAAAAGCGTTGGATCTCATCACAAGTAGAGATATACCACAGTGTCAGAGGTCCACTGGTAATCCCCGATTGATCCTATAGAAGGGTTACAGGCACATCGACCTGGGGGGTTATGGGCGCACGCACACGCTACACAAACAAGCCCTTTTATCCCAGTGGTTAGTGGCTGGGATTCTGACATGGTATCAGAGCGAAGGTCCCGGGTTCGAATCCCGGTGTCTGCACTTCGGGCATCCCAGTGCGAAGGGGGGTGTCAGAGGTTCACTGGTGATCCCCGATTGATCCTAGGGAAGGGTTACAAGCACGTCGGCCTGGGGGGTTATGGGCGCACTCACCCGCTACACAAACAAGCCCTTTTATCCCAGTGGTTAGTGGCTGGGATTCTGACATACAGAAGTGGGTGCGCAGGGCATGGCTTTCAGGGCTTTCCGAGACGCGGTCGATGTGATATGAGGAGGACATAGTGGGACTGTAGGAACCTCTGCCTTTTGTTCTTGTATTACGATCGTACCCCACGGAAAAACAAACAATAGGCCAACCAACGCACGCCATAACCAGCCAAAAGCAACCAGAAAACGAATGGGAAAACGCTCTATGCCGTCATGGGATCAACAGGGTGTGGATGTGCCGTCATGGGAGCCATGAGAAATGGTCATCATGGGAGCAAGGACCGGGACGAGAGCGATAGGGTGTGCCGTCATGGGGGAGATGAGAATGGTCATCACGGGAGTGGATGTGCCTCACGGCTATTCTGTGAGCAACTTGTCTGTTGAGGGGAGAGGCAAACAAGGGGATGAAGATCCAAGGGACAATCTGAAGGGGTGGAAAATCAATGGCGACGGAGCTCTTGGGGATAGGGTGAGAGAAACCTGGATTCACTGTCATGCTAGATCTTATTCCCGTCATCACAGAAATAAGTTTCACACAGCTGTTACAACAAAATCACACAAAAACAATGAAGTCAAAACGAGGGAGGTTTAAAGGGGAACTGATTACGCTTACAATCAGAGGAGACGAATTGATGCTCAAGCCAATCTATTAAAGGGTCAGAGCAAGCTCCGATTTAACCCCAAGCTGGCACTCACCATACAAAGTATTGAGGATGCGACGTAAGAGTGCCACTAGACCACTGTTGGAAGGTGAGCAGTTGAAAGGGACATAACAAATCGGGTGTGAGGGCGGGGAGAAAGAGAGGGGAGAGGGAGAGGGGGAGGGAGGAAGAGGGGGAGGGAGGAAGAGGGGGGGCGGGAGGGGGAGCGGGAGGGGGAGGGGGAGGGGGGGGAGAGGGGGAGGGGGAGAGGGGGAGAGGGGGAGAGGGGGAGAGAGGGAGAGGGGGAGGGAGGGAGAGAGGGAGAAAGAGGGAGAGGGGGAGGGGAGGGGGAGGGAGAGGGGGAGGGAGAGGGGGAGGGAGAGGGGGAGGGAGAGGGGGAGGGGGAGGGAGAGGGGGAGGGGGAGGGAGAGGGAGAGGGGGAGGGGGAGGGGGAGGGAGAGGGGGAGGGGGAGGGAGAGGGGGAGGGAGAGATGGAGGGAGAGGTGGAGGGAGAGGGGGAGGGAGAGGGGGAGGGGGAGGGGGAGGGGGAGGGGGAGGGGGGGGGTGAGGGGGAGGGGGGGGTTGGAGGGAGAGGGAGGGAGAGGGAGGGAGAGGGAGGGAGAGGGAGGGAGAGGGAGGGAGAGGGAGGGAGAGGGAGGGAGAGGGAGGGAGAGGGAGGGAGAGGGAGGGAGAGGGAGAGAGAGGGAGGGAGAGGGAGGGAGAGGGAGGGAGAGGGAGGGAGAGGGAGGGAGAGAGAGGGAGAGGGAGGGAGAGAGGGAGAGGTAGGGGGAGAGAGAGAGAGGGAGAGGGAGGAAGAGAGGGGGAGAGGGGGAGAGGGGGGAGAGGGGGAGAGGGAGAGAGAGGGAGAGAGACAAAGCAAGCAAATGATGGGTTAATTCGCATTGGTTCCTCAACAAGCAAACTTCAAACGCGTGTGAAACTTACCAACACAATTGAGCTGAGTAATCATGAACTGCGGGATGCCGGGTGAGCAAAGACAAGCCAGACTGTTTGTGGCCGGCGACATCCCGCAGTACGTAGCTCCCACAGCACAGTTCAACTGATTACACGTAACTGTGAAGGAGTTGGGGTGAAAGAACGTGGCAGACCAAGACACAAATAGTGGGACCAAGGGTGGGGAGATGTGGGACAATGACACTGCAACACACCAAACCAAGATAGAAGTGAAAAAAAAAAAAAAAAAAAAAAAAGGGATGCACAAGGAGGCGTGAGAAATGGATGCGCAGAGGGGAGAGGTGTGGAATGGACGTGAAACGAGGGGTAAGTGGGGTTCCAAGATTGAAGACAACAAGACACTTTACAAGGATGTTGGAAAAGGAGGGGTAGGGGGGTTTAAGATTAAAACGACAAGATACTTTCACGAGATATTGGGAAATGAGGAGTAGGGGGGTTCAAGATTGAACACATTAGAGTAGTGACACCATCCGCGCCAGAGGCAGCACAGCAGCACTTCAAGCTACCATCACCCACCTGCAGGTTGGCTGCTGATGCACGTCCTGCCATCCGGCTGCAGCACGTAACCACTTCTACACCAGCAGGTAGCCCCACCATTAACCATATAACACTCGCTGTTGGCATCACAATTCTGGATCTCACAGAGAGCTGTGTGGGGGGGGAGGCAGAAAAGAGGGGCGAGGCAGAAGAGAGGGGAGAGGCAGAAGAGAGGGGAGAGGCCGAAAAGAGGGGAGAGGACGAAAAGAGGGGAGAGGAGGGGTGGAGGGGAGGAGGAAAAGAGGGAGATGCAGAAAAGTGGGCAGAAGGATGGAGGGGAGAGGGAGAAAAGGGGGTAGAGCAGAGGGGTGGAGGGGAAACGCAGAAATGAGAGGAGAGGAGACATAAATTTAGGAGGAATCACAGCAGCACACAGAATAGTGCATAGAATTACAGAGACTAGAAGACAGCAGTTTCATCACGTACTCTTGCACGTGCCATCCGGCTGCATCACAAAACCATTGTAACAAACACAAGACGCCGCTCCAGTAGTGGCGTCCTTGCTGCAGTAGGTGAAGCCACTACAGGTCTTGCTCGCGCAGTTGTCTGGGCAGAGGGGGCGATGGGGGAGGGGAGTGAGGAGTGGAGGAAATGGGCGAGGATGGTGTAGGAGGGACGTGAACAAGGAGAGTGTAATGAAGAGGAGGGTGAGTAGAGACGTGCACTCAAAGGAGTGTGGGAAGGGTTGAAGGAAAAGAGGCCAAGCGAGGAAGGAATAATCAGCGACGTTCAAGGAGAAACTGAGATGGAGAGATGGAGGGAATGGGCGAAGGAAGGAGAGAGGAGGGATGGAGGGAGGAAGGAGAGATGGAAAACATCTATTGTGAAAGTTGATGCGTACCAGTGCAAATGTCATTCACCATCTGGAAGCCCGTGTTGCAAACACAGGATGCAACGCCTTGAGCATCCTTCAGACAATTAGTATTGGCACCATAGTTCTTGATGATGCACGTATCTGAAAAGAGGCATGGAGAGAAGCGATTAGAAGTTTATGGCATGATATAGAAACAGATGAGGATGGGATGGAGGGGCCAAGGGAGGGAGAGAGCGAGGGAGGGAGCGAGGGAGGGCGCGAAGGAGGGAGAGAGGGAGGGAAAGAGGGAGGGAGCGAAGGAGGGAGAGAGGGAGGGAAAGAGGGAGGGAGCGTGGGAGGGAGCGCACGAGGGAGGGAGCAAGGGAGGGAGCAAAGGAGGGAGCAAAGAGGGAGCAAAGGGAGGAAGCAAAGGAGGGAGCAAAGGAGGGAGCAAAGAGGGAGCAAAGGAGGAAGCAAAGGAGGGAGCAAAGGAGGGAGCAAAGGAGGGAGCAAAGGAAGGAGCAACGGAGCGAGAAAAGGAGGGAGCAACGGAGGTAGCAACAGAGGTAGCAACAGAGGTAGCAACAGAGGTAGCAACAGAGGTAGCGATGGAGGGAGCAACGGAGAAAGCAAAGGAGGGGGGGAAGGAGGGAGGGAAGGAGGGAGGGAAGGAGGAAGGAGAGGAGGGAGGGAAGGATGGTGGGAAGGAGGAGGGGAAGAAGGGAGGGAAGGAAGTAGGGAAAGAAGGGAGGAAGGAGGGAGGGAAGTCGGAGGGAAGGAAGGAGGGAGAGAACGAAGGAGGGAGGAAAGGAAGGAGGGAGAAAAGGAAGGAGGGGGGGAAGGAAGGAGGGAGGAAAGGAAGGAGGGACAGTGAATAGAGGCTAGTGGGAGTAAAGTAAACAATTAAACGGGTAATGGAAAGATGATTAATCGATTAACGATGTTCAAGGAGAAACTGAGGTGGAGGGGTGGAGGGAATGGGCGAAGGAAGGAGAGAGGAGGGATGGAGGGAGGAAGGAGAGATGGGAAACATCTATTGGGAAAGATGATGCGTACCAGTGCAAATACCGTTCACTATCTGGAAACCCGTTTTGCAAACACAGGATGCAATGCCTTGCGCGTCCTTCACACAATTAGCATTGGCACCACAATTCTTGACGACGCACGTATCTGAAAGGAGGCGTGGAGAGAAGCAATAAAAAGAGTACGGGAATGGGATGATTCACAGCACGTGATTCAGAGCAGCACTTTATAGCAAAAGCAGTCAGGACTGGTGTGCCTCTGCCACCAAGTACAGGCGCATCAGCATGGCGCATCAGCATGGCAGTTGGAATACTTAGCATGTCCAGGCACAATACGGCATCTCACAAGGCATGGCACATGGCACGACACATGGCATGGAACACCACGGTTCAGAATCTCGCAGATGTCTGAGTAGCACACAGCAGTTTCAGCACATACCAGTGCACGTCATGCCATCCGTCTGCAGCACGTAGCCAGTGTTACAATCACAGAAAGCACCGTTACTACTGCGGAAACATTGGCCATTCGCACTACAGTTCTTGACCACACAGGCATCTGCGTGGGGGGAGAGGCAGAAAAGACGGGAGAGGGGACACGAATTAAGAAGCAATCACAGAAGCACACAGAGTAGCACACAGCAGTTTCAGCACATACCAGTGCACGTTCTGCCATCCGGCTGCAGCACGTAGCCAGTGTTACAGTCACAGAAAGCCCCGTTACTACCACGAAAGCATTGGCCATTGGCACCACAGTTCTTGACCACACAGGGATCTGCGTGGGGGGAGAGGCAGAAACGAAGAGCGGAGAGGAGGGGTGGAAGGGACATGAATTTAGGAGCCGTCACAACAGCACACAGAGTAGCACACACAATCACATGAGTAGCACACAGCAGTTTCAGCACATACCAGTGCACGTCCTGCCATCCGGCTGCAGCACGTAGCCAGTGTTACAGTCACAGAAAGCCTCGTTACTACCACGAAAGCATTGGCCGTTGGCACCACAGTTCTTGACCACACAGGCATGTGCGTGGGGGGAGAGGCAGAAACGAAGAGCGGAGAGGAGGGGTGGAGGGGACATGAATTTAGGAGCCGTCAAAACAGCACACAGAGTAGCACACAGAATCACATAGACTAGCACACAGCAGTTTCATCACATACCAGTGCACGTCGTGCCATCCGCCTGCAGCACAAAGCCAGTGTCACAGACACAGGACGCCGCTCCAGTAGTTTCGTCCTTG
Source organism: Closterium sp. Naga37s-1 (assembly GCA_947471745.1). Lineage (NCBI taxonomy): Eukaryota > Viridiplantae > Streptophyta > Zygnematophyceae > Desmidiales > Closteriaceae > Closterium > Closterium sp. Naga37s-1. The sequence goes on from CANJKZ010000372.1 coordinate 842,891, forward strand.
ATGCACCGGCTGTTCACACCACAGCTCTGGATCACACAGTTGTCTAGGTGGGGGGGGTGATGGGTGAGGGGAGTGAGGAGTGGAGGAAATGGCCGAGAATGGTGTTGAAGGGACGTGAAGAAGCAGAGAGTAAGGAAGAGGAGTGTGAGTAGAGATGTGCACACAAGGAGCATGGGGAGGTTTGAGGGGATCAAGGCCAAGCGAGGGAGGAGTAAGCAGCAACGTTCGAGGGGATGGGGGAGGGAAGGAGGGAGCAAAGGGGGGAGATATAGACTGTGAATAGGGAGCTAGTGGGAGCAAAAGTGAAACGAGTAAATGACTGATCCGAAAGATGATGCGTACCAGTGCAAGTGCCTTGCACCATTTGGAAGCCCTTGTTGCAAACACAGGATGCAACGCCTTGAGCGTCCTTCACACAACCAGCATTGGCACCACAGTTTTTGATGACGCATGTATCTGAGAGGAGGCATAAAGAGAAGTGATTAGATAAGTATGGCACGAAAGCAAAACAGATGAGAATGGGATGGGGGAGGGAGGGAGGGAGGGAGGGAGGGAGGGAGGGAGTGGAGGTTGGGAAGGAGAGAAGGCGGGAAGGGAATGCAAGAGAGGAGGGAAGGAGAGAGGGAGATGCAATGTGAATAGAGCGCTAGTGAGACTATACATTCATTTGAAAAAGTCAACGCACACACCCTTGCACACGTTGTGTTGCACAGCACAGCACAGCACAGCACACCTTGAAAGACTTCATGGAGACATGCAATCTACCTTGTTTGTTGGACAGCTACAGCAGCACGCACCAATGCATGTGGAACCGTCGGGCTGCAGAGCAAAGCCAACGTTGCAAACGCAAGACGCCACTCCAGCAATGTCCTTGATGCACCTGCCGTTGACGCCACACTTCTTGAGTACACATGTGTCTGGCCGAGTGGAGAGCAGGGGGTAACGAGTGGGGTGAGAGGGAAAATACTAAGGGAGAGGCACTTGATTCACAGCAGCACTCAATTGATAAGCAAAAGCAGTGCGAAAATAGTGTGTCTCTGTCATCAAGTACTGGCGTGAAGCAGCATGGCACTTGCAAATACTTAGCACGTTGAAGCACAAGACGACACAACCCATGGCATGGCACATGGAAGGGCACATGGCATAGCTCATGGCATAGCCCATCCATCTCACAAGGCATGCCACTTACCAGTGCACGTCCTTCCATCCGCCTGCAGTTCAAAGCCAGTGTCACACACACAGGACGCCGCTCCAGTAATTCTGTCCTTGTTGCACTGGCTGTTCAGACCACAGCTCTGGACCTTGCAGGTGTCTGTGTGGGGGAGAGCAACGGGGGAGGGGAATGAGGAGTGGGGAAATGGACAAGCATGGTGTGGAAGGGACGTGAACAAGGAGAGAGTAATGAAAAGAAGTTTGAGTAGAGACGTGCACACAAGGAGTGTGAGTAGAGATGTGCAAACGAGGAGTATGGGAAGTTTTGAGTGGAAAGAGGCAAAGCGAGGGAGGTGTAAGCAGCGTCGTTCAAGTGGAGATTGAGACTAAAGAAGGGAATGGGGGATGGAAGGAGAGAAGGAGGCAGGGAAGGAGGGAGGAGGGAGGAGGGAGGAGGGAGAGAGGGAGAGATTGACTGTGAACAGATGGCTCGTTGGAGCGAAGCGACAATGGATCCGCAGCTTATTGGGAAGATAATGCGTACCAATACAAAGGCCTTTCACCATCTGGAAGCCCGTGTTGCAAGCACAGGATGCAACGCCTTGAGCGTCCTTCACACAAGCAGCATTGGCACCACAGTTCTTGATGACGCACGTATCTGAAAGGTGGCATGGAGAGAAGTGATTAGAAGAGTATGGCACGAAATAAATACAGATGAGAATGGGAGTGGGAAGGAGGGAGGAGAAGAGGAGGGAGTGGACGGAGGGAATGAGGCAGGGAGGGGGGATGCAAGAGGGGGAGAGAAGACTGGAAAGGAGGGAAGGAGACTGAAACCAGGGTCACACACACAGGACGCCACTCGTGCAGCACGAAACCATCAGGCCCCCACACAGTTCTGAGATGCCATCAGAGGGTATGGCATGGCGCATACCGGTGCATGTGATGCCATCAGGCTGCAGCACGAAGCCAGTGTCACACACACAGGACGCCGCTCTTGCAGCGCTCTTGGCGCACTTGGCGTTACCACCGCACTTCTTGAGTACACACGTGTCTGCCAAGGGAAGGGAAGAAGGCATAGTGAGTGGAGAGGGTAAGCCATAGTGAGTGAAGGAACGAACCGGGAGCGTATTCATGCATGTATGAGTGTAAAGGGTGGAAAGTCGGAGAGTTGTGAGTGGCAAGGGCATTCTTGAGTCAGCAACTATGTTGTCTTATCACCGGTGAAAGAGGTTAGGAACCGCATGCATTTCGTGATAGTGACAAATAGCCTCGGGATAGAGCAGGCAGCGGGAGCTACATGTCTCTCGCTAGTCACACATCAGCAACTCCACACCAACCATAGCGTGTCTTGCCGTGATCACACGTCAGCACATCGCACCAGTGCATGTATTCTTGTCAGCCTGCAGCACGAAGCCAGTGTTGCACACGCAGGACGCCACTCCAGCACTGTCCTTGATGCACTTGCCGTTGCTGCCACACGCTTTGAGTGCGCATTTGTCTGGAAAAGGAGGGTAATGGGGAGGGACTTGGGCGAGTGAGGGGAGATTAAGAACAGATGACGCAAAATTTCCGCTTACATGACAAGCCTCGGTCTGAAGTCGATGAAGCTTTAACAGGACTCGCCACCAGCAGCACTCGCCAGCAGCGGCACTCACTCACCAACACAGCCGGTGGGGGTCATGGAGAATCCAGCGTTGCAGACACAGCTGGCATCGCCCCTGCCCTTCACGCAGACCGAATTGGCGCCACACTTTTTTTGCACACACGGGTCTGGTGGACAGAGAACAGAGAGGAACGGAGAGGAAAGGAAGTGAGAGGCCCATGGGCTGGGTTAAGAAAACGGGAGATGGCAGTACGATGGGTCAAACAGCATTGATTCCCCAACAAGCAAATCTCAAACGCGTGGAACAAACTTACCAACACAGCCTGCTAACCGTGCGAGATACGGTGTGACGGAGCCGCAATACCAGCCTGGGAAGGAATTGGGGTGGAAAGAACGTGGCAGAGTGAGACACGAAGAGTGGGACACGAAGAGTGGGACCAGGGGTGGGTGGGTGGATGTACAAAGAAACATACGCACGTTTCAGCATACGACCAAAGTGGACAGAGAGTCCGTCATACCCTTGGAGGGATTGAGGGCAAGGAGACGGGCAAGGAGACGGGCAAGGAGACGGGCAAGGGTGTGGAATCTAGGCTTCTGGCTTACTGGGGGCGGCGTTGCTTGCAGCCGGCAGGCGAGTCGCAGCAGCCCTGGGCGCACAGGCTGAGAGCGGATGGGGGAGAGGGGTGGGGGAAGGCAGGGTGGGGGAAGGAGGGCGGAGGGAAAGAATGGAAGGAGAATGGGATGAGAAGTGAAGGAGGGGAGGGCTCAAGGGAAGGTGGTGGATGACATCAGCAGGTGTTGCTAGTGGCTGGCCGGCAGGCGAACGGCAGTATTGGGGGCACCCGTGGAGCGGAAGTGGAAAGGAAAAAAAGGGGTAAGAGGGCGAAAGGGGGAAATGGGGAAGGGGGGAAACCCTGATAGCAGAGTCAAGAGCATGAGAGCATATCGGAGAGCATGAGAGCATACCGGAGAGTATGAGAGCATACCGTAGAGCATGAGAGCATACCGGAGAGCATGAGAGCATACCGGAGAGCGTGAGAGCAGCCAGTGCAGCGAGCAGGAGGCCCAAGATCCGCGTCAAAGCCACGCCGTGCGAAGCCATGACGCTGATGACGCTGGTGACGCTGACGCGCAGCAGTCAACAGGCAGAAGCCAGCAGCAATCAACAGGTGGGGCGAGAAGGGCTGGAAGTACCGGCGGCAGCAGTGCTGCTGGCAGAGGTGACGCGCAGATGAGAGACGATGAGTCTCCGAGGGCTCAGTCGTGGCCTGTATTGGAAGTAAGAGCCGTATGATGTGACGGACATAATACTGACGTCCCCCACTCCCCTCGGCTCCGAGCAGAGAGGATCCTCTCCACTCCCCCCGCCCGCGCCCTCGCCCGCCGCCAAGGAGTGGGAGGCGGGAGGAGAGAAGAGATGAGTTTCCCCCTCCAATGGTGGGACGCGCTGGTCTATCATGGTGAGGCGAATTGCTCTTGACACATGGCACGGGTCGAGAGAGAGGGAGGGGGAGGGGATGGAGGTGAGGAGGGGGAAAGGGGGGGGGGCTGCGCCCCTGGGAGAAAGGGAGGCGGGAGCGGGCACGAGGCGTTATCTGAGGCACAGCGGAGGCACGCAACCCTTTCGGTAAGCCATGCGCAGGCGTTACACGGGATAGGGGGAAACTGCTGCGTCGCAGGTGCGTGAAATTAGTGGTTGTGCGTTGCATTGTTTCTGTTTGTGGTGACGCATGCGCCACATCGCTCGTCATCGGCCAACAACTCATGTGTTTCTGCGAGTTTGCCAGCAATCACCTGCCTGCCGGGTGGGGGGGGCTCTGCCTGCCTCGCCGCGCCGGGTAGTACAGGCGACACATCCCCCACTCAATTTGTCGGAAATTAGCGTGACAGAAGATGCGATGCTGCGTCATTGGCTCCGTATATTTCCTATCACCATCGACCACAACCTCAGAGGTTGGCGCATTCGCACACGGGGAACAACGGTTTGCAAACAGTGAATCATGTTGTCGTTCGCCCCGAGGAACAAGGCATTCGCCGTGAATGTAAGACTTTCAAGCACAGTAAAACATGGCCAAGATAACTTGTGGAGTGGACGTGGCTCCAGAGGAAGAAGAGACGGTGGATATTGACGGCCGTACGGTTTTGGAACGTAGGAGAACAGCTGGCAGGTCACAGAGGGGCCGACGCTCTCAGAGAGGCATGGTACACCCTCTTTCTCGCCAGACTGACATTGGCCATATTGACGGACCGGCTGTACTGACATCAATGCGTCCAGAATGGTCCCAGAACATACCATATAAGCACATTTTCCGCACTCAACCGTACGCAAACGCACGTTTCCTTCCATAAAACGTTGTGTACCGTTCCTCTGGAGTGCATTTGCCCGCCACCTACCTGCCGTTCGGTTGCAAGCACCAGATCGCTAAGGTCCAAGGAACAGTACGCTAGGGTCCAAGCAACAGTACGCACTGTAGCCAGTGCTTCCCATTGTCAGTCTGGCGCGAGAGAGGGTGTACAGTACAGCCATGGGAATTCACAGACTGAGGGAGGTTCCTTCTAGGTTTCAGCCAATACATCTCACTCGGTAGCGCGGTAGCGCTACCGTTTCGCCACCGACGCTACAGGGTGAGTCAGCATTCTGCCCGCGGGCAGAAAAAACTAAAACCCATCTGGACTGCATGCAACTCGGGAGCCTCAACCCTAAAATTTTAGGGTTGATGCCTCCCGAGGTGCATGCGTGCCATCTGGGGTTTTTTTTTTTTTTTTCTTGCCCGCTGACTCATTGCTCTGCCTGCTGACGCAGGCAGTGCAATATATTACCCAATGGGACCTAGTCAAGGCCCTACACCTATTGCCTCACTTCACTCATCCAAACTTTTAAAGAACAATGAAATGAAACCTAACTAAGGGCGACGTCAGGTTGTACAAGAATTAAGTATACGCAGATTCAGTTACCAGATAACGCAAGTGTAACCACAGTTATTGTCGCCTTTTGGACGCGATCAAATCAGGGGCATGAAATTTGAGATGATTTGGTTTCGGGTCGATTCGTCTTGGGCACGAAATAACTATGTGCGCCAATGCGCACAAGAGTACTTTGCGATGCTAAGTGCCCGACTTTCTCTATTCCAACAGTGCGCGAAGCATTTGCGGATAATAGGCGATTGTGGGAGAGCCTGGGCGCAGAGTTGCACGATCAGAGAGTAAAGTGCGAGTTTTGCATGTACGGACTTGCTGGAAACCGGATACTGGAATTCGGAGAACGGTATGCTTGGAAAGCAGCAATAGGCTTGGTATCCAGTAACGAAAGGAAAGTAATTGATTAATTGATAGATTACAACAGATACAACATGAACCTTATAGAGAAGCATAGTGACGTGCGAGAACGTTCTACGTGAACGTTGTTCATGACGAACGTTGTTCAAGAAGAACGTGCAAGCACCTACTCTAGTATGCGGTTCCAGATTGGCACCGCGAGGTAAAAACGCCATCAGGTGAAAATACCGTCAGGTGCATTTTCTACCTAACCGGAGTAGTTGCGCAGGTGCTCTCAACAGACAGCTGCACATACTCATTTGTGCAATGTCGTCACTTCCCTCTCTGATCGTGCATATCCGGTCCACCACCAAATTCGAGGGCGAATTCGCGGGTGTTCACCACGTAGTCAATGCAGCGGTCCAGCTCCCTCCAGTGCTGGTCACTGCGAATCGTCAACCCCGAGCCCAACTTGCTGCATGCGTACGCAATGTCGGGACGGGTCGTGGTCGCGGCAAACTGGAGCGAACCCACTTTCTGGAGATACTCTTCCTCTTCACGCGCTTGGTATTCTTCGTTGTCAAATGTCAACTCGGTGTACGCGTCGACCGAGATAGGCGTTTTTGGGCGGCGACCTGTCCGCTCTTCGTCCACAAAGCGGCAACGCAGCTTGTCCACGTATGCGCTTTGGTGCAGCCACAGCTTGCGCGCAGACCTGTCCCGTACTATCTCCAGCCCCAAATACTTCTGCACGGGAGTGATTTCCCGCAGCTCGAATGCGTTTTGCAGAAGCTCACTGAGGTCCTTCAGCATCTCGAGGCTGCTACTTGCGGCGAGCAAATCGTCAACGTACACCAGCAGCCAGCAACCGACTCCATCAGCACCGAACTTGAAGTAGAGCGCTTCGTCAACCTGACTCTTGTTCCACCCGCCGCCAATGAGTACGATGTCGAGCGCCGAATACCACAGCAGTGGACTTTGTTTGAGTTCGTACAAGCTCTTCAGAAGCTTGCACACACGAGATGTACCGTCGTTGAAGTACGCCGGCTGCTCTATGTACAGAACTCGGTCCAATTTGCTCTACATGTATGCGTTTTTCATGTCCAACTGCATGACGTGCAGATCGAGTACCGCGTTGATGGAGAGGAAAATGCGTAGCGTAACGTAGCTGCCGACCGGTGAATACGTCTCATCATAATCCGCACCATAGATCTGCGTAAACCCCTTCACGACGAGACGTGCCTTTTCGCGGGCGACCGTGTCGTGGCATTGACGCCGCGCGGTCATGGCACCAGCTCCCATGTTCCGTTGGCGAGAAGGCTGCGCATCTCTTCCTCCATTGCTGCCTTCACCGCCTTCCCCTTCCAGCTTGCTAGCACTTCCTTAATGGTCATCGTGGAGATATCCCACCGGCGTTCAGGGTCAGCGTGTATGTCGGGATCCAGTTCCGGCAGTGTGGTATCCGCATTTGCATCATCGAGAAGCGGGTTAGTGAATACCGGGCACACATCGGCCGATTTCTTTGGAGGCACACCAAAGTTGGAGCGGGTGGAGTGCCGTGTCGGCAGCTTGACTTCCACCGCATCGCTCGAAGAACTGTTTCCACACGACTCCCCTGCAGCTTCACCGATGACCTCCACAACGTCGCTCGACGTGCTGTCGCTGATCAGCTCCCCTGTCAACTGCTCCCCTGTCACCTTCTCCCCTGTGACCTGCTTCCCTGCCTGTTTCTGCATACCAGGTGCGCCGTTCTCAGAAGATGTGGCAGGTCGGCCGTCGACGATGCCGATGCGCGGCGCCAAAGGTAGCGCGTCATGTCTCCCCTTATTGTCGTCGGCCGACGTGGACGGGGTGTCGGCGGTGGGACGAGAGAGGGTTTTTGCAGCCGGTAGCAGAGAGGAGATGTCGGTAGGCAAGGAGGACGTTGACGGTTTGGTGACCGGCACCACACGTGGGTATACCGGTGGGAGGGTAGAGCTTGGGATGGACGTGGGGACGTGCGGAGGTGCAGGTGCTGAAGCCGGAGCATCAAGCTGATCATCAATCTCCTCAGCGAGAAGACCCAGTGAAGGAGCGGAGACCGCCGAAGTGGATACCTTGTGGACACTTCCTGGCGTGCGCTCGGCTTTCCAGTTATCCAGTGACTCGGTTTCGTAAAATATCACCTCCACAGTGGTGACGATGCGGTTTGCAGCGAGATCCAGCACCTCCCAGCCTTTGCTCGCGGGAGAAGCGCCAAGATGAAGACCCTAGCTCGCCTTCGGCGCAAGCTTCCTACCGCGCTGATGTTGCGGGACCATGTATTGCACCATGCAACCCCACACCCGGGCCATGGTGAGGTTCGGCTTTGTCTTGTACATCAGCGTATACGGTGTTGCTCCCAAAGGCAGAGAAGCGCGCTCAATGCTGTTGCGCACCCACACAGCTTGGCGAAGTGCGAGGTCCCACCAGTGGTGTGGCACATTCATATGCAGGAGCATCGTCCTCACCGCCTCGACAATTGTGCGCATTTCGCGTTCAGCCATACCATTCTGCTGCGGGGTATACGGACATGTCAGATCGTGGACAATGCCGCGCTTGTCAAGGAAGGCGGTGAAACCGCCACCCAAAAACTCCCCTCCACGGTCCGAACGAATCATCTTCACCGTTAGCTCGCTTTGCCGTTCCACCATCGTCAGCCACTTTTCAAAGTTCTCCAAAGCGTCACTCTTCCGCGTGAGAGGATACGTCCACACGAAGCGCATTTTGCGATCCTTCAGGAGAAGAAAGTAGCGACTTCCGTCCTTTGCAGCAACTCGAAAGGGTCCGCAGACGTCGATGTGCACAATGTCTAATGCATTTTCGGGTTCAGAATATTGGTCGGGGAAGGTATGCCAAACCAGCTTCCCGCCAACGCAAGAAACGCACACCAGGTCCACGCCAGACGATGATGTGATCTCCAATCCGGCTGCCGTGCCATGTGCAGCCGTGCGTTTTATCGTATCGATGCCTGCGTGCGCGAGTCGTGCATGCCAAATGTCCGCCGACGACTTCGTAGACGTTGCAATCGTCCGCAACGCGACTGTCTCCGTCGGTGGCGGCGACGGCTGCGACGAATATGGGCGGAGGTCGGTGCAGAGAACGCGGCCAGAGTGGCGCGCGCGACCGAGAACAGCTCCCTCAGCAGATACGAGAAGCGTTTCGTCGCCGGTGTCCTGAAACTGCACACCACTGTCTTTTAGCTGTCCAGCTGACAGCAAATTTGCCTGTACGCCAGGCACATACAGCACATCGAGAATAAGAACCTTCGTGCCCGCTGCCCCTTGAATGGCAATTGTGCCGCGCCCCTGCACGGGCTGAATGCCACCGTTGAATCCACGCACATGGTGAACGTCGCCTTCCGCATTCATCTCCACGAATGCCTCACGCGTCCCCATGAGGTGATGAGAACAGCCACTGTCGAGGAGGACCACGGTCGGATTTGCTTGCACAGCTGCAGCGACCGCCTAAAAGTCCTCGCCAGCTTCTGGAGCCAAAGAAATGGTCGGTTCTGCGGATGCGTCCGTCACCACGCCGACCATTGAACACGACGGTTGCCCGTCGTGGTGCACATCGTCAGTTGGAGCCTCCTTTGCACCCTTTCCGCGTGATGTTCCAGCATCCGACGGCTGCTTGTCCTTGGAATCCGAGTGCTGGTTGTCCTTGCGGTAGGCGGTTTCGCGCCGAGGTTGACGGTTTTGCGATCGTCCTCGTGGAGCTTCCTGACCGTCGCCAGCCTCCTTGTTGACGCGATCGGGGCACTGGTTTGTGAAGTGGTCGGGATCTCCACACACGAAGCAGTGTCGTTGAGAGTTGCGCTTTCCGCCACCAGAACGCTCGTCACTCTTGGTTGTCTTTGCGGTTGACTTGTTTGTCGCTGTCGCCTCCTCCGCGCGATTTCGCCCACTTCTGTTGCTGCCGCTGCTGCTTCGATGCGACATAGTTGACTTGAGGGAGAAGCTGCTCCTTGCGCCGCTCGGATTCAAGTGTGAACTCCTCTTCAATGATGTAGCTCGAAAGCGTATCCTCGTCGAGCTCTTCCCGTACACCTGGGAATTTCACCATGCGTCGAAGGAGATTGTAGCTTGCAGGCAGACCTTTGATGACATGCGTGACATACAAAGACATTGAGTACTCCACGCCAGCCATACGCAGATCTGCTAGAATTTGTTGTGCGCGATTGCAGTATGCGGTTGCGCTTTCGTGCTCCCCCATCTCCAGATTTGTCAACTTTTGCTCCTGCTGGCCAATGTAAAGGTCATCCGTTGCCTTGTAGGTCTTCATAATGAATTGCCAAGCTTGAAAACCAGCGTCCACCCGGAGACGGCATGGCTTCAATGCAACTTGGACGACCGGCGAGCAACACCTTGAGATGACCATAAACGTCAACAGCTGTGCGGAATGAAACTGTGGGCGCCGCTCAGCGTCATCTTCAGGCGGCACCTCCACCATGCCGTCAACGAACTTCTTCAGCTGCGCAATCTCCAACTGCGGTTCAATAGACTCGACCCACGTTGTCAAGTCATGACGCCCTTCAAGCAGTTTTAGCATGACGATCTTGTTGGGTAAGAACTTGAAGTATCCGTATTCCGGAGCGATTCCACCATCTCGTACCGTTGACGCATTTGCCATCCACGAGGGTCCGCCACCACTTGGTCGTGCAAGGTTGCGACGACCGTGCGCGTCACTATGCGCACTCGCTGCAGCGGCTGATCGAAGGACTTGCGCTTGCGTTCCACCGATGCTTGCGGTGTGCACTCGGACGGCCCCTCGCATTTCACCGCGCGTCACTCTTGCGCCTTCATTGCCATCGATGTTGACGTTTTCGCCTTCAGCACGGGGAGAAGCGGACTCAATTTCCGCCTCAGCGTGAGGAGGTGGGTGATCGCGAGCCCATTTCGCACGAGCTCCTTCGATCATCAGCTCCAGATCCGCGTCGCTGATTTCGCCACGACTGTGGCGCTCCCGCAAAGCATCGACCTGCGCCTCCAGGTCCATGACTTCCGTAGCGGCGCCCTTGCCAACCATACGGAATCGATGTGGCTGCCGGCCCAAGGTTGACAACTTCGTCAATCGTATTTGAGGCTATCTGAAGTTCGCGTATGCATCCACGCTCACCGCACCATTCGGAGAATAGGCCATTGTGGGAGAGCCTAGGCGCAGAGTTGCACGATAAGAGAGTAAAGTGCGAGTTTTGCGTGTACGGACTTGCTGGAAATCGGATACTGGAATTCGGAGAACGGTATGCCTGGTATGCAGCAATAGGCTTGGTATCCAGTAACGAAAGGAAAGTAATTGATTAATTGATAGATTACAACAGATACTACATGAACCTTATAGAGAAGCATAATGACGTGCGAGAACGTTCTACGAGAACGTTGTTCAAGAAGAACGTGCAAGCACCTACTCTAGTATGCGATTCCAGGTTGGCACCGCCAGGTGAAAACGCCATCAGGTGAAAATACCGTCAGGTGCATTTTCTACCTGCCCGGAGTAGTTGCGCAGGTGCTCGCAACAGACAGGTGCACATACTCATTTGTGCAATGTTGTCACTTCCCTCCAATTCGGTTAAGTGTTGAACAGTGCATACCGAATGCACTATTGGAGTGTACTCGGCGAATACCGAAGCGCCGGTATGCGGTATGCGAAACCTCGCATAGGGCTGCTACACGCGGAACCAGGCGCGTGTAGGGCTTCACCTTAACAGCATTTGCCCTGAGAGCCCGCGATAATAGTGTAACAAATGTTATAGTACCATCTGGGCACTGTTCTGGGGGGGTGGTGTCCCGCGCAGTGTATTGTGGACATCGGTGTCCACCAAGCGAAGACACCTCGTCAATGAATTTCTAGTGCCGCACAACGTAAATGAACTACACAAAAAAAACGAACTGTACAACCTGACGTCGCCCTAACTATTCGCCTTTCTCCACCGAAATCGCCGCGGGCAGGAAGGGGCCACAAGAAGGCAACTGTGAGAATCCTCCTTTCCTTACGTAATTGAAATATTGTACAGCATACGGAGATTCGTGGATCTTGTCTGGGTTGCATCCGCAACTGTAGATGTGCTGCAATGCAGTTATTTTGTGTCCGGCCCACCAGGTGGTTCCATTGATCAGACTAATCGAAGGGGATGTACTTAGAGCGTATTCCTATCTTCGTATCAAGCGAACCTCATATCAAGCTCACACTGAAAAATCCCCTAAACCCAAAACCTCTCGCTACTTTTACCAGGCAAAATGTACAATATTGATACAAGGTGGCCTCATATGAGGTCGTAGGAATACGCTCTTAGGGTACTAAATCAAAAATCAGTGATAAGTGACGCTATATGCAATTAGGTGTATAAACCAATTGGCACATCTGTCGTATTCTTGCTCACAACTCCTGACTACACCTTAGTACCTAAAATTCGTTCCCTTTATTCGCACACAAATGAATAAATCTGGGTAAAGGAGTCTACAAAGTATTTTTTTACATCTTCCGACGTCGGAGGCTCGACGTCAAATGACGTCAAGAGCGGCACTTTGAACGCAATGTCGGCGACGAACGTGCCCAAAAAAAATTACGGATGTAAAATTGTTTCGCATATGACAAATGCTAGCCATTTTAATTGAATAATTCAATTGAAGTATTTTCACGAGTTAGCAATGTTATCTTGTCTACATTATTCATGTGTCCAAAATAACCATTGCATTACCAAACGGATTTTTTTGTGTAGTATGGGCACGTCATCATTGATAAGATGTGCTCAATCTATCTCAATTAGACCGTTTCTTGCCTGTAATTACTGTGTGGTTCCGTACAGAATTAAATTGATGTCGTCATCAGTTTTTTAAGCATACACTGAACGAAATAATTGTTCACATGTTCATGTTTCAAGACATGAACGGGCATTAGTGGCCATGGTGATTAAGCCTTAATAACTGGACCAAATGAGGTTAAAGCCCGAATGGTTGTACATCTAAACAAGCTGCATGTTGGCCATAAACTCGGTTAAACAATTAGCGAGAATAGAAATAGGCAAATACTAGCATAAGGACAATTTTTTACAATTACAGTCACACAAGCAAACCAAGCAGAATCTAGTACTTGGTACAGCGACCCTTGGCCTTGAGCACAGCCCGCACACGCCTAGGCATGCTGTCGATCAGCTCACTGCACCAAGCCGCAGGGATTTTCTCCCATTCCACTTGTACTCTGTCCCATAGCTCGAGAATGCCTGCAGGGGGGCGGGGGTAAGCAAGCAGCTGCTTCTTCAAGTAAACCCATAGATGTTCTATGGGGTTGAGGTCCGGACTAGATGCTGGCCATGGGAGCACAGAGTACGGCTGCTCGGCTAGGTAAGTTTTGACCATCTTGCATGTATGCTTTGGGTCATTGTCATGCTGGAACACAACGGTCTCGGGATCCAACTCGTAATGCTCAATAGTCTGCTGCAGCTCGTCTTGCAGGATTGAATGGTACAACTCGCCGTTCATTCTTCCCTCTATCTTGCACATGAAACCCGCGACGTTATATGTGATGCACCCCCAAATCATGATGGAGCCGCCGCCATGTTTGACGGTCTGTTTCACATGGTGCGGCTCCATGTGACAGTCCTCCCTAATCCAGGCCCAACTACGGCCGTCGCTACTAAATCGGCAGATCTTCGTTTCGTAGCTCCAAACCACGCGTTTCCAGTCATCGATTGTCCAGTGCTGATGGTCCTTGGCCCACTGCCTGCGGTCCTTGACATTTTTCGCGGATAATCTAGGCTTCGACCGCTTTTCTATCGCCCTAACTCTGTGCCGCTTGAGAGTGTTTCGCACGGTGGCGCCCGTGACACTGATGCCGTGCGAAGAGGATATCATTCCCGCTGCGGCCTCGGCGGATTTCGATTCACCCGACACTATCAACCTTATAACTATCCTCTCTGGTAACTTGCGCGGCCGACCAGGTTTCGCCGCGGACGGCACTAGATCGTCGAACGTTTTCGGACCGAGGTGGCGGAGGAGCTCGTCATGGACGGCAGACTTCGAAACTCCCAACTCTTAAGCGATTTGGCGGTAACTACGCCCCACCGCAATTCGCTGCATGATGCGCTTCTGTTTCTCCTCGCTAAGGCGCTTCATGCTGCGGGGGTGTTAGCGCTACTCGTAGATCGTAGTATCCGCCCGTAATGTCCTCTGTACCTAACTAGTCTAGATCTAACAGCGCACGAAATAAGTCGCGGGACATTTCGGAAAGATTTGTCCGTGTGGTGTGTCGAGAGGGAAGAGCTGACTCGTTTACGCCTGAGGTTTTTTTGGGCCTATAGGTAGCCTACACAAACTCGTAACAGTCAATCGCGAACCCTGTATGCAATATGTTTATAACAAAACTTGTTTAGGGTACCATTGGGTGCAAGTTATCGTACATTTCGAATGCATAAGGACAATAACTTCGTTTAGTGTACTTTTAATACCTGAAAGTATTAAAACATATGAAACTCTATTTATCTAGGCTGTAGTGGGGTTAGCCTTTAGGGGTACAAACTCTTTCTCGCCACCTTGCTTGTACCCCACTCTCTCAACCCTAATGCATCATTCCTTACTATCTTAACATGGTATTAAGAGCAGTTAGGTCCTTTAAGACCGTTTTTTTCTTAGAACGTAGGGTTACCACTACCTCTTCCGCTGCCTGTATCGCGCACCTATGGGGTGCCTCTTCGCTGCTTGTCACGCGCCCCTAGGGCACGTCATTTTTTTTTCCGAATTGCGCACCTATCGAGCGCCTCGTTCCCTGCCCCGCGCGCGCCCCGTACTAAGCCCGAATCGCGCCCCGTAAGTTGCCTAGCGCGCGCCCCGTCTGCTGCCACGAGCGCGCCCTGTTACCTGCCCAAAGCGCGCCCCATTTACTGCCCGTAGCGCGCCCCATTTACTGCCGCTTGCTTACCTTCACACTCGACTCCGGCACGTATTGCTGCTTCTTCCGCGACCGCACCACAGTCACACTGCTTACTGCACTTGTCCCTGTCACCCTAGCCGACCCCTCCTCTGGTCCTGTCGTTGCACGTAGTTCCACTGTTCTTCCGTGTCCGGCAGCCCCCTTCGGCTCTCTCACAGGTTTCCACCTCCCCTCGTTCACTACGAACTTGGTGAGTGCCGCTCACCTCCAGGATATGATGGTCACGATCACCTTTCCTGGGGGCGGGCGTGTGGCGATCTATACGGACTTGGCGACTGGGAACCACCTCGCCACGTTCACGCATAGGCCTGGGTCTGGTCTGTACACACTACACACTGAGTTCGCTCACGTCGCTGCGTCAGGACAGGTAGCTGCGTCTTGCCAGTGTCGGATACTCATGGACCCGTCTCTCCTTTGGCACCACCGTCTTGGTCACCCCTCCCTGCAGCGTCTACATCGCATGTACTCGAGTTTCATAGTCTCTGGTCTCCCACGGTCCCTACCCCCGCTCCCACTATCGCTTGCGCCGCCGTGTCTTCCTTGTGTCGAGGGACGGCAGCGCGCCGCTCCACACTCCTCCTCGTTCCCTGCACATGGACGTGTGGGGCCCAGCCCCCGTCCCTGGACTGGGCCAGGAACGCTATTTCTTGCTGGTCGTCGATGACTACACGCGCTACACCACGGTGCTTCCCTTGCGGCGCAAGGGCGACGTCCGTCTTGTGCTGATCCCTTGGATCCGCGCCATTCATCACCAGCTGAGCGCTCGGTTTCGGTCTGACCTACCGGTCCTGCGTCTGCATTCTGATTGTGGAGGTGAGTTTTCCTCCAGTCTACTTGAGGACTTTTGTCGTGAGGAGGGCATCACCCAGTCATTCACGCCTCCGGCCTCTCCACAGCAGAATGGGATCGCTGAGCGCCGCATTGGCTTGGTCATCGAGGTTGCTCGCACCTCCATGATCCATGCGGTTGCTCCCCATTTTCTGTGGTCGTTTGCGGTCCGATACGCCACACATCAGCTCAACCTCTGGCCCCGTGTCTCCGAGCTAGGGACCTCGCCTTCATTGCGTTGGACGGGGGAAGTTGGCGATGCGTCGGCGTTTCAGGTCTGGGGTTCGATGTCCCTTGTCCGCAATACCACCGCGGACAAGCTCTCTTCTCGCACTATTCGCCGCGTCTTCCTTGGCTTTCCCACCAACGCGCTTGGCTGGCAATTTTATCACCCAGCCACACGTCGCGTCCTATCCTCCCAGGACGTCACCTTTGACGAGTCGGTCCCCTACTACCGTCTCCTCCCCTACGTGTCTTCTCCTGTCCCCCCGCCGCCCCTCTTCCTGGTTCCAGGTTACTCCCCGGTAGACCCCCACCCCCCCTCATATCCAGCTCCCTCAGGTGTGTCTCAGGTCATACCACCCCCCTTGGTTGAGCCTTTGGAGGTCTCCTCTGGCTCGGTTGAGGGGGGTGACCCTGCTGCTGACGACACTACGGCCTCTCGCCGCTCCCCGCGCATGGCGATCCCTCCTGGCTTTCCGCCTCGGCCGTCTTCACCGCCTCTGCTGCCTGTCGCCGTGGACTTCGGTGCTGCTGGAGGTGTAGGTTCTGGGGGTGCTGAGCCTGGGAGTGCTGCCTCTGAGGGTGATGAGCATGGGGGTGGACAGCCGCAACTGTCGCGTCCGCAGACAACTCTCTCGCCACAGCATCTGCGTGAGTGGGTAGTCGGACGCCGTTCTGACTCTGGGAGTGCTGGTTCTGGGGGTGCTGAGCGTGGGGATGGACAGCCGCAGCCATCCCGTCCGCAGGCGACTCTGTCACCGCAGCAGTTGCGTAAGTGGGTAGTCGGACACCCTACTGACTCTGGGAGTGCTGAGCATGGGGGTGCTGCCTGCGAAGAGTCCCTCTACAACGGTAGTGATCTAGACTACGGGGGTTGGCTCGAACTATAAGGAGTGATCGTAGCTTTGCTTAGCTCCTTAGTGCTTGCACATTTACGGGAGAAATCGGCAAGAGTTTCCACTAGCAAAGTCAAAAATTACAGAATGGTTGAACAAGCAATGACAGCATTGACTACATCAGGCACCTAGCAACTCTCCAGCTAGCCTGGTTGACCGCCAGCACTGCATGGTCGACCGCCTGCCAGCGTTGCGTAGTGGAGCCGCGCCAGCACTGCAGAATGGTGACCTGCCAACACTGCAGGTCGACGGCGTGCCAACGTTGCAGGAGAGCGGCTGTCCAGTGTTGCCCCGTAGAAGACAGCAGTGCGCACGCTTGCAGGTGCGCGCAGACGATTGGCCCGACTTGCCTCGTTGTGCATCCGTCGGCTGTTGTCTGCGCCTGACGAGCCACATCGACTTCGGGATACCAGCCCGAAGTCGCCTTCGCCATCGCGACCTCGACGACGTTTGCATGCCTCCGCAGAACTCGTCGAGCAGGTTACCCGGTCGACCTGGTCGATCAACAAGTGCTCTGGTCGACCACTAGTGCCTTTGGTCGACCACCAGGTGCTTCTGGTCGACCACTGTTGAGTGATGCTATCATTCGCATTCACGTCTGTCTGCCTCCCATCATATGTTCGTGCATTGCATGCATGGTGTGAGCGTGTGCAAGAATTTGTGATTCGTGTGGTTTTGGATTCCCTGAGTGTGTGTGAATGATGTTTTGTTTGAGTAGATATTTTAAATGACTCCTCTGCTCAAGTGCTTCCCGTCGAGCCAAGTATCGCTTCAATTGGAGCACGAACAAGAAAGTTACGAACGTTTGAAGTTCGTATGCTTTTGATATTTGGTTGTGGTGACTATGGGAAGTTGTGGGGTTGACTCCATAAGGGGTATAGACTTTTGGGGGTTGGGAAATTCGTCAACATCACTGTAGATGCTGCCAAGTGGTTGGTAGGAGCCAAACCAGGTTGGCAAGTGTGGCCAAGTTGGGTAAGGTGGATGGCATGGGTTGGGAAAGTGACAAAAGTAAAAAGTGGGGTTGCCATAGGGAGGGGATTTGATATGCTTATGGGGTTTTCTTGGTTGGGACTCCCTAGGGACCTTCCCTCTCGTCCTTCTCTTCCCTCCTACCTGGTTTATTGCGACTCTATCATCCTTGTGTGTCAATCTTTTGAGACTCTTGTGATTGAGTTAAGTTTCTGTGGCAGCATACCCCCTAGTGTGCCGAAAATCATAACTCAAGATTTACTCCATCTTTTGATACGATTCAAATTGGAAGAGATAGCCACGGTCAAGGGCTATAATATACTCGATTTTGAGACATTGATAAGAGTGCGTTTTTTGGCAACGGCGTTTCTTGTGAAGTCGACAAATCTGTCCAGAAAGTTAGTCCAACGATTTTGAGAAATTTAGGCCCCTAATCTTCATAGGCTCCGCCCTTAGTCTCTAACAACCACCAGGTGCCTCTGGTCGACCACAGCTCCTATCGAGCTACCCCCTGGTCGACGGACCCCTTCCGTCGACCAGAACTGTCAGCTGTTGTCGCCGAGCTCCCCTCGTCAACCGCTGCTCACTTGTCAGGTCGACGGACTGCTCCGTCGACCTCCCGGTCGAACTGCTCCTCCTGGTCGACGGCCCACCCGTCGCCCAGCCCAGTCAACTGCAGCTGTCGAGCTCCCTGGTCGACAGCACCACCACAGTGGTCCCCTGCAGCCCGTCGAAGCCCGTCGCCAGTGTACGAGCGGTTGCTTTTCCGTGCATTCGACCAAGTTGTCGGCGTTGCCCAAGCGAGGGCGGAGCCAACACTCCACTCCCGTTAACACTCCCCTGCCGCACTCATGCATGGGCCTCCAGCCCACACAGCAGTACTCCACGGAGAAAACTCGTCCTCGGCGTGCACCCCACACACAGCACGCCGTCACCGCACCAGCAGTGCAGAAGGGCACGGCACCTACTGCTGCACATCATCGTCGCCGTCGCCGACGTCGGCCAAAAGAACTTGGCCGATGGTGACAGAGCACCGGTTGGAGGCCGGAAATTGCAGCGCCTTCGTCAGGAAATCGGCCAGCTGCTCGGTGGTCGAAATGTACTTCAGCACGAACTTCCTGCGCCTCACCATGTGCTGCAGCCAGGCATAGCATCACTCCATGTGCTTGAGGTTGCCCGTCAGCCCCAAGCCCTCTGCGACCGTGATTGCCGACTTGTTGTCCACGCGGAGGATGGTCGGCTTCCCCGCATTGAGCAGCTTGAATTCTGCAAGGAGGAAGCGAAGTCGACGCCCTTCCTTGCCGGCATCCGTGGCCGCGACGTACTCCAACTCGGTCGAGGAGAGCGTCGCGCACTTGATGCGCTGGCTCGACCAAGAGACCGCGGCCCCTCTGAAGACGAACACATAGCCACCCGTGCTCGTCCCGGTCTGCTTGTCGCCCACATCGTCGGCATCCACGTAGCTGATCAGCTTCAACGACTTTGGTCCACCGCCGAACTCTAGGGTGGTGTCGCGGGTGTCGGCGAGGTAGGCGAGGCAGCGGTCGACCTCGCGCCAATGCTGGTCGCTCCTCACCGTGAGGCCGCTCCCCAGCTTGCTGCAGGCGAACGCGATGTCCGGCCTCGTCGTCGTCACCGCGAACTATAGCGAGCCGACCTTCTACCGGTACTCCTCCTCGCGCTCCTGCGAATCCTCGTTGAATGTCAGCTCGGCGTAGGCGTCGACCAAGTCCGGCGTCTTCGGGATGCGCCCGGTCCGCTCCTCGTCAATGAAGCGCCTGCGCAGCTTGTCGGCGTAGTTTTGTTGGTGCAGCCACAGCTTCCTGGCTGGCCTGTCGCGCACGATCTCCAGCCCGAGGTACTTCTCGACCGGCGAGAACTCACGCAGCTCGAAGGCGGCCTCGAGCAGCTCCTTCAGCTCCTTCAGCATCGCGGTGCTGCTGTTGGCGGCGAGAAGGTCGTCGATGTAGACTAGCACCCAGCAGGTCACACCGTCGTCGCCGACCTTGAAGTAGAGCGCCTCGTCGACCTGGCTCTTCTTCCAGCCGGTACCCAGCAGCACTCTGTCGAGAGCTCTGTACCACAGCAGCAGCGACTGCTTCAGCCCGTACAGGCTCTTCAGCAGCTTGCACACTTGGCCGGTCCCGTCGTCGAAGTAGTCCGACTGGTACATGTACATCACCCGGTCGAGCTTACTCTGCAGGAAAGCATTCTTCATGTCGAGCTGCATCAGGTTGAGGTCGAGGACGGCAACGATGCTGAGGAAGATCCTCAGCGTGACGTAGCTGCTCACCGGCGAGTACGTCTCGTCGTAGTCGGCGCCATACACATGCGTGAAGCCCTTCACACCAGCCTCGCCTTCTCGCACTCGATGGTGTCGTCGATGCGGTACTTGGTCGTCAGCACGCACCGGTTCTTCATTATGTTGACTTCGCTCCGGCGTTCGACCAGCTCCCATGTGCCGTTGCTGAAAAGGCTGCGGATCTCCTCGTCCATGGCGGCCTTCACTGTCAGATTTATATGACATAGCTACTGTAGGCTATAGTGGGGTAGCACATATAGGGTACAGTTGTCTAGGGTTTGCATTTGTACCCAACTTTCCCTTAGTCAATTCATTAACGTTCAGTTTCTCATGGTATCGAGCAGGTTCCCCTGTGGGAACTGTTCCTAGGGCCCACCACCTTTTTTTCCTGCCCGGAAAGCGCTCTACACTGCCCGAGTCGCGCTCCCCTCTCTCGACCCTGTCGCGCCGCCTTAGCGGCCCCGTCGCGTCGCGCTTGCGGCCCCGTCGCGTCGCCCTTGCGGCCCCTTCACGTCGCGCCGCCCTAGCGGCCGCGTCGCGCCGCCCTCGCGGCCCCGATCCGCCGCCCTCGCGGCTCCGTCGCGTCGCGCCGCCCTCGCGGCCCTTTCACGCCGCCCTCGCGGCCCTTTCTAGCCGCCCTCGCGGCCTCTTCAAGCCGCCCTCGCGACCCCCCCCCTCCTAGCCGCCCTAGCGGCCCCGTCGCCTACCCCTGCGGCCCCGGCGCCGCCCTTCCCTGCCTCGGCGCCGCCTCTGCTGGCCCCGTCGCCTACCCCTGCGGCCCCGGAGCTGCCCTTCCCGGCCCCGGCGCCGCCTCTACTGGCCCCGACGCCGCTCCACCCGGCCCCGACGCCGCTCCACCCGGCCCCGCCGCCGCTCCACCCGGCCCCGCCGCCGTCCCCACGCGGCCCCGCCGTCACCACCGAGCCGCCGGCGCCGCCGAGCTGCTGCCGAGCCGCCCGATCCACCCGAGCCGCCCGAGCCGCCGCGCCACCTGAGCCGCCCGAGCCACCGGGTCGCCGAGCCGCCGAGCTGCAGTTGCTGCCGAGCCGCCGTACCGCCGAGCCGCCCGAGCCGCCCGAACCGCCGAGTCGCCGAGCCGCAGTTGCTGCCGAGCCGCCGTACCGCCGAGCCGCCCGAGCCGCCCGAGCCGCCCGAGCCGCCGAGTTGCCGAGCCGCCGAGCCGTCGAGCCGCCGAGCCGCCCTGTCCGGTAAGAGCAGCGCCTCTGTCACTGCACTGCCCTTACCCTACTGTTCGCGCTGCTAGTCTACTGCTGTCATGGCTACCCCTAGTGTCCTCGCTTTTGACGCTGAGGGTCGGGCCATTGACTTTGACGTCTGGGTAGATGACCTGCAGCTTTTCCTACAGTGCGATAGGGCAGACGGTCTCTCCCTCTTTGCCCTCACCTCTGGTGCCTCTCCTGCCCCTGCTGCTGATGCCGACGCCACTGTTCGCTCACAGTGGGCCACACGCGATGCTGCTGCACGTCTTGCTGTGCGTCGCCACCTGCCTACCTCTGAGCGTGCGCACTTTAGCCAGTACAAGAGTGCTCAGACCTTGTACGACGCTGTAGTTGCGCGCTACTCCTCCCCTGCCACTGCTGCACTGAGCCGCCTCATGCTACCGTACCTCTTCCCTGACCTTGCTGCCTTTCCCACAGTCGCTGACCTCATTACGCACCTCCGCACTAGTGACACTCGCTACCGCGCTGCGCTTCCTGCTGAGTTCTGCGCCAAGAACCCCCCCCCCCCATGTACATCACCCTCTACTACATAGTCACCCGGCTCCCTGACTCCCTTCGCGTAGTCAGGGACCACTTCCTCTCAGTTTGCCCCACCACTCTCACCGTTGACCTCCTCGAGAAGGCCCTCCTAGCAGCAGAGAAGAGCATAGTCGCTGTAGGAGCCTCTCGTGGTGACCCTCGCACCCCCGTCTTTGAGGGGTGTTCCCCATCCCCCCTTTTGCCCTCTGTTGCCTCTGCTGCTGCGGCCGACCTCGTTGGTTTCGAGTCGGTCGGCGCTGCGTCTGCCCCGAGCGGGAGACGCCGCACCGGCAAGGGCAAGGGGGGCAAGGGTGCTGGAGGGGCTGGCGGGGGTGGCGGAGGTGGCGGTGGAGGCAGTGGAGGGGGTGGGGGTGGTGGTGGGAGTGGTGGCGGGGGTGGAGGTGTCGGTGGCGGCAGTGGAGGCGGAGGCGGCGGCGGCGGTGGCGGTGGGAGCGGAGGTGGTGGAGGTGGCGGCGGTGGAGGAGGCGGCGGCGGAGGAGGTGGAGCTGGTCAGGGTGGCACTGCGCAGAGGGTCGGCTCCGGTGGTGGTCAGCGCCAGCAGCAGCAGCAGCAGCAGCAGCAGCAGCAGCGCACTCGTGACATCCCCCTCCCTCAGCAGCTCCGTGAGTGGTACGCTGCACACCAGCGGGGTGGGGGTACTGGTCCGTGCACCTACGTCCTACGCACCGGCGACCGCGCGGGTGAGCAGTGCGGGGGTGCGCACTCCACCCAGCGCTGCTTTGGCCGCCTGACGGACGCTTGGCGTCACCAGTTCCCTGAGGCCACTGAGATCCCCCGCTGGGGCGAGCTGTCTAGGGCGGGTGTAGCTGTCTTTGACCTTGACTTTGATGCTATTCTTGCTGCCATGTATGCTGTGACTATTAGTGATGAGGGTGACTGTTACCGGTGTTTTCCGCCCGACCCGGGCATTGAGACTGCTGCTCTAGGTACTGGTGAGGCTGCTGCTCTAGGTGCTAGCGAGGCTGCTGCTCTAGGTGCTAGTGCGTCTGCTCCCTCAGGTGCTGGTGAGTCTGCTCTCTCAGGTACTGCGTCGGCTTCGGCCTCCCACACCTTCACCCTTGACTCGGGGGCTTCTCGCTCCTTCTTTCGAGACCGCACCACACTCACGCCGCTTGGCCGGCCAGTTGCAGTCTCTCTGGCAGACCCCTCTGGGGGTCCTGTCCTTGCTCACTTCTCCACTGTCCTCCCGTGTCCGGCGGCCCCCTCTGGCACCCTGTCTGGTCTTTACCTCCCCTCGTTCTCTACGAACTTGGTGAGTGGTGCTGACCTACAGGATGCGGGGGTTCACCAGTTCACTCCTGCGAGTCAGCGGGTGACCCACTGCACGGACGCTCGGACAGGCCGACACCTGGCCACGTTTACACGTCGGCCGGGGTCGAGCCTGTACACACTGACCACTGCGTCTCCTCCAGTCACTGCGTCTGGTCAGGTAGCTGCGTCGGGTCAGGTGTTTGCTGCAGCGTCCAGGTCTGGTCCTGAGTCTGCCCACTGTTCGTGTCGCCTCCTGTCTCACGAGACTCTCCTCTGGCACCACCGCCTTGGTCACCCCTCCCTGCTTCGTCTCCGAGGCATGGCCTCCCGTGTCCTTCTCTCTGGTCTTCCCCGGTCTCTCCCTCCCCTTCCTCCGGGGCCTGGCCCTACCTGCGTCCCCTGTGTCGAGGGGCGGCAGCGGGCTGCCCCTCACTCCTCCCAGTTTCCTCCGACAGAGGCCCCACTGCAAACGCTTCACATGGACGTGTGGGGCCCGGCCCGCGTTTGTGGACAGGGTCACGAGCGCTACTTCCTGCTGGTGGTTGACGACTACTCGCGTTACACCACAGTCTTCCCCTTGCGCAGCAAGGGTGATGTCACTGAGGTGTTGATCGACTGGATCCGCGCAGCTCGTCTCCAGCTCAGGCAGAGCTTCGGCTCGGACTTTCCTGTTCTGCGTCTGCACTCTGACAGAGGTGGAGAGTTCTCCTCTGGCCTTCTGCGAGCCTACTGTCGTGCACGAGGCATCCGCCAGACCTTCACGCTTCCGGACTCTCCACAGCAAAATGGGATTGCTGAGCGCCGCATTGGCATGGTCATGGACGTCGCCCGTACGTCCATGATGCATGCGGCTGCCCCCCATTTTCTGTGGCCGTTTGCGGTTTGGTACGCGGCGCATCAGATCAACCTTCACCCCAGGGTCTCCATGCCGGAGACCTCCCCAGCTTTGCTGTGGACGGGGAAGGTTGGCGATGCGTCTGCGTTCCGTGTCTGGGGATCTCGGGCGTTTGTCCGCGACTTGTCTGCGGACAAGCTGTCCCCTCGTGCTGCTCCTTGCGTCTTCCTTGGCTTCCCCCCTGATGCGCCAGGGTGGCAGTTCTACCACCCCACCTCTCGCCGTGTTCTGTCCTCCCAGGACGTCACGTTTGACGAGTCGGTCCCCTACTACCGCCTCTTCCCCTACCGCACTCCGTCCCTCCCCCCGCCACCGCTCTTCCTTGTGCCAGGTCCCCCCCCGGTAGACCCCCTCCCCCCTCAGGGTCCTGCCCCTTCAGGTGTGTCCCAGGTAGACGCAGTCGAGCCTGTCGAGGTTACTGGAGACTCTGGTGCTGCTGGGGGTGCTGAGCCTGGGGGTGCTACTACTGGGGGTGCTGAGCCTGGGGGTGCTGAGCCTAGGGGTGCTACGCCTGGGGGTGCTGAGCCTGGGGGTGCTACGCCTGGAGGTGCTGAGCCTGGGGGTGCGGAGCCTGAGGGAGCTGGGCCTGCTCGTGTGGCGTCTGGCGGTGCTGAGCCTGGAGGTTCTCCGGGTGCTTCGTCTCGGCGGGAGCCACTCTCTCCACAGGAGCTGCGCGAGTGGTTTGCCCGGCGCTGGAGGCGTGCTGCTGGAGCTGGAGGTTCTTCGGCTGCTGAGGGTGCTGGTGCCGCGGGTCCCGGAGGTGCTCGTACTGGGAGTACTGGAGCTGCTGGGCCTGCGGGTACGACTGGAGCTGGAGCTGCTGAGGGTGTTGGCGCTGAGGCTACTGCTGTCGGTACTGGAGGCGGTCCTGCTGGGGGTGCTACTGGTGCTGCTGGAGGTACTGGAGCTGGAGGTGCTGCTGGCGCTGGTGCTGCCGCTGGGGGTACTGGTGCTGTCCCTGCTGTGTCTGGAGTCGCCGCGCGGCCTCGGCCGTACTTCGTTACGCTCCTTCAGCAGGTTCTTGGTCTCCCGCCTTCTGCTGGTCCTCCTCCTCCCTTAGAGTGTCCACAGCGTGTCCCGTCACAGTTACAGTTACAGCCGGCCTCCCCACTGCCCGCTCCTTCTCCCTACACTGGTCCTACTGGAGGTCTTGCTGAGCGTCGTGAGCCTGCGTCTCGCCCTGCGTCGCCTGTCCGTCCTGCTCGCACTAGTGGTCGTGGTTCGCGTCAGCGTCCTCCTCCTGTCCCTGGCACGCACCGGATGTCTCTGCGTCCGTCCACTGCTCCTCTGCGTGCCCCTTTGCCTTCTCCTCCTGAGTCCTCTCTTCCTGCTCTTCCCGACCCGGAGTCGGACTCTCTTCGTGCTGCCAGTCCTACTGTCACGCGTCTCCTTGCTACTGTCGTCACCGACCCTTCCTTTGAGTCCACTGCTGCGTCTACCCTAGTTGCTGAGCTCGTCGACTTTGCTGCTCGCTGTCGTCTAGACTACGCTGCTAGTCTTGTCGATGAGTCTGAGTCTGTCTGTCCTCCGTCCGTCGGGGGTGAGTGTGCCCTTGGCACGGACGTCCTTGAGGACAGGCAGGAGGAGTTCCAGTGTTTGGCTGCTGCTTCACCTCATCTCGTGTCCGTACTGCTTACCCCTGAGGGAGACCCGGATGCACTTGACATCCCGACTCCGCGCTCTTACGCGGAGGCGATAGAGGGTCCCTACTCCTCTCAGTGGCAGGCAGCTATGGACACAGAGATGGCTTCCTGGAAGTCCACAGGCACCTACGTTGACGAGGTTCCCCCGCCTGGGGCGAACATCGTCAGTGGCATGTGGATTTTCAGGGTGAAGCGGCCGCCGGGTTCTCCGCCTGTCTTCAAGGCGCGTTACGTGGCTCGTGGCTTCAGTCAGCGGCAGGGATTTGACTACTTTCAGACCTTCTCTCCCACCCCGAAGATGACCACTCTTCGGGTACTGCTGCACATAGCTGCTCACCGCGACTACGAGCTGCACTCTCTTGACTTCAGCACTGCTTTCTTGCAGGGCAGCCTGCACGAGGAGATCTGGCTGCGTCTCCCACCTGGCTTCACTGGGTCTTTTCCTCCTGGCACCCAGTGGAGCCTCCGGCGGCCAGTCTACGGTCTCCGCCAGGCACCGCGTGAGTGGCACGACACACTGAGGACTACACTTGCGGCTCTTGGGTTTGCTCTCTCTACTCCCGACCCGTCGCTGTTTCTGCGCACCGACACTTCTTTGCCGCCGTTCTACATCCTCGTGTACGTCGACGACTTGGTCTTTGCCACAGCTGACACTGCTGGACTCGCCCACGTGAAGTCCGAGCTGCAGAAGAGACACACGTGCACAGACCTGGGTGAACTGCGCAGCTACCTTGGCTTGCAGATCACCCGGAACAGAGCACGCCGCACCATTACCCTGACTCAGTCACACATGGTGCAGCAGGTCCTTCAGCGCTTCGGCTTCACGTACTCCTCGCCTCAGGCCACTCCTCTGCCTACTCGCCACTCGCTCTCAGCTCTGCCTTCGGATGAGTCCGTAGAGTCGAGTGGCCCGTACCCAGAGCTTGTTGGCTGCCTCATGTACCTGATGACCTGCACACGACCTGACCTTGCATACCCTCTTAGCATTCTCGCACGCTATGTTGCTCCTGGGAGACACAGACCGGAGCACATGGCTGCAGCGAAGAGGGTGTTGCGCTACTTGTGCAGCACGTCGGGCATGGGGCTTGTGCTTGGAGGGCAGAGTCCAGTGGTCCTCACTGGGCACGCAGACGCTTCTTGGGCTGACGACCAGGCTACGCAGCGGTCGTCACAGGGTTACACCTTCAGCCTTGGTTCCGGCTCTGTTTCGTGGCGGGCTACCCGCTCGTCTTCTGTTCTCGGCTCCAGTTGTGAGGCTGAGATCTACGCCAGGGCCATGTCTGCACAGGAGCTTCGCTGACTCACCTACCCGCTGACTGACCTCGGAGAGCCGCCTCGTTCTCCTCCAGTGCTGTACGTAGACAACAAGGCCATGCTGGCCTTGTGTCGAGAGCAGAGACTGGAGCACAGAACGAAGCACATTGCTCTCCGCTACTTCCTTGCTCGTGAGCTACAGCAGCGTGGTCAGCTGCGGCTTGCGTACGTGGCCTCTGAGGCCAACACTGCTGATATCTTCACCAAGGCACTTGCGCCTTGTGATCATCAGCGCTTCTGTACTCAGCTGGGTCTTGTGCCTACCTTGCCTCACTTGCTCACCCCTTGACCTTGTTTGTACTGTTGCATATATATATACACCTGCTCTTGCTTGTCTAGCCTTATATATATATGTAATCCTGCATGTGAACTGGCCTTGTGGCCTTGAACTTGTGCTCGGAATGTGTGGTGATTTTGTGATCCACCCTGAGCTTGCTTTGCTTTGCTTGACTGGTCTTGTGACCCCTTGTTCTCCCCCACTTTGCCTATGGGGGTGTGTCAGATTTATATGACATAGCTACTGTAGGCTATAGTGGGGTAGCACATATAGGGTACAGTTGTCTAGGGTTTGCATTTGTACCCAACTTTCCCTTAGTCAATTCATTCTCGTTCAGTTTCTCATTCACCGCCTCGCCCTTCCAGCTCGCCAGCGCCTCCTTCACCGTCATCGTCGCGATGTCCCAGCGGTGCTCGGGGTCGGCGTGCACGTCGGGGTCGAGCTCCGGCAGGTCGACGTCGACTTCAGCGTCGTCGAGCAGCATGGTGAAGGCAACCGGTGGGAGGCAGGTGTGGAAGCTCAGCCGATCTGGCGGCTTACGAGTTCGACCGGTGCGTCGCAGCACTGGCTTCTCGACTGGGACTTCCACCACGTCACTGTCGGTGAACTCTTCTCCGGCCGACAGTTCCCCGTCCTCGTCGACGACCTCATCGTCGACCAGCTGCTTCGCCAGCGATGGACCTTCGACCGGCTGCTCACCTCCTGCTGACTTCGACAGCTCCCCTGTCGATCGCCCCATCTGCTGCTCCCCTGGCGATT
Organism: Closterium sp. Naga37s-1; assembly: GCA_947471745.1. NCBI lineage: Eukaryota > Viridiplantae > Streptophyta > Zygnematophyceae > Desmidiales > Closteriaceae > Closterium > Closterium sp. Naga37s-1. The sequence goes on from CANJKZ010000372.1 coordinate 870,984, forward strand.
GCACCCCTGCTGCTGCCTCTTATTCGACCACCTCCCCTGTCTGCTGCTCCCCTGTCGTCGACAGCTTCACGTCCTTGTCGACGAGCTTGGAGCCTTGTCGGCTGCCGGCGATGCCACTGGCCGGTGCCACAGGCAATGCCTCAATGCTCCCCTCATCGCCGGTGGCCGACACAGGTGTCGATGCAGATTGATCATTGACGGGGTGGGGAGGAGCAAGAGCAGGGGGCAGAGGGAGGACTTCCGCGACGTCCTCATCAGCAGGCTCGTCGACCTCGGCGAGCAGCGGGACCGTCGCCATCGAGGTGTCCGTTGGCGGGTGTGCTTGCGTTCGCCCCGACGCCAGCCCATACTTCACCTTCCACATCTCCAGCAACAACGTCTCGTAGAAGATCACCTCGACCGACATAACCACCTTGTTGTCAGTCAAGTCCAGCACCTCCCTGCCCTTACTCGCCGGCGACACGCCCAGGTGAAGCTCCCAGCGGGCCTTCGGCGCCAACTTCCCACCGCGCTGCTGCTCGGGGACCATAAACTGCACCATGCAGCCCCACACCCGCGCGAGCGTGAGGTCTGGCTTCTTCCCGGTCAGCAGCTGGTACGGCGTCATCCGCGGCGGCGTCGTCGACCGCTCCAAGCAGTTTCGCACCCAAACGGCTTGTCGTAGAGCAAGGTGCCACCGGTGGTGCTGCACGCCCATGTGCAACAACATCGTCCGCACCGACTCGACGACCGTCCGCATTTCCCGCTCCGCCATGCCATTCTGCTGCGGAGTGTAGGGGCACGTTAGGTCGTGGACGATGCCGTTCCCATCGACGAAGTTGGTTAACTCTTTCCCGAGGAACTCCCCTCCTCGGTCTGAGCGGTGCATTAGCATCGACCTCTTCGTCTACCGCTCTACTAGCACCAGCCACTTCTCGAATTCCCGCAGCACGTCGCTCTTCTTAGCAACTAGCATTGCCCACACAAACCGAGTGTGGCGATCCTTCAGCAGCAGAAAGTACAAGCTGCCATCCTTGGCAGCCACCCAAAATGGCCCGCACAAGTCAGTGTGCACGACAGCCAGTGCCTCCTTGGCGTCCGAGCCCTTGTCGGGGAAGGTGTGCCGTGCCAGCTTTCCTCCGACACACGAGACACACAGCGGGTCTGCTCCGGTCGACGGCTTGATGTCGAGCCCAGTAGCAACTTCATGCTTCGCCGAGCTCTTGGTCGTGTCGACGCCGACGTGCGCGAGCCTCACATGCAACCGGTCAGGGGTCAACTTCGTCGCCGAGACGATCGTCCGCAGAGCCACAACCTCGGTCGATGGCGACCGCGTCGAGCGGGGGCGAGGGTCGGTGCAGAGGACTCGTCCGGCGTAGCGTGCTCGACCTAGCACCTCCCTGGTGGCGGCGACGAGCAGCATCTCGTCGCCGTCGCCCTGCAGCTGCACTCCGCTCTCCTTCAGCTGGCCAGTAGATAGCATGTTCGCCTGTACGCTCAGAACGTAGAGCACGTCGAGGATGAGCACCCGCTTCCCAGCCTCCCCTTGCAGAGCGACAGTTCCACGACCCTCGACAAGCTGCAACGCTCCATTGAAGCCGCGCACATGCTTCACGCAGTCGCTCGGCGCCATGTCGACGAAGACCGCCTTCGTCCCCATCAGGTGGTGGGAGCACCCGCTGTCAAGCAGCACCACCATCGGGTTGGCCTACACAGCTGCCACCACCGCGGGGAAGTCCTCGCCAGCCTCCGGCGCCAGCGAGACCGTCGGCTCCACTACGCCGACCATCGAGCACGAGGCCTCCCGATGCCTCGGCCCTTGCCGCCGGAGCTGTTGACGTCCTCATCGACGACGTCTTCTTCGACGTCTGCTTCTCCTTGCGCGGCTTTGCATCTCTACGTGGGCGACGACTGGTCGATTGACCGCGACCTCCCTTGGTGTCGTCTGCGTCGCTGTCGTTGCGTTCGGGGCATTTGTAGGAGAGATGGTCGGGGTCGTGGCAGATCCAACACTCCCGCCGTCGACCGCCGCCTCCTCGACCCTTGTCCCGTGTCAACCGCTTCTCGTCGATGTCCTTCGTCGACCGCCCATCTCCGCTACCACCTCCGCACTACTTCCCACGCTGCTCCTGCTGACGATTCGTCTTCGTCGGTGCAGCGTAGCTTGCCAGCGGAAGGAGCTCCGTGGGCTGCTTTGCCTCCTGCATCGCCTCCTCTTGGAGGATGTAGCTGGTGAGGGAGTCCTCGTCGAGGGACTCACGTGTGCCAGGCACCATCGTCATCCCCTTTATGAGGTTGTAGCTGCGCGGCAGTCCCTTGAGGACGTGTCCCTTGAGGACGTGGGTGATGTAGGACGCCGTCGAGTATTCGGCGCCCGCCATCTGCATCTCAGCCATGTATTGTCGAGCACGGCTGCAGTAGTCCGTCGCCGACTCCTGCTCGCCCATTCGAATGTGTGTCATCTTCTCCTCCAGCTGCCCGATGTACAGGTCGTCCTTCACCTGCTAGGTCGACAGGATGAAGTGCCATGCTTGGTGGCCAGCATCCAGTCGCTCTCGACAGCTCTTGAGCGCTAGCTGAACCACCGGCGAGTAGCACCTCGAGATGATTATGAAGGTGAGCACGTGAGTCGCACGAAACTCCCCGCGCAGCTCGACATCTTCCACGGGCGGAATTGGCACGGTGCCGTCGGCGAAGCCCTTCAGTCCGGCGACCTCCAGCTGAAGTTCTATCGACTCCCTCTAGGGGATGAGGTCCCGTCGACCTTGCACCGGTGTGACGGTGATCCGGTCCGGCGAGAATTTGAAGTAGCCATACGCCGGTGCAATCCCGCCCGCCGTCACGTGCGTCGTCGCCGAGAGCCCTCCACCGCTTCGTAGAGGAGATCGACGTCGGCACACGAGCTGCCTGCAGCCGCCGTCGACCGCTGCACTCGTGCCTGAATCCCCTCGACGCCACCGTCGACCATGATCACCCCTCTCTGCTTTGTGCCTTCGCTGCCGCTGACTCGTGCACCGCTGTCGACCTCATCGTCAACGCCACCTTCGTTTCACACCGGTCGAGGAGATGCAAGACGGGAAGAGTGTTCTGTCGCCCACTGCGCCCGGATGCCCAACTCGGCGATCGCCCAGGGGATCGTCCCGTACTCGCCAACCTCATGGCGTTTCCTCGCATCAGCCAAACGTGCCTCCAAGGTGTCCGCTACGCCCGCATTAGCTACGGGGTCGACCATGGCAACTAACGTGGCTACCAGCCTACGAACGACTTAGTAGGTGCAAAAGTCGGCTCTTATCTGAAGGTCACGTGTTCGGTCCACGCTCACCGCACCATGCGGAGAGTCACTCTTCAACGGTAGTGAGCTAGACTACGGGGGTTGGCACTAACTATTAGGAGTGATCGTGGCTTTGCTTAGCTCCTCAGTGCTTGCACATTCACGGGAGAAATCGGCAAGAGTTTCCACTAGCAAAGTCAAAAATTACAGAATGGTTGAACAAGCAATGACAGCATTGACTACATCAGGCACCTAGCAACTCTGCAGCTAGCCTGGTCGACCGCCAGCACTGCATGGTCGAACGCCTGCCAGCGTTGGCGTAGAGGAGCCGCGCCAGCACTGCAGAATGGCGACCTGCCAACACTGCAGGTCGACGGCGTGCCAACGTTGCAGGAGAGCGGCTGTCCAGTGTTGCCCCGTAGAAGACAGCAGTGCGCACGCTTGCAGGTGCGCGCAGACGATTGGCCCGACTTGCCTCATTGTGCATCCGTCGGCTGTTGTCTGCGCCTGACGAGCCACATCGACTTCGGGATACCAGCCCGAAGTCGCCTTCGCCATCGCGACCTCGACGACGTTTGCATGCCTCCGCAGAACTCGTCGAGCAGGTTACCCGGTCGACCTGGTCGATCAACAAGTGCTCTGGTCGACCACTAGTGCCTTGGTCGACCACCAGGTGCTTCTAGTTGACCACCAGTGCCTTTGGTCGACCACCAGGTGCTTCTGGTCGACCACCAGGTGCCTCTGGTCGACCAGAGCTCCTGTCGAGCTACCCCCTGGTCGACGGACCACTTCCGTCAACCAGAACTGTCAGCTGTTGTCGCGGAGCTCCCCTCGTCGACCGCTGCTCACTTGTCAGGTTGACGGACTGCTCTGTCGACCTCCCGGTCGAACTGCTCCTCCTGTTCGATGGCCCACCCGTCGCCCAGCTCAGTCAGCTGCAGCTGTCGAGCTCCCTAGTCGACAGCACCACCACAGCGGTCCCCTTCAGCTCGAAGAAGCCCGTTGAGTAGCTCTCCCACTGTGTACGGTCGGCTGCTTTTCCCGTGCATCCGACCAAGTTGTCAGCGTTGCCCAAGCAAGGGCGGGGCCAACACTCCACTCCCGTTAACACTGCCACTAGAGGTACTGGAGCCACAGGTATTGGTGATGGCGGTCCTGGCGACACTGGCACTGGAGGTGCTGGTATTGGCGGAGCTGGAGGTACTGGAGCTGGAGGTACTAGAGCTAGCGGTACTGGAGCTGGAGGTACTAGAGCTGGAGTTACTGGAGCTCGAGGTACTCGAGCTAGGGGTACTGGAGCTGGCGGCACTGGAGGTTCTGGTAAGCAGCAGCCGTTCACGCTTCGCCACCTTCTCAATCTCCCACCTGCGGCTACCGAGTTCCCTGTCGCTGATACTACTCCTCCTTTCCTGTTTCCACCGCCTGACCCATCTCAGGCACCGTTGTCTACTGACTCTCCTCTCCCTGTTCCTTCGCGCTCCTCCCTGTTGCCCGAGTCCCTGACCGTGCGTCGAAAGCCTGAGTCTCGTGCTTCCTCTTCTGCTATCTCGCCTGTTCGTGCTCGTACCTCTCGTGCTCGCCGTATTCACCCTCTTCCTGTTCCCAGTGAGCAAACCATGTCACTTCGTCCTTCCTCTGTTGCTCAACGTCCTGTTCTGCCGTCTCCTCCAGCGTCCTCTCTGCCTGACGTTCCTGACCCTGAGTCTGACCTTGCTCGTGCTGCCAGTCCTACTGTCACGCGTGTTCTAGCTACACTTGTCACTGATCCTACTTTTGAGTCTGCTGCTGCGGCTGCCTCAGTCACTGCGCTTGTGGAGTTGCTGTTGCGTGTCGTCTCGACTACTTCGCGAGTCTTATCACTGAGTCTGAGTCTAACTGTCCTCCTTCCGTCAGGGGTGAGTGTGCCCTTGGCACGGACGTCCTTGAGGATAGGCAGTTTGAGATCGAGTGTCTTGCGGCTGCTGTACCTCATCTCGTTGCCATGCTACTTGCCCTTGAGGGAGACCCGGATGCACTAGACATTCCGACCCCGCGCTCTTACGCAGAGGCGATCATGGGTCCTTACTCATCTCAGTGGCAGATAACCATGGACGCAGAGATGGCATCCTGGAAGTCCACAGGCAACTTACGTCGGCGCAGTTCCCCCACCTTGGGCGAACATAGTCGATGGCATGTGGATTTTCAGGGTGAAGCAGCCGCCGGGTTCTCCGCCTGTCTTCAAGGCTCGTTACGTTGCACGAGGCTTCAGTCAGCGACAGGGGGTCAACTTCTTCCACACCTTCTCCCCCACCCCGAAGATGACCACTCTTCGGGTGTTACTGCACATTGCAGCATAGCGTGACTACGAGCTCCACTTGCTTGACTTCAGCACAACTTTCTTGCAGGGCAGCCTACACGATGAGATCTGGCTGCGCGGTCCACCTAGCTTCACTGGGTCGTTTCCTGAGGGTACCCAATGGAGCCTCCGGCGGCCAGTCTACGGTCTCCGCCAGGCGCCTCGCGAGTGGCACAACACACTGAGGACGACGCTGACCCGTCGCTGTTTCTACGCACTGACACTTCTCTGCCGCTGTTCTACATCCTCGTGTACGTCGACAACTTGGTCTTTGCTACTGTTGACACTGAGGCACTGGCCCTTGTGAAGTCGGAGCTGCAGAAGAGACACACCTGCACAGACCTGGGTGAGCTGCGCAGCTATCTTGGCTTGCAGATCACCCGGGACAGGGCACGGTGCACCATCACTCTGACTCAGTCACACATGGTGCACCAGGTCCTTCAGCGCTTCGGCTTCCAGTTCTCCTCGCCATAGTCCACTCCTCTTCCTACAGGCCAGTCACTCTCAGCTCCACGTTCGGACGAGTCCGTAGAGCCGAGTGGTCAGTATCCAGAGCTTGTGGGCTGCCTCATGTACCTGATGACCTGCACTCGACCTGACCTCGCGTACCCTCATCATCCTGGCACGCTACGTTGCGCCCGGGAGTCACCGACCAGAGCACTGGCGGGCTGCTAGGAGGGTGTTGCGTTATTTGTGCAGTACATTGGGCATGGGGCTCGTGCTTGGAGGATGTGGTCCAGTTGTACTCACTGGACACTCAGACGCTTCTTGGGCAGATGACCAGGCGACCCAGCGGTCGTCACAGGGTTACACTTTCAGTCTTGGCTCCGGTTTAGTTTCCTGGAGGTCTACGCACTCGTCTTCTGTTCTCAGCTCCAGTTGTGAGGCTGAGATCTACGCTGGCTGACCTACTTGCTGGCCGACTTGGGTGAGCGGCCTCGTTCTCCTCCATTCCTGTACGTCGACAACAAGGCCATGATTGCCTTGTGTTGCGAGCAGAGATTGGAGCACAGAACGAAGCACATTGCTCTGCGTTACTTCCTCGCACGAGAGTTGCAGCAACGTGGTCAGCTTTGACTTGCTTACGTGGCTCACGGACCAACACTGCTAATATTTTCACCAAGGCACTTGTGTTTGGTGATCATCAGTGCTTCTGCACTGCTTTAGGTCTTGTGCCTACTCTGCCTCACTTGCTTACTGCTTGACTTTACCTTGTACTGTGATCTACATATCTATACCTACAGTACATGCTTACTCTTGTGAGGCTGTGATCACTGTATTGCATGTGCTCTTTATAACCCTTCATATGAACTGGTCTTGTGACCATTTGCTTGCGCTTGGACTATGTGGTGACTTTGTGATCCACCCTGAGCTTTGTTTTTTTTGTTTCTCTTGACTGGTTTTGTGACCGCTTGCTTGCTCTGGCTATCTAGGGGGGCGTGTCAAAACATATGAAACTCTATTTATCTAGGCTGTAGTGGGGTTAGCCTTTAGGGGGTACAAACTCTTTCTCACCACCTTGCTTGTACCCCACTCTCTCAACCCTAATGCATCATTCCTATCTTAATAGAAAGCACCCTTGAGCCCACCTACCTATCTCGACGTTGCTCGACGTCGATGTAGCTGCAGCACTTTGAACACGCCTAAGAACCAATATTTTATTTTTTTACCGAGGGACTTATTAATTTGTAGAGTGGGTAATGTATCCTACTTTTTAAATGAGTTCAATGGCACAAAAAGGTCCACAACTAAATTAATGAGCCCACATCGACGGAGATTGTCGCAGACTCGCAACAAAAAACTAGTCGCACACTAGTAACCACAGTCGTAGACTCGCATATGTAAGTTTTACCATATCGGGCTTAAGGCATAATCCATAGCGCCTACCTTTTGGGTGTCAAACATGGAATTTCAACGTTCGTGCGGGAGTCTTTGAAAAGTTTTTTTCATACGTAAAATCATAAGTTTCCAAGCGTATTTAAAAAATAAAGTGATCATATATGTCACAGTGGGGACAACATTGTAGACACTCTCAAACCGATTGGCCACTACTGTAAGAAATTTTTCTATTCATTAATTGAGTCATGCTACGACGTGTACGACTCCAAGTTTGGAAGACTCACGAAATCGTTGGATCTCATCACAAGTAGAGATATACAACAGAAGAAGTGGGTGCGCAGGGCATGGCTTTCAGGGCTTTCCGGTCAATGTGATATGCGGAGGACATTGTGAGACTATAGGAACCTCTGCCTTTTGTTTTTGTATTACAATCGTACCCCATGAAAAACAAACAAGAGGCCAACCAACGCACGCCATAACCAGCCAAAAGCAACCAGAAAACGAATGGGAAAAGGCTCTGTGCCATCATGGGAGCAATAGGGTGTGGATGTGCCGTCATGAGAGCCATGAGAAACAGTCATCATGGGAGCGAGGACCGTGACGAGAGCAATAGGGTGTGCCGTCATGGGGGAGATGAAAATGGTCATCACGGGAGTGGATGTGCCTCACGGCTATTCTGTGAGCAACTTATCTGTTGAGGGGAGAGGCAAACAAGGGGATGAAGATCCAAGGGACAATCTGAAGGGGTGGAAAACCAATGGCGAAGGAGCTCTTGGGGATAGGGTGAGAGAAACCTGGATTCACTGTCATGCTAGATCTTATTCCCGTCATCACAGAAATAAGTTTCACACAGCTGTTACAACAAAATCACACAAAAACAATGAAGTCAAAACAAGGGAGGTTTAAAGGGGAACTGACAACGCTTGCAATCAGAGGAGACGAATTGATGATATTAAAAGGTCAGAGCAAGCTCCAATTTAACCCCAAGCTGGCACTCACCATACAAAGTATTGAAGATCATCGCAACTTTGGGGGTGGTGGACGGATAATTGCTGGCAGACAATTCGGCGACATCAGGTTCCTGCAATTTGCCAACGGTGTTTTTTTCTGACTGTCCACCGACTCCGAGTTGATTCTGATCGCGCGCAGTTATCGAAATCGTGGCTGGAGTTGTCACCAAAATGTTTTCGGGCAAACAGCCAGAAACACAGGCATTCAAGTGCTCGGTGAAGCGTGGTTCGTCGGGTTTTCAAAAATTTGGCATACCCGGCAAAAACTTTTCGCGTTTGTCTAGGACCAAGTGGGTCTTAAGGCATTCGATGTCATCGTCACAGAACTGGCAAAGCGTGGACTTCGATGCAACGTAGCGAAGTCATCGGCATGGGGACCACGGGAGGGAAACGAGGGACTTGCAGGGCCACCACACGGGTTGTCGATGAGTACGGAGGGGATCATGATGCTAGGTAGTCCTATCGGCACACTGGAGTTTTGCACCACACAGGTTCGGCAGGTGCTCACCAAAGTATCGGCACCGGTCCCCCTGATCGCGCAGCTGCACCCACAACACGCCCGGCTTCTACTCACCCGCAGCATCTCACGCAGGATCTCTTACCTGCTTCGCACCACTGCGAATGGCACACTGGAACGGGAGGAGTGGAAGGCATGGAGCGAGTCACTGCTAGGTCCGGCACTAACGGCAGCCAAGCTAAGGATCCCTCAACTGAGTTGGAGCAGAGCCTCCTTTGGCGACAGGCGATTCTGCCCGTCCGCCTGGGAGGACTGAGCATCATCGACCCTATCTCTGAGGCACCGACGGCATATATCGCCTCCCTCACGGCAGCGCATCACCTGTTACAGTAGATGAACTTGCGGGAGTCGGAGTTGCTGTCGCGGGTAGTAACCCTCTTGTCCAGGGAGTGGGTTCCCCCGCCTCCAGCGACGAATGTGTTGGTGACACTGGAGGAGGGATTGCCGGCAGAGGCACAGACAGCACTCCAGGCCTACAGAGCGGGCCCGGCAGGTCAGGGGAACTTGCAGCTGCTCCTGTCAAAGCACATCAACGTCACACGGGCAAGGGAGCTGCTAGCCGACACTATGGTTGACAAACCGGGGGAGGACCAGGGGCATGGGGTCGGGCTGATTAGTCTGAAGGGAGTGGGGGCCGGGGATTGGCTTCACGCAGTGCCGACGAGATCTGACCTTACATTTGCCCCTTGTCAATTCTCGTTAGCACTCGGTTTCCGCCTCGGGATGGCCCTACCAGACACAGTCAAGTGCCCCTGTAAGCACGACAACTCTGATATCGCGGACACCAGCTTAGCCAACCACCTGCTCCGTTGTGGTGAGGGGGGGGGATGTGGTGAGGACACACAATGCACTGGTCTATACGGCTCTGAGGTTGGCGAGGGAGGCAGGCTTCAACACCTTCCATGAGACGTCGGTTTTCTCTCCCCCCCGTCCTTCGCAAGCGTGCGGATCTAGCGTTCCAGGACAAGGAGTCAGCGGAGACTTGGGTCACGGATGTAACAGTGACAGACCCGGTGCTGCAAAAGCAGGACCCACGAGTACGTAAGCCGCCTGGGTGGGCGGCCAGGGAAGCTTCGGAGAAGAAACACTGCTTGTACGAAGGCCGGCCTGACTATGTGGGGTTTTTTGGCCTTTCAGTGGAGACTTACGGGGCACTGGCAATAGACACAGTGCAGTTCCTTCGGCTGTTGGCCGTGGCCACAGCGAGAAAGAAGTTCAGGCAGGGGCCACTCACTAACACAGCCTCCCGCCTCAATGCACACTACCGCCAACGCTGGTCAGTCATGCTGCAGCGCTCTCAGGCCACCTCATTCCTCAACAAGAGCAACATGGCGGCTGAAGCGGCCTTCCCCCAAGCACCTATGGACCCCTGGGAGCCGAGCCTAGGGGACCTCTGGCAGGTGCTTGATGATGACCTCGCAGGGGTGTAAACGCAGGGGAGGGTGAAGCAAAGGCGGCAGGGGCGGAATAGGGCTGGCCATAGCAGGAGTAAGAGGTGAACCTAGGCGTTTCTGATGGTGGCAATCGGCGGCTCATGCTCTGGTTACGTTTGCTTAGGTTGTTTGTTTTGTTTGTGAAGGCTGTGGCTTGGTTGCTTGCTTTCTTGGCCTCCCATCAGGTTGCTTGCCTAGGATAGCCTACCGGTTAAAACCGACACTTGCATGCCTGTACCCCTTCAACAACATAAATGCATGACCGCTTGAGAGATGGCTTGGGGTTAGTCCTTAGCCGTTTTTCAGCCTCTTAGTCCTAGTCCTTAGTCCTTAGCCGTTTTCACCAGTATTTTCTAGTATAAAGCCTCTAGATGCACCCCTTGGAGCTCATTCTTCACTAGTGATTTCATTTTACTCTCCAAAACGCTCACCGGCGCGGCCTCCGGCCGCGCGTGAGGGGTGGCAAGAGGAGAAGGAAGGCAAAACATAAATACAACATGGGGTACAACATGCTCTAGGGCGACCTACTGCATCATCATTACCTCCAGGCGAGAAGCAAAGGCCATGGGGAAGCCCAAATTCGGGCATGGACCCAAGGAGGCCGGCAAAGGGAAGGGGCCCGCTATTCAGCCAAAATCCAGGAAAGTCGCCCGTCCATCCAGCGTAGCACGGACGCAGCGGCTGGCACGATGTCACGTGGGGCCTACAGGGCGGCAAGGGCAAGCCGCCTCAGTGAAGCAGGGCCAGGCCCCAACGCGGAGGCAGGGGACCCCGGCACCAGCCCAATCAAGGGCAGCATGTGCAGCATCTGCATCGCTGCCGCTGTGGCTTCCTCTTGTTCCTGCTGTGCCATTGCCGGAGGAACATCTCCAGGACGCGACAGCCACGCCTGATAAACGTGCAGCTGGTCCAGGACCATCGCCAGCAGGGACAGGCAAGTCCCCACGTGCCCTACGCGCGACTCGACGCGGTGGCGCCGAGGGGAGAGCGGCAGAGTTAACACTGCCGGAGACAAAGGGGCAGGTCGATCGGGATCGGGGTCCTGAGACACCTGTGGCTGGGGCTGCTGCCGCAGGGGAGGCAGAGGAGTGCGCGGGACCGGAAGCTCACGAGCCGGCGGCAAGGGCTGACGCGGCCACTGCGTTTGAGACTGGTGCTGCTGACGACGCTGTGGCTGGAGAAGTGCCTGTGGGAGCTGCGGCCCTAGGGTCCCCCTTCATCTCTCCCTCCCTACCCTCCACCCCGTTCCACCCGCCCTGTTTCCATGCCCAGTGGCCAAGACCACCACAGCAAGGCTCGTCTTCCCACGCCACTGCTCCCCTTCATCTCTCCCTCCCTACCCTCCACCCCGTTCCACCCGCCCTGTTTCCATGCCCAGTGGCCAAGACCACCACAGCAAGGCTCGTCTTCCCACGCCACTGCTCCCCCTTCATCTCTCCCTCCCTACCCTCCACCCCGTTCCACCCGCCCTGTTTCCATGCCCAGTGGCCAAGACCACCACAGCAAGGCTCGTCTTCCCACGCCACTGCTCCCCCTTCATCTCTCCCTCCCTACCCTCCACCCCGTTCCACCCGCCCTGTTTCCATGCCCAGTGGCCAAGACCACCACAGCAAGGCTCGTCTTCCCACGCCACTGCTCCCCCTTCATCTCTCCCTCCCTACCCTCCACCCCGTTCCACCCGCCCTGTTTCCATGCCCAGTGGCCAAGACCACCACAGCAAGGCTCGTCTTCCCACGCCACTGCTCCCCCTTCATCTCTCCCTCCCTACCCTCCACCCCATTCCACCCGCCCTGTTTCCATGACCAGTGGCCAAGACCACCACAGCAAGGCTCATCTTCCCACGCCACTGCTCCCCCTTCATCTCTCCCTCCCTACCCTCCACCCCGTTCCACCCGCCCTGTTTCCATGCCCAGTGGCCAAGACCACCACAGCAAGGCTCATCTTCCCACGCCACTGCTCCCCCTTCATCTCTCCCTCCCTACCCTCCACCCCGTTCCACCCGCCCTGTTTCCATGCCCAGTGGCCAAGACCACCACAGCAAGGCTCATCTTCAAGACAGCCGTCCAATCAGGCGCGCTCATTCTTTGCAGCCCTATCCAGGTGACGCAACAGTGCTGGTCAGGTGATGCTACAGTGCTAGTCAGATGATGTTTTAGTGCTGATCAGGTTATGCTACAGTGCTGGTCAGGTGATGCTACAGTGCTGGTCAGGTGCTGCTACAGTGCTGGTCAGGTGATGCTACAGTGCAAGTCAGGTGATGCTCATACTTCTATCCCACCCCCACCTTCCATCTCTCCACTTGTATCAGCAGCATTTCCTCTTTCAACAAACTGCCCTCCCCTCTCCCCCCTGCACTTCCTTCGCCCTCTCCAGGTCCATCTGTTACACCAACAGAGCAAAAGGACAGGCATTTTTGGCCATATTTGCTTGATCAAACGTGGTTTAGGGTACTGTGGATTTCTCACCTGTCTCCACACTCCTCACCCACCTTTCCCATCTCTGCAGGTGTATCTGTTGCACCGCCTCTTTGAGCACAAGCTGGGGCGGTCCTTTGTGTGATTGCATTGCACTGCTGCAGCAGGCATGGTCGACTGCAGTGCAATGTATGAAGTGCAGCGAGATTGGTTGCAGAAAGCAGTTGTGCTGTACACCGGCTATACTTGGTTGGTTGCAGAATACGGGTGTGAGTCGTCCAGCTACCTACTGCATTTATTATTTCCAGGTGGTCCAACAGGCAATTCGCTTCGACTTCGACCTCCAAAGGCTACAGCAACAACTCATTAAACCACATTTCATGAGCTTAATCCATCTCACAAACTGCAATGAGCTTGTAGAGGGAACCTGCAAAATGAGCCAGCAAAGTGCTGACAGTCACACACATGGATCCCACAAATGAGCTTGCTTTGCTTGTGTGACGCAGCTGGCTCAGCCGTCCGTTTCGATCTCGAGAGGCGGCAGCTGCAAGTCTTCTGCTGCTCCTTCATATGCATCCATGCCCTCCTCGTTGAAAAGAATGAAATGCACCTGCTCGCATGCGCACGAGCACACGCACAGACATGCACACACACGGGCACAACTATGAGGGGGGATGACCTTCGTTTGAATCCATGCCCTTCTCATTGAATAGAATGAAATGGACCTGCATTCATGCCCAGTTGGCCAGATGACAAAAGTGCAAATATTCCCAGATGCCCAGATGCCCAGATGCACACGACCGGCACATTACACACACGTGAGAGGGTCAACGCAAGGCAACGGAAGGCAACAAGCCCCTTAATGTGAGGCATACAGCCATGACACAAGTGCCACCTTTGAAAATCCCATAAAAGATCAAAGGCAACATTGAGAGGCACGGTGAGAGGCACGGTGAGAGGCACGGTGAGAGGCACGGTGAGAGGCACGGTGAGAGGCACGGTGAGAGGGACGGTGAGAGGGACGGTGAGAGGGACGGTGAGAGGGACGGTGAGAGGGACGGTGAGAGGGACGGTGAGAGGGAGAGTGAGTGGTAAGCGGATGGATAGACTGACCTCTGAAAAGCCAGCACAGGTTGCTTGAAGGGCCTTGAGTGACACCTGAGCAGCGTCGGGGAAAGGGTAGCTGCAGATGCATGCAGCATGAGGCACCACCAGGGGGCACATCGGCGGGCAGCGCACACAGCACAGAGCACACCGGTCACACGGAAGGATTTGTCGCGGCAGATCTTTTAGAGGCCGGCGGCGGGCCAAGCCAAGGAATCTCATAAGCCACACGAACAGCATGAGCAATGTGGAAGTAAACAGCAGGGACAGTGCCTGATTAAACTGCAAGAATGGCTGAAGACGATCTATCTCACTCACCCACACATGATGCTGACTTACTGGAACATAATGCTGACTCACCCACCCATGGTGCTGCTGAGTCACGAACACGTAATGCTGACTCACCCATAGATGCCGCAGGAAACTGCGGGAAAGGCGATGAACTTGACATGCACCTTGCGGGCCTCCTCCATGGAGCGGCTGTGAAGGGGAGGGGAGGGGAAGGGGAAGGGGGGGGGCAAGAGGGGAGGTGTTGGGGGGAATGCGAGGGCCATGGCAGATGGCATGGCAGGTGAGGGTGTTGGCGAATGTGGGTGGCAGGGGTGGGCGGATGGCCTTGCGGGAAACTGCCGGAAAGGCGGTGAAGTGGTGGGGGCGGGGGAGGAGAAGAAAGTGGGGGGGGCGGATGGGGGGGCCATGTCAGATGGTAGGGGGATCACGCGGGGATGGCAGACGGCAGGCAAGGGAGAGGTGGAGACATGGCTTTGCTTGCGTGCCTCCTGAATGGAGCAGCTGGGGGACGACGGGGGGGGGGGGACGGAGGGGAGGGGGGGGGGTTGGGGAGAAGGGGAAAAAGGAGGTTGTGGGGGGGGGGGGAGAGGGGAGGGGACGAGAGGAGGGGAAAAAAGGGGACAAAGGGGGACAGGAAGGTGGGGGTTATGTGTATGTGAGCATGACAGATGGCATGCAAGGGGCTGCCACAACAGGATGGCATGGGATGATGGAGGGACAAGAGGATTACACAGTTCTGGACAATGCGAGGAGAGGGCATGCAAGTGCGAAATTGGGTTGTTGCAAGGAATGAAGTGGGGTGGGGAGGATGGGAAAAGTGTGGAAGGCGTTGACGTGGTTGATTGAGTCGACTTGGCCATTTGCCAGAGCCAGATTGACCAACATTGAGCAGCGTTGACCAACACTGACAAATGAGGTTGCCGTAAAGAGACCAACGTTGACTCACACGTAGGCGGAATGCAGCAGGGCTGAGAGCATTTGTCAAGGTTGAATTGAGCTGACCAGCATTGACCAGCGTTGACCAGCATTGGCAGGTGAGGTTGCGTCAAACAGACCAGCTCTGACTCATACATAGGCGACATGCATGAAGCAAGGTTGACTTGAGCTGCCCAGCATTGACCAGCAGAGGTCAGCATGACTCACACGTAGGCGGAGCGCAGCAGAGGCGCAGAGCACGCATCAAGCAAGGTTGACTGGAGTTGATCAGCATTGGCCAGCAAGAGTCAGCATGACTCACATGTAGGCAGAGTGCAGCAGCGGTGCAGAGCGCTGTGCGGACGTGTAGATGGGCCCCACCGTGTGAATCACATGCTTCACTGGCAGCTCTGCCGCCCTGGTGGAATGGGGGGAGGGAGGGGGGGGGGGGGGGGGGGGGAAGATGGGAAAAGTGGGGGAGGGGAGAGAGGAGCGACAGAATCAGAGGGGTCCCACCCCACCCCACCGTGTGGACAACTTGCCCTCACTTGGAGCTCACCAGCTCTGGTGTAGGGGAATTGGAAAAGGGCATGGGAGGAGGGGGAGAGGGGAGGGAGGAGGAGAGAAGGACAGAGGGGCGAGACCGATGGACTTTTAAGTCGACTCAAAAGTCACTTCGGAGGGGCGAGACAGATGGACCCCAACCGGCCGTATGGAAAACATGCCCTCACTAAGAGGGATCTCACCCCCTCTTGTGTAGGGAGACGGGGGAAGAAGCTTGAGAAAGGAGGGATGAGAGAACGAATCAAATGCAGTGTTCGGGTGGGGAGGAGGGGGGGGGGGGGGGGGGGGAGGAGGGGGGAATTTGCAATGTTCATTCCAGCAGTTCAGTATCACCCTTAACAATCAGTCTTACCCCTTACAAACACACTCACAACGTGTACAATCACTTCAGCAGTCGCACTCACCCCGTGCACACACCCTGCCCTGTGGGGCAGCGCACCCCTCTGCTCACTTCAGGCACCGCCTTGCACTCCCTCACCAGTGCTGGGCCTGCCGCCCTAAGGATGGCTGCGGAGAGGACAGAGGAGGGAATTGGGGGGGGGGGGGGAGGGGACGAGGAGTGGGGATAAGAATGGATAAGCCTGTTGCATCATTTGCTCACTTCAGGCACCGCTTTGCACTCCCTCACCAATGCTGGGCCTGCCGCCCTGTGGATGGCTGAAGGGGGAGGGAGGGTAAGGGAGGCAAGTGTAGAGTTGGGGTAGGGGAATGGATTAGGCACACGCTGTACCCCCTTTGCTCTTTGGTACTGCCTTGCACTCTTGTGACTGAAACAAGGAACAAACATGTTTCGGCTGAAAGGGCATCCCCTATCGAGGCTTGCTGACAGATTCTCAGACATCTCCTCAAAGTAGCAGTGAGTAGGGGAAGGTTCCAAGAAAGAAAGGCTTGTTGTGTGGAGAAAGATGAATGACATGGATTGAAACAGATATGCTAACATGGTAATCTGTTGGCCGTTTGCACTTAATTTGATCGTCATTTAATTATTATTTGCATGAAGCACAGGGCAGTGTGGTAGGAGGTTTGTGTAGGGCGGGGCGGTGTGTGAAGGGCGAGGCTCACCTCCGTCCACTCCCCCTCCTCCCAGCATTCTCTCGTTGGCTGCATTCACCTGTATTCAGTGGACGTGCACATGTGCATGCACCCACAACCAGACACATGCACATATACACACATCAACAGAGAGAGGAGCACACACAGACATGCACACACACGCACACACTCACATAGACATGCAGACACACACGCACACACGCATACACACACATGTACACACACACACATGTACGCACACACATATACACACACACACATACACACCAACACACACACTAGACACACACGCACACACACACACACATGTACACACACACATATACACACACACACACACATACACA
Source organism: Closterium sp. Naga37s-1 (assembly GCA_947471745.1). Classification (NCBI taxonomy): domain Eukaryota; kingdom Viridiplantae; phylum Streptophyta; class Zygnematophyceae; order Desmidiales; family Closteriaceae; genus Closterium; species Closterium sp. Naga37s-1. The sequence goes on from CANJKZ010000372.1 coordinate 888,056, forward strand.
CACACACACATACACACCAACACACACACACACATACACACACACACATACATACCAACACACACACACATACACACACACACATACACACACACAAAAACACACACACACACATACACACACACACACAAAGGAGTTGAAGTGCCTTAAGTGTGCGTCATGCAACACAAACACTGATAGGGAATCTGCATGCTGCCTTGTTTAACTTACGTTTCCTCAACCACTCGTTGCAAGAAAATCGTTAAGAACACTCGTTATAAGAAGACTCACTATAGCGTCGGTGCGCCCGTCCACGAACCACTTGGTGAGGTCGCCTCGCTGCAGCACCAGCACACACCCCTCCTCCCCCAGCAAGTACGCGGAAGCTTCCGAGAACAGCATTCTGTGCGCCTGGCGCAGCTTGTACACCGTCGGGCGCGCAGGGGGCGCGGCGGGGGAAGGCTCGGTAGGGGGGGCATCAGCAGTCTCGGCGGTGGAAGGAGCAGCGGCGGAAGCTTCCTGAGGCGCCTCAGCAGCAACATAAGCAGCGGCAGCGCGCTCCGCAGGGATAGAATTGGGCTCAACAGCAGCGGCCGCAGCAGCAGACGATGAGGACGCAGCGTCGCGCTTCGCCTTCTTCGCCGCGACTTCCGCCGCGATCATCGCGTCCTCCGCCGATCCCTCTTATCGCCCATCCGCCGGCCGCAGCGGAATTCTCCGCGGGGCGGGAAGCGCCCGCCGCGGCGACGCGCGGCGGAACTTCCGCGGCCGATGGAGAAGCTGAATGTAACACGGGCTTATAGAGAAACGCCCTTAAAATCACAATAAAGACCCGGGCTTATAGCCAATGCCCACAAAAGGGTCTATAGTAGGCTTATAAAACGCCAACAACAAGTGCATACAAGATAAACTAGACCCTAAGCTAGCCTTGGGCCTTGAAGGCTTAGTAGCTGAAGCTCTGAGAGTGATGGAGTAGTTTCAACAAAAGATTAGTTGAAGGCTAGAGCACTTGTGAGGGAGAAACCTTGTACTTAGAGAGAAAATCCCATTTCCAAAATTGATCAATTGGAGTTGGGAATGAGAGAATGAGCCTTGGAGCTCCAAACCCCTTCCTCAATACCCCTTGGGGAGCTCCACCTCCTCCATGGCAACAAGGGCAAGGAGCTTCTTAAGGTGAGTTTGCTTAGGTGGCATGTTGGTTGGATTTGCAACCAATGAGAGCAACTTATTTGTGATAAGAATTGTTTGGTTACCTGTTGTAATTTGTAACAGCAACGTTGAAATGTTATTGGTTTGAATTTCCACCAATGTGAAGGTTGGGTTGGTTCCCAACCTTGTTTGTCTTTTAGTGGGTGGTGATTCACAATTGTGGACCAATCAATAATCATCCCTTCCAACTCTTTCTTCTCGTAAGTCGCTACCTTGCGTAGGTAGCGCTTTAGAGAGCCTTAGCTAGGATAGTTTCTTGGGTAGGTAGGTGATGCGCTACACTCCTCCCCCTCCAGTTGGCAACATCCCCGTCGCCTTGGAGTGCTTCTTGGGGCGAGTGCTGCGAGCACGACGCACCACATTACAGCCAGGGTCAACACCATCCAGTGGCTGTGGGGCTGCTCGGAGAGCCAAGTCTTCCATGTAAGCTTGAACTGCTGTTTCAGTCAAGTGTTCTTCTGGCTCCTAAGAATTGTGTTCAAGCCCGTAGCCTTTCCACTTAATGAGGAACTCACGTTTTGTTTTACGGCCGCGTTGTCAATCACGGTGCATCAGCACACGCTCGACTTCATAATATAGTTCCTCACCTAGGACGATGGTTGGTGGTGGTAAGTATGTGCCGTCGGCTACATACTTGTTAAACAGAGACACGTGGAAGACATTGTGAATCTGCAAGGTGTCTGGTAGCTTAAGCTTATAAGCCACCGCCCCAACCCGCTTGATGACCTCGAATGGCCCAATCCAACGAGGAAACAGCTTTCGCGCCCCAGGTAATTTGAGTAGAATGTTTTTCGTACTCAACAAAACTTTGTCTCCCTCTTGAAAAGAGATGTCCCGGCGTTTCATGTCGGCATAAGACTTTTGGCGTTGTTGGGCAAGTTGCAACCAACGACGAGCAGACTTAAGCGCTTCTTGCTGCTTGCCAATAAAGTCCTTAGCGGCTGGAATTTTCAAGCCACTGACCCCATGCGTAGCAGGTGTTGTGGGGTGCCGACCACAATTTAAGATGAAGGGTTTTTCGTGGGTGCTTTCATGCACTGAGTTGTTGACAGCAAATTCCACGACTGGCAACATCTCATCCCAATCATCATGTGTTGGGCCAATAAACGAACGAAGCATTTGTTCATGAGTGCGATTTGTGCATTCGGTCTGTCCATCCGTTTGAGGGTGGAATGCAGACGACATTTTCAGCTTCGTCCCTAGTGTTCGAATGACCTCTTGCCAAAAACGGCTTGTAAAACGAGGGTCTTGGTCAGACACTAGCACACGAGGCAAACCATGTAAACGGAAAACATGTGCAATAAACAACTTAGCCGTATCTTCTGCTGATACGTCCATGGTTGTAGGCACGAAGTGCACCATCTTGGTCAAACGATCCACGAAGACGAGGATCGCTGTATGACCATCTCGTGTTTTAGGGAGATCAGTGATGAAATCCATTGATACACTTTCCTAAGGTTCGTCAGGGATTTCGAGTGGTTGAAGCAACCCACCGGGTTTTTGTGTACTCGGTTTGTTACGTGCACACGTGTCGCAGCGTGTAACAAACTACTGGACTTCATTGCCCAACCCTGGCCACCAGTATACGTCAGACAATGCCCATCGGGTTTTCTTAACTCCGAGGTGTCCACAGTATTTACTGGCATGCACTTCTTGTAAGATGTCAATCCGTAGGTTCCCCACATGTGGTACTACAATTTCTTTTCCATGCCACCAGAGCTCATGCTCCCACGAGAGATCCTTCGTATTCTGTGGGTTCTGAAACCAGGAATCAATCTGATAGCCTGTGCGGATTCGTTTCAGAAAATCACTGAAGGTAATCTCACTGACTCGAGCAACAGCGAGGATACCAAAGTAAGCTGCAAAGACAGCAGCATGTTCGGTGTCCTCAAGCCCGTTTGCTGCCCCTATCGGTTGTCTGCTGAGGGGGTCAGCCATGTTCGTCGAACCTGCCCGATATCGTATATCGTATGTGAACCCACTAAGGAGCTCAGCCCATCGGGCTTGACGACGAGTAAGGGTGGCTTGGCTGGAAAAGTAGGTGTTTGGACAATGGTCAGTCGTGACAACAAAGTCCACACCTTCCAAGTAACATCGCCATGTTCGTAGCGCATGAACGACTGCCAACAGTTCTTGTTCGGAAGTCGTATAGCGCTGCTCTGCCGGGGAGAGCTTTCTACTCTCGTATGCCACAGGGCGTCCTTCTTGCAGAAGGATTGCACCAATCCCTATTGTTGAGGCGTCTGTGACTACCTCGTAGGGTTTTGTTGGATCTGGTAATACCAGAACGGGAGCATTGGTCAGCTTTTGTTTGACCACTTCAAATGCCTCTTGGCATTGTCTGGTCCATTCCCACAACGTACCCTTTCGAGTAAGTGCGGTCAATGGGGCAACGATGGTTGAATAATTCTCCAAGAAACGGCGAAAATAATTGGCTAAGCCCAAAAAGGACCTGACTTGACCCACGTCCTGTGGAACGGGCCAGTTCTCAACAGCCGCCACTTTCTTGGGATCGACTTTCAACCCACTGTTCCCCACAAGATGTCCCAGGTATTCTAATTCGCGCTTATAGAAGTGACACTTCCACAGGCGAGCAAAGAATTTGTGCTCTCGTAGTTTGTTTAACACCCATTTTAGGTGTTCTGTGTGTTCCTGTCCGGTCTTGGAATAGACCAGTATATCGTCGAGGTAAACCAAGACGAACTGACCGATTGCCTCACAAAAGACATCATTCATCGCCCTCTGAAAAGAGGCCGGTGCATTGGTCAGACCAATACTCAGAACACGCCATTGAAAATGCCCAAACGGCGTGCGAAACGTTGTTTTGGGTACATCGTCGTTGGTGATGCGCAACTGATGGTACCCCTGTGCGAGGTCCAATGCGCTAAACCATTGGGCACCCTGGAGACGATCAAATATATCCTCAATGCGAGGCAGCGGATATCTGTTCTTAATCGTGATCTTATTTAAGGCGCGATAGTCAACGCACATGCGTAGCCCTCCGCCCTTCTTGTTAACAAACAAGATTGGTGCTCCGTATGGTGATGCACTGGGTTCAGTCCATCCCTTTTTCAGATAATCTTCGATTTGTTGCTTAGCCTCTTCGTACTCAGCTGGACTGAGGCGATACAGAGGTCGGAACGGTGGTGCCTTTCCAGGCTCCACTGGAATGGTATGACCCACAGCGTGGTCTGGAGGGAGTCCATCAGGAATCGGTTTGAAAATCTCCTTGAAGTCTTCCGCCAGAGCCTTCATCTGAGGAGGAAAATCCTCGATTTCAGGAGACGATTGTGTGGTTTCCTCTAGCTGTACAACAAAGAGTGTATCAGCTGATTTTGCATCTTGCCCAAATTGATTCGCAAGTGCGAACTGAACGTCGGGGCGATCGGGATGTGTGGCATCAACAATGTTCGCATCCCCTGAAACATGCCACCGGACCACAACACCATTTTTCGTGAAAGTTACAGTGTTGTGTTGGAAGTCAAGAATGACCTCATTGGCTCGAAGCCAGTCCATTCCGAGGACAAGGTCTATGCCTGCCAATAATGGGAGGACATAAACGTTAATGGTCTCCTTATAGCCTTGAATTTCGATATTGTTACGTGTCTGCCCTTTGCTTGGGATGACTCGATCATCACCAAGACGAATGGGGCAAGACAGCCCTTCAACGAGGACCCCACGACTTGTGGCTCTGTTTTCATAAAAAATAGAAACACTCGCGCCCGTATCAAGAAGAATCTTTGCTTCATCCCCGTCTATTCGACCCACCAGCAATAGGTTTTGTTGATGTTTTGGTCGAATGGGGCATGCAACAATGCGAGTTGGTGGGAGGTAGTATCCCTTGACATTATACTTTGCGCGACCATAAGATCGGCTGTTAGGCCACCACATGTGATATCCCTTATCCCATGCGGCCAGTACTGTCCATCCCTTAAGCATATGAAAATGTTTGCCTTTGATTGTGCGAGTCACCAGACCGACTGAAGTCAATGGGTGCTCTTGGGTACAACGACCCACCAATTCCATTATGGAAGGCAATTCATCCACGTTGCAGCAAATGAGAGAATTTATCTCTGAGCGTTTTGATAGATAGTTGCGTAAGTGGGTACAATCGAGGTAGGAAAACAGAATTTTTACTCAAAGAAGAAGCAAACAAACAAGAGATTTTGCAATCAGCAAGTTTCTCTAGCTTTAAAAGATCATCGTCACGAAGGACGTAAGCTTCATCACCTCGATCTACCTGTCCAGCTAGGTACCCACACCCTAGTTGGACTTGTGAAAATCCTGGCGCGAGCCTGAGGGTCCTGCATCCCCCTTCTTGTTCGCCTGCGGCGACTTGCCAGAATCCTCAGCCCTTTTCAGCGTACGGCACTGCCCCTTCGTATGGCCAAACTTCTTGCAGTAGGTGCAGAAAGGAGTTCCGTTCCTCTGCTGGCCACCCTTGTGAAAGGGCTTCTTAGGCTGTGGGCCATTCTGCTGGCTCTGCGACTGGAAAGGTCTCTTCTTCCAAGGGCCCTTGCCATTAGAAGGCTGCGCCGCATTGTTCTGGCCACTAGGGCCTTCATCCCCGTTCTGCAGGCGACACTTGGTGCCATTAAGGCAAGTGCGGACGCTCATGTCAAGTTCAATGACAGCTGTTTTGAGCTCCTTGTACGTAGCATACTGGTTCATGCCCAGCACCAGCCTCTCGCGAAGCCACTGCGGTAAGCCTTCGTAGAACGGCGACATTGCCTCGTTCTTAGTAAGAGCGACGGTCAGGAGTAGCATAGTCCGTTCGAACTCAAGGGCGTACTCCTGAACAGTGCGATTACCACACTGCATGCTCTTGATGCGGCTGCGCACTTCCAGGTCAGTCTTTTGCACATGGAAAGCATCCTTAATCGGACCATCCGAATGTGGCCGACGTTGCCTTAGCAAGCTTCATAGTGCTGTAGACTGTGTTACGCGCAGTCTCATCGAGAGCACCAGTAGCAGCAATAACGCGTGCGTCAGGGCGCACGTTGTGGATGGAAAGCATTTCCTCCACATGATGAAGCCAAGATTCCACGTTCGTCTTGCCATGAATGAAAATCGGCAAGGCAGTGGGGAGCAATCCAAATGCGGATGCGTCAGGCGACATCGGCTGCTCTGTTGGAGCTCCGGCAGAAGTAGAAGGCCGCCCATTGTTAGGAGGGGGGCGATATATCGGTCCCCTCCTGAGCTCCCTATACTGCGCTTCCAGCGTCGTGCAGGTCGATTCGAGACTGATGCACGTAGCATTTAGCTGCTGCAGGGTGTCTTCAAGGCTCTTGATCTGATTGTTCTTGAGGCCAAGAGACCTCTTAAACTGACGAGCCTCGGCAGTGACTTTGGTAAGCTGAGCCTGGATCGTTTCAATTGAAACTTTCTGCTCAACAACTTGAGCCTCAAGCTCATTGACCCTGCGTTTCTGCTGCAGCAAGGAAGATGCTTGCTCGGCCACCGTGGTTTGAAGTTTTTTGAACTCCTCCGGAAAGTTATCATCCGTGCCGAGATCATCAGGCCCTTCCTGCTCTCCATTCTCCTCTTGGTTTCCCAGTGCTTCTTCCTCTTCTACAGGAAGGTCCCCTATGACGTCATCAGGAAGGTCAAGGTCAGGAAAATCTTCCAGTTCATCAACTGAGGTCATAGGGACATCCTCTTTCCTTGCTTCCTCATGAGGAGTAGCCATAGAGGAGTTGTTAAGATGGAGCTTAAGGAGAGTCTTTCTTCTTTGTTAAGAAATATGATCTTAATAAGGGTCATCTATCACTCAAGGTGATAGGCAAGAGATTCTGAAAATTTTCAGAAATCTTTTATATTGATCAATACTCTCACAAAGAGAAGATTACAGAATAAGAGTTGTTAAATAAATCTTCTATTCCAAAAAGGAAATAGAGAGAGTTCCCAAAAATTGCTCAAAGAGCAAATTAAGAGGAATCTTTTTAACAAATCTCTTGGATATGTAACACTCTGCTATTATGAAAATAGCAATGAGTCTTCCACCAAGAAGGTGGGCAGAGTATAAATTCTCTTGAAGCTCAAGGAGCTTTTTAATCTTGGAGATCCTTGAAGAAGATTTCTTGATCTTGGGAGTTTCTCAACTCTTCTTAAAGAAAGAGCTTGAGACTATTCTAGATCTAAGATCTAGAAACTCCTTAAAAAAAAAAATAGTTAGCCACACAGGGCCAAGGATAACCAAAGCTCTGAATACCAAATGTAACACGGGCTTATAGAGAAACGCCCTTAAAATCACAATAAAGACTCGGGCTTATAGCCAATGCCCACAAAAGGGTCTATAGTAGGCTTATAAAACGCCAACAACAAGTGCATACAAGATAAACTAGACCCTAAGCTAGCCTTGGGCCTTGAAGGCTTAGTAGTTGAAGCTCTGAGAGTGATGGAGTAGTTTCAACAAAAGAGTAGTTGAAGGCTAGAGCACTTGTGAGGGAGAAACCTTGTACTTAGAGAGAAAATTCCATTTCCAAAATTGATCAATTGGAGTTGGGAATGAGAGAATGAGCCTTGGAGCTCCAAACCCCTTCCTCAATACCCCTTGGGGAGCTCCACCTCCTCCACCCCGTTCGGCAATCCCAAGGCGCGTCCTTGGAGGTAAGGCAAGTGGTTCGGCAATCCCAAGGTGTCGCTTTGGAGACAAAGCGGGTGGATCGGCACTCCCAAGATGCCGCCTTGGAAGGGAAATCGGTCAGCGGAGACGAGTGAAGGGTAGGGAGGAGTGACGCGAAGACGAAAACAGAGGAAAGACTGCGGAAAGGCGCGAGCTTGATGCTAGCAGACGGTGAATGTAGCGAGAGGAGCGATCGAGGATCGACCGCCGTGGGACGAAACCCGTGGATGGAAGATGAAGGGCCCGGGAGGGTGGAAGCGGATGAAGAGACGAAGCGCGTCGTGATGGAACAAGGTGATACCGCTGCGTTGGTCGTTTTACTAGCCGACGCTGGCCAGTTTATTTTGAGTAATGCGATGCTACTGGATCCGCACAAAGCAGCGGGGTTCGCGCGGAAAAGGCGGGACGAGGCTACTAGGCAGGGTCGCACCATGGGATCGACGTGCACGGTCAGACAGAGACGGTTTCGCGCGGAGGTAGGGCGACAGGCGAGCAGGCAATGCGGACTGGCAATGGCCTCTGACGTGGACTGGATTGCGACGTACGTCAGAAGGAACTGCCTTGCCGTGTGAAGCGGCTGAACTGGACGTCAGTGGGTTGGACGTCAGTGGGTTTGGACGTCAGTGGTTTGGACGTCAGTGGTTTGGACGTCAGTAGGTTGGACGTCGGTGGATTGGGACGTCACGTCAGCGAAATTAGTTACCAAACGCATGAAACTATGTTGTAAATGATACCGTACGCGCTATTGAGCCCCCTAAGTGTTACAAATCTCATATTTCCCTTATCTGTATCCCTCTCTCCATAGCATGGCAAAAAATAATAGTGAAGCCCCTCCTTTTCGCCATTCCATTTCTCCTCTGGTCTCCTTTCTCATAGGCCTAGATCACCCCTTCTATCACTAATATGTTTCTGGTTTTCCCCTTCAACATAAGAAATTCCTTCTTGTCGTAGCTAATCTTCAACAACCGTGATGCGAATAGTGAAATGAGAAAAGCACTATGCACTCAAACCGCAGCAAACGAAGCCTACAATACCGAGGCTGAATGCGAAGAGTCGGAACGACGCGAAGAGTCGCGTACGGTTACGAGACATCTGGACCGTCAAGGCAGACAGCATCAGGGAGCAGCAGTGGCGAGGATTCTGCCCTGACAGTTTCGTAACCGTCTGGAGTCGCACGGTTGGATTTTGTGTCGAGATTAGGTAGGAAGGAATGATTGAATTAGGTAAAAGGGAGGGGGTACAAGGATGTCAAGAGAGTTGGGTTGTACCCTCTAAGGTGTGACCCCTACACAACCTAGAGTAAGATGAACATAACAATATGTTTTGACACACCCCCATAGGTGAAGTAGGGGATAGCCAAACCTAACAGTGGTCACAAGACCAGTCAAGCAAGAGAACAAGCAAGGCAAAGCCCAGGGTGGATCTCAAGGACACCACACAATCTGAGCACAAGCAGGCGGCCACAAGGCCAGTTCACATGCAGATTTATAATAGCAAGGCAGTACACTGATCACAACCTAGCAAGAGTAAACATGCAGGTTTATATATCAAAGTACAAGACAAGATCAAGAGACAAGCAGTGTTTGTCCGTGTGGCCACGGACTAAGGCGAAGCTGAGAACGCTGCTGCAATACTCGCACGGCAAAGGAACGAAGTGCAAAGCCCTATGTTCTGCTCGCTAGTCTGACCAGGTAGCGCAGCACCCTCATAGCAGCCCGCCAATGCGCAGGGTGGTATCTCCTGGGCGCAACGTAGCGAGTTCGGATGCTGAGAGGGTACGGCAGGTACTCCAACTCGAACTGGCTGTCCTCAAGGACGTCACAGCCAAGGGCAAGCTCGCCCCCGACGGACGGAGGACACGAAGAGACAGAAACGAGACCAGCAAGGTAGGCACGGCGGCAAGTAGCGGCAAAGCCTGCGAGCTCAGATACTAAGGCAGAAGCAGCAGCAGGCGAAGGAGCAGGTGCAGTCACAAGGGCGACTAGACAACAAAGGATAGTCGGACAAGCAACACGAGCAAGGTCAGACACAGGGTCAGGAATAGGAGGAAGAGAAGACGGGGGAGGTAACGGCAGGACAACAGGCTCCCGAGTAACACGAGAGGAAGTAGGGGAGGCAGGCGGCGGAAACAACAGAAGAGGAGTAGTACAAGTGGGCGTCGGCTCAGGTAGCCACGACGACGGCTGCTCAAAGAAGATAGACTGCCGTGGCAGCAACTACAACGCACCCCCAGACCCAGCACCTCTAGCGCCAGTACCTCCAACTCCACCAACAAGAGGACTCCTAGCACCCCCAGAGGCAGCACCCCCAGAACTAGCACCCTCAGAACCAAAACCCTCAGCGTCACCACCCCCAACAACACCTGGGCCCCCGAAGTCCGCAGCGACAGGCTGCAGAGGAGGCGAACACGTCCGGGGCGGAAAACCCGGAGGCGTCTCCAAGCGCGGTGAGCGGCGAGAGGTCGCTGTGTCGGCAGCAGTAGGGTCATCCCCCTCGGTCGAGCCAGAGGAGGCAGAGGGGACTACGAGACACGGGAGAACAGTGGAGGGGTGCGCATAGACTGTGCTAGTAGGCGCACAAGCAGCGACACACAATGGCTCTAACTCCTGGTGCCCGCCCCTGCCACTCCTGCCAGCTCCACTACGACCCTCGTTAGCTACTGTGGTGAGGTCTGACAGCGCAGGGAAGGTAAGAGGCACCGCAAGACAGCCTAGGACTGCAGGAGGGGGGGGGGGAGTAGCGCCTAACCACAGCGGAATACAAAGCATGGGCCGACGCCACCTGACTCCTGGGGAAGAAGGCTCGCTGGTCGAACGAGAGGTGAAGGCGGACTGCAAGTGAGGCGGCAGCGTCTCGCGCCATCCACCGGTTGTAGGCAAGGTGAGCTGCGCGGAACTGCGTCCGCTCCTCCTCCTCAGCGTCAGCAGTAGGTTCAGCAGGAGCCTCTGGGGCCGGAAAGGACCCCGACGTGTGCTCGAACAGGGAGACGTTGTCCCGTTTGACACTCCGGAGGTACAGGTGCAGCCCCTCTAGCCAGGAGTCAAACCCTAAAGGTTGCCCCACTGCGTCAAAGGCTAGAACATTGGGAGTCGCCATAGCAGCACGAACGGCAGCAAGCAGCAGGAGTGGCAGTTACGGCAGCAGCGGCAGCACAGGTGGCAGCAGCAGCGCAGGCGGCAGCAGCAGCTCAGGCGGCAGCAGCAGCAGCAGCAGCGCAGGCGGGAGCAGCAGCTTAGCAGCAGCACCAGCGCACCAGCAGCAGCACAGGTGGCAGCAGCAGCACAGGCGGCAGCAGCAGCTCAGGCGGCAGCAGCAGCCTAGCAGCAGCAGCAGCAGCTGAGCAGTAGCAGCAGCGCAGTAGTAGCGGCAGCGCAGGCGGCAGCAGCAGCAGCAGCACAGGTGGTAGCAGCAGCGCAGGCGGCAGCAGCAGCCTAGCAGCAGCAGCAGCTGAGCAGTTGGAGCAGCGCAGCAGTAGTAGCACAGGTGGCAGCAGCAGCCTAGTAGCAGCAGCAGCAGCAGCGGCAGGAGTGCAGGGGGCAGGGCAGCACTAATGCACGGAGCGGCTCGGCTTAGCAGGACGGCTCGAGCAGCAGCAGCAGGGCAATATCAGCAGTGCAGCAGCAGCAGCAGCGCAGGCGGCAGCACTAGCTTAACAGCAGCAGCAGCAGCTTAACAACAGCAGCAGCGCAGGCGGCAGCAGCAACTTAATAGCAGCAGCAGCGCAGCAGGGCAGTAGGGCAGCAGTACAGCAAGAGCAGGACAGCAGTAGCAGCTGTAGCAAGTGCAGTAGTAGCAGCAGCAGCAGTAGCACTAGCTGTAGCAGCAGTAGCACTAGCAGTGACAGCTCGGGCTGGGCGGCGCGGCTCGGGCGCAGTGGCAGAGCAGCAGCGGCACGTAGCAGCAGCAGCCGGCGCACAGCAGCAGTAGGCGCGCGCGGGCTGTGGGCTAGCAAACCAGGGGCGCGCAACAGGTGCGCGCGGAGCAGCCAAAAAAGGGCGCGCAGCAGGTGCGCGCTAGGGGCTGGCGGGCAGCGTGAGTGGCGCGCGCAGCAGCAGGAACGAGGGGGGACCGGGCGTAGGGGCTGACGGGCCGCGCGAGTGGCGCACGGGGCAGCTAGGGTGCGGTCAGGAGGGGTCGCACGTGACTAGGCAGAAGAATCGCGCCAAGGGCAAATAGGGGAGGGGACGCGCCTAGGGCAGAAAAACCGTCTCGCCTAGGGCGCGTTTCGCGTTTCTAGGGGCGCGACTCGGGCAGCAGATCGAAATTGTTAGGTGGGCCCGTTTAAAAATTCGGTCCTAAGGACCATTTGGCTCTTAATACCATGTCGAGATTAGGTAGGAAGGAATGATTGAATTAGGTAAAAGGGAGGGGGTACAAGGATGTCGAGAGAGTTGGGTTGTACCCTCTAAGGTGTGACCCCTACACAACCTAGAGTAAGATGAACAGAACAATATGTTTTGACATTTTGCTGTAATAAGGGAATGTACTCCTTGGAGTACATGGCTAGTCTAGGTCGTTTCGTATTCCCCTGTACTCTTATTTATGTGCTTGTATTTGCATGTTTTAATCATCTCAATAATTTTACATCCATTCTGATTTGAGGTCAAGGGCCCACCACTACCAATCAACGAGCAGGAATGAATGATCCTGCTGACCAGAGCAGGGGAAGTGGCAGCAGCAGAGAAGCAGAAAAGGGAAAGACACATACGGGAAGATGGGGTAGCTATGCGATGGGTCGAGGGGGAGACGGAAGCAGATGAGCAAGTGCAGGACAGAATGAGGGCAAGGGGGTGCTCATTACATTTGGTACCAGCAACAACTGCAGATACAGACGGAAGACAGCTGAAAACTGGTACCTGCACCAGGAGATAGGGAGGGGTTGATAAGGGAGGTACACAATAAGTTGGGCCATTTCGGGCATGAGAGGACCATGCAGCTGTTGAAAACTTGCTGGTGGTGGGAAGGGATGAGGAAACAAGTGAAAGCATGGGTGAGCGGGTGTGAGGGGTGTCAGCGAAGCAAGGCCAGCCTGGTGCAAGCAAAGCAAGAGGGGTGTCATTACGATACGAGGGCTGGGATTCAGGTGGTCATTGGACTTGGCAGGAGAATTGCCGCTCAGCAGGGGAGGCAAACAATACATTCTCCTCATGGTAGAGCATGCAAGCAAGTGGCTGGAGGTGTGTGCTATGTTCAAAGCATTCCCCAGCAAGAGTTCAAAGCATGTGGCCAAGGCCTTCAAGGATCAGGTGTTGTGCCGATTTGGAGCACTAGGGAAAGTCTTGACAGACCAGGGGACTGAGTTTATGGGGGGAGTTCCAGGGACCGTTAGACCAGGCACACATCACGCACAGGAGGGGTTCTCGTTATCATCCTCAAATGACGGACTCGAAGAGCGTCTCGTGCAGACCTTGAAACGGAATCTGCGAGCATACGGGGAAATGAGGAAGAGAAACTGGGATGAGGAGCTGCATTGGATTGCAGCATGGTATAGGTTCGGGAGGCAAGCATCTCTGACGGATCATTCGCCGACTAGCCTGCTGTTTGGGCGAGAACCGGTGCTGCCAAGGGGGGCACCACGGGTGCTGACTGACCCAGTGAGCGTGCAGGGAGCAGAGAAGTGGGTAGCGCTGGCTGAAGCAAGAGCACGCTACATGAAAGAGATGCTGCCAGCCGAACTAGAGAACCTGTACACAGCACAGTTGCGGGATGCGAGCAGAGGTATGAGCAGCGGTAGCAGAAAAGAGGAGGGAAGGGGAAGGAAGCAGTGACGGTGGGACAAGAGGTCTATCTGAAGAGGGCCAAGCAGGACACACTGGACGTGGGATTAGGGACAGTGAGGTGGAAGGTGAAAGCAGTGCGAGACTCAAGGATGAGCGGCCGGTGCTGGAGAACGAGAAGGGAACGAGAAGGGGGAGCAGACGGTGGATCACCAGACCAATGCAGCAGTGGTGAAGAACGGCCGGCCTCAGCTGGCTGGCCCTGTGACTCGAGCCCGTGCAGCACGTGCACGAGCACAGGAGGGGGCAGGGAGTGGCTGAGATGAAGCAGAAGGAAGAACTCAGGCAAGAAGCAGAAGAAGGGAAGGTAAAAGGGGCAGAAGCAGGGATAAGAAGCCAGGCCAAAAGGGGGTTTTCCGACAGGTTTTAGTTTTTGTTCGCCCCGGACAGGATGACGCATCCAAAAGCATCAGCCAAAACGTCACCTTGCATTCTGTTGAGATTTACCGTACCTCTACAAAACACCGTAGCATCAGCACAAGTGCAACTGTGAAACCATTAATATTGATTCTGGTCGTGTTTCGAGAACACCAAACAATAAAGCAAACAGTACAGATAATAGTACAAGGCAGTCCTAGCTAGTCATGTACTCTGAGGGGTACATTCCCTTATTGCAATGTACCCAACCCAACCGAACCCCACAGAAAACAAAAAACAAGCGTATGACATGGGAACGAACACACACCAAAAGCAAACAGAAAACAATAAAATAAACCCTGTGCTCTGGTGAATGCAACTGAAGCCTTGTACTCTGGTGCATGAAGCTCTTGTCCCCTTGTAAGGAAAACAAGGCTTTCTCTCCTTCCTTTTCTTCTAGAGGCACTCAAGCAGGGACGGTCTTGATGCACGCAATCCATGCCTTGAGCCTCTTGGCCTGCCGTGCCCTAAGTTGCAAGAAACAGCAGCTGAAAGACTAGCTAATGGGCTCATGGGAATGGCTGATGGGATGACGGGGGTGGCTGATGGGATGACGGGAGTGGCTGATGGGTGCTTTCACAGGCGCGATGAGAATGTGCGGCCACAGGAGAGATGATTAGGTGCCGTCAAGGGAGTGATGAGGATGCGTTGCCACGGCTACTCTAAGGGCACCTTTCCTGTTGAGGGGAAAGGGAAACAAGGCGATGGACATGCAAGGGATGAAGTGAGAGGTCCATTGGATGGGGTTTAGAAAACGAGAGATGCCAGTGCTACAGGTGTCAATTAGCATTAATTCCTCAATAAGAAAACTCGAACACGTTGAACTTACCAAGATAGGGTGGACGACTCTACTACCAAGCATCATTGAAGGTCGCTGCGCCACTACAATATGCCGCCCCTGTGTCTGGATCCTTCTCGCAGGTCTGTCCCATGAAACACTCTGTGTAATGGCACTGATCTGGGAAGGAGTTGGGGTGAAAGAAACATGGCACACCGCGACACGAATGGTGGGACCAGGGGTGGGTGGATGTAGAAAGAAACATGTCGTGTAACAGCTGAGTAGGACAACGACACTGTAACACACCAAAACAAGACAAGTTTAGACAAGAAGTAAGATTAAGGCAGGAGCGAAAGGGGGAGAACTGAACAAGAGACGAGGTAGTAAAACAGGGATACACAACGAGGCGTGACAACTCTGCAACAGCAGGAGTTACCAGCACAACAGCACACATCTGACGTGTCTGAAAACAGCTGCACACGCTAGATCACAGGGGCGCGACACTGAAGCCGCAGAAGCCAATGAACACACATGCTCAACACTCAGCACCTACCCGTGCAGACATTAGTGGTCCAATCTCGCTCGAAACCGTTGTCACAAACACAAGACGCCCCTCCATCGCAGTGCTCGTTGGCACCACAGCTCGGACTGCATGGCCCTGGGTGGAGGCAGAGGCGGCCCAGAGGGGAGACGAGTGGACGGGACATGAAATGAGGGGTGGTGGGATTCAAGCTACTCAATATACGACAATATACTCAAGCTAGTGGTGGACGGGACGTGAGATGAGACGTTGGAAACACATGAGATGAGAGTAGTGATGACACTGCATCGGATGCAGCACAGCAGCACTGACAGTCAAGCTAGCATCACCCACCGATTGCAGGTGGAGGTGGTTTGGAGACGCACGCCCCATTCTGCATCTCGTAACCATCGACACACACACAAGTGGCCGCGTTACCATCAGGTTTACATTGGCCGTTATCACCACAGTTCAGGAACATACAGGGATCTGCGTGGGGGGAGAGGCAGAAAAGAGGGGAGAGGCAGAAAAGAGGGGAGAGGCGGAGGGGACGTGAAAAGAAGGGTGGCGGGATTCAGGATTGAAGACGACAAGACATCTTGAGCGAGATGCTCAGAACGCATGAGAGTAGTGAAGCCATGGCACTGGAGGCAGCACAGCAGCACTTCAAGTCAAGGTATCATATCCCACGGCCTTCAGGTGAGGTGGGCTGAAGATGCACGCCCCATCCAACTGCACCTCGTAACCCCAGTCACACACACAGGTAACACGAAAACAGCTGGAAGCGCTAGATCACAGAGGCTGCAAGACAGAAGCACACAGCAGGCATTGACCACAGATGCACAACACTCAGCACGTACGTACCCATGCAACCATAACCCGGGTCCAGCACGAAGCCATCGTTACAAAGACACGTCCCCGATGACGTGTCACAGTGCATGTTCATACCACACTCGACCTTTGTGCATGACGGCAGTGGGTGGGGGTGGCGGCAGCGCAGAGGGGAGAGGGGTGAAGGGAACGTGGGTGGTGGGATTCGAGTTTGAAGACGACAAGATGCTTTGAAGGAGGTAAGGGGAGAGGGGGAGAGGGAGAGAGTGAGAGAGGTGGAGAGGGGGAGAGGGGGAGAGGTGGAGACGGGGAGAGGTGGAGAGGTGGAGAGGGGGGGAGGTGGAGAGGTGGAGAGGTGGAGAGGTGGAGAGGTGGAGAGGTGGAGAGGGGGAGAGGTGGAGAGGTGGAGAGGGGGAGAGGGGGAGAGGTGGAGAGGTGGAGAGGGGGAGAGGGAGAGAGGGGGAGAGGTGGAGAGGGGGAGAGGTGGAGAGGTGGAGAGGGGGAGAGGTGGAGAGGGGGAGAGGGGGAGAAGTGGAGAGGTGGAGAGGGGGAGAGGTGGAGAGGTGGAGAGGTGGAGAGGGGGAGAGGTGGAGAGGTGGAGAGGGAGAACGGAAACACATCGCAAGTATAACACCAACATCTCCTAACATTGCCGTGTGCTAATCCCACGGCAGTCAACATAGCAGTCAGCACGGCAGTCAACATGGCAGTCAGGGGGACTGTCACCGTTAGAAGGTAAGAGGTTGAAAGGGATGGAACGAATAGGGTAGGAGGTCCATAGGTTGGGGTCTAGAGACCAAGAGATGGTAGCACAATGGGTCAGCTAGCAATGATTCCTCAACGCGTAGAACTTACCAACACAGTTGTAAATTTCTGCATAAACTGGGTCCATCCAGAAAGTGCAAGCACAAAATGGGTCCCCTGTGACAGGCGACTTCTCGCAGTGTGCGTAATACGGGTCAGAGTTGCCAGAGCTGTCGGGACACGAAAAGCCATCGCACCGATCTGGGAAGGAGTTGAGGTGAAAAAAACGTAGCAGACGGAGACACGAACAGTGGGACCAGGAGTGGGTGGATGAAGAAACATAAGGTGTAATGGATGAGTCGGACAATAAGACACTGGACAGTGATGTGATTGAAAAAAACAGAAAAGATTCAGGCAGGAGAGGCAAGGGTGGGATTGAACAATAAACAAGACTTTGAAGCAGGAATGCACAAAGAGGCGTGAGAAAACTTTTACTACTGTCACACGCTAGAGGCAGCACAACAGCATACAGCTGCACGCGCTAGTATACAGCTGCACGCGCTAGTATACAGCTGCACGCGCTAGTATACAGCTGCACGCGCTAGTATACAGCTGCACGCGCTAGTATACAGCTGCAGAGGCTGTGACACAGAAGCACACAACAGCCATTGAACACAGATGCAAAACACTTTGCACTTACCCTTGCACGTATTATCCGCCTGCATCTCGAAACCAATGTCACAAACACATGACGCCACTCCATTAGTGTTGTTACAATGCTTGTTCTCTCCACAGCTCAGATTGCATGGCGCTGGATGGGGGCAGAGGTGGCGCAGAGGGGAGAGGGGTGGTGGGGACATGAAATAAGGGGAATGTATATTACACTGGACGTTGGGAATGCATGAGACTAGTGAAGCCATGTCACGGGAGGCAGCACAGCAGCACTTCAAGTCAAGCTAGCATCACCCACCAATTTCATCTGGAGGTGGGATGAAGACGCAGGCCCCATCCTGCATGTCATAACCGTTGTCACACACACACTTCTGATATTCGTCGCAGTGCTTGTTCGCACCAGTGCAAGTCATAGAGCACGTCACTGGGTGGGGGTGGAGGTGGCGCAAAGGGGAGAGGGGTGCTGGGAACGTGAAATGAGGGTGGTGGGAACGTGAAATGAGGTTGGGAACGAGATGTTGGAACGCATGAGAGTAGTGAAGTTATTGGAACCGGAGGCAGCACAGCAGCACTTCAAGTCAAGCTTGCATCACCCACCAATTTCATCTGGAGGTGGGATGGAGACGCACGCCCCATCCTGCATGTCATAACCCTTGTCACACACACACTTCTGATATTCGTCGCAGTGCTTGTTCGCACCAGTGCAAGTCATAGAGCACGTCACTTGGTGGGGGTGGAGGTGGCGCAGAGGGGAGAGGGGTGGTGGGAACGTGAAATGAGGGGTGGTAGGAACGTGAAATGAGGTTGGGAACGAGATGTTGGAACGCATGAGAGTAGTGAAGTTATTGGAACCGGAGGCATCACAGCAGCACTTCAAGTCAAGCTTGCATCACCCACCGACTTCAGGTGCAGGTGGGATGGAGACGCACGCCCCATCCTGCATGTCATAACCCTTGTCACACACACACTTCTGATATTCGTCGCAGTGCTTGTTCACACCACTGCAAGTCATAGAGCACGTCACTGGGTGGGGGTGGAGGTGGCGCAGAGGGGAGAGGGGTGGTGGGAACGTGAAATGAGGGTGGTGGGAACGTGAAATGAGGTTGGTGGGAACGTGAAAAGAGGGGTGGTGGGAACGTGAAATGAGGGTGGTGGGAAAGTGAAATGAGGGGTGGTGAGAACGTGAAATGAGGTTGGGAACGAGATGTTGGAACGCATGAGAGTAGTGAAGTTATTGGAACCGGAGGCAGCACAGCAGCACTTCAATTCAAGCTTGCATCACCCACCGGTTTCATCTGGAGGTGGGATGGAGACGCACGCCCCATCCTGCATGTCATAACCCTTCACACACACACTTCTGATATTCGTCGCAGTGCTTGTTCGCACCAGTGCAAGTCATAGAGCACGTCACTGGGTGGGGGTGGAGGTGGCGCAGAGGGGAGAGGGGTGGTGGGAACGTGAAATGAGGGGTGGCGGGAACGTGAAATGAGGTTGGGAACGAGATGTTGGAACGCATGAGAGTAGTGAAGTTATTGGAACCGGAGGCATCACAGCAGCACTTCAAGTCAAGCTTGCATCACCCACCGACTTCAGGTGCAGGTGGGATGGAGACGCACGCCCCATCCTGCATGTCATAACCCTTGTCACACACACACTTCTGATATTCGTCGCAGTGCTTGTTCGCACCAGTGCAAGTCATAGAGCACGTCACTGGGTGGGTATGGAGGTGGCGCAGAGGGGAGAGGGGTGGTGGGAACGTGAAATGAGGGGTGGTGGGAACGTGAAATGAGGTTGGGAACGAGATGTTGGAACGCATGAGAGTAGTGAAGTTATTGGAACCGGAGGCAGCACAGCAGCACTTCAAGTCAAGCTTGCATCACCCACCGACTTCAGGTGCAGGTGGGATGAAGACGCAGGCCCCATCCTGCATGTCATAACCGTTGTCACACACACACTTCTGGTATTCGTTGCAGTGCTTGTTCGCACCAGTGCAAGTCATAGCGCAGGTTACTGGGTGGGGGTGGAGGTGGCGCAGAGGGGAGAGGGGCGGTGGGGACATGAAATGAGGGGTGGTGGTATTCAAGATTGAAGACGACAAGATGCTTTAAACGAGATGTTGGGAACGCGTGAGAGTAGTGGAGCCATGGCACAGGAGGCAGCACAGCAGCACTTCAAGTCAAGCTTGCATCACCCACCGACTTCAGGTGCAGGTGGGATGGAGACGCACGCCCCATCCTGCATGTCATAACCCTTGTCACACACACACTTCTGATATTCGTCGCAGTGCTTGTTCGCACCAGTGCAAGTCATAGAGCACGTCACTGGGTGGGGGTGGAGGTGGCGCAGAGGGGAGAGGGGTGGTGGGAACGTGAAATGAGGGGTGGTGGGAACGTGAAATGAGGTTGGGAACGAGATGTTGGAACGCATGAGAGTAGTGAAGTTATTGGAACCGGAGGCAGCACAGCAGCACTTCAAGTCAAGCTTGCATCACCCACCGACTTCAGGTGCAGGTGGGATGAAGACGCAGGCCCCATCCTGCATGTCATAACCGTTGTCACACACACACTTCTGGTATTCGTTGCAGTGCTTGTTCGCACCAGTGCAAGTCATAGCGCAGGTTACTGGGTGGGGGTGGAGGTGGCGCAGAGGGGAGAGGGGCGGTGGGGACATGAAATGAGGGGTGGTTGTATTCAAGATTGAAGACGACAAGATGCTTTAAACGAGATGTTGGGAACGCGTGAGAGTAGTGGAGCCATGGCACAGGAGGCAGCACAGCAGCACTTCAAGTCAAGCTTGCATCACCCACCGACTTCAGGTGCAGGTGGGATGGAGACGCATGCCCCATCCTGCATGTCATAACCCTTGTCACACACACACTTCTGACATTCGTCGCAGTGCTTATTCGCAACAGTGCAAGCCATAGAGCACGTCACTGGGTGGGGGTGGAGGTGGTGCAGAGGGGAGAGGGGTGGTGGGAACGTGAAATGAGGGTGGTGGGATTCAAGATGTTTTATACGAGAGTCACAGAATAAAGTGCGCGATACAAGAGCACAACGCAACCGTCAAACGCACCAGTGCATTTGCCGTCTGCCATGGCATATCCAGTCTTGCACACGCAGGTCGCAAGGTTCCCTTCCTTCTCACAAGCGGAATTGGGATCAGAGCCTTCGCAGTTCTTGATGGTGCACACATCTGACACAAACGAAAAAACGAGATGTCAAAGTAGGGAAGGAGAGAGGGAAGGGAAGAGAGAAGGACGGGAAGGAGAGAAGTAGATGCAATGTGAATAGAGAGCTAGTGAGACTATACAACTTATTCGACGAACACACTCTTGTGTTGCACAACACACCAGCAGCACTCACCAGCAGTAACACAGCCGGTGGGGGTCATGGCGAATCCAGCATTGCAGACGCATCTAGCATCGCCCCTCTCCTTCATGCACACCGCATTGGCGCCGCAGTTGCGCTGCACACACGAGTCTGGCGGATAGTTTTCAAAGTCACCAGAGAGAAAGAGGGGAGAGTGGTGAGGGGTGAGTGGTGAGTGGTGAGTAGGAGGGGTGGTAAGAGGGATGAGCGTCCGTCATAGCCTTTGAGGGATTGCGGGCAAGCAGACGGGCAGGGGTGCGTTTGAGGGTGTGGAAGGAAAAGATGAATCTCCGGCGGGTGACTTACGGTCGGCGGCGGTGCTTGAAGCAGCTGTCAGCAGGCCCTGCGAATGGCGAATGGCGGCAGCCCTGGGCGCACAGGCTGAGCGCGCATGGGGGAGAGGGGTGGGGGAAGGCGGGGTGGGGGGGAAGGGGGGTGGAAGGGGAAGAACCGAGGAAGAATGGTATGAGAAAGGAAGGAGGGGAGGGCTCCCCGGGAGGAGGTGAATGACTTCAGCTGGTGTTGCTCTGACAGGCGAACGGCATTGTTAGGAAAAAAGGGGGAGAGAGGGAAGGGGGAAATCCTGATAGAAGATAACGAGAGCATACCTGAGAGCATGAGAGCAGCCAGTGCAGCGAGTAGGAGGCCCAAGCTTCGCGTCACAGGCACGCCGTGCGAACCCATGATGGTGATGAGAAAGGCTGCAGTTTTGGCAGAGGTGATGCGCCGATGAGAGACGATGAGCCTCCGAGGGCGCAGTCGTGGTTGTGGCGTGGCACGAGAGGAGTGGAAGGAGAGGCGATGTGTGGAAAGGAGAGGCGAGCGGCTTATGTACCATGAGACGGCATCTCTAAAATGTACTTGTCAAACATTGTATGTTTACATTGTGTAGGCTATAGTGGGTTTAGCCTTAGGGGGTACACAAACTTAGGGTTTCCTACTTGTACCCAACTTTGTGCTAGTTCATTCATTCCTGTTTTCTCTAATTCTAACATGGTATCAGAGCATAGACATCAATGTTCTTCTTGATCAGATCAAACCAGCGGGGCAGCTCAGTGGCAGTAGGGAACTGAGTGCGCCAAGCGTCGTCGAGGCGGGAGAAGCAGCGCTGCGTGGTGTGCGCCCTCCCACACGTCTGGCCAGTGCGGTCACCATTGCGGATGACGTACGTGCAGCTAAGGCCACCCCCCCCCCCCCCCCCCCGTGCTGAGAGTACCACTCACGAAGCTCCTGGGGCGACGGAGTCTGCTGTCCGCCAGCGCCACCACGACCACCACCCCCGCCGCCACCACCTCGACCACCACCGCCCCTGCCGCCTCCGCGTCCACCGCCTCCCCAACCACCGCCCCCACCCCGGCCACCTCCTCCGCTGCTGCCGCCTCCACCCCCACCGCTGCCACTAGCCCCTCCAGCCCCGCCACCACCCCCACCGCCGCCACCGCCCCCACCCCCACCTCCCCCGCCGTCACCTCCACCTCCCTTGCCCCCTTTGCCCTTGCCGCTGCGGCGCCAGCTCGGAGCGGACGCAGTCCCGACCTGCTCAGTACTAACTAGGTCGACAGCAGCAGCAGAGGCGACAGAGGGGAGAAGGGGGGAAGGGGAACACCCCTCGAAGAAAGGGGTGCGGGGGTCGCCACGAGAGGCAGCTACAGCGACTATGCTAGTCTCTGCTTCAAGCAGTTCCTTCTCGAGCAGGTCTATGGTGAGCTCAGTGGGGGAGCGAGCGAGGAAGTGGTCCCTGACCGCACGAAGAGAGTCAGGGAGACGGGTGACAAGGTGGTAGAGAGTGAGCTAGAGCGGGGGGGGGTGGGTGGCAAGAAACTCAGCGGGCATAGCGGCACGGAAGCGAGCCTCATTAGTGCGGAGGTGCGTGGTGAGGTCAGCTACTCTGGCGAAAGCGGACAGGTCTGGGAACAGGTAGGGGAGTGGTGGTCGTGGTGGCGCTGGCGGACAGCAGACTGCCATGTATGTGTTGTCTACTAGTGGAGAGGGTGATCAGTACCGGGGTGTTCCGCCCGACCCGGGCATTCGCACCAGTGAGGCTGCCGCTCTAGGTGCTTGCGTGTCTGCTGCCCCAGGTGCTGGTGAGACTGCTGCTCCAGGTGCTAGTGAGTCTGCCCCCCCAGGTACTGAGTCCACTGAGGCACTGCACACCTTCACTCTAGACTCAGGAGCTTCTCGCTGTTTCTTTCGTGACCACACTGCCCTTGAGCAGCTTGCTCGGCCAGTTGCTGTCTCCCTTGCTGACCGCTCTGGGGGTCCGGTCATTGCGACCTCCTCCACTGTCCTTCCTTGTCATGCGGTTCCGTCGGGCACACTGTCAGGTCTCCACCTCCCCTCGTTCTCTACGAACTTGGTGGCAGGCTGTGCCCTCCAGGACGGGGGTGTCCACCAGTTCACCCCTGCCTACGAGCGTGTGACACACTGCACGTGTGCTCGGACGGGCCATCACCTGGCTACCTTCACTAGGCAGCCGGGGTCGGACCTGTACACATTGACCACTAAGTCCCCTCAGGTAGCTGCGTCTGCGTCTGCGTCAGGTCAGCTGTCAGCCCCCTGCTCGTGTCGCTCTCTGGCGCACGAGACTGTCCTCTGGCACCACCGCCTTGGTCACCCGTCAGTGCAGCGCCTTCGTGCCATGCACAAACGGTACCTTGTCTCTGGTCTTCCCCGGGTACTCCCTCCCCTCCCACCCTCGCCTGCTCCTCCCTGTCTTCCTTGTGTCGAGGGGCGGCAGCGCGCCGCTCCTCACTCCTCCTCATTTCCCCTGACGACTGCTCCCTTGCAGACGCTCCACATGGACGTGTGGGGCCCAGCCCGCGTCCGTGGACAGGGTCAGGAGAGGTACTTCCTGATCGTTGTTGACGACTACTCGCGCTACACCACGGTCTTCCCCTTGCGCACCAAGGGTGAGGTCCCTGCTGTTTTGATCCCTTGGATCCGTGCTTCTCGTCTCCAGCTCAGCGAGCGGTTCCACTCGGACTTTCCTGTCTTGCGTCTGCACTCTGACAGAGGTGGTGAGTTCTCCTCCGACCTCTTGGCAGCCTACTGTGCGGAGCACGGCATTGAGCAGTCGTTCACGCTTCCGGCCTCTCCACAGCAGAATGGGGTTGCTGAGCGCCGCATTGGCTTGGTCATGGAGGTCGCTCGTACCTCCTTGATTCATGCGGCTGCCCCCCACTTTCTGTGGCCGTTTGCGGTCCGATACGCTGCGCATCAGCTCAACCTCTGGCCCCGTGTCTCCTTGCCGGAGACCTCACCCACACTGCTGTGGACGGGGGAGGTTGGCGATGCGTCGCGTTTTCGGGTCTGGGGATCTCGAACTTTTGTCCGCGATACGTGTGCGGACAAGCTCTCCTCCCGCGCTGTTCCTTGTGTCTTCCTTGGCTTTGTCCCGGACGCGTCTGGTTGGCAGTTTTACCACGCCACCTCGCACCGTGTCCTGCCCTCTCAGGACGTCACTTTTGAAGAGTCGGTGCCCTACTACCGCCTCTTCCCCTACCGCACTGCCCCGCTCCCCCCCCCGCCTCTCTTCCTCACGCCAGGTGCTGCTGTGGTAGACCCCCTCCCCCCTCAGGGTGCCGCTCCCTCAGGTGTGTCCCAGGTAGACCCGCTTGAGCCTGTCGAGGTAGCTGTCGACTCTCGTCCTGCTAGGGGTGCTGAGCCTGAGCGTGCGGAGCCTGGGGTTGCGGAGTCTGGGGGTGCTGAGCCTAGGGGTGCGGAGCCTGCGGGTACTGAGTCTGGGGGTGCTGAGTCTGGGGGTGCTGAGCCTGGGAGTGCTACACCTGGAGGAGCTCTCTCCTCAGAGCAGCTGCGTGAGTGGTACTTACAGTACTGCAGCCTCAGGAGGGGTGCTTCTGGAGCTAGGAGCGCTGCTGGAGCTGGTGCTAGTGCTTCCCCTCCTAGGCGGGCGCTGCCCTCTCCCCAGCAGCTCCGAGAGTGGTACGCTCGGCACTGCAGTCTCCGGAGTGGCGCTCCTCGCGTCGCGGACCCTGGTGCTGCTGGTGCTGCTGGAGGTGCTACTAGTGCTGGTGCTGCTGGAGGTGCTGGTGCTGCTGACGCTGCTGGAGGTGCTGCTGGTGCTGGAGCTACTGGAGCTACTGGAGGTGCTGCTGCTGCTGGCGGTGCTGCTGGAGCTGCTGGAGGTGCTGCTGGTGCTGGCGCTGCTGGAGGTGCTACTGGTGCTGGTGCTGCTGACACTGCTAGAGGTGCTGCTGGTGCTGGAGCTACTGCCGCTGCTGGAGGTGCTGCTGCTGCTAGCGGTGCTGCTGGCGCTGCTGGTGGTGCTGCTGCTGCTGGTACTGCTGGAGGTACTGGTGCTACTGACGTTGCTGGAGGTGCTGCTGGTGCTGGAGATGCGGGTGCAGCTGGAGCTACTGGAGCTGCTAGTCCTGGAGGTGCTCGTACTGGAGGTTCTGGAGCTGCTGGGACTGAGCCTGCTGAGGGGGTTGGAGCTGGAGGTGCTGAGCGGCCGAGGCCGTACTACGTTCCACTCCTTCAGCAGGTTCTTGGTCTCCCGCCCTCTACTGGTCCTTCTCCTCCCCTACTGAGTCCACCGCATGTCCAGTCGCAGTCACAGTTACAGTCTGCCTCTCCGCTGCCTGCTCCTTCTCCTTACACTGCGCCGTCGGGTAGTCTTACGGAGCGTCGTGAGCCTGAGTCTCGGCCTCCGTTGCCTGAGTCTAGTCCTGCGTCTTTTGAGTCTCGTCCAGAGTCGCCTGTCCGCACTGCCCGCACTGGTCGTCGTGCTCCACGTGAGCGTCCTCCTCCTGTCCTGGGCACTCACTACATGACCCTGCGTCCGTCCACTGCTCCACAGCGCGTCCCTCTGCCGTCTCCTCCTGCGTCCTCTCTTCCTGACGTTGCCGACCCGCTGTCAGACCTTACTCGTGCTGCCAGTCCTACTGTCGCGCGTCTCCTTGCCACTGTTGTCACTGACCCTACCTTTGAGTCCTCTGCTGCGTCTGCTCTAGTCGCTGAGCTTGTTGACTTTGCTGCCGCCTGTCGTCTAGACTACGCCGCTAGCCTTGTCGCTGAGTCTGAGTCTGTCTGTCCTCCGTCCGTCGGGGGTGAGTGTGCTCTTGGCACGGACGTCCTTGAGGACAGACAGGAGGAGTTTGAGTGCTTTGCTGCTGCTTTACCTCATCACGTGTCCATGCTGATTGCCCCTGAGGGAGACCCAGATGCACCAGACATCCCGACCCCATGCTCCTACGCAGAGGCGATGGAGGGTCTCTACTCCTCTCAGTGGCAGACAGCCATGGACGCAGAGATGGCTTCCTGGAAGTCCACAGGCACCAACGTTGACGAGGTTCCCCCACCTGGGGCGAACATAGTCAGTGGCATGTGGATTTTCAGGGTGAAGCGGCCGCCGGGTTCTCCGCCTGTCTTCAAGGCGCGTTACGTTGCACGAGGCTTCAGTCAGCGAGAGGGAGTTGACTTCTTTCAGACCTTCTCCCCGACCCCGAAGATGACCACTCTTCGGGTTCTGCTGCACGTCGCTGCTGAGCGTGACTACGAGCTCCACTGCCTTGACTTCAGCACTGCGTTCCTACAGGGCACCCTGCACGAGGAGATCTGGCTGCGCCGCCCACCTGGCTTCACTGGGTCATTCCCTCCTGGTACCCAGTGGAGCCTCCGGCGGCCAGTCTACGGTCTCCGCCAGGCGCCCCGTGAGTGGCACGACACACTGAGGACTACTCTTGCTGCTCTTGGGTTTGCTCCTTCTACTGCTGACCCGTCGCTGTTTCTACGCACAGACACCACTCTGCCGCCTTTCTACGTTCTCGTGTACGTAGACGACTTGGTCTTTGCTACTGCTGACACTGAGGCACTCGCCCACGTGAAGTCGGAGCTGCAGAAGAGACACACGTGCACAGACCTGGGTGAGCTGACAAGCTATCTTGGCTTGCGGATCACCCGGGACAGAGCACAGCGCACCATCACCTTGACTCAGTCACACATGGTGCAGCAGGTCCTTCAGCGCTTCCGCTTCACGTACTCCTCGCCTCAGCCCACTCCTCTGCCTACCGGTCACTCGCTCTCAGCTCTGCCTTCGGATGAGTCCGTAGAGCCGAGTGGCCCGTATCCAGAGCTTGTGGGCTGCCTCATGTACCTGATGACCTGCACTCGACCTGACCTAGCCTACCCTCTTAGCATCCTAGCACGCTATGTCGCTCCTGGCCGTCACCGGAAGGAGCACATGGATGCAGCTAAGAGGGTGTTGCGCTACTTGTGCAGTACGTCGGGCATGGGGCTTGTGCTTGGAGGACGGCGCGACGTTGTCCTCACAGGACACTCAGACGCTTCTTGGGCTGACGACCAGGCTACACAGCGGTCGTCTCAGGGTTACACCTTCAGCCTTGGCTCTGGCTCAGTTTCTTGGCGTTCTACGCGCTCTTCCTCTGTTCTCAGCTCCAGTTGTGAGGCTGAGATCTACGCCACAGCCATGGCTGCCCAGGAGCTTCACTGGCTCACCTACCTGCTGACCGAATTGGGAGAGCGGCCTCGTTCTCCTCCAGTGCTGTACGTCGACAACAAGGCCGCCCTTGCCTTGTGTCAGGAGCACAGACTGGAGCACAGAACGAAGCACATCGCTCTGCGCTACTTTCTTGCTCGAGAGCTGCAGCAGCGTGGTCAGCTTCGTCTTTCGTACGTGGCCACTCGGGCCAACACTGCTGATGTGTTCACCAAGGCGCTTCAGCCTTGTGATCATCAGCGTTTCTGTACTGTTCTAGGCCTTGTGCCTACTGTCCCTCACTTGCTCACTTCTTGACTTTGCTTGTACTGTGATCTCTATATATATACCTGCATGCTTACACTTGCTAGGTTGTGATCACTGTACCTCTTGTTTATTATCAAACTGCATGTGAACTGGTCTTGTGACCGCTTGCTTGTGCTCGGAATTTGTGTGGTATCCTTGAGATCCACCCTGAGCTTTGCTTTGCTTTGCTTTGCTTTGACTGGTCTTGTGACCCTCTGGTTGTCTCCCACTTCGCCTATGGGGGTGTGTCAAACATTGTATGTTTACATTGTGTAGGCTATAGTGGGTTTAGCCTTAGGGGGTACACAAACTTAGGGTTTCCTACTTGTACCCAACTTTGTGCTAGTTCATTCATTCCTGTTTTCTCTAATTCTAACAGTACTGACCCAAAAGGGACCCCCAGGTGACTTCCGGGCAAGATTCGGGTCATCTGGAAATCTGTCCCAAAAGTTACTTTTGGAACTGACACTTTAGGTTAGTCTGAGGTCAGACAGGCTAACCCAAAAGTGACTTTCGGGTCAGGTACGGGTCAGGTACGGGTCAGGACTCGGGTCAGTTACTTGTTAAGATTTGGCGGGAATAGTCAGGTACGGGCCAGGTACGGGTTAAGATTTGGCGGGAAAAGTCAGATTTGGGTCAGTTTCGGATCACACGTGGCCAGCGCATGGCCTGATTATATTCCCTTTACAGTGTGTTAGTTTTTGGTAATAAGCATTTTCTATTGAAAATGTATAATATATAATTCACTATATAACAACAGAACGTGAAATAACATCAGCATGACTACGTAATAAACAGGGCCTTGTACAGTTGCCACAGAATATATAAATCACTGCACAGCTAAAATAACCTCAAAACACA
This sequence comes from Closterium sp. Naga37s-1, assembly GCA_947471745.1. Classification (NCBI taxonomy): domain Eukaryota; kingdom Viridiplantae; phylum Streptophyta; class Zygnematophyceae; order Desmidiales; family Closteriaceae; genus Closterium; species Closterium sp. Naga37s-1. The sequence continues at coordinate 916,600 of CANJKZ010000372.1, forward strand.
AAAACAACCCACATTAAAGGGTGAATGGCATTACACATGAGATAACGCCAGCTAAAGAATATAAAAACCAGAACAATCATTTAGCAATTATCACCTTGTAATTTGGAAACATCACCTTCACTGCTTTGTGCCCCAAAATGACATCAGGATGGCATAATAAAAATAATCTCCACGTGCTTGTTTCCATGTCAGGTTGTTATAAGGGCCTAACAGTGAAGGCGACGCGGAAGTGGTGGCGACGCAGCATAGTTTTCCCATAATATTCTTCATAACATATATGTTAAGGCTAAGTACTATGCGGAAACGATTAACTCAGTACCACAAACAAAAACTAGGCAACACTTAACATCACTTGTGAACCAAGTGAGTAGTTATGCCAAGCTTAGCTTGTAGAGTGAGCGTTCTGGTTGAGCAGAGTTTCGGCAGCAGTTCGTTGTGTATCTACTCTCGTCAATACGTAGTAGTAGAACCCACTCTTGAAATCATAAAACATTATTGAATCAAAAGCAAATACAAGCGCACAAATATGAGAGGTCCTAGGCACACAAAGGAAACACACAAGGCAGTTGTCTAACTGTCGTCCAGGTCTTCGCCTTGCTGTCATTGAAAACGGTTGTTTAACTGCTCTTGAATTTGGCTTGATCTGCCACTGTAGAATAACCGTCTTCCACTGCACTGCTGCCAAATTCTCCTGCTGACTCCCCTCATGAACGTTCATGATCGCGCGTGTACGTCCTCCTTTTCAGATGCCCATGTTGCATCAGCAAACCCCGTGAGGAATAGCTCCCTCTCCCCGAGCTGCTCCCCCTTCTCCTTGAGAACCTCTGCTCCCTTCTGCTTCATCTGAGCCACGGCTGAGTATTGAACTCCAACGGTGGGGTAGGAGTTCAGATACTGGATGATACGGTCTGCTGCATCCACCTGCTCCTCGGTGGGATTTTGCACCACCCTGGCCAGCTGCCCCACAGCAAAGGAGATGTCCGGCCTGGTGTGTACTGCTGCATAGAGCAAGCTCCCCACCATGGACTGAAAACGAGCCTGCTCCCGCTGATCCACTCCTTCGTTCTCACTAGCTTTGATGAGTTTAAATCCACATGGAAGAGGTGTGGTGATCTTCCTTCCGACCTCTATCTCATACTTGCTCCCCATGTCATTGATGTACTTCTCCTGGTGCAGCTTCACCCATCCATTGCTGACATCCCTCTCGATGTGCATTCCCAGGTAGTAGTTCGCCTCCCCCAGGGTCTTGCACTTGAAGTTTTGCATCAGCTTCTGCTGCACCTTCATTACCTCCTGCTTGCTGCTCCCAAACAAGAGGATGTCGTCCACGTACACCAGGAACATGACGAGGCTCTCCTTCTCCCCCATGAGGAAAAGGCCCTCGTCACATGCACTCGCCCTGAACCCTATCTCCTCTAGAACCGAAGACAGCTTCTTGTACCAGCAGCGTGGTGCTTGTTTGAGGCCATAGATGGCCTTCTTCAGCTTGCACACACGCCCGGTGCCATCCTCATAACCTGGCGGCTGCGACATGAACACCTCCACATCTATCAGTCCATAGAGGAAGGCTGTGGTGATGTCCATCTGCACTATCACCCACCCACACACAGCTGCACCGGCGAGGAGAACACACAATGTTGGTGACTTGGCAGTTGCAGCAAAGGTCTCCTTGAAGTCCTCCCTTTCTTTCTGTTGATAACCCCTTGCCACCAGCCTGCTCTTATAAACTGACACGGCTCCTTTGTTGTCAGTTTTAATCCTTGGAATCCAGCCACAGCTTATGGCTTTCTTCCCCTCCAGTAGTGGCATCAGCTCCCATGTCCCATTCTCCATTTGGCTGTTATATTCAGCATCTCTTAATGCCAGCCACTTGTCCCAGTCTGGTCCCTTAAGGGCTTCATCCATGGTCAGTGGCTGCGTTGGTGCAAGTGCCATGAAACAGTATACCTCCTCCTCTCCTTCCTCATCAGGATCACGGCTGCTCTCCAGCACCAGCAGTGCATCAAGTTGCTGTTGCTCTCCCCTTGTTCCTCCGTAATCCCTCAGCTTCAATGCGGCTGCTCGCATTTGCCTCTCGATCATGGGTGAGAGACCACGGCCTGTGGGAAGGGATTTGGTTTGGGTCCTTCTTGAGGGAAGGGTGGGGGGTTTCACACGTGTTATGGGGTGAGGTTCTTCAGGTGCACCCGTTGGCTCCACGCCATTGACCACGGGAAGCTCTGCTGCACCCTCCTCCTCGTGTGGCGTTGCGGTCTCCTCCCCAACCCACTCCTCCTCAACCTCAAACCCCATGGTTGCCTGCTGCAATTGCTGCACGATCTGCTCCTTTGGCTGCTTGGACCAGCTCCCGTAGGTGATATCTTCGATAAACTTGACATCCCTACTATCGAACATGACTCCCTTGTTCGGCTCCCACAGCAGCCACCCCTTGCTTTCAGCTGCCAACCCCAAATGCACACACCACGCAGCCGTTGCACCCAACTTGTTGCGATGTGCCTTGGGGATGTGAGCCACAGCCATGCAGCTAAACACACGCAGCATGTCAATTGGCGGCTTCCTCCCAAGCCACCTCTCCATGGGGACCCATGACTCACCACCGACGTTGGTGAACACCCTGTTCTTAATCACCGTGGCATGGCGCACAACATGTGGCCACCTTGGGTTCCCTAACCCCGATTCGATGAGAAGTGCCCGTGCCGTTTCTAACACCGTGCGGTTTGCCCGTTCTGCTATGCCGTTGGACTGTGGAGTGTAAGAGGTGGTGAGTTCTCGAATGATGCCCTGCTTCTTCAGCCATGCAGTCAACTCCTCCCCAAGGAACTCCCCACCCCTATCAGTCCTGATCCGCTTCACCTTTTGCCCGGACTGTTTCTCCACGAATGGCAGCCATTCATCGCGTATGGTGGACGGCACATGGTCCTTCTTCTTGATGGGGTATGCCCAGGTAACTCGGCTCCAATCATCCACTATGGTGAGAAAGTACTTCTCACCACGCTCCCCCACAACCGGTAGCGGCCCCACCACATCCATGTGCACCAGTTCCAGCAGTTTCTTACCGCCACCCTCGGTTGCATGGAACGGGAACCGAGTAAACTTGCTTAGCAAGCAAGTTTCACACTTGTGGGTTGTTGCTGCACCTGTCAGCTTCAGTCCCTTAACCCCTTCCTCCTTGTGCAGTTGCTCCAGTGCGGGCATAGCAATATGCCCGAGGCGGCGGTGAGCTGTCATCCAGTCAGTCTCTCCACCCTTTGCCGAAACCTTCAGCTCCTCTGCAGCTACAGCATTGCACTCCCCCTGAGTTCCTCCCTCCTTGCTCCATGGCACAACCGGCAGCTGCCACATAGACTTGCAGATGTCACGGCTCTCGTGAAGGTCCCACAACACCCGCTGTCCCAGCTGCCCCGTGTATGTCTTGGCACCATCGGTGGTGGTGTTGACCCCGCACTTTCCTAGCTTCCTGAGGGAGATAAGGTTAGCTTTGAGATCAGGGACTAGAAGCACATCACTTAGCACCACTGGTTTGCCATCGGCTCCCTTGAATTGAGCACGTCCCGCCCCCGTCACCTTGAGAGCATGCTCGGATGCCGACTTCACCTCCGCAATCGGTGCAGTCCCCACTTTGTCAAGGAGGTCAGGCCTTGGAGTCATGGTCCATGCTGCCCCCGTGTCCAAGATCCACGTGTTGAGCGGATGCAGGGCAGCTCCAGCGTGTGCGGCCACAGCGTCCTCTCCCGGCTCTTCAACGTGGAATAATTGTCCGGCTTCCCTTTCTTCGTGTTCAGCCGGTTCATCATCGGCAACTGCTCCGGCGCCGCTCCCATCTTGTGACCTGTTGGAGGGGGTCCACCAAGAGGGTTTAGTTCTGCATTTAAACCACGGATGACCCACTTTCTCACAATACCAGCACTTGCCCTCCATTCTCCCCGGTCCCCTTCCTCCCCCTCTGCCGCCTCGGTCGCCACCACGTCCTGCTCCTCTTCCGCCTTGCTGGTTGGAGGGCTCCTCCTCCTTGGACGCTCCTCTCCCAGCCCCTTGCCATTTCTTGCCTCTGCCCCTTTTTCCTCCTTGCATGGCGTAGCTGCTGCTCCCCTCTTCACCTCCCCTCAGTTGGCGCCTCCTGAAGTCCTCCTCGAAAATTTTGGTGCGAATCCACTCCAAGGTCCAGGAGCTCTGGTTTTGAAGGCTCAGGCCGCTTGTGAAGATCATCCATGACTCCGGCAGCAGCGACAGCATCTTCATGCATTTGGTTTGTTCGGGGTAGACAATTCCAGCGATGGCGAGCTTGGCGTAGAGGTCTCTCAGCTTGTCAAGGACGGGTTGAACGGGTTCTCCTTCACTGAGGCGAAGGGCGGAGAGCTCCCTCTCCAGCATGAGGGTAGCAACAACTGATGTGGGGGCGTGTAGATCCTTGAGCACTCTCCATGCCTTGGGTCCACACTCTTCCTCCGGGAGTAGGTGCATTATATGCTGGCGTTGGGCAAGGTCCAGGCTCTGTGAAAGGATATAATATCCAGCTGATGAACGTTCATCCCAATCACCCTGAAGCTCCGGATTGCTGGGGCGCTTTTCACTACCGATCATGACTTTGAGAAGTCCTATCTGCCGAAAGTAAAGCTGCATCTTCCAGGACCAGTCGTCGTACCCTTCACCACTGAAATTTTCAACTGTGAAGTTCTTCAGCACTTCCCTAAGCAGCGGGCCCTGGTTCGTCCGTGCTCCCCTAGGCGCGGATACTCCAGATTCCTGGCTACCACTGCTCGCGGGGGCTGAGTTCCCTTCTTCACCAGTCTCTCCCATCGTCGGGTATGTCAGGAACGACTAAGGACCAGCTCTGATACCACGTGTTAAGGCTAAGTACTATGCGGAAACGATTAACTCAGTACCACAAACAAAAACTAGGCAACACTTAACATCACTTGTGAACCAAGTGAGTAGTTATGCCAAGCTTAGCTTGTAGAGTGAGCGTTCTGGTTGAGCAGAGTTTCGGCAGCAGTTCGTTGTGTATCTACTCTCGTCAATACGTAGTAGTAGAATCCACTCTTGAAATCATAAAACATTATTGAATCAAAAGCAAATACAAGCGCACAAATATGAGAGGTCCTAGGCACACAAAGGAAACACACAAGGCAGTTGTCTAACTGTCGTCCAGGTCTTCGCCTTGCTGTCATTGAAAACGGTTGTTTAACTGCTCTTGAATTTGGCTTGATCTGCCACTGTAGAATAACCGTCTTCCACTGCACTGCTGCCAAATTCTCCTGCTGACTCCCCTCATGAACGTTCATGATCGCGCGTGTACAAATCATGAACACTCGTGTGGGTTTCCCGTTTTTCAGTTACAAAACAGGCTTTACCGTTTTGTACCACTGTTGAAATAATGACGCAAAGCAGCGCGACTTTCTGGCGAATTTTCCTGCACGCCAAGTCAGCGCGAAATCCCGCTAGTCAACTGTAGAATCCCGAGTGCCCCACGTGCCCCACATGCCCCTCATCACGACCGAGATATTTCTCGGTCGTGCAAGACAAGACGTTCGCTGACGCGATCGTGCGTTGTCCTGCGCGTGACGGAGCGATCATTCGCTCCGTCCTGTAGCGATCGTGCGCACTGTGCACGATTGAAACAGTGACGACACACGCGCATGTTCTGACGGGCCACACGCGTGTGTCAGGACCCCACGCGCGGGTCCTGACATCGCGCACTTTTTGTTGACCAGCGCGAAATGGTCAACGGGGCTGGTCAAACAATCGAGCCCCAAGACCAAACACACTCGACACTCACAACAACTCTCATGAAAACAACTCAACATTCATGAAACACAGAACACTCATGAAACACAGAACTTTCATGAGCGCACATGTTCGTTGATGAAAACAAACATGAGCGTACATGAGCCGACATGAACGAACATGAGCCGACATGAACGAACATGACTCGTCATGATCCGTCATGACCAAACATGATCCCACAGCAACAACACATGAAACAAAATGCGAAAACGAATGCACACAGAACACACACAAAATGCGTAACGTCATGCAGGCGGCTGGTTGCAGTGCATAATTATTATTTTGCACCCAACAAACTCCCCCTCAAGCAGTCGCCTGCTTGCACTCCCTTTGCGTGAGCCTAGTTAAGGCTCATGCCGCACAACTTAGCACAGCGCCAGTGGGGTTCTTCAGCAAGCCGCTTCGTGAGAAAATCTGCCGGCTGCTGCTGCGTTTTCACATAGAGGGGCTGGATGGATCCCCTCTGCACCTCCTTGCGCAGCCAATGCCATTTGATCTGCATATGCTTGGTGAGCCCATGCAGCACAGCATTCTTGGACATTGCAATGGCACTGGAGTTGTCACAAAACAGCGATGTGGCAGTCTTCTGCTCGTGCCCTATCTCCTCCAGCAGCTTCCTCAGCCAAATCAGCACATACCAGTGCATGTGGTGCCATCAGGCTGTATCTCGAAGCCAGAGTCACAAACACAGGACGGCACCCCTGCATTGCTCTTGATGCATGTGGCGTTTCCACCACACCGCTTGAGCACACATGTATGTGCCAAGGCGAAGAGCCACCAGGAACAGTCAATGGGAAGGGCAATATGTGTAGGAAAATAAACAGGGAGTTATTGAGGGTGTGTGTGTGGAGGAGAGGTGGACCTTAGAATGAACAGAGTGAGTATGACGGGTAGCAGCAGCATATACCAAGCGAAGCACAGTCACATCAGCACGTACCAGTGCATGTTCTGCCATCAGTTTGAAGATCAAAGCCAGTGTCACAAACACAGGAGGCCACTCCAGCACTGTCCTTGGTGCACCTGGCGTTGCCACCACACGACTTTAGTGCACATGTGTCTGGGGCGGAGGAGGAAGGGCTATTGGGATTCCACGTTTTGAGGGCATTTACCCTAATAGCATAAGCCCTGCACATGGCATAGCACAAGGCATGGTATGGCACATGGCACAGAACATGGCATAGTGTTAGTGTTAGCCCTCAATCTCACATTTTGTACTTGCACTTTTATATCCTAGTGTAGTGTGCACTTTGTGTTTGGTTGGGTGTACACCCACATCCCAACCAGACCCAAATGTGATCTCCAAGCAATCTCCAACCCAGCAATTGGAGATTGCCTTGGGATTACCCCCAATCCCCTTGGATTGGCCTCGATTCTCTCCCCATCCTTACCTTGCCCATTTCTGATGTACTTAAAGAGCCTTCAGCTCATTACTAATGCATGGATTCTAAGCACAAGTTCTGACACATAGCACATGTCGCACGCACGCCACAGCGCATGTCATGGCACATACCGGTGCATGTGGTGCCACCAGGCTGCAGCACGAATCCAGTGTCACACACACTACAGCAAGCCTCATTATAGACTAACACAAATATGCATGCATATTTTGACAGTTGAGTGTCTGGTTGCTGCCAATCAACCCTGTGTTTCTCCCGGTTCTGCACACGGCAGATTGTGGGGCAGGATAGACAAGGCCCTACCCTGGAACCCAGTTAGCTGGGGAGGATTTCCAAACCCCACCGATCGCATCTCGAGTTCAAATTACAACGCTACGCCGAGCCACATCTCCTAAGCGCCCCTCTCCTTCACGCACACCGCATTGGCGCCACACCTCCGCTGCACGCACGAGTCTGGCGAATATGAGGCGAAAGGAACAGAGAGGGAGGAGGAAGGAAGCGAGTAGGAAGAGAGAGGAGGAAAGGGGTCCCGGAACGAGGAGAGGAATGGGACAGGGAGAGGAATGGAACGGAGAGAGCAAAGAGTGCTGGGAACAGCTCGCCTCATCACCTTGGGATTTCCCAAGGCTCGCATCCTCCGGGGTTGTTCACAAGTCTGAAAAGACTTCCAAGTGTGGACGAGCCAGGAGGGGGAAATGCAAACCAACAGGGTGAATGGAAAGAGAGCAGCCGGTGTCACATCCTTAAGGGTTTGAGGGAAAGAGAGCTGGCAATGGTGCGTTTCAGCAGCCCCATCAAGTGTTCCGTTTCAGCCCTGGTGTGGTGGTAAGTACAGGCCGCTGACTTATGGTGAGGGGCGTTACTCGCAGCTGGCAGGCGAACAGCAGCAGTTCTTGGCGCACAGGCTAAGAGGGATGAGGGAGAGGGCAAGGGGTGTGGGGGGGGGGGGGGGGGGGGGGGGGGATGGGAGGAAATGAAAGGGAAGAGGATGAGAAATGAGGCAAACAGAAACGGCCCTGGGCGCACAGGCTGAGAGCGGATGAGGGAGAGGGGAAGGTGACAGGAGAAGGGGAATACGAAAGAGAGGAAGGAGGATTAGGATGAGGCAAGGAAAGGTAGATATACCCTGGGCGCACTTGCTGAGAGCGGATGAGGGAGAGGGAGGGGGGTGAGAGAGAATAGAGAGGAAAGGGGATGGGATGAGGGGGTAAGGGAACCTAAGGCTGAAGAGGGGGGGCTTTGGACGCACAAGGTGCACGAAAGAGCCTCTTTGAAACGAAAACAATGATGCGGCTGGGAAATGGGAGAATGGGGGGGAGGGGAGTTAGAGGAGGGAGGGGTAGAACTGGGGAAAGGGGAAAAAGGGGGGAGGGGACGGGGCAAAGGGGGGCGAACGAAGATGGAAGGTGCGGGTAAAGAGAAGGCAGAACGGGAATGTTCGGGGTGAAGAGCAGCTGAGCTGAGGTTGCTAAGGGCAGTGACCAACGCGGCGTCATGCGGCGTTTGGGATCGGTGGAGGAGGAGAACTTTTGTCAGGAGATGGATCACCACTGGCAGTTTCGTGATAAACTTCAGCCAAGTAATTAGACATGCATACGTGAGACCTACTAGAGTGCACAACTGAGCATGAGAGCATACCTGAGAAGATGAGCGCATAACCACGAGAAAGAGAGCACACCTGAGAGCATGAGAGCAGCCTGTGCAGCGAACACGAGGCCAGAGCGCCGCGTCACCACGCGGCCGTGCAAACGCGCCATCATGCCTTGGTGCCTTCGAAACGATGCGGTCGATAGCGGGAGAATGGGTCAAGCAAGGAGTTCTCGCAGCAGCACAGCAGCAGGCAACTCAGGCTCTGACGCCACTTGGAGTACAGATTTAGGATCTGTCATTACTAGCCACGTTGACGGGAATGGCGTCAGTGGGAAAGCAATTAGCTGGCGCTGCTTGCAAGGGCATGGCAGGAAATGCCTTATACAACAGCTAACTTCGCAATGAAGCTGGACGACCAAGCGCAAATGATGGAAAAAAAACATAAAGATTGATAGAAAAAGGCAACAACTACTAGTAGAAGGACTAAATGACAGGAGCAGTACGGTTGGGCCGGCAGGAGCATGACAAGTAATCCGCGTGAAAATCGTACATATCAGCATCAAAATGAGGGTCTTTGTGTTGGTATCTCCAAAACAGGACCGAGGCGAAGCAGAGAAACTGGAAAGCCGAACAAGTCCAACTCAGCTTCAAGAAAACATTATCCTCGTCACAGGGACTCCCTGTTGAAAGATGATACGATGGCTGAGATGAGCTGGGTTGAGTTTTGTTTGAGATTTTTGTGGTGCCTTGCTGGTGTGGACACATTGAGAAACGACAACACTGATGTTGGAAGAAGCAACCAGAGTTGCTGCTGAGCTACTGCTACATCCTTACTACAAGACAATGATGCCACTTCTACAATACAGTATGCATACGCATTTTCCTGTCTGGTCATATTTTTCCCACTGCAGACAAAAGTACTCTGTTTGACTAGGTCGGTCCTGATGACAGCAAGCATCCCAAAAAGGTTCGGGCCAAAACCCTCCCCCTAGGTTACCCACAGCTTACCCCGTAGCCGGTAACCCCGGGGTCCTTGTCTAGGTGACCCGCGGGTCACCTCGGCAAAAGTCACTTTGCGTGGTGACCCCGAGGTCACCCACAAGTGGTGACCAACGGGAAATCCCTCCCATCATGCGGGAGCGAATCAAACGTCGCTCCGCTGCCCACTGTACAGTAAACGGTTCGTGAAGCTGTGAAGCTCTCAACGGTACACCCAGTGCATTCGCAATTACTATTCCTTACAATCGATCAATCAACTTTTCCGATACTCGCTTTAAGGCTGACTCGGTATTCGCTACAGTCTCGAATTTACGAAAAGTCTTAGGATGCGTGTGTGTATAGAAAAGTGATACAAAAGGATTTTCGATAAATGCACCCTCAGGTCTGCCCGTTTGAGTCTGACTCGATACTCGTCATGCAATTGCATTCAGACAAAATCGTTAAAATTGTACATTTCGTTATAAAATCATTTATTACCAAATGTGTGCATTTCAACCATTTCGTCATATTTGCACTATAGCATAGCACACTAAATATCAATACTTCAACACTTGATAACATGCAGATAAACGTGTATAGCTAACATGCGGATAAACGTGTATAGCCAACATACAGAGCATTTCAAATCTATGAACTCCCTGTGGCAAGCCCTCCGTGCATTGCTCACTACCCTAAGTACAATGCGTGCTCCTGCAACATAGCAGACGGCGAAAAACAGGAATAACAAAAACAGCAGAAAAACGGGCACGTCCCAGCGACAAGGCGCCAAGCAGGATTCGTACCTCACGAATAATGCGAAAAGAGTGCCAAAGGAGTCGAAAACGATGCTGTTGAAACGAACACGCGACACGTTAGCAGGAAACGGCTTACCAGATGACGTGCCTTGACACGTCAAGAGCCTCGCCACGGAGAGTAGCCTGGAGGAAAGAGCAAATTGGATAAGTTCAGTAAAAGGTAGTGGAAGAGCACAAAGGCAATACGGGGGGTTTGCTTACCTCGTAAACGGAATCTAGAGCTCCACACACAAGTGCCCGAGATGACGGTAGTTGATCCCTATAAAGCAGCACACATGGCTCGAAGAAACAATTAGCAACTGACCGATAGCATAAGAAATCGCCAAGTTTTGGACATGGCAGCGAGATAATAGAAGCGCGAACTTGACAGCTGCACAACACAAGAGAATGAGAGAAGTCCGCGAGATGATGTGGTGAAATAAATCGAAGTGAATGGCTTTTTTTTAACGCTCGCGCTAGTCGTGAGAAAATGTTTCTTGTTCAAGTACAGCGGCTCTCATACTAGCTGTTCTAAGTGTGTATCATGACATGAGCTGAAGTTGATGTGAAAAGATAGAACGAGGAATGATTGCATTGAGCAGCATGAGGAGTACAAGTAGGAAACCCTAAAGTGTTGTACCCCATATGAGCTACCCAGCTACAGCCTACACAGACTATAGCATATAAGTTTGACACACCCCCATAGGCAAAGTGGGGGAGAACAAGAGGTCACAAGACCAGTAAGGAAAGGCAAAGGAAGCTCAGGGTGGATCACGACGTCACCACGCATTCTGAGCACAAGCAAATGGCCACAAGGCCAGTTCACATGCAGAGTTAGAAAAAGGAGAACAAGCAATACAGTGATCACAACCTAGCAAGTGTAAGCATGCAGGTATATATAGAGAGATCACAGTACAAGCAGAGTCAAGAAGTAAGCAAGTGAGGCACAGTAGGCACAAGGCCTAGAACAGTACAGAAACGCTGATGATCACAAGGCTGAAGCGCCTTGGTGAAGACATCAGCAGTGTTGGCCCGTGTGGCCACGTAAGCAAGACGAAGCTGACCACGCTGCTGCAACTCTTGAGCAAGGAAGTAGCGCAGAGCAATGTGCTTCGTTCTGTGCTCCAGTCTGTGCTCCTGACACAAGGCAATCATGGCCTTGTTGTCGACGTACAGCACTGGAGGAGAACGAGGCGGCTCTCCCAGGTCAGTCAGCAGGTAGGTGAGCCAGCGTAACTCCTGTGCAGCCATGACCCCTGCGAAGATCTCAGCCTCACAACTGGAGCTGAGAACAGAAGACGAGCGGATAGACCGCCAAGAAACAGAGCCGGAGCCAAGACTGAAGGTGTAACCCTGTGACGACTGCTGCGTAGCCAAATCGTCAGCCCAGGAAGCGTCTGCGTGACCAGTGAGGACAACTCGAGCCCGTCCTCCAAGCACGAGCCCCATGCTCGACGTACTGCACAAGTAGCGCAACACCATCTTAGCGGCATCCATGTGCTCCTTCCTGTGTCTCCCAGGAGCGACATAGCGTGCCAGAATGCTAAAAGGGTAGGCAAGGTCAGGTCGAGTGCAGGTCATCAGGTACATGAGGCAGCCCACAAGCTTTGGGTACGGACCACTCGGCTCTACGGACTCGTCCGAAGGTGGAGCTAAGAGCGAGTGGCGAGTAGGCAGAGGAGTGTGCTGTGGCGAGGAGTACGTGAAGCCGAAGCGCTGAAGGACCTGCTGCACCATGTGTGACTGAGTCAAGGTAATGGTGCGCTGTGCTCTGTCCCGGGTGATCCGCAAGCCAAGATAGCTGCTCAGCTCACCCAGGTCTGTGCACGTGTGTCTCTTCTGCAGCTCCGACTTCACGTGGGCGAGTCCCTCAGTGTCAGCAGTAGCAAAGACCAAGTCGCCGACGTACACGAGAACGAAGAACGGCGGCAGAGAGGTGTCGATGCGTAGAAACAGCGACGGGTCAGCAGTGGAAGGAGCAAACCCAAGGGCCGCAAGAGTCGTCCTCAGTGTGTCGTGCCACTCACGGGGCGCCTGGCGGAGACCGTAGACTGGCCGCCGGAGGCTCCACTGGGTACCAGCAGGAAACGACCCAGTGAAGCCAGGTGGGCGGCGCAGCCAGATCTCCTCGTGCAGGCTGCCCTGTAGGAAAGCAGTGCTGAAGTCAAGAGAGTGAAGCTCGTAGTCACGCTGAGCGGCGACGTGCAGCAGAACCCGAAGAGTGGTCATCTTCGGGGTAGGGGAGAAGGTCAGGAAAAAGTCAACTCCCTCTCGCTGACTGAAGCCTTGTGCAACGTAACGCGCCTTGAAGACAGGCGGAGAATCCGGTGGCCGCTTCACCCTGAAAATCCACATGCCACTGACAATGTTCGCCCCAGGCGGGGGAACCTCGTCGACGTAGGTGCCTGTAGGAAGCCATCTCTGCGTCCATGGCTGTCTGCCACTAAGAGGAGTAGGGACCCTCTATCGCCTCTGCGTAAGAGCGCGGGGTCGGGATGTCTGGTGCATCCGGGTCTCCCTCAGGGGCAAGCAGCATGGACACGAGATGAGGTAAAGCAGTGGCAAAGCACTCAAACTCCTCCTGTCTGTCCTCAAGGACGTCCGTGCCAAGAGCACACTCACCCCCGACGGACGGAGGACAGACAGACTCAGACTCAGACTCAGCAACAAGACTAGCGGCGTAGTCTAGACGACAGGCGGCAGCAAAGTCAACAAGCTCAGCAACGAGAGCAGACGCAGCAGTGGACTCAAACGAAGGGTCAGTGACTACAGTGGCCAGGAGACGCGTGACAGTAGGACTAGCAGCACGAAGGGAGTCAGACTCCGGGTCCGGACCGTCAGGAAGAGAGGACGCAGGAGGAGACGGCAGAGGGACACGCTGCGGAGCAGTGGAAGGACGAAGTGCCATTAGGTGTGGGCCAGGGACAGGGGGAGGACGCTGACGCGGAACACGACGACCAGTGCGGACAGCGCGAACAGGCGACGCAGGACGAGACTCAGGTGACGCAGGATGAGACTCAGGTGACGCAGGACGAGACTCTGGCACACGACGCTCCGTAAGACCCCTAGTCGGCCCAGAGTAAGGAGAAGGACCAGGCAGTGGAGAGGCTGGCTGTAACTGTGACTGCGACTGGTCAAGCTGTGGACTCAGTAAGGGAGGAGGAGGACCAGTGGAAAGCGGGAGGCCAAGAACCTGCTGAAGGAGCGGAACGTAGTACGGCCGCGGCCGCGCAGCGCCTCCAGAAACAGCAGAGACAGCACCAGTACCCCCAGCTCCAGGGTCTCCAGCTCCAACTCCCGCAGCACCACCAGCTCCAGTACCTCCAGCAGCTCCAGCTCCAGCAGCACCTCCAGCAGCAACAGCTCCAGCACCTCCAGCTCCAACTCCTGCAGCACCACCAGCCCCAGCAGCTCCAGTACCTCCAGTACGAGCACCTCCAGGACCAGCGGCTCCAGCACCTCCAGCAGCTCCAGCACCAGCAGTACCTCCAGCAGCTCCAGCAGCTCCAGCAGCACCAGCACCAGCAGTACCTCCAGCAGCTTCAGCAGCTCCAGCAGCACCTCGCTGGAGTCTGCAGCGGCGAGCAAACCACTCGCGCAGCTCCGGTGGAGAGAGAGGCTCCCGCCGAGACGAGGCATCTGCAGGAACTCCAGCAAACTCTGCACCCCCAGTCTCAGCAACCGCAGGCTCAGCACCCCCAGGCTCAGCACCTCCAGGCTCAGCACCCCCCAGACTCAGCACCCCCAAGCTCCGCTCCCTCAGACTCAGCAACCCCAGGCGCAGCACCCCCAGTCTCCACACGCTCAGGCTCAGCACCCCCAGGCTCCGCACGCTCAGGCTCAGCACCCCCAGCAGCACCACCCCTAGTAGCAGCACCAGAGTCATCCGCTACCTCGACAGGCTCGACAGCGTCTACCTGGGACACACCTTAGGGAGCAGAACCCTGAGGGGGGAGGGGGTCTACCGGAGGAGGACCTGGTGCAAGGAAGAGCGGCGGGGGGGGGGGGGGGGAGAGAAGCAGTGCGGTAGGGGAAGAGACGGTAAAAAGGAACCGACTCGTCGAACGTGACGTCCTGAGAGGGCAGGACACGGAATAGCATGTCCTGCCAGCCAGGCGCATCAGGGACAAAGCCAAGGAAGACGCAGGGAATAACACGGGCGGAGAGCTTGTCCGCGGACGTATCGCGGACAAAGGCACGAGAACCCCAGACCCGAAACACTGACGCATCGCCAACCTTCCCCGTCCAACGCAGTATGGGCGAGGTCTCCGGCAAGGAGACACGGGGCCAGAGGTTGAGCTGATGCGCAGCTTATCGGACCGCAAACGGCCACAGAAACTGGGGGGCAGCCGCATGGACCATGGAGGTACGAGCGACCTCCATGACTAAGCCAATGCGGCGCTCAGCAACCCCATTCTGCTGCGGTGAGGCCGGGAGCGTGAAAGTCTGGCGAATGCCCTCCGCACGACAAAAGTCCCGCAGAAAGTCAGAGGCAAACTTACCACCTCTGTCAGAGTGCAGACGCAGGACGGGAAAGTCCGTCTCAAACCGCTCGCGGAGCTGGACACAGGCAGCGCGGATCCAGGGGATCAAAACATCAGGGACCTCACCCTTGGTGCGCAAGGGGAAGACCGTGGTGTAACTCGTGTAGTCGTCAACGACCAGCAAGAATTACCGCTCGCGGTCCTGTCCACGGACGCGGGCTGGGCCCCACACGTCCATGTGCAGGGTCTGCAGGGGAGCAGTCGTCGGGGGAAACGAGGAGGAGTGAGGAGCAGCGCGCTGCCGCCCCTCGACACAGGGAAGGCAGGGAGGGGCAGGCGAGGGTGGGAGGGGAGGGAGAACCCTGGGAAGACCAGAGACAAGGACACGTCGGTGCATGCCACGAAGGCGCTGCACCGAGGGGTGACCAAGACGGTGGTGCCAAAGGACGGTCTGGTGCGACAAAGCGCGACACGAGTAGGGGGCCGCTAGCTGACCTGACGCAAACGCAGACGCAGCTACCTGAGGGGACACAGTAGTCAGTGTGTACAGACTCGAGCCAGGCGCTCGGGTGAACGTGGCCAGGTGCCGACCAGTCCGGGAGCACATACAGTGGGTCACACGCAAACCCCCAGGAGTGAACTGGTCAACCCACTCATCCTGGAGGTCAGCTCCACTCACCAAGTTCGTAGAGAACGAGGGGAGGTGGAGACCTGACAGGGAGCCAGACGGGACAGCCGGACACGTCAGGACCGTGGAGGAGTGCGCAAGAACTGGGCCCCCAGAGGGGTCCGCCAGGGAGACTGCGACAGGCCGACTGAGCGGCGTGAGTGTGGTGCTGTCGCGAAAGAAGGAGTGGGAAGCACCTGAGTCAAGTGTGAAGGTGTGCAAGGCCTCAGCAGGCGCAGTACCAGAAAGAGCAGACTCACCAGCACCTGGAGCAGCAGACTCACTAGCACCTAGAGCATCAGCCTCACCAGCACCTAGAGCAGTAGACTCACTAGCACCTAGAGCAACAGCCTCGATACCTGGGTCAGGCGGGACACACAGGTAACAAGCACCCTCAGCACTAGTAGACAATGCATACATGGCAGTGAGGATAGCATCATAGTCAAGAGCAAATATTTCCACCCTCTGCCTAAGCAGCTCCAGCCAGTCGGGGAGCTCAGCCTCGTCGCCCCACTCGGTACGCCAGGCGTCGCTCAGACAGGCGAAGCAGCGGGACTGCGTGTGACCAACCGTCCCGCAAGTCTGACCAGCCCGATCACCTGTGTGAATGACGTACGGGCAGTGTCCTTGTACCGATCACCTGAAGTTAAAAATGACGATTGTGTAAAGTAGCAGGGTGGATAAGTGGTCTGAAGGTGCAGGGAGAGGAGAGGGAGAAGAAGGTGCTGTCAAAGAGCTTTGATTGTTTCGTAATCTTTCAAGCGCCACGTACCCCAACCCATCACTGTATTCCAACATATTGAGCGATGCGATAACAAAGACGAAATCATATAAAACTAAACCGTAATAGTTCATACCAACAGGCTGAGAGAAGAGAGTGTACGTACATTACCAACCTATGTGGGAATCCCGTACGTCGCAGCCTCGGCAGAAGCAGAGAAGCGAAGAAGTACCGCGCCATCGACTTTCCCGCCAAAGATGGGGTAACCTTGGGGTACCCTCCCGAACTGTAAAGATTTCCGATTGGTCGAAATTATGTTACCACGTTGGCCGCTAAGGTTGGCGGTCGTCGCTGACGTCGCCATTGTCTTTGGGTGAGCTGTAGGTAACGCAGGGGGGGCTTGTGGGTCACCCCGTGAGGGTGACCCCGGGGTCTCCTGCGTTCTCAAAGTGATTCTTGCGTGTGGAATTTTGGGATGAGGAGCAGAAAACCTCGTGCTAACAGAAAATGATGCTGCAGTAACTGACAAGGAGCAGATAGAAACCAATTGTACTTGACAGGGACCGGCGAAGGGGTTGGGTACGGGGGTGTCCACTTGAAAACGGTTTGGTGAGATGTTTCACGTGCCAAACCGGTTAATTTATACCATAGAACGTTGGGTTTGGGTTTTGAAAGGTCTCAAATTTTGAATCACAAGCTACACTCTGAGTGTACTGTATTCACTCTAGGCCAAGGGGCCTAATAGGGTCCGACGGGCTTGCCTCACGGCTCAAGGACGGACGCGATTGGCGGTCCCCTCTCCAGGCATCACGTGTGTGCGGTGGAGCCTTTCCAAGGAAAAAAATCGGGTAATTACCTTCACGGTAACAAACATGGAGCTCGATTGCCCTCGAGTTAAGCCACGTTTCGAAATCGTAACAGAGGTATCCTGTCGTCGCCACAGCGGTAATCATTTTGCCAGCCCGGTCACGATTATTGCCTGAATGGTAATGTAACAGTGCATCCGGAATTCCTCCGTACAGCCAGGGATTGACTTAGCGAAATCGAGACTGCCAGTTCACGTACTGTTTACGGAATGCGCATTTCAGTTTATTGGACTAGCGTTTACAAGCTCACCCGGTTAAATACTCGAAATGCTACCCTGTATTCAGTTACTAAATGCAGTAACAATCAGCAAAACGGCACAGAGAAAAATAATCAATCTGGATTTTTTTAGATCCATATTCACAATTGTACTAAGCATCTTCCGATTATTTTTAAATTATCTCATATAAATTTTACTGGATCAATGTCATCAATTAATCATAGTGTAAAAAATCATTAATCAAGTTTAGGATTTTAGCTAAACTTAGCTATATAGTAATTAGGAAAATATAACTTCATAAAGACTATTTTTATAAACCAAAAAAATTGCCCTCAGTAAGTTAATTTAAAATAATAATTGAGCAATCGGCTAGCTTTGTACATTTTCTACAGCCGTTTTTGCTGTAACGCTTCCTTCATAGTTAGTGAATTTCTTTCAGACATGGATTACGATTTAGCACTTCGAGGTTTTAACCGAACTAGCTTGTAAACGCTGGTCCAATAAACTGAAATGCGCATTCCGTAAACTGTACATAAACTGTCTGTTTCGATTTCGCGAGTCATTCCCTGGTTGTACGGAGTACTGTTCGGTTGAAACCCTTTGTTACCATGTAGGACTTCCGGATGCACTGTTCATTACCATTCAGGCAATAATCGTGACCGGGTTGCGATGACAGGATACCTTTGTTACGATTTCGAAACGTGGCTTACCTCGGGGGCGATCGAGCTCCATGTGTGTTACCGCAAAGGTAATTACCCAAAAATATCCGACTTGGGGTGGCGACGCGACAAATATTCTGCAACTAAAACACGTCAGAAAATCATCCGTCACGGTGTCTCGGCTACTTTACATCCAAGGGTTGTACTGTACACATGGCAGCCTCCTAGCAGCATGCTTTGTGCATCTCCACACATCTCGTTGGTCGGTTGGGTTGTCGAAACCCTGAAATTAACTCGATCCATCCCAACCGGACCCAAACCATTCGTAGTTCTACCTCAACCACCACATACGTCACCTTCACGTGATACTCCCTTGATGATGGCGAGTGGATGGCGGGCGGGTAATTTCTGCTTGAGCTGAGCTGAGTCAAATTGGTTCTGCCAGTTCCAGTTTTTTCCCGGCAAGCTTCGTTCCACCTTCAGTTTCCAGCACGAGAGAAAGCGGCGGCAATAGAGGGATCGTCACCACCGTCATCATCATCGTCATTCTTGATGCCACGCGAAATGGGTTTCTTAGCTATCCGTGCTTGTAGCGCGCGCAACATCGCGGAAAAGGCTTTTGGCCCAAAGTCGATTTTCTGCAACTTTGGTTAGCAACCTTGCAGGAAAGTATACGAAAAGTTGGCGGAAAGTATCCGGAAAACAATAAGTGAAAACTGCAACTTTCCCCAATTTCGGATACGAGCTGCACATTTTGGAAACGAGGGGTAACCGAACCGCGATTTCTAACAACAATTGCCTCACACCCAATCACAACACCAGCATTTGGTTTTCGCGCCTTGGGAAACGAAGCGCATGTGCTGAATTGGTCGGAAATCCGCGGCTCGACGAGTGAAAATCACTTTTCACCCCAACTTTGTCAATCGCTGAAAAGTTGCAGTTTTGAGCTCATCCATGACATAAAAGTAACCGTTCTGCAACATACCAGCAGCCTAGCAGCAAGACCTTTTTCGCGATGAACACATTGTCGCAACCCCTACTACCGGCATCAGTTTCCCTTGATGAAGTTTAACAGGACTGTACTATTCGCGTCTCTGATCCCTTAGTGTACTACGGAGACCTAACCTAACTTTTTTACACGAGATATCCATTCCTCGCGGCATCTTGATTTCCATCTTCGTTGAAGCGCTGAATCTGATGCTACTCCCAAAAGGATATTTTTCCTGCTTCAAGCAGTTGGACTTTTTGCACCTGTGTTTACTGCTCTTGTACCGCTGTTGCTACTATTGTTGTATGAAACTCCCGCATCATTAGCATACTAGTTGTCAGTCTAGCAAGCGATTTGATAGAAGCATCATGGCGTCTTCGCGCGGCGCGGCTGTGTCACGATGTTCTAGCCTCGTGCTCGCTGCATTGGCTGCTCTCATGCTCTCAGGTGTGCGCTCATGCTATCAGATGATGCACACTCAGTTATGCTCTCTCAGCTAGCTCTTATATGCTCTCAGCTCTCAGCTATGCTCTCAGCTAGCTCTTATATGCTCTCAGCTCGCAGCTATGCTCTCATATGCTCTCAGCTAGCTCTTATATGCTCTCAGCTCTCAACTATGCTCTCAGGTATGCTCTCAGCTCTCAGGTATGCTCTCAGCTCTCAGCCATGCTCTCAGCTCTCAGCCATGCTCTAGACAACTGCTGCCTTTCGTCCGTCAGCGAGTAACAACCCACTGCTTCCATCATCCTCCTCCCATCCTTGGGCCGCCTTCCTTCCCTTCTCATTTATCCCTCTCCTTCCCCCCCCCCCCCTCCCCCCTCCCACATTTCTGCCCCACCCGCTCACAGCCTGTGTGACCAAGGCTGTTTTTTTTTTTTTTTTTTTTTTTTTTTTTTGCTTATATGAGCTATACACCAGAACAGAAGTGTACAACACATAAACAGTCGTAACTGTTGCATGAGATGCAGGGTATGAGCCCGCCTCAAAGGTAATGATCCCTACACACGGATCCGGGGCCTGTGTGGCATGCCCCACAGTGCTGCAAAGCCGTTTGACCACCTTCAGCTTCTGCCCTCCACTACACGGATGCGATTCAGCAAATTTTGCTCTTGTTTCGTCAGCTTGCGCCACTTGGCCTGTTGCTGTGTACCACGCTGCTGCATTTTAACTGCCGAGGAACGCACATAGACATTTACGTGCATGCGCAAGGCCATCTCGATCTTCCGGAGGACCCTCCTCACGCGGAACTTGCAGCCCCGAAAAGCCCCTTCACACCGTTCCGCCCACAGCTGGTGTATGGCGATGGCGATCAGGGACGCCTCCTGAAATGCTGATGTGGATCCAGCTTTCCCGAACAGCCAGTCCCCAAGCGACTCATCCTTCCTGACCGGGTTAATCATGCGCAAGGCCTTCTTCACCACAGAGACCACTGTTTGGATTCTCGGGCACTCAAACAGACAGTGCTCCAAAGTTTCTACACCGCACAGTATGGGCACACTGGCTTGCTGCTCCAAAGCCTCTCCCCCACTTGAAGATTGAAATTGTGTATTTTCAGCAAAAGTCCCTCGGACGGCTGGGGGTAACCAACGAGTCCCGAATTTCCACTGCCCGCTTCCAGTCGATATTTCCTTTCCATCTCTCTGCCCATTTCCCCCGCTTGGCTTGACCGCTGTTGCTGTGTCTCCAATGCTTTTTTAGGGTCCGCAACGGCGCAGCTTCCCCGCCAACCAAGAATTTGGCGCGGAGCTGTATGCCCCCTTTCTTCCCCGCTGCATAGATCTCCGCAAACCCCACCCGCGGAAGCTCGGCTGAGAGAAGTGTTGTCTTCCAAGGGTCAGGGGCTGCTGCAAACGCTTTGAGCGCCAGTTTTGCCGAGTCCCTACTCCAACTCCCTCTCCAGAGTCTCTAGGTTTTTCAGCACGCCTGAACCCGCCGCATCTCTCGCTACCAAGTCCCCCAGCCTGACATCCCGCAGTTGCTTAGCTGCTTTCTGTCCTCCCATCGGCGTAGTACCGTTCAGCAGGATGTGTCTATTGAATACAAGCCGCTCCATCATGATCTCCTCCTTGCTGCGATCGATCGGTGTTTCTGCCAGCGGTGAGCGTAGGAAGTTCTCGCTGGCCAGTTTCCACCGCTGACTTCTCCCCTCCCACTTCGTCAGGATTTTCTTGTGAGACAAGAAAGTGTCTAAGCCCAACGGTAGCTCTGCCTCCTGGCGCATCAGCTCCCGCTTCAAGCTGTTTGTCTCCGTGAGAACTCTCCTGATACGCCTGGCCGTCAGAGAGGTAAGCATCACTTCTGGGTCCCGCATCCCCACACCTCCTTCCAGCGTAGGCGTGAACAGCAGCTCTTTGTTCCAGAATACAAAACATTTCTCCGTCGTTGCCTTATTTGCTGACATGAAGTGATGCACTAACTTCATGATCACCCCCCATGTCTGCGCAGGCGGTGGGTAGACTTGGGCCTGAAACCACGCTATCGGGAGGATGTGGCCGTCCATCACCACCGATTGGCCTTTGCAGTTGCCGCTTGCCGTAACCCAGACCCCCATAAGTCTTTCCGCTTCATCCGCTCCTGCCCATTTGAACCCGTCAGAGCGCTAAGACTTTTTCCCAAGGTTTACGCCCAACGGGAGGACCACCGACTTCCCTTTGTTTGTTGCTAACCCCGAAATGCTTTCGAACTCTCTCAGGAGCTTTTCCGCCGTAGCAATTTGCTGTTTTCCTTGCAGCAGGAAGGTGGCGTCATCTGCGTAGCCAATGTACGCCAGTCTCTGCCCCACGCAACTGGTAAGTGTGATTCCAAGCTTCTTTTTCTCCACCCTTTGCACCAACGGTTCCACCGCACATAGAAATAGGTACGGGGCAAGTGGACAGCCTTGTCTCGCTCCAGATACCACATCCACTGGACCGCCAATCCACCCGTTGACTAATAAGCTGGTGCGCGTGTTCCTGTCCAGCCCTTTTACCCAGCCAATGAACCGTTCTGGGAACCCCATCTTTCCAAGCACCTCGAAGATGAAATCCCTGGACACGGAATCAAACGCCTTTTTGAAATCCACCAGGAGCATGAACCAGTCCTCCTTCCCATTTTTGGCTGCGTCGATGACGTCTGCCACTATCCCCACCGCATCAGAGATTCTCCGACTAGGTATGAAACCAAACTGCTCCTCTGAAATCACTCTGTGTAGAACCTTTTTCATCGTGCTTGCCAGTACACGCGCCAACACCTTGTAGCTGAAATTTAAGAGGGTAATCGGCCGATAGTTTTCCAGCTGACTTTTCTCGCCTTTCTTGTGCAGGAGTATGGTAACCGCATCCTTGACGCTGAGCGGGAGTTCTGCCGAGGCGGTAAAGTCCTTAGTCAGCGCCATGAGATGCTTCCCGAGGACATCCCAGTGCAGCTCAAAAACAGTGTCCTTCCAGGAACGGGTTGACCTGACGAATCTTCAACTTGTGTTTCACCAGCATCTCTTCTAGCCCTTCCGGAGTGATGTTCGCAGGTATCCCTTTAAAAACGACTTCGACAGCACGCGGGTTAGTCGACTTCATCTTGGCAAAAGCACCGTTCTCGGTATGCAGCCAGTGTAGCATGGTAAGGGGTAGCAGAACGTGGGGGGGATGAGAAGGAAGAAGAGGTAAGGTGGGGGGCAATGGGGAAAAGGCGCGTCATAGAAGCTGGGGGAGATGGGGGAGATGAAAGGAGAGGGAGGTGGAGTGCAAATGGAGTTGCTGGTAGAAAAAGGGACAGATGCGAGGGCGACGATAGCAAAAGCAGAGGACAGGGGTTGTTGCTAGTGGAAGGAAAAAACAACATAAGGGGGTCAAGAGGTGGGAGGAAGGGTTGGAAGGGAAAACAATTATGTGGGGTTGTGAGCAGCTTCGGTCTTACGTACGCTGCAAGCAAACATTTCGCCATACCTAGAGTGCTAACAGCCTCGGGGCTTTCCGCTGATGCAGCCAATGCTGGTCATGGCATTGCCCCGAGGGCAGATGCAGTATGGAAGAACCCCCGAGGTAAAGAGGTGGGAGGGGAAAGAGTGAGATGAGGTGCAAGTAGCATTGGGCTTACCGCTGATGCAGCCAGTGCTGGTCATGCCATAGCGGCGAGGGCAGATGCAATATGGAATGAAGCCGAAAGCAACAGTGCACGTGGCCCCTGCAGGGCAGCTCCCACATGTGGCGGGGCCTGGGGGGATGGGGAAGTGGGAGGGGATGAGGAAGAAGGAGAAAATCACTCATCACAACACAGCTTGATAAGGAACGACAAAGCAACCGTGCGGGTGGCCTGGGGAGGTGGGGTGGGGAAGAGGGTGGGAGAGGACAGCAGCATGGTTCAGCAGGGGACAACGCAGAACAGCATGACACAACTCTGTGCAGCACAGCACGGCACAGCTCGGCATGGCATGGCACTCCACGCCACGCCACGCCGCACAGCTCAGTGCGGCACAGCACAGAAACGGAACAGCACAGCATGGCATGATGCCGTTTGCATGAGATGGAAACAATGGGTCACGGAGGGAGGCACACACGGGAGCACCGAGAGCAGCACAGAGAGCAGCACAGAGGTCCTATTATTAGACAGGCTGAACTCAGAAAGGTTATTAGTATGAGTGGTTTAATCAGGGGGTGACAGCACTAGCACGTACCAACACAAGCGCCGGAGATGCTCTGATAGCCCACCTTGCACACACACGATGCACCGCCTGCAGCGTCAATCACACAGTCAGTCGTGGGATCACAGATCTTGGACCCACACGCCTCTGAGGGAGGAGACCATGGGGGAGGGGAATGGTGCGAATAGAAGAACAGGGCAAGAGAATGAACGGTAGGAAAGAAGGGAGCAAGAGTCAGAGATGGTGAGGGCCTCCCAGCCAGGACCCCTCCGCTTTTCCACAACCAACCTCTCCTCTTTTCCACAACCAACCTCTCCTCTTTTCCACAGCCAACCTCTCCTCATTTCCACAACAATGTACGCCTCCCTGGTTCCCTGGTTCCTTGGTTCCCTGGTTTACTCAGTTCTCTATCCTCATGCGGATTCTCACAGCAGAAGCAGGCATACCGGCACAGGTCCTGGCTTTGGGCTGCGGAAGAAAGCGAGCAGCTATGTAGACCTCCTTGGTTTGTGATTCAAATGCCAGTCAAATTGAATGCATCAATTTGTCATTGCACATTTGTCAGCCGGCACAGCGACAGGGACCACCTCACAACAGCAGCAAATACAAGCACACATACAAGCGCACATACCCGCACACATCCTGGCGTCAGGCTGCAGAAGAAAGCCAGCATTGCAAACACAGAAGGCCACTCCTGCACTGTCCTGAACGCACGAGCCGTTCCCACCGCAGGTGCTGGGCGCGCATTTCTCTGTGAATGATGCGAGGTGAGCATAGGGATTTTGTGAGCGCCTTTCAATGGAAGGGAGCTGAGGTATGAATAGATATGCAATTTGGTGTTTGAGAATTCTAAAAAACCAGCTGGATGAATATGGACGACGTTTGAGGCGCCCCAAAATTCTCAGGAATCAGCTGGATGAATATGCAATCTTCACTGGCGAGCATAGGGAGTTGGAGTGATTGGTTGGAACAGTTGCACGTTTTGCAATCTACGCATGGATTCTGCAGTATGAAGGAAGCGAATTGTGGGAGGCGAGATTTGAAACAGCTGAGAACTGCAGCTCCTGCAAAAGGAAGTGCGAATCAAAAGTGACTTCACAAAAGAGAAATGAATAATTATGTGAGTGAATTTACAGCTGAAGCGTGAGGCCGAGATGGGGGGGGGGGGGGGGAACAATGAAAATGCACTAGCAGCAGGACTCACCAACACAGCAGCACTTACCAACACAAAGTCGCTCACCAGTGATAGAGCAGGCGAAGGAGAAAAAAGGATACCCGGGATAGTTGCTGTTTGCACGGGAAAGCAAACACACAGGTAGATGTAAACAAGTAAACATGCAGATACGGGTGTTTTAATCATGCAATGCAGCTAAAAGAGCATAAAGGATACACGGGATAGATGCTGTTCCATGGGAAAGCAAACACACAGGTAAGTGAAATGTTTCACTCGTACGCATGCTGCAGAGTGCCAGGGACGGGTGTCAAACCAGGCCCCGGTACCAGTGCGGGTGAAAGAATACAAGGGATTGTTGTTGTTACTTGTAGAAATGCAGAGATGAGGGTCACGCTCGGCAAGATGGGTTATGGGAAAAAGGAGTGCATGCGAGAGAGGGAGGAGAGGAGAGGGCGAGGAAGAGGGAGACGGAAGGGAAGAGGTAAAGGGAGAGGTTAAGCTCGGAGAAGGGAGGGGTAAAGCTAGAGGGAAAGGGAGAAGGTAAGGTAGGGAGGTGCCATGCACTAGGTAGGTAATTAGGTTAAGAAACTCAAGGAATACTCCCAGTGCTGATGCCGGTCCTGGGCGTGAAAGGAAACAGGCTTCATAGAGGGAGAGCGAGAGGGAGAAAAAAAAAGGGAGAGCAGGAGAGAGAGGGAGTCGCTCTCCGCGGTGCAATCGCGGCCCAGAGCGCCGAGGAAATCCATTGGCCAACGCTCAAGACGCTGCACTGGCACAAGAAGAGCCGACAACGCCGATCTCCCAGGCGCAACAGGCGGAACCAGTGGCAGCTACCCCGCGGAGCGGACGGGGAAGCACGCGGGGGAGAGGCGGGCGACGAGGAGCGCGCGGAGGGCAGAGGAGCGCAGGCCAAGCGTGAAGGGGACCGCCCTGCCAGTTGCCGAGCCCAATCTGGTTGGGGGAGCCGGCGGAACGAGTCACGCGCCAGTCGTTCGCTAGACGCGGGGGGGGAGGAGGAACGACAGCGCAAGCAGTGAGAATCGGTGATACAAACGCAGAGGGGAGTGGCGACGAATATGTACCGTCAGATCTGAGGCAACCTGACAATCCCGACTCACCTCTCGCGGAAGCAGGGGAGGAGCAGGCGCAGCAGCAGGAGAGAGGTTCTAGCCGGCGAAGGAACCGCAGACCCCAACCCCCTCCGGACCAAGCCCTGTCAGCGTCCCAGCTGGCATCGAGGGAGGATCTCTTTGAGATCGCGATGAGCTGGGACTCTTCAATCCTAACGTCGACCACTCACCTGCCTATCGTCCGCCGCCTGCCGCCGCAGATACTAAGCGATTACTCCACCTGTATGCTGGCCGCCCTCTTACGGATCTCTAAGCTGCCAAACTGCGCGGGAGCGTGGCGGGTCCTCATGTTCCTGCCACGTCTCACCTTACGACTTAGCAGGAGGTCCAGCTCTAGGTGGAAGGTGCTGCGAGCACAGATGCACCTATTCAGATGTGGCCACTGGAACCAGCTGTACAATGACTACGTGGGGTCCCTGCACCAAGCTGAGCCACCTCAGCACTAAAATGACCCC
The DNA here is from genome assembly GCA_947471745.1 of Closterium sp. Naga37s-1. Lineage (NCBI taxonomy): Eukaryota > Viridiplantae > Streptophyta > Zygnematophyceae > Desmidiales > Closteriaceae > Closterium > Closterium sp. Naga37s-1. Next base: position 943,120 of record CANJKZ010000372.1, read on the forward strand.
CTGGGAATCTGCTCACGTGTGGAGGGGTTGGTGAAACGGGGTAACCTGCGAAAAGCGTTGGCAGCCCTTCAACCCTCGCCAGCTGCCCCTGAGACGATCGCAACACTGCAGCAGTTGGAATTGAAACATCCCCAACCCCAAATTGAGCTGCCCGACTGGGTCCACACCTACACAACACCCACGCAATTTTCGTGCACCGCGGAAAGTTTCTCAGACATCCTCGGGGACTGCCCCAGCGGAGTTGGGGCTGGTCCATCAGGGTCAACATTTGAACACTACCGTGACCCAGCCCTAAGTAACATCGAAGCACTGGGCCACCTGCACTCCGCCGTAACACACCTTCTCTCGACGAATCTCTCCACCGAGGTTGCAGCACTACTCTCGCCATCCCGCCTCATCGCCTTCACGAAACCAGGGGGAGGGGTACGCCCTATCGCGATAGGGGAATCCCTGCTTCGGCTGGCAGCAAAGGTGGCACTCTCGGAACTGCAAGGAGAAACAAGGCGATTTTTCTTACCCCAACAATTCGGCGTGGCAGTCCCAGGCGGAGCTGAGTTCGTTATACACGCAGTCAGAGACCTCACCACTTCAGCCTAGTCCTCCAACTCGACATTGAAAACGCTTTCAACTCCGTAGAGAGGAAAGCGTTCTTCAACGCACTCACCAACACCCTGCTAGCTCCACTCATCCCATTCACACGCTCCTTCTACGCAACGCCCTTACCGTTGCTGATCGATCCCCGCTTGAGCCCAACGGCACTCAATCCAGCAGGCAGGGGGATCCCCTCGGACCCCTTCTATTCGCCGCGTCAATCCAGCAACACCTCAGGCGCGTAGCAGCTGAACACCCTGAAGTCACGGTCCTAGCTTACGCAGACGACCGGCGACGGCGACGCTCGGCGCGCTGGGAGTGCTGACGCCGCTACTGGCACTGGATGGCCTCACCTGCAACTTTAGGAAGTCGTCAGCGTGGTCCTCCACGCCGCTTGGTGGCGACGCGCTTCCCGAGGGTCTTCCCCTCACCCACGAGGGGGTTCGGGTGTTGGGAAGCCCTGTGGGGTCGCAGAGCTTTTGCTCTGACTTTGTCCGCAGCACCCTGACAGACGCGGCGGCACCCTTGGGCTCTCTGGCGACCATCCACCCACAACACGCCCTCCTGCTATTGTCCCGTTGCATCAGCCGTAGAATCGCTACCTGCTGCGCACCACCCTAGCAGACGTCTTACCTCGCTAGGAATGGCATGCATGGTGCTCTGAACTGCTGAACACCGCCTTGACCGCCGCCAGCATTCAACCGCCCCGTCGAGAAGCCGAGTTCAACTTCCTTCTCCGACAGGCAACTCTCCCAGTAGCCCTAGGCGGACTGGGCCTTACGGACCCCACAACTGAAGCAGCACCGGCCTACCTGGCATCCACAACAGAGGCGCTACGCCTGCTCCGCTCCCTGGACCTACCAGCAACCGCGCCACTAGGGGCCAACAGCAACGCCCTGCAGCCGTCTGCAGCGCACTCTGTGACCATCCAGGACATGGAGGGGCGACTGCCACCGCTGGCGCTACAAAACCTCCGGGAGGAGCAGCAAACCCCGTCCCAAGACCAGCTGCAGCGCGTCCTCTCCCAGGAAGTGCACGCGGCAAAGGCCGGTGCCCTGACAGAGGAATCACGCACAATCAGGTCAGCCCCCGAGATGGGCCACACGCTCCGCCTCGTCAGCCTGAGAGGCGAGGGAGCGGGGGCATGGCTACAAGCCCTACCCCTGACACCAGACCTCTGCTTTTCACCAGGGCAATTCCGAACAGCCCTGGCCTTCCGCATGGGTATCCGCCAGAATGTACCTACCGTGTGCGAGTGTGGAGAACTCGTAGCCGACTGCAGCCTACCCAACCACCTACTCCGCTGCAGCACAGGCCCCGACAGGACGCGCACACACAACCAGCTGGCATTCGCCGTGGCTAAAATGGCGAGGGAGTTGCACCTGGTGGTATACCTGGAGAATGCGATGTACTCACCGCCGGATGACCCGAAGAAGGCAGATGTGATTGTACGCGACCCGTACAGTGGAGAGACTTGGATCACAGACACTACTATCACTGACCCTGTGCTGCAGAACCGAGACCCGACAGCCCGCAAACCCCCAGGCTGGGCTGCAAGGGAGGCACAGAGGCGGAAGGAGAGGGACTACTACAGGCACACCGAACACGTGGTGTTATGCGCCCTGGCCGTCGAGACATACGGGGCAAACGCACCCCCCACGACAATGTTCCTTAAGCTGCTGGCAACAGCAGCGGCTAGGAACCGGTTCAGGGCCAACCCCTTGGCCAAATCGGCCAAGAAAATGGCCTGCCACTTCAGCCAACGCTGGTCAGTGGCCCTCCAGCGCTCCCAGGCGAATGCCCTGCACACCAAGGCCAGGGCTGGGATCGAGGCAGCGCACCCCCAGATGGCAGCGGACCCCTGGCCGCTGCACCTGGGGGACATCCTCCACACGCTGGAGGGCTAGAGGGTCACTCAGGGGGGGGGGGGAGAGGGGTGAGTTAAGGGGCTTAAGGGATGGAGGTTATCATGGATAGCACTGCATGTTTGTACCCCTGCTGAATCAATACAAAGGACCGTTTGAGAGAGGTCACAAATGAAACGATGGTTGGTCAAAACTACTCACGAAGTACTCGCAGTGCTGACGCCGGTCCCTTGCGTGACAGGAAACAAGCTGTACCCCACAACACACCCCGGCTGGTAGTACTGGCGGATCTCCGTGCAATTGCCCACGCCCCCAGGCGCTAGAAAGGTAGGTAGACAGGTTGAGAGACTCACGAAGTAGTCGCAGTGCTGACGCCGGTCCCTTGCGTGACAGGAAACAGGCTGTACGATCCAATGCACCCCGGCTGGTAGTACTGGCGTATCTCAGTGCAGTCGCCCGCGCCCCCAGGCGCCCGCTCCACATCGCAGTATGACTTGATGTCCGCAGCGGTTGAAGCTGTGAGGTTGGTGCAGCCGTTGTAGGCGAGGCGCATGGTGTAGGCAGCGGGGGTTATGCCGAAGCTCGCGAGCATGTAGTAGGAGAAGCTGGTCGAGGAGACGGTGGGGGTGGCGCCTGGAAGAAAAGGGAGGGAGGAGAGCGGAGGGGAGAGGAGAACAGAGGGTTGTAGAATGTCAATTGCGTTATGTTGAAGCTCGGGAGCATGTAGTAGGAGAAGCTGGTCGAGGAGACGGTGGGGGTGGCGCCTGGAAGAAAAGGGAGGGAGGAGAGCGGAGGGGAGAGGAGGAGAACAGAGGGTTGTAGAATGTCAATTGCGTTATGCCGAAGCTCGGGAGCATGCAGTAGGAGAAGGTGGTCGAGGAGACCGTGGGGGTGGCGCCTGGAAGGGGAAGAGGAAGAGGACGGGAACAAAGGGAGGTGGAACGTCACGGATTTCCATTGTAAAGCTGTGACTCACCCTACGGGCTATTTGCCAACGGTTGGGAGCACGTAGAAGGTGAAGCTGGAGAAAGAGACGGTGGATTTTACTTTTGAAAATTCTCAAAAGTAAAATCCAACGGTTGGGAGCATGTAGAGGGTGAAGCTGGAGGAAGAGACCGTGGGGGTGGCGCCTGGCAGGGCATGGGAAGCAGACAGGCGAGTTTTGAGAAGGAGAATGTGGAAGGAGAAGCTGACAGAGGAGACGGTGGGGGTGGCACCTGGAAGGGGAAGAGGAAGAGGACGGGAACAAAGGGAGGTGGAACGTGAAGGGTGTCCATTGCAAAGCTGTGACTCACCCTAGGGGCTATTTTATTAGCCAACGGTGGGGGTGGCACCTGGCAGGGCATGGGAAGAAGACAGGCGAGTTTTGAGTCAACTCAAAAGCCACCGGCACCGTTCTTTCAGGCACCTTTGCAGGTGACCTTGGTACAAAGTCAAGAGGAACAAGGCGGTGTACAGGTTGTTGGGGCACCATGCCAATGCTTGGAATCTTTAGTCCGGACACATATAGTTATATAAAGTGCGAGCAGGATGGGCATACCCACCTATCATGCAACCAGCAGCAACTATGCGATAGCCGGGAGGACAGCGGCAGTAGGGGGCTTTAAGGTGCCTTAAAGTAGGAAACCAGTGGTAACATGGTAGCACCTAACATGCGGACGCCAAGGGGGGGACATACCGAGCACACAACCAGCAGCGGTCATGCCATAGCCCGGAGGGCAGGCGCAGTAAGCGGCTTTGGTGTACGGCACCACTGTGCAGGTGGCTCCTGCAGGGCAGACCCCACACGAGGCAGGTCCTGTGGTGGTGAGGGAGAGGGGAGAGGAGCATACAGAGTGAGACAGACAGCAGATGGTGCATGCACGCGTACAGGCAGTAGGCGGCTTTGCTGTACGGCAGCACAGTGCAGCTGGCTCCTGCAGGGCAGACCCCACACGAGGCAAACCCTATGGTGGTGAGGGAGAGGGAGGAGAGGAGCATACAGAGTGAGACAGACAGACAGCGGATGGTGCATGCACAGAGTATGGTACAACAGCAGTAGGCGGCTTTGCCGTACGGCAGCACAGTGCAGCTGGCTCCTGTAGGGTACACCCCACACGAGGCAGGCCCTGCGGTGGTGAGGGAGAGGGGAGCATGCGATGCAGAGTAAAATATGATGCAGTCTGGTGCAGTATGGTGCAGTAGGGTGCTTTGCTGTACCGCAGCACAGTGCAGCTGGCTCCTGCAGGGCAGACCTCACACGAGGCAAGCCCTGTGGTGGTGGTGGGAGAGAGCGGAGCACACAGACTGAGACAGACAGCAGATGGTGCATGCACGCAGTATGGTACATCGCCAAAAGCACCAGGGCGTGTAGGGGCAGAATCAAGTGGCTAAGCCGAGCCGAGCTAGCATGCCGTGACAATCCGAAACGATCAAAAGGAGCAAGTGGCTCAGATCGGGGCCGGGGCAAGCTGAGCCAGTGGGAACCGAGCCAGTGGGAACCGAGCCAGTGCAGTAGTCAACCAAGAGAAACAAAACGAAGACGAAGAAATGCGATTAAGGGTTAGGGCAGCAGAGAAACATACCCATGCACGTGCCTGATACGTTCTGGTAGCCCGTCTTGCAAACACAGGAGGCAGTGCCTGCAGCGTCCTTCACACAATCGGTAACCACAGCATTGCAGCCCTTGATCACACAGGTATCTGGAGGTGGTATGGAGGGAGAGGAATGAAAAGGCTACGATTCAATTGACCACTTGTGCAGGATCGTCACTCACACTACTTAGGTGACTTGCATCACTCACATGGCTTAGGTGACTTGCATCACTCACATGGCTTAGGTGACTTGCATCACTCACATGGCTTAGGTGACTTGCATCACTCACATGGCTTAGGTGACTTGCATCACTCACATGGCTTAGGTGACTTGCATCACTCACATGGCTTAGGTGACTTGCATCACTCACATGGCTTAGGTGACTCGCATCACTCACATGGCTTAGGTGACTTGCATCACTCACATGGCTTAGGTGACTTGCATCACTCACATGGCTTAGGTGACTCGCATCACTCACATGGCTTAGGTGACTTGCATCACTCACATGGCTTAGGTGACTTGCATCACTCACATGGCTTAGGTGACTCGCATCACTCACATGGCTTAGGTGACTTGCATCACTCACATGGCTTAGGTGACTTGCATCACTCACATGGCTTAGGTGACTCGCATCACTCACATGGCTTAGGTGGCTTGCATCACTCACATGACTTAGGTGACTTGTATCACTCACATGGCTTAGGTGACTCGCATCACTCACACGGCTTAGGTGACTCGCATCACTCACATGGCTTAGGTGACTCGCATCACTCACATGGCTTAGGTGACTCGCATCACTCACATGGCTTAGGTGACTCGCATCACTCACACAGCTTAGGTGACTCGCATCACTCAAATGGCTTAGGTGACTCAGATCACTCACACGGCTTAGGTGACTCGCATCACTCACATGGCTTAAGTGACTTGCATCACTCACATGGCTTAGGTGACTCGCATCACTCACACGGCTTAGGTGACTCGCATCACTCACACGGCTTAGGTGAGTCGCGTCACTCACACGGCTTAGGTGACTCGCATCACTCACATGGCTTAGGTGACTCGCATCACTCACATGGCTTAGGTGACTCGCATCACTCACACAACTTAGGTGACTCGCGTCACTCACACGGCTTAGGTGACTCGCATCACTCACATGGCTTAGGTGACTTCATTCGAGTGCTCCCCCTGCCACCAGAGCTCCCATGCCCCTCGTTGTAGTCACCTCGGCCTCTCCCTCTGCCAAAGCTCCTCCCACGGCCTCGGCCTCTCCCACCCCCTCTTCCTCTGCTGCCTCCTGCAGCTCCATACCCCTCAGCAGTTTTGTTGGCAGCACCACCTCCGGTGTGGCGCCTGCGGAAGTCCTCCTGCAGAATCTGCTGCCGTAGCCACTCAGGTGTCCACTGGTCCTGCTGAGAGTTGAGGGTGGGGATCAGGTTGTCCCATGAGTTGTCGAGCACCGAGATGATCTTGGTGCACTGCTGCATCTGCGACACATTGCTGCCCGCCGCTGCCATCCTCGTATAGGTGTCCTTGATCTTGTCAAGGACCGGCTTCACATCATCACCCGGTTGCATGGAGAGGGCAGCCAGCTCCTTCTCCAACACAATCACCATTGGCAGCCTGTTGGGCTGAATCACATCCCGAAGTAGCTTCCACGCCTTCGGTCCCGAGTCATCGAGCTCCACCAAATCTTTGATGTGCTGGAACATGTCGTTGTTGACCGACTGGAGGATGAGGTCGTACAGCACCGCGTTCTTCTCAATCCAACGATCGCGGGCGTCGCCTTCCTCCGGCATCTTCTCTTCTCCCATCGCAAGTTTCAGCAGCTTGTAGCGCTTAAACGCACTCCGCATCCGCCCGCTCCATTCCTCATAGTTGGAGCCATCCAATGCCTCGATCTTGGATGGTGGCGGTTCATTCCTCTTCTCAGCTGCATCTTCACTCCCTTGACTCATTTCCTCTGCTCCCAATCACAGGTTTCAGCTCCCCCCTTTGCTGTCCACACCGAAGATCCACAATATTTTCACAAGTGTCGGCGCCAACGAAATTTCGGCAGAGTTTCCCCTTAGCGGAAGTCGCATCCAACCTCCAGAACTCCACTTAGGCACGCCCACAGGCCATAGTGGGTCTAGGAGGGTCTTCACACTTCAGTAGACTCTCCAAAAAGTCCTTAATCAGCTCAGATCGAATTTGTTAGAAACTAAGGACGGAGTCTATGAAGATTAGGGGACGAAATATCTCAAAATCGTCAACTATAATTCTGGACAGAAACGTCGTCGTCACAAGAAACGTCGTCGACAAAAACCGCACTGTTAGAATTCTCTCAAACTCGAGTATGTTGTAGCCCTTTACCATGGCTATCCTTCCCAATTTGAATCGTATCCAAATATGGGGTATAACTCGAGTTATCAATTTCGGCGCACTAGGGGGTATGCTGCCATAGAAACTTAACTCAATCACAATTTACTCAGAAGTACCACAATACCTACACAAGAGAGTTAGACTTGCAATTAACCAGGAGGGAGGGGAAGAGAAGGACGAGAGGGAAGGTCCCCAAGCAGTCCCCAACCAAAGAAACCCCATAAGCACACCAAATCCCTTCCCTATAGGAACCCCACTTTGACCTTTGTCCATTTCCCAACCTCCACAATCCACCTCACCCAAGTTGGCCACACTTGCCAACCCAATTTGGTTTCTCCCAACCACTTGGCAGCAACTACAGTAGAAAAGACGAATTTCCCAACCCCCAAAAGTCTGTACCCCATATTGAGTCAACCCGTAAATTCCCAAAGTCGCCGCACCACAATCAAAACTTCGAACGATAATATCTTTCTCGTTCTTGCTCCGATCGCAACGATTTTTTGGTTCGTCGGAAAGCTCTTGAGCAAAGGAGTCACTTCAGTTATCTGCTCAAGCCATATAACATTCACACACACTCAGAGAATCCAAACCACAGAAAACACAAATTCTTGCACACGCTCACACCACGCATGCAACGCACGAACATATGATGGGAGGCAGACAGACGTGAATGCATATGATTGCATCACACAACAGAATTGGCGCCACACTTCCTCTGCACACACGAATCTGTTCCACGTGTTATTTGCAGGGACCAGCGAGGGAGAGGAGAGGCAGAGAGGAGAGAAAAACGGGGCGAGGAGAGGAAAACGGGGAGAGGAGAGGAAAACGGGGAGAGGAGAGGAAAACGGGGCGAGGAGAGCACAACGGGGCGAGGAGAGGAAACGCGGAAGAGGACAGGAAAATGGGGCGAGGAGAGGAAACGGAGTGAGGAGTGGAACAGGCTGAGAAGGGGGAGAAGGGGATTGCGAGTTGACAGGTTGAATAAAAAGAGCGCAACAGGTATCAAGCATCGCTCCCATCAGGGTTTGAAGACAAAGGGACGGGCAATAGTGCGTTTCAGCAGGCCCTAAGTGTTGCGGTTCAGGCCCTAGTAGGGGTAAGTACGGGCGGCTGACTTACGGTCGGCAGCCTTGCTCGCATCTGGCAGACGAACAGCAGCAGCCCTGGGCGCACAGGCTGAGAGCGGGGGATGGGTGGGAGGGAGCGGGGAGGAATGTGAGCGGTTCAGTCCCTAGTAGGGGTAACTGCAGGTGGCTGACTTACGGTCGGCAGCCTTGCTCGCATCTGGCAGGCGAACAGCAGCAGCCCTGGCCGCAGAGGCTGAGAGCGAATGGGTGGGAGAAAGGGGGAGTGGGGAGGAGGGCAGGAACGAGAGGAAAGAGGATGGGATGAGGGGGAAGGAACGGAAGGCTCAAGTGGGGGAACTTTAAATGCACAAGCTGCACGAAAGAGGCCAAGGGGAGGGAAAGGGGGGAGGGGAAAAGAGAGAAGGTGGAAAGAAAGAGGGCTTTCAACGCACAAGATGCACGAAAGAGGACGGTGGGGGGGGACGAAGTTGGAGAAGGTAGGGGAAAAGAGAAGGGGGAACGGGAATGTTGAAGTAAGCCTCTGAGCTGAGGTTGCAGATGGCAGTGACCAACAAGGTGTCACACGAGGAGATTAAGATTGTTGGAGTAGGAGAAGCTTCATTCTTGTCAGTCCCGTGATAGTCGCTCTATCTACTTCAGCCAATTGAACATGGCATGTCCGAGACCGAAAGCGCACACCTGAGAGGATGAGAGCAGATCTATAGCACGAGAGCATACCTGAGGGCATGAGAGCACACCTGAGAGCATACCTGAGAGCATGAGAGCACACCTGAGAGGATACCTGAGAGCATACGTGAGAGCATACCTGAGAGCATACCTGAGAGCAGGAGAGCATACCTGAGAGCGTGAAAGCATACCTGAGTGCATGAGAGCATACCTGAGTGCATGAGAGCATACCTGAGGGAATGAGAGCATACCTGAGAGCAGGAGAGCATACCTGAGAGCATGAAAGCATATCTGAGAGCATGAGAGCATACCTGAGAGCATGAGAGCAGCCAGTGCAGCGAGCAGGAGACTCAAGCGTCGTGTCATACCTTGATGTCTCCTCCAAGCGCCGCGGCAACGGGAATGGCGTCAGCGGGAAGTAAACAGTCCGTTTGGCAGGTAAGAGGGTAGAAATCTCTCTGCGAAAAAACAAATCCTTTAGAAACCAGAGTTTTCTTTAACAAATGAAGCAGAACACCCAAGCAGAAAGTGCTCCCGAAGGGTGTCGCGATTGTGTGAGACAAGATAGTGCAGCTAGGACAGGAGTGCAGTGGCCGGCTGGTTGATGAAGGAACGCATGACAAAGAGGACATAGTCCGCAAAAATAATCTATGAGCATCAAGTTCATGGGATTCATGACTTTCTTTGTGTTGCTTGATGGCTTCTTTCTGGCGAAAACAGAACCAAGGCTGCGAAGCCGAGGCAGTGGAACCAACCGACCAGTCCGGTTCGATTTCAAGAAGACCTGATTGTCCGCGATGCTGGCATTTGCACGTTAACGAATGTCGTCAGCGATTTATGAATTGAAGGGGCGACTTGACCCAGTCCTCGTCTGGGATGACACGTGGTTGATAATAACTTTCTTGCATGGGTTTGCGTTGGGTTTCGGATTGGCAAAAAATCCACAGGCAAGGCCATGGGCTCCAGCATGCATACTGAGACACAAACAACATTCCTGAGCCGGTGACATTGCTGGCGAAATGCTACATTCTTACTACAAGACAATAATGCCACAGTATATGTATAGTCTCCGTTCCGTACACACTCTCCCGGCTTGTCATGATAAAACAGCTCTGCCTAGGTCGGTCCCAATAGGTGACAGCAAGGAGTGAAAAATCGTGTGAAAGAAACTGCTTGTGTAACTGACAGAGCAGATGGAGTGAGTTCTTGATTTTATGAGGAGGGAGTGGGATTAGTAAAGGGATGATGTAAGCTATTTTCCGCCGAGGGTCCCTGTCTATCCGAAAACGCCTGGCTGTCTTTCTGGTTCTGTCTAGGCAAAAAGACGGGCGGAAAACGGGCGCAAAGCCCCGCCGAATACGACACGGCTCTCCGGGCCGAATTGTTGCGCCCACCTGACCCAAAAATCCAGCTCGGGCAGAGGCCGAACTCAAAATGCAACACCAACTTTGGCGAGGGCAGTTGTAGGCGAAACGCTCGCGAGAAGCGGGGTTACCCCCCGGACGGCCGACGACACCCTCTTGTCGCACGACCGGTTGCGACGGGACGGTCGTCAAGTCGTCGCAGAGCCTGTCGCACGCGAACTCTCTACAGAGTGCCTCACGATCAAACATTTGATACTTTTTAAAAGTTCGTATGAACAACGCGGTGTATTCTGACACCAAAAAATGGGTCGACCAATCGGCGAACATGTTCCTCCTCCGACGCAGGAACCAATACCAGACGACCGCATCTCCTGTTAATCAGGAGCCAACCGTCGACCCTGGAATTGGCGGGTGGCCAGGAGATCCAGATCTGAAAACCGGGTGACCTGATTAGTGGATTCAGCTCAAGGTGGGGCTTCAAAGCCTGTTGTCGCCCTCATTCTGATTCTTTTTTTTCTTGTTCACGTTTTTCATGATGGCCAATGCGTGGTCCTCCAAGTGCTCTTGCACCCGCTTCATCTATTTTTTTCGCTAAGTCCTCAACGCCCCACCCCTAGCACGTATCAGCTCCCACAGCAGCCCTCGTAGAAAGTCTGCATACCGTCGTGGTCCTCGATCCGGTTTTTTGTAGACGATTAGTTTTGGACGCCTCCCTTTTTTTTGGGCTGCCCGACCGTCCAATATGTCAATTGTAGATTAGAACATTGGTTCTGCATCTCGTCCCGAAATCGAGACAGGCAGCGGTAGAAGCATCCTGATAGCATTTATGCAACACGCTAGATTAGAAGGTTCTGCATGTCGTATATGATACGCTTGTCTACCAGACAGCGATATCTAGACAGCACCGTTAGTTAATCCTCTACGGTAACACTTGTCCGTAGTTCTGATCTGCAAACTGATTTAAACGGATAGAATCGTCTAGTTAGAATCAGATACTCTTCGACGACAGTAAGGTTCAGAGTGACTCTACAGTGTCGCGTTAGTGTACATCTTTACTGATCCATCTATGACGTAGTTTACGTTTGCTTGATCAACGAAACCACTGTTGCGCGACCACGTACATCCAATGTGCTGAAGTTGACCGACCACTGTTCGTTATAGCGATACCCTTTTAGGTAGGCTCGTTTTTGCATGCACACTGAAGTTTGGCGAACCCATATGACCTTTACCTAGTTAGGCGCGGTTTCCTTCTCCGTAGGGCACAATGTCCACAGATGGGACCGATTGGCTCCTAGTTTGTTGGCAACAACTTGGCGGGTGCGACGACAAGGACGACGACGAATTAACGGACGCCGAAGATGACTATGCGCTGGATGCAGCCAACGATCTCATCTACGATTGCGATGTTGAAGACGACTACTACGAAGCTGCAGAGGCTCCCGAGGAAGTCGTAGAAGAGGGTAGCGTGGCTGCTGAAGACGAGGGAGGCCGGGAACCAGTTGCATTAGAAAGGGACGGTGGAGAAGAGGGAGTCCCGGAAGCAGGTGCAGAGGAAGCGGACGATGAAGAGACGGAGTCGGAATATGGCGACCCGATCGAGAACGAAATAGAACCTCTGGCAGACGAAGGGGATGGTGAAGAGGATGAGACCGAGTACCTGGACGCAGTCGAGGGAGACGACGACGATGACAGTTCGGATGACGAGGACGATGAAGAGACGGACACCGATTTTAGCGACGCCAGTGACGAAGGCATGGAGGAGGGGGAAAGCGATGAGGAGGGTCAAGGGGGTGAGAGTTCAAGCCACCACAGAGCTGCCGAGGGTGTAGGTGTTGGGCAGTCCAACACCACTCGACCGTCTCAAGGCCAACGATCATCTGCAGGGGACCAACAACCTTCGCAAGGCCAACGGTCTGCTCGACGTCGACGACGCTGGCGGGGCCGACGATCTGCGCAGAGACAACCACCTTGGCACGGCCAAGACGATGAGAATTCAAGCCACATTCGGCGTCCCCTGTTTAGCGAAGACACCGGCTTCCTTGGGAGCGATCCCCCGCAGAGCGACGCCGAGAAAACTCACAGGAAAATGCTTGCTGCCGTGCATGTCGACGGAAAAGCCGCACACACCAGAGCACAGTACGGCTGCAACTGGCGCCATTACAAGCGTTGGGTTACAGTAATGATGATGACTCTGCTGGCAGACGTGATACCAGAGTCCGAGAAAATTGACCTCGAGAACCCAGACGAAGTAGGCAGGTATATGGGCGACGACCTGAAACTCTCATGGGACTCGGTGGATGACTCCGAGCAGCATCTGCACGGACCCCGTGTTACCGGGTGGAGGATTATCCGCTACCTAGAGTACTTGTTCAATGAAACACCTGCACAAGCGATTACCCTCAAGGGAGATGCACCTGTCGTTGCAGGGAGGGAGCCCAAGCCCAGCACACCAAAGATGATTAAGGTGAGAATGAACGCTATCGGCTGCCTAGGCAGATGCGAGTCTGCGCTGTACGACTACCCCCTTACCCAGATGCAAGACAAAGTCGCGCAGGGCAGGGCGTTTATGAGAGTGAAGCTGGTCAACCTCAACGAGGAGCAGATTCGGTGAGCAATTCGTTGTGGTTGATGTGAATCACCTTCCACTCACATTGCACTTTGCACCTCCGCGTCGTGGACGATCATCGTCGCTCCGTATCATTGCTTAGCGTATAACGCCTGCCACTGTCTGTGCAGAACCGGCGCGGATCAGCACCGTGGGTCTCTCGACGATTGCTACAACGTGGATCAGTACAAGGAGCTGCATCACAACATTCTTCCAGAAGAGACTTTAAGATCTACGCGCGGAGCAAGGATTTTCCATCGCAGGCGCTGTGGAGGGTTCTCGCCGTGAAGGTCATGATTCAGCTGGCGCACCAGGTTCTGGGAAGGGGGGTCTCTATTCGGAAAATCCGATTCGCCAACATGTTCATCCGCATGTGCCGTAGCAGCACCCGCGTAAAAGGGAAGATGGACCTTCCTGTGCTCGTCATCGCCTCGAGGAAAACAAAGACCAACCTTTCCAATAACCTGACATATCAGTATCTGGCGAGGCACACCGACTGGCAGCTCTGCGGCGTTGGCGGGGTTTTCTTGTGGATTCATTGGCTCTACGATCTCGTCCCGATTAGATATGGGAAAGGTGTTGTACCTTGTCTCGACTTTCGGAAGCCGCGTAAGTGGACCAGGAAGCACCTGTTCTTTGGCATAAGGAAGCCGAATGTCCCTGGTCCGCAGCCACAAGACGAGATGAAGTACGAGACTCACAACAACTGGATCCGCTGGGTCATGAAACAGGCAAAGTGGATGTTCAGCAAGGTGACCCACATTTTCAGACGATCGGGGGCGCAGGGGCTGAGCGACGACCGTTGCCCCGATACAGACATTGGCGCTCTGGGTGGGTGGGAGCAGGGAGAGATGCGGAAGGCGTACATTATTGGAATTCCTTTTCATCCGATGCTTATGATGGCTGGATTCACCGGAACTCCGGGGGATTACTACATCGGCAGAGCACACGCTGTTCTCCCAGTAAAAAAGGAGTGGAAAAAGCTGAAGAAGCTTTTCAGAAAGCACATCTTCCCCTGGGCCGAGAAGCAGTTGAAAAAGGTAAAGTCGTGGGTTTGAGTTCACCTGTTTGGAGCAGATGAGGTATTCAATCTATGCATCTCTACGACTTTGCAACCGTCCCTCACCACCAGGTCGATAAGTACAACCGTCCGAGGACCCCCTACAAGCAGCATCACTCTGGGAGGAGGTTTTTGGAGTGCCTCATCAACTGCGGTCGGGACGTGGTCGAGCAAGACCTTGCAATGATGTGAATCCACTGTCGCGAGCACGAGTTCGACCCAAATGAACCACGATGCAGCTGCACGCGACACCCATATGTGCAGATAAGCCGTCTCTGCCAGGAGCCCTTGTTTCAAAAGTGGGCCAAAATTGTTGCAACCATGGACAAAAACGGCCAGGACATGAGGGAGAACGCGGGACAGTCGATGGAGGCCGTAAGTGTCTTTTTCTCCGCTGATTAGTCTTGTTAATGCGAGTATTCACACCGCCTAACATGTTTCCGTTTCGCAGAACGCTATTTTCCGTATTGAGGGCGAGCACGAGAAAGCGAAGCTCCTCAGAGAGAACCATTGCTTGCGGAAGGAGAATGGGCTGAAGGACGTCCGCAACGCCGAGCTTCAGGCCCAAATGCGTGACCTGCAGAGCGACAACAAGAGCCTCATGCAGCAGCTGGCGCAGCTCAAGGCCGAGTTGGCCGCTCTCACGGTTTCCTCGACGGGGAACGTTGGCACCGACAACTCTGCTGCAAGAGGCGCGGCCTCATCGAAGATGGAGAAAGGTGGAGCTGGCCCATCAACCCCAGAGCCATCTACACCTACACCTGAGATTGTCTACTTCGACAGTGTTGTGAGGCCGTGGCGTGACAGCACCACAGTGGCGGAGGCATGGGCGCTGTGGAACAAGTCTAGCTTCCTTGTGGAAGGCCGAACACTGCGTGCTGTTGCAGACGCTGCAGGCTTTATCGTTAAATGGGCACATTTCAAGAGGGGTGAGGAAATTGAGGAGGAGAAAGGCAAGTTCAAACCCACCGTGCGTCTGGATGCCAAGGATGGCACCTGTGAAAGGCAGCTGCGTCGCATCCACAGGGCTATGACAGCTGTGGAAAAGTTCAGGGTGGACGACTCGGTGGAGGCGACGACCGAGGCGGTGAACGTGCTCGATGAGGTGCTGTTCCAGACTTGTCCCACACAGTTCGCAGATGGGCTAATCGTCAAGGGGCAGAGGGGCACGAAGAGGCAGCGAACATTGACGATTGTGGGGAAAAGCCTGACGGACGATGCGCAAGAGAGGGTTTCGTATCTCCTCGTGTTTCATGGTCTGCGCGACGACACATGGGGGGAGGAGCTCTTCGGCGAAGATCAGTGGCTGTCGATCAAGACCGAAGTGTCTCAAAAGCCTTTAAAGAAGAGGCCAGGCGCGGGTCTGGGAGTGTAGAGGGAGGGGATTATGGAGGTGGGTGTGGTAATTCTGTGCTGGGGGGTTGCGTTTACCACGTGCGTAGAGAAACGTTTTTGAGCTCTACGCGCAGACTCGTAAGATTTTTGAATGCCACGGTACAGTCTGACGTGAAACCGTCCAGATCAACCTGGAGTAAGGACGGGTGCTCTCCTCACCATTGTCGGTGTAGATCATATGCGTGTTGGTTAATAGTTGGAACAATAAGTTTTTGGGGTGATTGCATGGTAGAGTTTGTCAGTCTAGTTCAGCTCAGTCGAGAAACCGACCCGACAAATGCGCAAATTTTTCTATGAGGTTCCATCGGACTCACGGCAACTCTACGCATTGGGTTCTAAGGTGCAGACATTGGGTTCTAAGGTGCATCGCGTGCCTCGGTACCATTGGGTTCTAAGGTGCAGACAAATAGGTTTTTTTTTATGGGACGGTAGACTGTGTTTGTTTAGTTTTGAGAGGGCGGCAGAACAGATGTCCATCGCGTGCCTCGGTAGAGAGCGTTGTTTAAAACTGAAAGTGTAGATAGTCTGGAGCTGGTTTATGGAAGGCCGAACACTGCGATCAAGGACGGGAAACCGTCCAGACCAACCGGGACCTCTCTTCACCATTGTCGATGTAGATTATGTGCGTGTTGGGTAAACGGTGGAACAATACGTTTTTAAACGTGATTGCATGGTAGAGATTGTCAGCCTAGTTAAGCTCGGTCGAGAAAACCGACCTGACAAATGCGTAGGAATTTTTTTGAAGTTGCATCGGACTCACGGCAACTCTACGCGGTTTCGTCCACCATTGGGTTTTACTGTGCAGACAAATAGGTGTTTTCTTTATGGGACGGTAGATTGAGATTGTTTAGTATTTGAGAGGGTCCTCACCATCGCGTGCCTCGTTACAGAGCACTGTTTAAATCTGCAGGTGTGGGTTTTGTGGAGCTTCATTGAATATTCGGAGGGCCGCGACCATTTCTACATTTTCAGAGGTTAAGTGTTCAACAGCCCAAATCTACGGGTTGACAATTTCATACTGAAAACGTTTGGTTATCGTTCAGTAGACCACATGCACTGGACAGAGCTTAGATGCGATGATCGTCAAATTTGTTCAACGGGGTACTGTACTTAGCAACGGTAGATGTATGGTACACATTTGATACTCATTATCCTGCATATCAACAATTGCACTCTCTAACTACACATCACCCGTCAATCACTCATCCCCCTTCTCCCCCTTCTGCCTCGGCCCACGTCGCGTTGGCAGTATGGAAAGCGTTGCGCCCTGGTGGTGAGCCAGTCCCCTCGAAGCGAAGCCACACTGACACCAGTAGACCGTGACCCTAGCTACCACCTTGGCGAGATTGGTCACTTCTACCTCGCCCTTTGGTCGATTTAGGGTCTCGACAATCTTGCCCTCCAAGACAGGCGGCCATTCCTTATTTTTGAGTTGTCTGTCTGAGACCTGCTTCACTGCAACTACGCCGCTTCGAGCCGCTTCTGCCGCATGCTTCGTCAGCTCCTCGTCGTTGACGATGCAGCTCGCGACGGTCAAGGCGCCAGCTTTGTAGTCTTCTTCTGGAGTACCAATCGAGGCTCCCCATAAGGTGTACAGCGCCGATGCTACGCCAGCAGCATACACTGCAGGAGGGACTCTGTCTGGGGCTGGTTCCACACCCGTGCAGCCAAGCAGCACTGCCAAGCCGATTCCTTCGCAGAGACCGGTCTGCAATTCTGCACCCTTTGCCAGACGCTCGTTCGTTTTCTTCAAGACGGCACCGAAACTGTTGGGAGGGCAGTATCAACAAGCAGCGTTTTGTGAGCACACCTTAAACCTCCAAAAATGCATTGCAACATACGTCACTCACTTCTCAATCCGGGAAATGTGCAGCTCGTTCAGAACGCTCCAAACACCTGTCGGCAGCTGCTTGGCAAGGTTCAGATGTGCCGACCACGCTTGGACATCCTCCTTATCCATGCCGTAGGCGAGCAGGTCCGCATCTGGAGTGTATGACATCCAGCAGATGGCGATGCTGAAGTTCCTATTCCGCTCGCTTTCAAAATTTCCCAGATTTCTCTTGCACCCTCCAACTGTCTGCTCGGAGCAGTACTTGCCTCCCGCTGTTGCCGTCTTCCGCTTGAAAAACCCGCCTGCTTTGTACGGCTTATCTTCCCCGAACACTTTACCCAGATCGTCTGCTACAACACAAACCTTCCCTCTCTTGCCCTCTCCGATCCCGTCCCCATCACTAGCAATCGCTTCATCTGCACCTGTCTGCAACTCGCTCTGGTCCGCCTCCACATCCCTCCCCCTTTTCAACCCACGTGCACCAGAGGTTTCCATTGCCGGCTTTCCAGCACCATGATCCTCCGGTTGCCGTTCCTGCATCAGTTGAAGTCGTGCAGCAGATAGTCGCGCCCTCTCCGACGCCAGAGCCCTCATACGCTCCGCAGCCCGAGTTCTCTCCTCCTCTTCCTTCGCTGCCAGACGCTTCTCTTCCGCTTCCATGTCTGCTAGTTGAACGACCAAATCTGCATTCTTCTTTTCACCAGAAGTCTCCTCCACCCTCTCTGCCTCCTTGCCGTCCGCGCTCCCGTGTTCTTTCTCTTCCACCTCGTCGTGTTCGCCTCCTCTTTCCACGATCTGCACGTCCTCTCCGACACCTTCAGCAGCACCCTCCGAACCGGTGTGCGCCAATGGTTCCCCCGTTACCACCTTCGCCCCCTCTCGCACCTTCCCTTTGCCCACACCTGTCTGTGGCTGTCCGATCTCACCACCTTTTTGTACTTCCTTATCTACCGCTTCAACATCCACCGAAACACCCAGAGTCATGCCATGGATGTTAGTATGCTGCAGGGGGGTGGAAGGGGCGGCATCTGGAATTGAAGGCGCCAACAAAACACCTGCGGCCGTTGCTGGAGGCGAATGCAGCATGCCAGCCCCCCCGATTTCCACCTCTCGCCCCGTGTTTTGCTTCCCGTGCACAGCGGCCATTATCTCTTCCTTCAGCGCCTTTGCAAACTGCCGTTGATGGTCTGTGGTATCAGCCACCTGCTTCTCTTCCGCCCGCATTATCAATTCTTCAACGTACTGCTTTATAAACGGCTTCAAGGACCGTTGAAGCGCCTCAACATCGACACCGACCATCTCACACCTCTCTCTCGACGCATCCGTATCCGCCGCGAACTCCGGCGGTCCACTCATTCGGTCGTCGCCAGGAAGCTTCTTCAACTTTTTTGCAGATGACTCTCCGCCATGTCTGCGCTGCTCGATCGGCCTTTCAACATTACTTCCTGCCATCGTCCGAGCCGCCGGATGCTCTCCCAACTTCACCTCTTGTGAACTCCCTTCCGCCTGTCTTCGCCGCTGCACCCTTAGTCTTTCGACCTCTTGTAGAGCACCCTTCATGAACCCACACTTAGCGTCGTTGCTGTGCATAGTCCCCGCCTCTGTGCTCTGCAAAGGATCTGACATACCCCCCTTGGTCAACACCGACACATTTGAAGGGCCCGACTGGGTATGGCGCGTCCTCGGCTTCCGCGTGAGCAACAGCGTAGACGGTGCACAAACCCCTGTGTCGGCATGCGCCTCCGCGGCTTCCTCCTCTTCCTATAATTCAAAAATTTTCATATTAAGACAAGACTCTTCAAGGAGTCTGCAGAGCAGTCGTCATAGGTTGCACGAGACATTAGGTATGTAAGTAAAAAGAATGATTATTCTTACTATTAAAAATATTGATTTTTACGCATTACGCTTCTTATCGGGTGGACCGGGAAGAGAATTTCCATGAAATTGGGGAGAGCAAAGAAGGCTTCGCAAGCATCACCGAGAGTAAGCAACAAGGATATTATCTATCTTGCACTGAAGAATTCAACACCTTTGCAAGCTTTCCAAGTTACGGGCCAGAGAAGCTTTCCAAAGTGTTTAGGCGTGTGCTTGTTCAAGACAGAACTACGGTAACGAATTGTCCGCGGTGTACAATAGCGCGATAAATATTGGTCAGTACATGAGCACGAATGGTCTGGTCGATGTTATCATGGTGATGCAATAGCGCGATAAAAATGGCCCGTACATGAGCATGAACGGTCTTGACTATGTGATTCTGATGATGTTCGCAAATCGCACGTAGAGTCTGAGTCCGCATCGTCGTCCAACTCTACCAGGTCGGCTACTTGCTTGTTCGCGGGGCCCCCGAAATGATCGCGGCATGTCGTTATCAGCCAGGCAAGTATTTCCTCCTTCGAGTATGTTCCTTTGCCAAGACCAGGAAATGGTCTCCCGCTCTGCACCGAAAGCACGAACTCCCAATTTTCCACCAGCTTCCCCCAGAAATACGATACCAGCAGACCGGACCCAACCTCTTGCCGCCCAACATGTGAAGTTATCTGTGATTAGAAAAACCACAAGCACTGTGTTTAGTAGTGTATTCAGTATACATTGCAATTCCGCTGAAACCACAGTGTCAGAAGCTTACCGTGTTGCGCTCGAGTGTCAAGCTCGCCAGCCTGGTCCTCATCACGCGGAGCTCCGCATCCTCGGAAGTCAGCGCAGTGTCTTGCGGACAACGTTCTACAAGGAGTTGCTCCTTCAGCCATCTGAAACCACAACAGTTTTAATCAGATGGGTTTGTCTGCCATATACTCATACGCAAGGAAGGGGATAAACGCACTCACCCGAACACTTCTTCGGCGAAAGCAGCGTGTGTGTGGGTAGGCACACCGGACTTGGGGTCGTAGTGCATGATGCGCGTGCGGAAGGGAGAGCCCAAAGACCCAAGTAGATCGTCTGGATGGAGAACTACCATCAAGCTTATTAATGCGAATGGCTTGAACGATACTCTGCACAATACCGCATCAGCGTTAGAACAGATGTGTTGGAAAACTAAAACTTAAAAGCAGCGCAATCGAAACACGGGTCATTTACCGAGACCACAGGGGGATGACGATAGCCTCTTTACGGAGAAGACTGTGCTCTATGCCCTGACGAATCGGTTGACGATGCGGTAGAGCCAATCTCGCCCTAACAGTCGACGCTGGCACTATTCGAATCTTCGATCGATGCTTACGAGTGAGAGAGTCCAGCACCTGTAGTCTGGGGGGGAAGGAAAAACAGCTCGAAGAATATGTTGATTCTACAAAAGCGATGAATTTGATTCTACAAAAGCGATCGTCGTGAAGCCTCGTGTTGGACCGCAGCAGTATTCTTACAAGATAGAGAAATCTAGCATACTTTCGCTCCACTCCTCTTCCTGCGAGATAAAAGCTTGGTAAGCGTCCTGCGTAATCTTTACGGCTACCCCACAGCCTCGTATAATAAGAGGAGCTGCCATTGCGTTCAGAGCTAAGCAGATCTACGCCACCGGATTAATCTCGAAATTCCGTGCTTGTCGTCTAGGGACTGCCTGAAAACATGCGACAATGGCTCCGATGCTAGTGAAGCGCGTGCAATGAAAGAAGTCCTGCTAAACAGACTAGTTTACCGAAAGACTGGGAAGTGGATTTCCAACAACATTTACATCTGCGCGAGTAAGGGAAGTTCAATACCGTCTACGGAGAGGTGTTGTGCCAGATGTCATTGGTGAGATGCCGTGACGCGATTGACATCCAACGGGTGGACTGATGTCCATCGCAACGTCTAGATGCGACTGCTCTACGTTATCATAATGAGGTGGGTGGTGTGTCATATGCCACGTGGAGCACTGCCAGTTCCTCCGCCCCGAATCGCTATCAACATTGCAACGTAAATCCCTCGATGATCTACGGTCCTGCGCGTCGCATGCGAAATGCGTTCGGGGGAATCGGAGTGGATAGAGTGTTTTATATAGCACCTGTCACGTGGGGTGTCTGCCCTAGTGTTGGCGCGCAGCATGTTTCACCGCACGCATGTGGGATTCTATCCCGCCAGCTCACGGTCGTCGGATATACCAACGTTGCATGGCAATGGATTGAGCGGTGTACGTAGCGCAATCCTCCTTGTCAATGCATGGGATGGTGACACTACACTGTAGGGTGACTACGTCTGCAACAAACAATGTTGGGAAAAATCGAACCGAGATGATACATTAACACGCCAACATCCCAAATCAGGCGCAGATTACGACTATGCATCCGCGATGTAATTCGGCGTAGACAGGGACTTTGCCCGAGCAGTGGTGGAGGTAAAGCAAAAATGAGGATGCCACGTGTTTGTTGACAGATGTCTCTGCATTCTCACATTGGCCTGTCTGCGATCGAGGTAGCGCGCAGACTAGATCAGATGTATCCACGTCAGATTGTGGGCCAGATGTCACGTCTGCATTCCTGTTTCACGCGGCCACATCTGCGGGCGAGTATCATTCAAAACTGTTCAATTACATGCTCGATCGTTTTGGCGCGCAGCAATTCCTGAATGTTGCACTCGAACTATTACATTGATTACAGTGTTCCAGTGTATTATAATCCTGTTTCGATATCCTCATTGCAAC
The DNA here is from genome assembly GCA_947471745.1 of Closterium sp. Naga37s-1. NCBI lineage: Eukaryota > Viridiplantae > Streptophyta > Zygnematophyceae > Desmidiales > Closteriaceae > Closterium > Closterium sp. Naga37s-1. Next base: position 965,138 of record CANJKZ010000372.1, read on the forward strand.
GTCTAAGCTTCTCTGATTCGACATTTGAGAGAATCGCATGCGTGATGTAATTGGTGGGAGAGAGCGACTTTGCCTACTCATTGGTGGAGGAAAATCAAAGCTGCAGATGACACGTGTTGGTTGACAGTTGTGCGAATAACTCACATTGGAGTGTCTGAGATCGTGTTGGCGCGCAGCGTAGATCAGATTATCCACGTCGGATTTATCGTCAAATGTCAATGGCAGTGGCACAGTGGCAGAGTGCGGCGCTGTACCCTATGCATGCGTGGTAATGAATCTTGCAATTTCTAACGGTTGTGCGAGTGGCATGCGTAATGTATAACGGCCACTATGGTCCAGCCCAGATAGGCAATGTCAGCGACGTTGCAGAGCTGTACTGGTCACTATTTCTATCCGTTTGCCAAATTGGCATTGACAGGGACGTTTCGGGTAGACGCATGTGGTTTGCGAGTTTGGCATGGCCAGTCTACATTTGCCACGTGTTGACACTCCGTTTCACGGGTGTGCGTCGATAGGTCTGACCAATGTTGATCAGATAGACATGAGAATGCATGGGATGGTGACACTACACTGTAGTGTGACTACGTCTGCAACAAACAATCTTTGGAGAAAACGAGCCTGGATGATACATTAGCACGCCAACTTCCCAAATCTGGCGCAGATTGCGACTTTGCATCCATGATGTAATTCGGCGTAGATTAAAACTTTGCCCAATCATAGGTGGGGGCGAAGCAGAAATGAAGATGCCACGTGCTTTTTGACAGATGTATTTTATTTCTCACATTCGCCTATCTGCGGCAGGGGTAGCGCGCAGACGAGATCAAATGTATCCACATCAGATTGCAGGCCAGATGTCACGTCTGCATTGATGTTTCAGTCGGCCACATATGCAGTCGAGTGTCAAGCAAATCTGTCGGCGCGCAATACATGCTCGATCGTATTGGCGCGCAGCAATTCATGAATGTTGCACGTGAACTTCTACAATAATTACAGATTTCAATTCAATAGGCACGCACCTTACTCTGGTTATGCACATTTTGATGCGTATCCTCGCTTTAGATAGGGAAGCCCCCCTTGCCTACCACTCCCCCGCGCATTATCAACTCTGTGTTGCATGTTGGCATTCTCTTCGCAGTCATACGAAGTTTGTTTCAGATGTTTACGCAAAATCGCACTCCTCTATCTCTATCATCATTGGCTTCACTGTACCTTCGCATCATCAGAGTTTCAACACAATAATGTTTTGTTACTCCATACTCAAGCCTGCAAAGGATACCATCTACGAAGGCTTTCGAGGACGAATTCGTATACAGGTAAGTTGTTAATAACAATGTTGTATTATCCCAAGCAACATCACGTTACAACATACCAATTCTACCGTGCAATACCTGCAACCCACTAGTTATACGACACACAAAAACCAGAAAATAACCCTGTCGCCCCACTCTACTCACATATTCCACTCTACAGAGGATTGAGACTGTTAAGACGAGCAGCAGCATGTTTGCACTTACACCAGTCCACCAAAACTCCAGACACCACCCTCGCAAGCTTAGTCACTCGCCCCACGTTTGTCATTGGGTTCTGCAGCGAGACAATCTCGCGCTCGAGAAACACACGCCAGTCCACTAGCCTAAGCTGTTCACCGGCATGGCGCAGCATAGCTGCGATAGAGCAGTGTGCCGCCAAATTGGCATTGACAGGGACGTTTCGGGTAGACGCATGTAGTGAACGAGTTTAGCATGGCCTGTCTACATTAGCCACACGTACGCATGGGTCGTTCTCTACATTGCAAGGTCAATGTTGCAATGACTGGACAGCCAAGGTGGTCGCTTGCCTGAAGTAGAGGGACGCATATTCCGAAATTGCCTCGTTCAATGGATGAGTAGAAGCAAATCTGCAGATGCCACGTGTTTGTTATCTACGCATCAATAATAATAGTTTCAACATTTACTAATAAGAAATAGTTTTTTTGAAGAACTATCGGGAAGTCAAAATATATTGTACAAACTATATAGAGCACACACAATCTAAAAAACTGCCCATGTAGGCAACACTTATTCAACAGCCTTGTTTTGTCTAGACGGCCGCCTACTTTTCGCAAACTTCAAACAGACCTTCTGGTGTTTAGCTAGGCCTAATGAAGACACGGGGCACTGACACCAGTAGACAACTACCTTGGCTACTACCTTAACCATGCTATCCACACCCTCGTTAAGCTCCTCTTGCCGAAGGCGGGTTTTGATCGCTGCTTCAACAAACGGCTCCCATTTCTCCTTCTCATGCACTTCTTTTGACAGGCTTCGCAGAGCAGGAACGATTTGGCTTGCAACCTTCGCTGCATGCCCCGCCTCGTCAGCGTCGTCGTACGCTTTTACCGCTGCATCTTGTGCATCTGCTTTCCATCGTGTGTCTGGCTTGTTGATCGAAGCAGACCACAGTGTGCAGAGAGCAGCCGCGATACCTGTCGCGTACGTCACAGGGTCAACAGTTGCTGGCGGGTTCGGTACCCCTGCCTTTGTCCCAAGTAGAGCTGCTCGGGCCACACCCGCAGATAGGGCGATCTCTAACCTTATCTGCCGTGCAATAAGGTCGGTCGTTTTCTTCATAAGGACCTTGAAACTGCACCACAGAACAAAGGTAGGGGTAGGGTTAGAAATCATACACATGATTGTTCGTTGGCGCAAAAGTCATTTTGTGATCTAAACTCACTTGGCATATCGGTCTAGAGACAGCTCGTTGATGACACTCCACACGCCAGTCGGCAGAGATACCGCAAATTGGAGTTCGTCGCGCCACCTTTCAATATCTGTGGCGGGGATCCCATAAGACGACAAGTTGCAATCGGGGAAGTAGGCCAGCCAGCAGACACAAACGGTGAAGTTTCTACTCCACGCCTCCTTATGTGACCCCATGTTCCGCTTCTTGCCCCCTAATGTCTGCTCAGATGTGTACCGCATCTTCTCAGGATCGTTTTTGTTTCTCTCGAACAATCCCGGCGCTTTGAACGGCCGATGCACTCCAGGTCTCTTCCCCTCGTCGTCAGCCTCAGGAACTGGCTGCTCGTGTGTATCATCGTCGACCCTCTCAACATCTGCGTCGCCCACTTGCAGAACCTGTAGAACACCGGTTCCTGGGGCGGGCAAATCGACCCCACCCCGCGTTGCATCAACTACATGCACACCCGCATCCCCTGGCTGTGAATTCTTGGCAGAGCATAGCCTCTTCGCTGCAGGCCTTTCAGCGTCACACTCCGACTGTACGCGTTGACGTCTCCGGTCACCATCCGCGTCTAGAGTGACCATCACTTCCGCATGATGGACAACTCGTAGAGCACCATCTGCCCCCCTCTCCGTACGATCCACATTCATCGTGCTACACGCAGCATCTTCGCATTGACTCTGCCCCACTCCTGCATCTTGCTCCTGCATCTCTGCATGCTTCTGCGCTATTTTTTCCGCAGCCTTTGTGCTCCTTTGTTCCCTCTCCTTCTGCCGTCGCGCGCCGTTGACCTCTTCTGCAGAAAGGTCTTCTGCAGACCGAACGTTAACCGGGTCTAGTGTTCTCCGCCCTTCAGCTTCTACGGCTTCCCGGCGTGGTAATGTGGCTTGTTCTGCCGCAGTCGCTACTACACCAGTCTCCACCTTGATCCTGTCTCCTGAGGTACCCCCATCTGTGAGTTCTCGCGCGTCGAAAGGCACCAGTGGTGTAAACCTAGTTACCGCCTCCGTAGGCCGCGCACCAGCTTGCCTCGCCATCCGAATTCTCTCTACCAGGGAGGTGGCGATCTTGATTCCGTGTTGTGTTGTCTGTCCAAAGAGGGATGCTTCTATTGTCCTCGTAAAACGGGTTGGTGGTTCGGGTGCTTGTCGTGCAGATTCTCCCCGTTCCACAACTCCCTCCGAATCAACCACCGTACGTTCTCTTTGACCCTCTACATTGCAACTGTCGGTAGCTGTTCCCCCGAGATATGCCACGTGATCGCTTTGCAGCCCTAAGTCTGCCGTGTTATCTTGCTCATCCTCCACTGCCAAACGCGCTAGCTCGTCCTCAAGTCGCTTTCGCTCAATCTCCATTTCCCTATGCCGTCGTTCCGCTTCTGCCCTCTCCCGTGCAGCATCCTCCTCAAGGCGTTTCCGCCTTGCCTCTGCCAATGAAAGTGCTGCCGCCCTCGCTGCTCGCCTCTGCGCTGCCACCCGTTCCTGTTCGACTCTTAGTCTCGCCTCTTCCGCCTCTCTAACAGCACACTGCGCCTCCTCGAGCGCTCTCTGCCGCTCTGCATCCTCCTTGCGCCGCTGTTGCTCTGCAGCCTCACTAGCACGTTCTTCATTCGCCCTTTCTACATCCTTATCTGCCCGCCTCACACTGGTCACCGCCGTGTGCTCGCTACGTCCCATCTGCGCCTCTCTTCCAACCCTGGTGCGTTCCACTCCCGTCTCTGTACGTCCTTCCGACTCCAACATCTCCTGTCGGCCTGCAAACCCCCATCTCTCGACCATGTTCGCGGCCGCCGCGAGCGCTGCATCTGGGGAGTTGTCACACGCGAAAGGTTGGGAGAAAAGCTGGGCAGATGGCGGGTTGGGTTGTTCGACCGGAGCTTGGCCGACCTGTATCCTCCCAGACAGCTTCTCATCCACCGCTGCCAGGATGTCGGCTTTCATAGTCTCAAGCCTCTGGCAATTCTCCTCCATCGCAGATATGACGATCGCAAGTGTCTCTTGGACGTTGGCGACAACAGCCTTCTTCATTGTCTCCATGTAGTCGTTCGGTAGAACCACCCTAAGCCTTCCTTTGAGCGCCGCTCGGCCCATTGCCGCATCTACCCCCTCTTTAACATGCTCCTTCATCGAGCTCAATAGCGTCTCGTACTCCCGTGCAACTGCGCGCTGAACTGATTCGGCTACTCTGCGATGGAGCCCCTAGATCGACGTGTTGATTTCCGTGCGTGTCTGCGCGGCTCTCTGACATTCGATGATTGCTATCGCCTTAGCCTCTCTGTATTCCCGCAGCATGTTTTCAGCGTCTTCGTTGTAGTCCTCTGTCCAGCGGGCAATGCGCGTACATGCAGATTGGAGCTGGCGGAGGTTGACACTAATCCTAGCATTCTGTTGTGCGGAGCTGCTGGCCACGGCCTGCGCGACGAACGTTAGACGTCGGAGGACTTCTGCCACTCCGGCCACACCTCCACCAACTCCGGTTGTTCCCGCCTCTACAAACCCATCATCAGTCTCCTCTAATATGGCCGCTCCTTGCATGACGTTCTGCCGTACGAAGTTCTCGGCTTCCCCCCACTCTCGTTCTCTCTGCGTCGGAGCACTATCGCGGCCGGTGTTGCGAAACTGATCACTCGCATCACGCGTAGCCCTCGCCACTTCATCACCTGCCACCGCCTCCGCCATCCTCTCTTCCCGCTCAACCCGCATCCTCTCTGTTTGCAATCTTGCTCGTCGCGTGACCACCTGCTCGTCCCACCTACGGCGCATGTGCTCCAACCTCATTGGATTGACTTGAAAATGATAGGGGGACCTATAATTAGTGTCACAATACTCCCCTATGCGTTTCAGAGCTTAATTCCAACGTTTGGTTGGTGTTTTGCATGGGAATCCAATTGCAGGCAATTCTGCAGAAAGTTCAGGCATATCTTGCACAACAAAGCATGAAAGGCCTATCAAACCTCATTGGATTGACTTGAAAATGATAGGGGGACCTAGAATTAGTGTCACAATACTCCCCTATGCGTTTCAGAGCTTAATTCCAACGTTTGGTTGGTGTTTTGCATGGGAATCCAATTGCAGGCAATTCTGCAGAAAGTTCAGGCATATCTTGCACAACAAAGCATGAAAGGCCTATCACACCTCATTGGATTGACTTGAAAATGATAGGGGGACCTAGAATTAGTGTCAAAATACTCCCCTATGAGTTTCAGAGCTTAATTCCAACGTTTGGTCGGTGTTTTGCATGGGAATCTAATTGCAGGCAATTCTGCAGAAAGTTCAGGCATATCTTGCACAACAAAGCATGAAAGGCCTATCAAACCTCATTGGATTGACTTGAAAATGAAAGGGGGATCTAGAATTAGTGAACTGAGACTCCCCTATGCGTTTCAGAGCTTAATTCCAACGTTTGGTTGGTGTTTTGCATGGGAATCCAATTGCAGGCAATTCTGCAGAAAGTTCAGGCATATCTTGCACAACAAAGCATGAAAGGCCTATCAAACCTCATTGGATTGACTTGAAAATGAAAGGGGGATCTAGAATTAGTGAACTGAGACTCTCCTATGCGTTTGAGAGCTTAATTCCAACGTTTGGTCGGTGTTTTGCATGGGAATCCAATTGCAGGCAATTCTGCAGAAAGTTCAGGCATATCTTGCACAACAAAGCATGAAAGGCCTATCAAACCTCATTGGATTGACTTGAAAATGAAAGGGGGATCTAGAATTAGTGAAATGAGACTCCCCTATGCGTTTCAGAGCTTAATTCCAACGTTTGGTTGGTGTTTTGCATGGGAATCCAATTGCAGGCAATTCTGCAGAAAGTTCAGGCATATCTTGCACAACAAAGCATGAAAGGCCTATCCAACCTCATTGGATTGACTTGAAAATGATAGGGGGACCGAGAATTAGTGTCACAATACTCCCCTATGAGTTTCAGAGCTTAATTCCAACGTTTGGTTGGTGTTTTGCATGGGAATCCAATTACAGGAAATTCTGCAGAAAGTTCAGGCATATCTTGCACAACAAAGCATGAAAGGCCTATCAAACCTCATTGGATTGACTTGAAAATGAAAGGGGGATCTAGAATTAGTGAACTGAGACTCTCCTATGCGTTTGAGAGTTTAATTCCAACGTTTGGTCGGTGTTTTGCATGGGAATCCAATTGCAGGCAATTCTGCAGAAAGTTCAGGCATATCTTGCACAACAAAGCATGAAAGGCCTATCAAACCTCATTGGATTGACTTGAAAATGAAAGGGGGATCTAGAATTAGTGAAATGAGACTCCCCTATGCGTTTCAGAGCTTAATTCCAACGTTTGGTTGGTGTTTTGCATGGGAATCCAATTGCAGGCAATTCTGCAGAAAGTTCAGGCATATCTTGCACAACAAAGCATGAAAGGCCTATCAAACCTCATTGGATTGACTTGAAAATGATAGGGGGACCTAGAATTAGTGTCAAAATACTCCCCTATGAGTTTCAGAGCTTAATTCCAACGTTTGGTCGGTGTTTTGCATGGGAATCCAATTGCAGGCAATTCTGCAGAAAGTTCAGGCATATCTTGCACAACAAAGCATGAAAGGCCTATCAAACCTCATTGGATTGACTTGAAAATGAAAGGGGGATCTAGAATTAGTGAACTGAGACTCTCCTATGCGTTTGAGAGTTTAATTCCAACGTTTGGTCGGTGTTTTGCATGGGAATCCAATTGCAGGCAATTCTGCAGAAAGTTCAGGCATATCTTGCACAACAAAGCATGAAAGGCCTATCAAACCTCATTGGATTGACTTGAAAATGAAAGGGGGATCTAGAATTAGTGAAATGAGACTCCCCTATGCGTTTCAGAGCTTAATTCCAACGTTTGGTTGGTGTTTTGCATGGGAATCCAATTGCAGGCAATTCTGCAGAAAGTTCAGGCATATCTTGCACAACAAAGCATGAAAGGCCTATCAAACCTCATTGGATTGACTTGAAAATGATAGGGGGACCTAGAATTAGTGTCAAAATACTCCCCTATGAGTTTCAGAGCTTAATTCCAACGTTTGGTCGGTGTTTTGCATGGGAATCCAATTGCAGGCAATTCTGCAGAAAGTTCAGGCATATCTTGCACAACAAAGCATGAAAGGCCTATCAAACCTCATTGGATTGACTTGAAAATGAAAGGGGGATCTAGAATTAGTGAACTGAGACTCCCCTATGCGTTTCAGAGCTTAATTCCAACGTTTGGTTGGTGTTTTGCATGGGAATCCAATTGCAGGCAATTCTGCAGAAAGTTCAGGCATATCTTGCACAACAAAGCATGAAAGGCCTATCAAACCTCATTGGATTGACTTGAAAATGAAAGGGGGATCTAGAATTAGTGAACTGAGACTCTCCTATGCGTTTGAGAGCTTAATTCCAACGTTTGGTCGGTGTTTTGCATGGGAATCCAATTGCAGGCAATTCTGCAGAAAGTTCAGGCATATCTTGCACAACAAAGCATGAAAGGCCTATCAAACCTCATTGGATTGACTTGAAAATGAAAGGGGGATCTAGAATTAGTGAAATGAGACTCCCCTATTCGTTTCAGAGCTTAATTCCAACGTTTGGTTGGTGTTTTGCATGGGAATCCAATTGCAGGCAATTCTGCAGAAAGTTCAGGCATATCTTGCACAACAAAGCATGAAAGGCCTATCCAACCTCATTGGATTGACTTGAAAATGATAGGGGGACCTAGAATTAGTGTCACAATACTCCCCTATGAGTTTCAGAGCTTAATTCCAACGTTTGGTTGGTGTTTTGCATGGGAATCCAATTACAGGAAATTCTGCAGAAAGTTCAGGCATATCTTGCACAACAAAGCATGAAAGGCCTATCAAACCTCATTGGATTGACTTGAAAATGAAAGGGGGATCTAGAATTAGTGAACTGAGACTCTCCTATGCGTTTGAGAGCTTAATTTCAACGTTTGGTCGGTGTTTTGCATGGGAATCCAATTGCAGGCAATTCTGCAGAAAGTTCAGGCATATCTTGCACAACAAAGCATGAAAGGCCTATCAAACCTCATTGGATTGACTTGAAAATGAAAGGGGGATCTAGAATTAGTGAAATGAGACTCCCCTATGCGTTTCAGAGCTTAATTCCAACGTTTGGTTGGTGTTTTGCATGGGAATCCAATTGCAGGCAATTCTGCAGAAAGTTCAGGCATATCTTGCACAACAAAGCATGAAAGGCCTATCAAACCTCATTGGATTGACTTGAAAATGAAAGGGGGATCTAGAATTAGTGAACTGAGACTCTCCTATGCGTTTGAGAGCTTAATTCCAACGTTTGGTCGGTGTTTTGCATGGGAATCCAATTGCAGGCAATTCTGCAGAAAGTTCAGGCATATCTTGCACAACAAAGCATGAAAGGCCTATCAAACCTCATTGGATTGACTTGAAAATGAAAGGGGGATCTAGAATTAGTGAAATGAGACTCCCCTATGCGTTTCAGAGCTTAATTCCAACGTTTGGTTGGTGTTTTGCATGGGAATCCAATTGCAGGCAATTCTGCAGAAAGTTCAGGCATATCTTGCACAACAAAGCATGAAAGGCCTATCAAACCTCATTGAATTGACTTGAAAATGATAGGGGGACCTAGAATTAGTGTCAAAATACTCCCCTATGAGTTTCAGAGCTTAATTCCAACGTTTGGTCGGTGTTTTGCATGGGAATCCAATTGCAGGCAATTCTGCAGAAAGTTCAGGCATATCTTGCACAACAAAGCATGAAAGGCCTATCAAACCTCATTGGATTGACTTGAAAATGAAAGGGGGATCTAGAATTAGTGAACTGAGACTCCCCTATGCGTTTCAGAGCTTAATTCCAACGTTTGGTTGGTGTTTTGCATGGGAATCCAATTGCAGGCAATTCTGCAGAAAGTTCAGGCATATCTTGCACAACAAAGCATGAAAGGCCTATCAAACCTCATTGGATTGACTTGAAAATGAAAGGGGGATCTAGAATTAGTGAACTGAGACTCTCCTATGCGTTTGAGAGCTTAATTCCAACGTTTGGTCGGTGTTTTGCATGGGAATCCAATTGCAGGCAATTCTGCAGAAAGTTCAGGCATATCTTGCACAACAAAGCATGAAAGGCCTATCAAACCTCATTGGATTGACTTGAAAATGAAAGGGGGATCTAGAATTAGTGAACTGAGACTCTCCTATGCGTTTGAGAGCTTAATTCCAACGTTTGGTCGGTGTTTTGCATGGGAATCCAATTGCAGACAATTCTGCAGAAAGTTCAGGCATATCTTGCACAACAAAGCATGAAAGGCCTATCAAACCTCATTGGATTGACTTGAAAATGAAAGGGGGATCTATAATTAGTGAAATAAGACTCCCCTATACGTTTCAGAGCTTAATTCCAACGTTTGGTTGGTGTTTTGCATGGGAATCCAATTGCAGGCAATTCTGCAGAAAGTTCAGGCATATCTTGCACAACAAAGCATGAAAGGCCTATCAAACCTCATTGGATTGACTTGAAAATGAAAGGGGGATCTAGAATTAGTGAAATGAGACTCCCCTATGCGTTTCAGAGCTTAATTCCAACGTTTGGTTGGTGTTTTGCATGGGAATCCAATTGCAGGCAATTCTGCAGAAAGTTCAGGCATATCTTGCACAACAAAGCATGAAAGGCCTATCAAACCTCATTGGATTGACTTGAAAATGAAAGGGGGATCTAGAATTATTAAAATGAGACTCCCCTATGCGTTTGAGAGCTTAATTCCAACGTTTGGTTGGTGTTTTGCATGGGAATCCAATTACAGGCAATTCTGCAGAAAGTTCAGGCATATCTTGCACAACAAAGCATGAAAGGCCTATCCAACCTCATTGGATTGACTTGAAAATGATAGGGGGACCTAGAATTAGTGTCACAATACTGCCCTATGAGTTTCAGAGCTTAATTCCAACGTTTGGTTGGTGTTTTGCATGGGAATCCAATTACAGGAAATTCTGCAGAAAGTTCAGGCATATCTTGCACATCAAAGCATGAAAGGCCTATCAAACCTCATTGGATTGACTTGAAAATGAAAGGGGGATCTATACTTAGTGAAATGAGACTCCCCTATCCGTTTCAGAGCTTAATTCCAACGTTTGGTTGGTGTTTTGCATGGGAATCCAATTGCAGGCAATTCTGCAGAAAGTTCAGGCATATCTTGCACAACAAAGCATGAAAGGCCTATCAAACCTCATTGGATTGACTTGAAAATGAAAGGGGGATCTAGAATTAGTGAACTGAGACTCTCCTATGCGTTTGAGAGCTTAATTCCAACGTTTGGTCGGTGTTTTGCATGGGAATCCAATTGCAGGCAATTCTGCAGAAAGTTCAGGCATATCTTGCACAACAAAGCATGAAAGGCCTATCAAACCTCATTGGATTGACTTGAAAATGAAAGGGGGATCTAGAATTAGTGAACTGAGACTCTCCTATGCGTTTGAGAGCTTAATTCCAACGTTTGGTCGGTGTTTTGCATGGGAATCCAATTGCAGACAATTCTGCAGAAAGTTCAGGCATATCTTGCACAACAAAGCATGAAAGGCCTATCAAACCTCATTGGATTGACTTGAAAATGAAAGGGGGATCTATAATTAGTGAAATAAGACTCCCCTATACGTTTCAGAGCTTAATTCCAACGTTTGGTTGGTGTTTTGCATGGGAATCCAATTGCGGCAATTCTGCAGAAAGTTCAGGCATATCTTGCACAACAAAGCATGAAAGGCCTATCAAACCTCATTGGATTGACTTGAAAATGAAAGGGGGATCTAGAATTAGTGAAATGAGACTCCCCTATGCGTTTCAGAGCTTAATTCCAACGTTTGGTTGGTGTTTTGCATGGGAATCCAATTGCAGGCAATTCTGCAGAAAGTTCAGGCATATCTTGCACAACAAAGCATGAAAGGCCTATCAAACCTCATTGGATTGACTTGAAAATGAAAGGGGGATCTAGAATTATTAAAATGAGACTCCCCTATGCGTTTGAGAGCTTAATTCCAACGTTTGGTTGGTGTTTTGCATGGGAATCCAATTGCAGGCAATTCTGCAGAAAGTTCAGGCATATCTTGCACAACAAAGCATGAAAGGCCTATCCAACCTCATTGGATTGACTTGAAAATGATAGGGGGACCTAGAATTAGTGTCACAATACTGCCCTATGAGTTTCAGAGCTTAATTCCAACGTTTGGTTGGTGTTTTGCATGGGAATCCAATTACAGGAAATTCTGCAGAAAGTTCAGGCATATCTTGCACATCAAAGCATGAAAGGCCTATCAAACCTCATTGGATTGACTTGAAAATGAAAGGGGGATCTATACTTAGTGAAATGAGACTCCCCTATCCGTTTCAGAGCTTAATTCCAACGTTTGGTTGGTGTTTTGCATGGGAATCCAATTGCAGGCAATTCTGCAGAAAGTTCAGGCATATCTTGCACAACAAAGCATGAAAGGCCTATCAAACCTCATTGGATTGACTTGAAAATGAAAGGGGGATCTAGAATTAGTGAAATGAGACTCCCCTATGCGTTTCAGAGCTTAATTCCAACGTTTGGTTGGTGTTTTGCATGGGAATCCAATTGCAGGAAATTCTGCAGAAAGTTCAGGCATATCTTGCACAACAAAGCATGAAAGGCCTATCAAACCTCATTGGATTGACTTGAAAATGAAAGGGGGATCTAGAATTAGTGAAATGAGACTCCCCTATGCGTTTCAGAGCTTAATTCCAACGTTTGGTTGGTGTTTTGCATGGGAATCCAATTGCAGGCAATTCTGCAGAAAGTTCAGGCATATCTTGCACAACAAAGCATGAAAGGCCTATCAAACCTCATTGGATTGACTTGAAAATGATAGGAGGACCTAGAATTAGTGTCACAATACTCCCCTATGAGTTTCAGAGCTTAATTCCAACGTTTGGTTGGTGTTTTGCATGGGAATCCAATTACAGGAAATTCTGCAGAAAGTTCAGGCATATCTTGCACAACAAAGCATGAAAGGCCTATCAAACCTCATTGGATTGACTTGAAAATGAAAGGGGGATCTAGAATTAGTGAACTGAGACTCTCCTATGCGTTTGAGAGCTTAATTCCAACGTTTGGTCGGTGTTTTGCATGGGAATCCAATTGCAGACAATTCTGCAGAAAGTTCAGGCATATCTTGCACAACAAAGCATGAAAGGCCTATCAAACCTCATTGGATTGACTTGAAAATGAAAGGGGGATCTATAATTAGTAAAATGAGACTCCCCTATGCGTTTCAGAGCTTAATTCCAACGTTTGGTTGGTGTTTTGCATGGGAATCCAATTGCAGGCAATTCTGCAGAAAGTTCAGGCATATCTTGCACAACAAAGCATGAAAGGCCTATCAAACCTCATTGGATTGACTTGAAAATGATAGGGGGACCTAGAATTAGTGTCACAATACTGCCCTATGAGTTTCAGAGCTTAATTCTAACGTTTGGTTGGTGTTTTGCATGGGAATCCAATTACAGGAAATTCTGCAGAAAGTTCAGGCATATCTTGCACAACAAAGCATGAAAGGCCTATCAAACCTCATTGGATTGACTTGAAAATGAAAGGGGGATCTATACTTAGTGAACTGAGACTCTCCTATGCGTTTGAGAGCTTAATTCCAACGTTTGGTCGGTGTTTTGCATGGGAATCCAATTGCAGACAATTCTGCAGAAAGTTCAGGCATATCTTGCACAACAAAGCATGAAAGGCCTATCAAACCTCATTGGATTGACTTGAAAATGAAAGGGGGATCTATAATTAGTGAAATGAGACTCTCCTATGCGTTTGAGAGCTTAATTTCAACGTTTGGTCGGTGTTTTGCATGGGAATCCAATTGCAGGCAATTCTGCAGAAAGTTCAGGCATATCTTGCACAACAAAGCATGAAAGGCCTATCAAACCTCATTGGATTGACTTGAAAATGAAAGGGGGATCTAGAATTAGTGAAATGAGACTCTCCTATGCGTTTCAGAGCTTAATTCTAACGTTTGGTTGGTGTTTTGCATGGGAATCCAATTACAGGAAATTCTGCAGAAAGTTCAGGCATATCTTGCACAACAAAGCATGAAAGGCCTATCAAACCTCATTGGATTGACTTGAAAATGAAAGGGGGATCTATACTTAGTGAACTGAGACTCTCCTATGCGTTTGAGAGCTTAATTCCAACGTTTGGTCGGTGTTTTGCATGGGAATCCAATTGCCGGAAATTCTGCAGAAAGTTCAGGCATATCTTGCACAACAAAGCATGAAAGGCCTATCAAACCTCATTGGATTGACTTGAAAATGAAAGGGGGATCTAGAATTAGTGAACTGAGACTCTCCTATGCGTTTGAGAGCTTAATTTCAACGTTTGGTCGGTGTTTTGCATGGGAATCCAATTGCAGGCAATTCTGCAGAAAGTTCAGGCATATCTTGCACAACAAAGCATGAAAGGCCTATCAAACCTCATTGGATTGACTTGAAAATGAAAGGGGGATCTAGAATTAGTGAAATGAGACTCCCCTATGCGTTTCAGAGCTTAATTCCAACGTTTGGTTGGTGTTTTGCATGGGAATCCAATTGCAGGCAATTCTGCAGAAAGTTCAGGCATATCTTGCACAACAAAGCATGAAAGGCCTATCAAACCTCATTGGATTGACTTGAAAATGATAGGAGGACCTAGAATTAGTGTCACAATACTCCCCTATGAGTTTCAGAGCTTAATTCCAACGTTTGGTTGGTGTTTTGCATGGGAATCCAATTACAGGAAATTCTGCAGAAAGTTCAGGCATATCTTGCACAACAAAGCATGAAAGGCCTATCAAACCTCATTGGATTGACTTGAAAATGAAAGGGGGATCTAGAATTAGTGAACTGAGACTCTCCTATGCGTTTGAGAGCTTAATTCCAACGTTTGGTCGGTGTTTTGCATGGGAATCCAATTGCAGACAATTCTGCAGAAAGTTCAGGCATATCTTGCACAACAAAGCATGAAAGGCCTATCAAACCTCATTGGATTGACTTGAAAATGAAAGGGGGATCTATAATTAGTAAAATGAGACTCCCCTATGCGTTTCAGAGCTTAATTCCAACGTTTGGTTGGTGTTTTGCATGGGAATCCAATTGCAGGCAATTCTGCAGAAAGTTCAGGCATATCTTGCACAACAAAGCATGAAAGGCCTATCAAACCTCATTGGATTGACTTGAAAATGATAGGGGGACCTAGAATTAGTGTCACAATACTGCCCTATGAGTTTCAGAGCTTAATTCTAACGTTTGGTTGGTGTTTTGCATGGGAATCCAATTACAGGAAATTCTGCAGAAAGTTCAGGCATATCTTGCACAACAAAGCATGAAAGGCCTATCAAACCTCATTGGATTGACTTGAAAATGAAAGGGGGATCTATACTTAGTGAAATGAGACTCCCCTATCCGTTTCAGAGCTTAATTCCAACGTTTGGTTGGTGTTTTGCATGGGAATCCAATTGCAGGCAATTCTGCAGAAAGTTCAGGCATATCTTGCACAACAAAGCATGAAAGGCCTATCAAACCTCATTGGATTGAATTGAAAATGAAAGGGGGATCTAGAATTAGTGAAATGAGACTCCCCTATGCGTTTCAGAGCTTAATTCCAACGTTTGGTTGGTGTTTTGCATGGGAATCCAATTGCAGGAAATTCTGCAGAAAGTTCAGGCATATCTTGCAGAACAAAGCATGAAAGGCCTATCAAACCTCATTGGATTGACTTGAAAATGAAAGGGGGATCTAGAATTAGTGAACTGAGACTCTCCTATGCGTTTGAGAGCTTAATTCCAACGTTTGGTCGGTGTTTTGCATGGGAATCCAATTGCAGACAATTCTGCAGAAAGTTCAGGCATATCTTGCACAACAAAGCATGAAAGGCCTATCAAACCTCATTGGATTGACTTGAAAATGAAAGGGGGATCTATAATTAGTGAAATGAGACTCCCCTATGCGTTTCAGAGCTTAATTCCAACGTTTGGTTGGTGTTTTGCATGGGAATCCAATTGCAGGCAATTCTGCAGAAAGTTCAGGCATATCTTGCACAACAAAGCATGAAAGGCCTATCAAACCTCATTGGATTGACTTGAAAATGATAGGGGGACCTAGAATTAGTGTCACAATACTGCCCTATGAGTTTCAGAGCTTAATTCTAACGTTTGGTTGGTGTTTTGCATGGGAATCCAATTACAGGAAATTCTGCAGAAAGTTCAGGCATATCTTGCACAACAAAGCATGAAAGGCCTATCAAACCTCATTGGATTGACTTGAAAATGAAAGGGGGATCTATACTTAGTGAAATGAGACTCCCCTATCCGTTTCAGAGCTTAATTCCAACGTTTGGTTGGTGTTTTGCATGGGAATCCAATTGCAGGCAATTCTGCAGAAAGTTCAGGCATATCTTGCACAACAAAGCATGAAAGGCCTATCAAACCTCATTGGATTGAATTGAAAATGAAAGGGGGATCTAGAATTAGTGAAATGAGACTCCCCTATGCGTTTCAGAGCTTAATTCCAACGTTTGGTTGGTGTTTTGCATGGGAATCCAATTGCAGGAAATTCTGCAGAAAGTTCAGGCATATCTTGCACAATAAAGCATGAAAGGCCTATCAAACCTCATTGGATTGAATTGAAAATGAAAGGGGGATCTAGAATTAGTGAAATGAGACTCCCCTATGCGTTTCAGAGCTTAATTCCAACGTTTGGTTGGTGTTTTGCATGGGAATCCAATTGCAGGAAATTCTGCAGAAAGTTCAGGCATATCTTGCACAACAAAGCATGAAAGGCCTATCAAACCTCATTGGATTGACTTGAAAATGAAAGGGGGATCTATACTTAGTGAAATGAGACTCCCCTATCCGTTTCAGAGCTTAATTCCAACGTTTGGTTGGTGTTTTGCATGGGAATCCAATTGCAGGCAATTCTGCAGAAAGTTCAGGCATATCTTGCACAACAAAGCATGAAAGGCCTATCAAACCTCATTGGATTGAATTGAAAATGAAAGGGGGATCTAGAATTAGTGAAATGAGACTCCCCTATGCGTTTCAGAGCTTAATTCCAACGTTTGGTTGGTGTTTTGCATGGGAATCCAATTGCAGGAAATTCTGCAGAAAGTTCAGGCATATCTTGCACAACAAAGCATGAAAGGCCTATCAAACCTCATTGGATTGACTTGAAAATGAAAGGGGGATCTAGAATTAGTGAAATGAGACTCTCCTATGAGTTTCAGAGCTTAATTCTAACGTTTGGTTGGTGTTTTGCATGGGAATCCAATTACAGGAAATTCTGCAGAAAGTTCAGGCATATCTTGCACAACAAAGCATGAAAGGCCTATCAAACCTCATTGGATTGACTTGAAAATGAAAGGGGGATCTATACTTAGTGAACTGAGACTCTCCTATGCGTTTGAGAGCTTAATTCCAACGTTTGGTCGGTGTTTTGCATGGGAATCCAATTGCCGGAAATTCTGCAGAAAGTTCAGGCATATCTTGCACAACAAAGCATGAAAGGCCTATCAAACCTCATTGGATTGACTTGAAAATGAAAGGGGGATCTAGAATTAGTGAACTGAGACTCTCCTATGCGTTTGAGAGCTTAATTTCAACGTTTGGTCGGTGTTTTGCATGGGAATCCAATTGCAGGCAATTCTGCAGAAAGTTCAGGCATATCTTGCACAACAAAGCATGAAAGGCCTATCAAACCTCATTGGATTGACTTGAAAATGAAAGGGGGATCTAGAATTAGTGAAATGAGACTCCCCTATGCGTTTCAGAGCTTAATTCCAACGTTTGGTTGGTGTTTTGCATGGGAATCCAATTGCAGGCAATTCTGCAGAAAGTTCAGGCATATCTTGCACAACAAAGCATGAAAGGCCTATCAAACCTCATTGGATTGACTTGAAAATGATAGGAGGACCTAGAATTAGTGTCACAATACTCCCCTATGAGTTTCAGAGCTTAATTCCAACGTTTGGTTGGTGTTTTGCATGGGAATCCAATTACAGGAAATTCTGCAGAAAGTTCAGGCATATCTTGCACAACAAAGCATGAAAGGCCTATCAAACCTCATTGGATTGACTTGAAAATGAAAGGGGGATCTAGAATTAGTGAACTGAGACTCTCCTATGCGTTTGAGAGCTTAATTCCAACGTTTGGTCGGTGTTTTGCATGGGAATCCAATTGCAGACAATTCTGCAGAAAGTTCAGGCATATCTTGCACAACAAAGCATGAAAGGCCTATCAAACCTCATTGGATTGACTTGAAAATGAAAGGGGGATCTATAATTAGTAAAATGAGACTCCCCTATGCGTTTCAGAGCTTAATTCCAACGTTTGGTTGGTGTTTTGCATGGGAATCCAATTGCAGGCAATTCTGCAGAAAGTTCAGGCATATCTTGCACAACAAAGCATGAAAGGCCTATCAAACCTCATTGGATTGACTTGAAAATGATAGGGGGACCTAGAATTAGTGTCACAATACTGCCCTATGAGTTTCAGAGCTTAATTCTAACGTTTGGTTGGTGTTTTGCATGGGAATCCAATTACAGGAAATTCTGCAGAAAGTTCAGGCATATCTTGCACAACAAAGCATGAAAGGCCTATCAAACCTCATTGGATTGACTTGAAAATGAAAGGGGGATCTAGAATTAGTGAAATGAGACTCCCCTATGCGTTTCAGAGCTTAATTCCAACGTTTGGTTGGTGTTTTGCATGGGAATCCAATTGCAGGAAATTCTGCAGAAAGTTCAGGCATATCTTGCACAACAAAGCATGAAAGGCCTATCAAACCTCATTGGATTGAATTGAAAATGAAAGGGGGATCTAGAATTAGTGAAATGAGACTCCCCTATGCGTTTCAGAGCTTAATTCCAACGTTTGGTTGGTGTTTTGCATGGGAATCCAATTGCAAGAAATTCTGCAGAAAGTTCAGGCATATCTTGCACAACAAAGCATGAAAGGCCTATCAAACCTCATTGGATTGACTTGAAAATGAAAGGGGGATCTAGAATTAGTGAACTGAGACTCTCCTATGCGTTTGAGAGCTTAATTCCAACGTTTGGTCGGTGTTTTGCATGGGAATCCAATTGCAGACAATTCTGCAGAAAGTTCAGGCATATCTTGCACAACAAAGCATGAAAGGCCTATCAAACCTCATTGGATTGACTTGAAAATGAAAGGGGGATCTATAATTAGTGAAATGAGACTCCCCTATGCGTTTCAGAGCTTAATTCCAACGTTTGGTTGGTGTTTTGCATGGGAATCCAATTGCAGGCAATTCTGCAGAAAGTTCAGGCATATCTTGCACAACAAAGCATGAAAGGCCTATCAAACCTCATTGGATTGACTTGAAAATGATAGGGGGACCTAGAATTAGTGTCACAATACTGCCCTATGAGTTTCAGAGCTTAATTCTAACGTTTGGTTGGTGTTTTGCATGGGAATCCAATTACAGGAAATTCTGCAGAAAGTTCAGGCATATCTTGCACAACAAAGCATGAAAGGCCTATCAAACCTCATTGGATTGACTTGAAAATGAAAGGGGGATCTATAATTAGTGAAATGAGACTCCCCTATGCGTTTCAGAGCTTAATTCCAACGTTTGGTTGGTGTTTTGCATGGGAATCCAATTGCAGGCAATTCTGCAGAAAGTTCAGGCATATCTTGCACAACAAAGCATGAAAGGCCTATCAAACCTCATTGGATTGAATTGAAAATGAAAGGGGGATCTAGAATTAGTGAAATGAGACTCCCCTATGCGTTTCAGAGCTTAATTCCAACGTTTGGTTGGTGTTTTGCATGGGAATCCAATTGCAGGAAATTCTGCAGAAAGTTCAGGCATATCTTGCACAACAAAGCATGAAAGGCCTATCAAACCTCATTGGATTGACTTGAAAATGAAAGGGGGATCTAGAATTAGTGAACTGAGACTCTCCTATGCGTTTGAGAGCTTAATTCCAACGTTTGGTCGGTGTTTTGCATGGGAATCCAATTGCAGACAATTCTGCAGAAAGTTCAGGCATATCTTGCACAACAAAGCATGAAAGGCCTATCAAACCTCATTGGATTGACTTGAAAATGAAAGGGGGATCTATAATTAGTGAAATGAGACTCCCCTATGCGTTGGAGAGCTTAATTCCAACGTTTGGTTGGTGTTTTGCATGGGAATCCAATTGCAGGCAATTCTGCAGAAAGTTCAGGCATATCTTGCACAACAAAGCATGAAAGGCCTATCAAACCTCATTGGATTGACTTGAAAATGAAAGGGGGATCTATACTTAGTGAAATGAGACTCCCCTATCCGTTTCAGAGCTTAATTCCAACGTTTGGTTGGTGTTTTGCATGGGAATCCAATTGCAGGCAATTCTGCAGAAAGTTCAGGCATATCTTGCACAACAAAGCATGAAAGGCCTATCAAACCTCATTGGATTGAATTGAAAATGAAAGGGGGATCTAGAATTAGTGAAATGAGACTCCCCTATGCGTTTCAGAGCTTAATTCCAACGTTTGGTTGGTGTTTTGCATGGGAATCCAATTGCAGGAAATTCTGCAGAAAGTTCAGGCATATCTTGCACAACAAAGCATGAAAGGCCTATCAAACCTCATTGGATTGACTTGAAAATGAAAGGGGGATCTAGAATTAGTGTCACAATACTGCCCTATGAGTTTCAGAGCTTAATTCTAACGTTTGGTTGGTGTTTTGCATGGGAATCCAATTACAGGAAATTCTGCAGAAAGTTCAGGCATATCTTGCACAACAAAGCATGAAAGGCCTATCAAACCTCATTGGATTGACTTGAAAATGAAAGGGGGATCTATACTTAGTGAAATGAGACTCCCCTATCCGTTTCAGAGCTTAATTCCAACGTTTGGTTGGTGTTTTGCATGGGAATCCAATTGCAGGCAATTCTGCAGAAAGTTCAGGCATATCTTGCACAACAAAGCATGAAAGGCCTATCAAACCTCATTGGATTGAATTGAAAATGAAAGGGGGATCTAGAATTAGTGAAATGAGACTCCCCTATGCGTTTCAGAGCTTAATTCCAACGTTTGGTTGGTGTTTTGCATGGGAATCCAATTGCAGGAAATTCTGCAGAAAGTTCAGGCATATCTTGCACAATAAAGCATGAAAGGCCTATCAAACCTCATTGGATTGAATTGAAAATGAAAGGGGGATCTAGAATTAGTGAAATGAGACTCCCCTATGCGTTTCAGAGCTTAATTCCAACGTTTGGTTGGTGTTTTGCATGGGAATCCAATTGCAGGAAATTCTGCAGAAAGTTCAGGCATATCTTGCACAACAAAGCATGAAAGGCCTATCAAACCTCATTGGATTGACTTGAAAATGAAAGGGGGATCTATACTTAGTGAAATGAGACTCCCCTATCCGTTTCAGAGCTTAATTCCAACGTTTGGTTGGTGTTTTGCATGGGAATCCAATTGCAGGCAATTCTGCAGAAAGTTCAGGCATATCTTGCACAACAAAGCATGAAAGGCCTATCAAACCTCATTGGATTGAATTGAAAATGAAAGGGGGATCTAGAATTAGTGAAATGAGACTCCCCTATGCGTTTCAGAGCTTAATTCCAACGTTTGGTTGGTGTTTTGCATGGGAATCCAATTGCAGGAAATTCTGCAGAAAGTTCAGGCATATCTTGCACAACAAAGCATGAAAGGCCTATCAAACCTCATTGGATTGACTTGAAAATGAAAGGGGGATCTAGAATTAGTGAAATGAGACTCTCCTATGAGTTTCAGAGCTTAATTCTAACGTTTGGTTGGTGTTTTGCATGGGAATCCAATTACAGGAAATTCTGCAGAAAGTTCAGGCATATCTTGCACAACAAAGCATGAAAGGCCTATCAAACCTCATTGGATTGACTTGAAAATGAAAGGGGGATCTATACTTAGTGAACTGAGACTCTCCTATGCGTTTGAGAGCTTAATTCCAACGTTTGGTCGGTGTTTTGCATGGGAATCCAATTGCCGGAAATTCTGCAGAAAGTTCAGGCATATCTTGCACAACAAAGCATGAAAGGCCTATCAAACCTCATTGGATTGACTTGAAAATGAAAGGGGGATCTAGAATTAGTGAACTGAGACTCTCCTATGCGTTTGAGAGCTTAATTTCAACGTTTGGTCGGTGTTTTGCATGGGAATCCAATTGCAGGCAATTCTGCAGAAAGTTCAGGCATATCTTGCACAACAAAGCATGAAAGGCCTATCAAACCTCATTGGATTGACTTGAAAATGAAAGGGGGATCTAGAATTAGTGAAATGAGACTCCCCTATGCGTTTCAGAGCTTAATTCCAACGTTTGGTTGGTGTTTTGCATGGGAATCCAATTGCAGGCAATTCTGCAGAAAGTTCAGGCATATCTTGCACAACAAAGCATGAAAGGCCTATCAAACCTCATTGGATTGACTTGAAAATGATAGGAGGACCTAGAATTAGTGTCACAATACTCCCCTATGAGTTTCAGAGCTTAATTCCAACGTTTGGTTGGTGTTTTGCATGGGAATCCAATTACAGGAAATTCTGCAGAAAGTTCAGGCATATCTTGCACAACAAAGCATGAAAGGCCTATCAAACCTCATTGGATTGACTTGAAAATGAAAGGGGGATCTAGAATTAGTGAACTGAGACTCTCCTATGCGTTTGAGAGCTTAATTCCAACGTTTGGTCGGTGTTTTGCATGGGAATCCAATTGCAGACAATTCTGCAGAAAGTTCAGGCATATCTTGCACAACAAAGCATGAAAGGCCTATCAAACCTCATTGGATTGACTTGAAAATGAAAGGGGGATCTATAATTAGTAAAATGAGACTCCCCTATGCGTTTCAGAGCTTAATTCCAACGTTTGGTTGGTGTTTTGCATGGGAATCCAATTGCAGGCAATTCTGCAGAAAGTTCAGGCATATCTTGCACAACAAAGCATGAAAGGCCTATCAAACCTCATTGGATTGACTTGAAAATGATAGGGGGACCTAGAATTAGTGTCACAATACTGCCCTATGAGTTTCAGAGCTTAATTCTAACGTTTGGTTGGTGTTTTGCATGGGAATCCAATTACAGGAAATTCTGCAGAAAGTTCAGGCATATCTTGCACAACAAAGCATGAAAGGCCTATCAAACCTCATTGGATTGACTTGAAAATGAAAGGGGGATCTAGAATTAGTGAAATGAGACTCCCCTATGCGTTTCAGAGCTTAATTCCAACGTTTGGTTGGTGTTTTGCATGGGAATCCAATTGCAGGAAATTCTGCAGAAAGTTCAGGCATATCTTGCACAACAAAGCATGAAAGGCCTATCAAACCTCATTGGATTGAATTGAAAATGAAAGGGGGATCTAGAATTAGTGAAATGAGACTCCCCTATGCGTTTCAGAGCTTAATTCCAACGTTTGGTTGGTGTTTTGCATGGGAATCCAATTGCAAGAAATTCTGCAGAAAGTTCAGGCATATCTTGCACAACAAAGCATGAAAGGCCTATCAAACCTCATTGGATTGACTTGAAAATGAAAGGGGGATCTAGAATTAGTGAACTGAGACTCTCCTATGCGTTTGAGAGCTTAATTCCAACGTTTGGTCGGTGTTTTGCATGGGAATCCAATTGCAGACAATTCTGCAGAAAGTTCAGGCATATCTTGCACAACAAAGCATGAAAGGCCTATCAAACCTCATTGGATTGACTTGAAAATGAAAGGGGGATCTATAATTAGTGAAATGAGACTCCCCTATGCGTTTCAGAGCTTAATTCCAACGTTTGGTTGGTGTTTTGCATGGGAATCCAATTGCAGGCAATTCTGCAGAAAGTTCAGGCATATCTTGCACAACAAAGCATGAAAGGCCTATCAAACCTCATTGGATTGACTTGAAAATGATAGGGGGACCTAGAATTAGTGTCACAATACTGCCCTATGAGTTTCAGAGCTTAATTCTAACGTTTGGTTGGTGTTTTGCATGGGAATCCAATTACAGGAAATTCTGCAGAAAGTTCAGGCATATCTTGCACAACAAAGCATGAAAGGCCTATCAAACCTCATTGGATTGACTTGAAAATGAAAGGGGGATCTATAATTAGTGAAATGAGACTCCCCTATGCGTTTCAGAGCTTAATTCCAACGTTTGGTTGGTGTTTTGCATGGGAATCCAATTGCAGGCAATTCTGCAGAAAGTTCAGGCATATCTTGCACAACAAAGCATGAAAGGCCTATCAAACCTCATTGGATTGAATTGAAAATGAAAGGGGGATCTAGAATTAGTGAAATGAGACTCCCCTATGCGTTTCAGAGCTTAATTCCAACGTTTGGTTGGTGTTTTGCATGGGAATCCAATTGCAGGAAATTCTGCAGAAAGTTCAGGCATATCTTGCACAACAAAGCATGAAAGGCCTATCAAACCTCATTGGATTGACTTGAAAATGAAAGGGGGATCTAGAATTAGTGAACTGAGACTCTCCTATGCGTTTGAGAGCTTAATTCCAACGTTTGGTCGGTGTTTTGCATGGGAATCCAATTGCAGACAATTCTGCAGAAAGTTCAGGCATATCTTGCACAACAAAGCATGAAAGGCCTATCAAACCTCATTGGATTGACTTGAAAATGAAAGGGGGATCTATAATTAGTGAAATGAGACTCCCCTATGCGTTGGAGAGCTTAATTCCAACGTTTGGTTGGTGTTTTGCATGGGAATCCAATTGCAGGCAATTCTGCAGAAAGTTCAGGCATATCTTGCACAACAAAGCATGAAAGGCCTATCAAACCTCATTGGATTGACTTGAAAATGATAGGGGGACCTAGAATTAGTGTCACAATACTGCCCTATGAGTTTCAGAGCTTAATTCTAACGTTTGGTTGGTGTTTTGCATGGGAATCCAATTACAGGAAATTCTGCAGAAAGTTCAGGCATATCTTGCACATCAAAGCATGAAAGGCCTATCAAACCTCATTGGATTGACTTGAAAATGAAAGGGGGATCTATACTTAGTGAAATGAGACTCCCCTATCCGTTTCAGAGCTTAATTCCAACGTTTGGTTGGTGTTTTGCATGGGAATCCAATTGCAGGCAATTCTGCAGAAAGTTCAGGCATATCTTGCACAACAAAGCATGAAAGGCCTATCAAACCTCATTGGATTGACTTGAAAATGAAAGGGGGATCTAGAATTAGTGAAATGAGACTCCCCTATGCGTTTCAGAGCTTAATTCCAACGTTTGGTTGGTGTTTTGCATGGGAATCCAATTGCAGGAAATTCTGCAGAAAGTTCAGGCATATCTTGCACAACAAAGCATGAAAGGCCTATCAAACCTCATTGGATTGACTTGAAAATGAAAGGGGGATCTAGAATTAGTGAAATGAGACTCCCCTATGCGTTTCAGAGCTTAATTCCAACGTTTGGTTGGTGTTTTGCATGGGAATCCAATTGCAGGCAATTCTGCAGAAAGTTCAGGCATATCTTGCACAACAAAGCATGAAAGGCCTATCAAACCTCATTGGATTGACTTGAAAATGAAAGGGGGATCTAGAATTATTAAAATGAGACTCCCCTATGCGTTTGAGAGCTTAATTCCAACGTTTGGTTGGTGTTTTGCATGGGAATCCAATTGCAGGCAATTCTGCAGAAAGTTCAGGCATATCTTGCACAACAAAGCATGAAAGGCCTATCCAACCTCATTGGATTGACTTGAAAATGATAGGGGGACCTAGAATTAGTGTCACAATACTGCCCTATGAGTTTCAGAGCTTAATTCCAACGTTTGGTTGGTGTTTTGCATGGGAATCCAATTACAGGAAATTCTGCAGAAAGTTCAGGCATATCTTGCACATCAAAGCATGAAAGGCCTATCAAACCTCATTGGATTGACTTGAAAATGAAAGGGGGATCTATACTTAGTGAAATGAGACTCCCCTATCCGTTTCAGAGCTTAATTCCAACGTTTGGTTGGTGTTTTGCATGGGAATCCAATTGCAGGCAATTCTGCAGAAAGTTCAGGCATATCTTGCACAACAAAGCATGAAAGGCCTATCAAACCTCATTGGATTGACTTGAAAATGAAAGGGGGATCTAGAATTAGTGAAATGAGACTCCCCTATGCGTTTCAGAGCTTAATTCCAACGTTTGGTTGGTGTTTTGCATGGGAATCCAATTGCAGGAAATTCTGCAGAAAGTTCAGGCATATCTTGCACAACAAAGCATGAAAGGCCTATCAAACCTCATTGGATTGACTTGAAAATGAAAGGGGGATCTAGAATTAGTGAAATGAGACTCCCCTATGCGTTTCAGAGCTTAATTCCAACGTTTGGTTGGTGTTTTGCATGGGAATCCAATTGCAGGCAATTCTGCAGAAAGTTCAGGCATATCTTGCACAACAAAGCATGAAAGGCCTATCAAACCTCATTGGATTGACTTGAAAATGATAGGAGGACCTAGAATTAGTGTCACAATACTCCCCTATGAGTTTCAGAGCTTAATTCCAACGTTTGGTTGGTGTTTTGCATGGGAATCCAATTACAGGAAATTCTGCAGAAAGTTCAGGCATATCTTGCACAACAAAGCATGAAAGGCCTATCAAACCTCATTGGATTGACTTGAAAATGAAAGGGGGATCTAGAATTAGTGAACTGAGACTCTCCTATGCGTTTGAGAGCTTAATTCCAACGTTTGGTCGGTGTTTTGCATGGGAATCCAATTGCAGACAATTCTGCAGAAAGTTCAGGCATATCTTGCACAACAAAGCATGAAAGGCCTATCAAACCTCATTGGATTGACTTGAAAATGAAAGGGGGATCTATAATTAGTGAAATGAGACTCCCCTATGCGTTTCAGAGCTTAATTCCAACGTTTGGTTGGTGTTTTGCATGGGAATCCAATTGCAGGCAATTCTGCAGAAAGTTCAGGCATATCTTGCACAACAAAGCATGAAAGGCCTATCAAACCTCATTGGATTGACTTGAAAATGATAGGGGGACCTAGAATTAGTGTCACAATACTGCCCTATGAGTTTCAGAGCTTAATTCTAACGTTTGGTTGGTGTTTTGCATGGGAATCCAATTACAGGAAATTCTGCAGAAAGTTCAGGCATATCTTGCACAACAAAGCATGAAAGGCCTATCAAACCTCATTGGATTGACTTGAAAATGAAAGGGGGATCTATACTTAGTGAAATGAGACTCCCCTATCCGTTTCAGAGCTTAATTCCAACGTTTGGTTGGTGTTTTGCATGGGAATCCAATTGCAGGCAATTCTGCAGAAAGTTCAGGCATATCTTGCACAACAAAGCATGAAAGGCCTATCAAACCTCATTGGATTGAATTGAAAATGAAAGGGGGATCTAGAATTAGTGAAATGAGACTCCCCTATGCGTTTCAGAGCTTAATTCCAACGTTTGGTTGGTGTTTTGCATGGGAATCCAATTGCAGGAAATTCTGCAGAAAGTTCAGGCATATCTTGCACAACAAAGCATGAAAGGCCTATCAAACCTCATTGGATTGACTTGAAAATGAAAGGGGGATCTAGAATTAGTGAAATGAGACTCCCCTATGCGTTTCAGAGCTTAATTCCAACGTTTGGTTGGTGTTTTGCATGGGAATCCAATTGCAGGCAATTCTGCAGAAAGTTCAGGCATATCTTGCACAACAAAGCATGAAAGGCCTATCAAACCTCATTGGATTGACTTGAAAATGATAGGGGGACCTAGAATTAGTGTCACAATACTCCCCTATGAGTTTCAGAGCTTAATTCCAACGTTTGGTTGGTGTTTTGCATGGGAATCCAATTACAGGAAATTCTGCAGAAAGTTCAGGCATATCTTGCACAACAAAGCATGAAAGGCCTATCAAACCTCATTCGATTGACTTGCAAATGAAAGGGGGATCTAGAATTAGTGAACTGAGACTCTCCTATGCGTTTGAGAGCTTAATTCCAACGTTTGGTCGGTGTTTTGCATGGGAATCCAATTGCAGGCAATTCTGCAGAAAGTTCAGGCATATCTTGCACAACAAAGCATGAAAGGCCTATCAAACCTCATTGGATTGACTTGAAAATGAAAGGGGGATCTAGAATTAGTGAAATGAGACTCCCCTATGCGTTTCAGAGCTTAATTCCAACGTTTGGTTGGTGTTTTGCATGGGAATCCAATTGCAGGCAATTCTGCAGAAAGTTCAGGCATATCTTGCACAACAAAGCATGAAAGGCCTATCAAACCTCATTGGATTGACTTGAAAATGATAGGGGGACCTAGAATTAGTGTCACAATGCTCCCCTATGAGTTTCAGAGCTTAATTCCAACGTTTGGTTGGTGTTTTGCATGGGAATCCAATTACAGGAAATTCTGCAGAAAGTTCAGGCATATCTTGCACAACAAAGCATGAAAGGCCTATCAAACCTCATTGGATTGACTTGAAAATGAAAGGGGGATCTAGAATTAGTAAACTGAGACTCTCCTATGCGTTTGAGAGCTTAATTCCAACGTTTGGTCGGTGTTTTGCATGGGAATCCAATTGCAGGCAATTCTGCAGAAAGTTCAGGCATATCTTGCACAACAAAGCATGAAAGGCCTATCAAACCTCATTGGATTGACTTGAAAATGAAAGGGGGATCTAGAATGAGTACAATGAGACTCCCCTATGCGTTTCAGAGCTTAATTCCAACGTTTGGTTGGTGTTTTGCATGGGAATCCAATTGCAGGCAATTCTGCAGAAAGTTCAGGCATATCTTGCACAACAAAGTATGAAAGGCCTATCAAACCTCATTGGATTGACTTGAAAATGATAGGGGGACCTAGAATTAGTGTCACAATACTCCCCTATGAGTTTCAGAGCTTAATTCCAACGTTTGGTTGGTGTTTTGCATGGGAATCCAATTACAGGAAATTCTGCAGAAAGTTCAGGCATATCTTGCACAACAAAGCATGAAAGGCCTATCAAACCTCATTGGATTGACTTGAAAATGAAAGGGGGATCTAGAATTAGTGCACTGAGACTCTCCTATGCGTTTGAGAGCTTAATTCCAACGTTTGGTTGGTGTTTTGCATGGGAATCCAATTGCAGGCAATTCTGCAGAAAGTTCAGGCATATCTTGCACAACAAAGCATGAAAGGCCTATCAAACCTCATTGGATTGACTTGAAAATGATAGGGGGACCTAGAATTAGTGTCACAATACTGCCCTATGAGTTTCAGAGCTTAATTCTAACGTTTGGTTGGTGTTTTGCATGGGAATCCAATTACAGGAAATTCTGCAGAAAGTTCAGGCATATCTTGCACAACAAAGCATGAAAGGCCTATCAAACCTCATTGGATTGACTTGAAAATGAAAGGGGGATCTAGAATTAGTGAAATGAGACTCCCCTATGCGTTTCAGAGCTTAATTCCAACGTTTGGTTGGTGTTTTGCATGGGAATCCAATTACAGGAAATTCTGCAGAAAGTTCAGGCATATCTTGCACAACAAAGCATGAAAGGCCTATCAAACCTCATTGGATTGACTTGAAAATGAAAGGGGGATCTAGAATTAGTGAACTGAGACTCTCCTATGCGTTTGAGAGCTTAATTCCAACGTTTGGTCGGTGTTTTGCATGGGAATCCAATTGCAGACAATTCTGCAGAAAGTTCAGGCATATCTTGCACAACAAAGCATGAAAGGCCTATCAAACCTCATTGGATTGACTTGAAAATGAAAGGGGGATCTATAATTAGTAAAATGAGACTCCCCTATGCGTTTCAGAGCTTAATTCCAACGTTTGGTTGGTGTTTTGTATGGGAATCCAATTGCAGGCAATTCTGCAGAAAGTTCAGGCATATCTTGCACAACA
Organism: Closterium sp. Naga37s-1; assembly: GCA_947471745.1. Classification (NCBI taxonomy): domain Eukaryota; kingdom Viridiplantae; phylum Streptophyta; class Zygnematophyceae; order Desmidiales; family Closteriaceae; genus Closterium; species Closterium sp. Naga37s-1. The sequence continues at coordinate 994,681 of CANJKZ010000372.1, forward strand.
AAGCATGAAAGGCCTATCAAACCTCATTGGATTGACTTGAAAATGATAGGGGGACCTAGAATTAGTGTCACAATACTGCCCTATGAGTTTCAGAGCTTAATTCTAACGTTTGGTTGGTGTTTTGCATGGGAATCCAATTACAGGAAATTCTGCAGAAAGTTCAGGCATATCTTGCACAACAAAGCATGAAAGGCCTATCAAACCTCATTGGATTGACTTGAAAATGAAAGGGGGATCTATACTTAGTGAAATGAGACTCCCCTATCCGTTTGAGAGCTTAATTCCAACGTTTGGTTGGTGTTTTGCATGGGAATCCAATTGCAGGCAATTCTGCAGAAAGTTCAGGCATATCTTGCACAACAAAGCATGAAAGGCCTATCAAACCTCATTGGATTGAATTGAAAATGAAAGGGGGATCTAGAATTAGTGAAATGAGACTCCCCTATGCGTTTCAGAGCTTAATTCCAACGTTTGGTTGGTGTTTTGCATGGGAATCCAATTGCAGGAAATTCTGCAGAAAGTTCAGGCATATCTTGCACAACAAAGCATGAAAGGCCTATCAAACCTCATTGGATTGACTTGAAAATGAAAGGGGGATCTAGAATTAGTGAACTGAGACTCTCCTATGCGTTTGAGAGCTTAATTCCAACGTTTGGTCGGTGTTTTGCATGGGAATCCAATTGCAGACAATTCTGCAGAAAGTTCAGGCATATCTTGCACAACAAAGCATGAAAGGCCTATCAAACCTCATTGGATTGACTTGAAAATGAAAGGGGGATCTATAATTAGTGAAATGAGACTCCCCTATGCGTTGGAGAGCTTAATTCCAACGTTTGGTTGGTGTTTTGCATGGGAATCCAATTGCAGGCAATTCTGCAGAAAGTTCAGGCATATCTTGCACAACAAAGCATGAAAGGCCTATCAAACCTCATTGGATTGACTTGAAAATGATAGGGGGACCTAGAATTAGTGTCACAATACTGCCCTATGAGTTTCAGAGCTTAATTCTAACGTTTGGTTGGTGTTTTGCATGGGAATCCAATTACAGGAAATTCTGCAGAAAGTTCAGGCATATCTTGCACAACAAAGCATGAAAGGCCTATCAAACCTCATTGGATTGACTTGAAAATGAAAGGGGGATCTATACTTAGTGAAATGAGACTCCCCTATCCGTTTCAGAGCTTAATTCCAACGTTTGGTTGGTGTTTTGCATGGGAATCCAATTGCAGGCAATTCTGCAGAAAGTTCAGGCATATCTTGCACAACAAAGCATGAAAGGCCTATCAAACCTCATTGGATTGAATTGAAAATGAAAGGGGGATCTAGAATTAGTGAAATGAGACTCCCCTATGCGTTTCAGAGCTTAATTCCAACGTTTGGTTGGTGTTTTGCATGGGAATCCAATTGCAGGAAATTCTGCAGAAAGTTCAGGCATATCTTGCACAACAAAGCATGAAAGGCCTATCAAACCTCATTGGATTGACTTGAAAATGAAAGGGGGATCTAGAATTAGTGAACTGAGACTCTCCTATGCGTTTGAGAGCTTAATTCCAACGTTTGGTCGGTGTTTTGCATGGGAATCCAATTGCAGACAATTCTGCAGAAAGTTCAGGCATATCTTGCACAACAAAGCATGAAAGGCCTATCAAACCTCATTGGATTGACTTGAAAATGAAAGGGGGATCTATAATTAGTGAAATAAGACTCCCCTATACGTTTCAGAGCTTAATTCCAACGTTTGGTTGGTGTTTTGCATGGGAATCCAATTGCAGGCAATTCTGCAGAAAGTTCAGGCATATCTTGCACAACAAAGCATGAAAGGCCTATCAAACCTCATTGGATTGACTTGAAAATGAAAGGGGGATCTAGAATTAGTGAAATGAGACTCCCCTATGCGTTTCAGAGCTTAATTCCAACGTTTGGTTGGTGTTTTGCATGGGAATCCAATTGCAGGCAATTCTGCAGAAAGTTCAGGCATATCTTGCACAACAAAGCATGAAAGGCCTATCAAACCTCATTGGATTGACTTGAAAATGAAAGGGGGATCTAGAATTATTAAAATGAGACTCCCCTATGCGTTTGAGAGCTTAATTCCAACGTTTGGTTGGTGTTTTGCATGGGAATCCAATTGCAGGCAATTCTGCAGAAAGTTCAGGCATATCTTGCACAACAAAGCATGAAAGGCCTATCCAACCTCATTGGATTGACTTGAAAATGATAGGGGGACCTAGAATTAGTGTCACAATACTGCCCTATGAGTTTCAGAGCTTAATTCCAACGTTTGGTTGGTGTTTTGCATGGGAATCCAATTACAGGAAATTCTGCAGAAAGTTCAGGCATATCTTGCACATCAAAGCATGAAAGGCCTATCAAACCTCATTGGATTGACTTGAAAATGAAAGGGGGATCTATACTTAGTGAAATGAGACTCCCCTATCCGTTTCAGAGCTTAATTCCAACGTTTGGTTGGTGTTTTGCATGGGAATCCAATTGCAGGCAATTCTGCAGAAAGTTCAGGCATATCTTGCACAACAAAGCATGAAAGGCCTATCAAACCTCATTGGATTGACTTGAAAATGAAAGGGGGATCTAGAATTAGTGAAATGAGACTCCCCTATGCGTTTCAGAGCTTAATTCCAACGTTTGGTTGGTGTTTTGCATGGGAATCCAATTGCAGGAAATTCTGCAGAAAGTTCAGGCATATCTTGCACAACAAAGCATGAAAGGCCTATCAAACCTCATTGGATTGACTTGAAAATGAAAGGGGGATCTAGAATTAGTGAAATGAGACTCCCCTATGCGTTTCAGAGCTTAATTCCAACGTTTGGTTGGTGTTTTGCATGGGAATCCAATTGCAGGCAATTCTGCAGAAAGTTCAGGCATATCTTGCACAACAAAGCATGAAAGGCCTATCAAACCTCATTGGATTGACTTGAAAATGATAGGAGGACCTAGAATTAGTGTCACAATACTCCCCTATGAGTTTCAGAGCTTAATTCCAACGTTTGGTTGGTGTTTTGCATGGGAATCCAATTACAGGAAATTCTTCAGAAAGTTCAGGCATATCTTGCACAACAAAGCATGAAAGGCCTATCAAACCTCATTGGATTGACTTGAAAATGAAAGGGGGATCTAGAATTAGTGAACGGAGACTCTCCTATGCGTTTGAGAGCTTAATTCCAACGTTTGGTCGGTGTTTTGCATGGGAATCCAATTGCAGACAATTCTGCAGAAAGTTCAGGCATATCTTGCACAACAAAGCATGAAAGGCCTATCAAACCTCATTGGATTGACTTGAAAATGAAAGGGGGATCTATAATTAGTGAAATGAGACTCCCCTATGCGTTTCAGAGCTTAATTCCAACGTTTGGTTGGTGTTTTGCATGGGAATCCAATTGCAGGCAATTCTGCAGAAAGTTCAGGCATATCTTGCACAACAAAGCATGAAAGGCCTATCAAACCTCATTGGATTGACTTGAAAATGATAGGGGGACCTAGAATTAGTGTCACAATACTGCCCTATGAGTTTCAGAGCTTAATTCTAACGTTTGGTTGGTGTTTTGCATGGGAATCCAATTACAGGAAATTCTGCAGAAAGTTCAGGCATATCTTGCACAACAAAGCATGAAAGGCCTATCAAACCTCATTGGATTGACTTGAAAATGAAAGGGGGATCTATACTTAGTGAAATGAGACTCCCCTATCCGTTTCAGAGCTTAATTCCAACGTTTGGTTGGTGTTTTGCATGGGAATCCAATTGCAGGCAATTCTGCAGAAAGTTCAGGCATATCTTGCACAACAAAGCATGAAAGGCCTATCAAACCTCATTGGATTGAATTGAAAATGAAAGGGGGATCTAGAATTAGTGAAATGAGACTCCCCTATGCGTTTCAGAGCTTAATTCCAACGTTTGGTTGGTGTTTTGCATGGGAATCCAATTGCAGGAAATTCTGCAGAAAGTTCAGGCATATCTTGCACAACAAAGCATGAAAGGCCTATCAAACCTCATTGGATTGACTTGAAAATGAAAGGGGGATCTAGAATTAGTGAAATGAGACTCCCCTATGCGTTTCAGAGCTTAATTCCAACGTTTGGTTGGTGTTTTGCATGGGAATCCAATTGCAGGCAATTCTGCAGAAAGTTCAGGCATATCTTGCACAACAAAGCATGAAAGGCCTATCAAACCTCATTGGATTGACTTGAAAATGATAGGGGGACCTAGAATTAGTGTCACAATACTCCCCTATGAGTTTCAGAGCTTAATTCCAACGTTTGGTTGGTGTTTTGCATGGGAATCCAATTACAGGAAATTCTGCAGAAAGTTCAGGCATATCTTGCACAACAAAGCATGAAAGGCCTATCAAACCTCATTCGATTGACTTGCAAATGAAAGGGGGATCTAGAATTAGTGAACTGAGACTCTCCTATGCGTTTGAGAGCTTAATTCCAACGTTTGGTCGGTGTTTTGCATGGGAATCCAATTGCAGGCAATTCTGCAGAAAGTTCAGGCATATCTTGCACAACAAAGCATGAAAGGCCTATCAAACCTCATTGGATTGACTTGAAAATGAAAGGGGGATCTAGAATTAGTGAAATGAGACTCCCCTATGCGTTTCAGAGCTTAATTCCAACGTTTGGTTGGTGTTTTGCATGGGAATCCAATTGCAGGCAATTCTGCAGAAAGTTCAGGCATATCTTGCACAACAAAGCATGAAAGGCCTATCAAACCTCATTGGATTGACTTGAAAATGATAGGGGGACCTAGAATTAGTGTCACAATGCTCCCCTATGAGTTTCAGAGCTTAATTCCAACGTTTGGTTGGTGTTTTGCATGGGAATCCAATTACAGGAAATTCTGCAGAAAGTTCAGGCATATCTTGCACAACAAAGCATGAAAGGCCTATCAAACCTCATTGGATTGACTTGAAAATGAAAGGGGGATCTAGAATTAGTAAACTGAGACTCTCCTATGCGTTTGAGAGCTTAATTCCAACGTTTGGTCGGTGTTTTGCATGGGAATCCAATTGCAGGCAATTCTGCAGAAAGTTCAGGCATATCTTGCACAACAAAGCATGAAAGGCCTATCAAACCTCATTGGATTGACTTGAAAATGAAAGGGGGATCTAGAATGAGTACAATGAGACTCCCCTATGCGTTTCAGAGCTTAATTCCAACGTTTGGTTGGTGTTTTGCATGGGAATCCAATTGCAGGCAATTCTGCAGAAAGTTCAGGCATATCTTGCACAACAAAGTATGAAAGGCCTATCAAACCTCATTGGATTGACTTGAAAATGATAGGGGGACCTAGAATTAGTGTCACAATACTCCCCTATGAGTTTCAGAGCTTAATTCCAACGTTTGGTTGGTGTTTTGCATGGGAATCCAATTACAGGAAATTCTGCAGAAAGTTCAGGCATATCTTGCACAACAAAGCATGAAAGGCCTATCAAACCTCATTGGATTGACTTGAAAATGAAAGGGGGATCTAGAATTAGTGCACTGAGACTCTCCTATGCGTTTGAGAGCTTAATTCCAACGTTTGGTTGGTGTTTTGCATGGGAATCCAATTGCAGGCAATTCTGCAGAAAGTTCAGGCATATCTTGCACAACAAAGCATGAAAGGCCTATCAAACCTCATTGGATTGACTTGAAAATGAAAGGGGGATCTAGAATTAGTAAAATGAGACTCCCCTATGCGTTTCAGAGCTTAATTCCAACGTTTGGTTGGTGTTTTGCATGGGAATCCAATTGCAGGCAATTCTGCAGAAAGTTCAGGCATATCTTGCACAACAAAGCATGAAAGGCCTATCAAACCTCATTGGATTGACTTGAAAATGAAAGGGGGATCTAGAATTAGTTAAATGAGACTCCCCTATGCGTTTCAGAGCTTAATTCCAACGTTTGGTTGGTGTTTTGCATGGGAATCCAATTGCAGGCAATTTCTGCAGAAAGTTCAGGCATATCTTGCACAACAAAGCATGAAAGGCCTATCAAACCTCATTGGATTGACTTCAAAATGATAGGGGGACCTAGAATTAGTGTCACAATACTCCCCTTTGAGTTTCAGAGCTTAATTCCAACGTTTGGTTGGTGTTTTGCATGGGAATCCAATTACAGGAAATTCTGCAGAAAGTTCAGGCATATCTTGCACAACAAAGCATGAAAGGCCTATCAAACCTCATTGGATTGACTTGAAAATGAAAGGGGGATCTAGAATTAGTAAACTGAGACTCTCCTATGCGTTTGAGAGCTTAATTCCAACGTTTGGTCGGTGTTTTGCATGGGAATCCAATTGCAGGCAATTCTGCAGAAAGTTCAGGCATATCTTGCACAACAAAGCATGAAAGGCCTATCAAACCTCATTGGATTGACTTGAAAATGAAAGGGGGATCTAGAATTAGTGAAATGAGACTCCCCTATGCGTTTCAGAGCTTAATTCCAACGTTTGGTTGGTGTTTTGCATGGGAATCCAATTGCAGGCAATTCTGCAGAAAGTTCAGGCATATCTTGCACAACAAAGCATGAAAGGCCTATCAAACCTCATTGGATTGACTTGAAAATGAAAGGGGGATCTAGAATTAGTGAACGGAGACTCTCATATGCGTTTGAGAGCTTAATTCCAACGTTTGGTCGGTGTTTTGCATGGGAATCCAATTGCAGGCAATTCTGCAGAAAGTTCAGGCATATCTTGCACAACAAAGCATGAAAGGCCTATCAAACCTCATTGGATTGACTTGAAAATGAAAGGGGGATCTAGAATTAGTGAAATGAGACTCCCCTATGCGTTTCAGAGCTTAATTCCAACGTTTGGTTGGTGTTTTGCATGGGAATCCAATTGCAGGCAATTCTGCAGAAAGTTCAGGCATATCTTGCACAACAAAGCATGAAAGGCCTATCAAACCTCATTGGATTGACTTGAAAATGATAGGGGGACCTAGAATTAGTGTCACAATACTCCCCTATGAGTTTCAGAGCTTAATTCCAACGTTTGGTTGGTGTTTTGCATGGGAATCCAATTACAGGAAATTCTGCAGAAAGTTCAGGCATATCTTGCACAACAAAGCATGAAAGGCCTATCAAACCTCATTGGATTGACTTGAAAATGAAAGGGGGATCTAGAAATAGTAAAATGAGACTCCCCTATGCGTTTCAGAGCTTAATTCCAACGTTTGGTTGGTGTTTTGCATGGGAATCCAATTACAGGAAATTCTGCAGAAAGTTCAGGCATATCTTGCACAACAAAGCATGAAAGGCCTATCAAACCTCATTGGATTGACTTGAAAATGAAAGGGGGATCTAGAATTAGTGCACTGAGACTCTCCTATGCGTTTGAGAGCTTAATTCCAACGTTTGGTCGGTGTTTTGCATGGGAATCCAATTACAGGAAATTCTGCAGAAAGTTCAGGCATATCTTGCACAACAAAGCATGAAAGGCCTATCAAACCTCATTGGATTGACTTGAAAATGAAAGGGGGATCTAGAAATAGTGAAATGAGACTCCCCTATGCGTTTCAGAGCTTAATTCCAACGTTTGGTTGGTGTTTTGCATGGGAATCCAATTACAGGAAATTCTGCAGAAAGTTCAGGCATATCTTGCACAACAAAGCATGAAAGGCCTATCAAACCTCATTGGATTGACTTGAAAATGATAGGGGGACCTCGAATTAGTGTCACAATACTCCCCTATGAGTTTCAGAGCTTAATTCCAACGGCTGGTTGGTGTTTTGTATGGGAATCCAATTACAGGAAATTCTGCAGAAAGTTCAGGCATATCTTGCACAACAAAGCATGAAAGGCCTATCAAACCTCATTGGATTGACTTGAAAATGAAAGGGGGATCTAAAATTAGTGAACGGAGACTCTCATATGCGTTTGAGAGCTTAATTCCAACGTTTGGTCGGTGTTTTGCATGGGAATCCAATTGCAGGCAATTCTGCAGAAAGTTCAGGCATATCTTGCACAACAAAGCATGAAAGGCCTATCAAACCTCATTGGATTGACTTGAAAGTGAAAGGGGGATCTAGAATTAGTGAAATGAGACTCCCCTATGCGTTTCAGAGCTTAATTCCAACGTTTGGTTGGTGTTTTGCATGGGAATCCAATTGCAGGCAATTCTGCAGAAAGTTCAGGCATATCTTGCACAACAAAGCATGAAAGGCCTATCAAACCTCATTGGATTGACTTGAAAATGAAAGGGGGATCTAGAATTAGTGAACGGAGACTCTCATATGCGTTTGAGAGCTTAATTCCAACGTTTGGTCGGTGTTTTGCATGGGAATCCAATTGCAGGCAATTCTGCAGAAAGTTCAGGCATATCTTGCACAACAAAGCATGAAAGGCCTATCAAACCTCATTGGATTGACTTGAAAATGAAAGGGGGATCTATAATTAGTGAAATGAGACTCCCCTATGCGTTTCAGAGCTTAATTCCAACGTTTGGTTGGTGTTTTGCATGGGAATCCAATTGCAGGCAATTCTGCAGAAAGTTCAGGCATATCTTGCACAACAAAGCATGAAAGGCCTATCAAACCTCATTGGATTGACTTGAAAATAAAAGGGGGATCTAGAATTAGTGAACTGAGACTCTCCTATGCGTTTGAGAGCTTAATTCCAACGTTTGGTCGGTGTTTTGCATGGGAATCCAATTGCAGGCAATTCTGCAGAAAGTTCAGGCATATCTTGCACAACAAAGCATGAAAGGCCTATCAAACCTCATTGGATTGACTTGAAAATGAAAGGGGGATCTAGAATTAGTGAAATGAGACTCCCCTATGCGTTTCAGAGCTTAATTCCAACGTTTGGTTGGTGTTTTGCATGGGAATCCAATTGCAGGCAATTCTGCAGAAAGTTCAGGCATATCTTGCACAACAAAGCATGAAAGGCCTATCAAACCTCATTGGATTGACTTGAAAATGATAGGAAGACCTAGAATTAGTGTCACAATACTCCCCTATGAATTTCAGAGCTTAATTCCAACGTTTGGTTGGTGTTTTGCATGGGAATCCAATTACAGGAAATTCTGCAGAAAGTTCAGGCATATCTTGCACAACAAAGCATGAAAGGCCTATCAAACCTCATTGGATTGACTTGAAAATGAAAGGGGGATCTAGAAATAGTAAAATGAGACTCCCCTATGCGTTTCAGAGCTTAATTCCAACGTTTGGTTGGTGTTTTGCATGGGAATCCAATTACAGGAAATTCTGCAGAAAGTTCAGGCATATCTTGCACAACAAAGCATGAAAGGCCTATCAAACCCCATTGGATTGACTTGAAAATGAAAGGGGGATCTAGAAATAGTAAAATGAGACTCCCCTATGCGTTTCAGAGCTTAATTCCAACGTTTGGTTGGTGTTTTGCATGGGAATCCAATTGCAGGCAATTCTGCAGAAAGTTCAGGCATATCTTGCACAACAAAGCATGAAAGGCCTATCAAACCTCATTGGATTGACTTGAAAATGAAAGGGGGATCTAGAATTAGTGAACTGAGACTCTCCTATGCGTTTGAGAGCTTAATTCCAACGTTTGGTCGGTGTTTTGCATGGGAATCCAATTGCAGGCAATTCTGCAGAAAGTTCAGGCATATCTTGCACAACAAAGCATGAAAGGCCTATCAAACCTCATTGGATTGACTTGAAAATGAAAGGGGGATCTCTAACCTTATCTGCCGTGCAATAAGGTCGGTCGTTTTCTTCATAAGGACCTTGAAACTGCACCACAGAACAAAGGTAGGGGTGGGGTTAGAAATCATACACATGATTGTTCGTTGGCGCAAAAGTCATTTTGTGATCTAAACTCACTTGGCATATCGGTCTAGAGACAGCTCGTTGATGACACTCCACACGCCAGTCGGCAGAGATACCGCAAATTGGAGTTCGTCGCGCCACCTTTCAATATCTGTGGCGGGGATCCCATAAGACGACAAGTTGCAATCGGGGAAGTAGGCCAGCCAGCAGACACAAACGGTGAAGTTTCTACTCCACGCCTCCTTATGTGACCCCATGTTCCGCTTCTTGCCCCCTAATGTCTGCTCAGATGTGTACCGCATCTTCTCAGGATCGTTTTTGTTTCTCTCGAACAATCCCGGCGCTTTGAACGGCCGATGCACTCCAGGTCTCTTCCCCTCGTCGTCAGCCTCAGGAACTGGCTGCTCGTGTGTATCATCGTCGACCCTCTCAACATCTGCGTCGCCCACTTGCAGAACCTGTAGAACACCGGTTCCTGGGGCGGGCAAATCGACCCCACCCCGCGTTGCATCAACTACATGCACACCCGCATCCCCTGGCTGTGAATTCTTGGCAGAGCATAGCCTCTTCGCTGCAGGCCTTTCTGTTAGAGATTAAGGACGGAGTCTATGAAGATTAGGGGCTGAAATATCTCAAAATCGTCAACTACAATTCTGGACAGAAAAGTCGTCGTCACAAGAAACGTCGTCGACGAAAGGTCCACTGTTAGAATTCTTTCAAACTCGAGTATGTTGTAGCCCTTGACCGTGGCTATCTTTCCCAATTTGAATAGTATCAGAATATGGAGTATAACTCGAGTTATGAACTTCGGCGCACTAGGGGGTATGCTGCCATAGAAAACGTAACTCAATCACAATGATCTCACAAGTTCACACAAGAAAGTTAGAGTAGCAAAAGAACCAGGTAGGAGGGGATGAGGAGGACGAGAGGGAAGGTCCCAAGAGAGTCCCCAACCAAGGAAACCCCATGCCATACAATTCCCTTCCCCATAGGCAACCCAACTTTGACCTTTGTCACTATCCCAACCTCCACAATCCACCTCAACCCAACTTGGCCACACTTGCCAACCTGGTTTGGTTTCTCCCAACCATTTGGCAGCAACTACAGTAGAAAAGACGAATTTCCCAACCCCCAAAAGTCTGTACCCCATATTGAGTCAACCCCACAACTTCCCATAGTCACCACAACCAAATATCAAAAGCATACGAACTCCAACGTTCGTAACTTTCTTGTTCGTGCTCCGATTGAAGCGATACTTGGTTCCTCGGAAAGCTCTTGAGCAGAGGAGTCACTTCAGATATCTGCTCAAGCCAAATAACATTCACACACACACTCAGAAAAACCAAACCGCACAAAACACAAATTCTTGCACACACTCACAACACGCATGCAACGCACGAACATATGATGGGAGGCAGACAGACGTGAATGCGAATGGTAGCATCACTCAACAAACTCCCCCTCTGGCTGCCAACCATCATCCCACATGCCATAGCTCAAGCATGCATCCTCAATGCACACTCATCCCAGCAAGCTTCATGCCCTTCCAATGCTCAGATTCAGCCAGGCGCTTGGTGAGAATGTCAGCCGCCTGCTGATGGGTCTTCACAATCTCCAGCCGCACCTCCTTGTCCAGGAGCCTCCTCACCCAATGCCACTTAGGCCTGATGTGCTTCGTCAGCCCATGAAGGCAAGCATTCTTAGCAAGCTTCACAGCCGACTCGTTGTCACAGAAAATCACAGTTGGATCCTTTTGGCACACTCCGATCTCCTCCAACAAACGCCTCAGCCACACCACCTCCTTTGCCCCATGATGCAGAGCCATGTACTCTGTCTCACACGAGGACTGCCCCACCTCGTTCTGCTTCTTGCTGCGCCAGCTCACTGCACCACCTCCAAACAGGCACACATAGCCTCCAATGCTGGTGCCATCCGCCTTCACAGAGTTGAAGCTAGCGTCGGTGTAGCAGGTCAGGAGCATCTCCCCCTTGCCCAAATCAGCTGCACCCCTCTGCAGCCTCTGTCGCACAGCACTGTACTCCAAGCCCACTAATGCCGTAGCGCTCACATAGCGGACCAACCTCTTGGCCGCTTCCAGCTGCTCATGACTGGGGCGTGAAACCACACTTGCAAGCCTGGATGTAGCAAAGGCAATGTCAGGCCGCGTGTGGTTAGCCGCATAATTGAGTGCCCCCACCATGGAATGAAACAGCTTCCTGTCACTCTCACCCACCACCTCCTCTTCAGCACAGGGCTCCACAGTGAACCCCGAAGGCAGTGGGGTGGCTGGCTTTCCTCCATCTTGCAGCCCATACTTCTCAGCCAGCCCCTCACAATACTTTCTCTGGTGCAACCTCAACACTCCCTTGTCAAGGTCCCTCTCCACATGCATGCCCAAATAGTACTTCACATCTCCCATCTTGGAGCACTTAAACTGCATCTCCAGCATCTCCTCCACATGCTCAATCATTGCAGACGACTCAGAGAAGAGCAGGATGTCATCCACATACACCAGGAGCATGAGAAACTGCTCCTTCTCCTGCAGCAGGAACAAGCTGTGATCACACTCACTCTTCTTGAAACCCCCAGCCAGCAGAGTCTCCTCTAACTTGTGGTACCATGCACGAGGAGCCTGCTTCAGGCCATAGATGGCCTTCTTCAGCCTGCACACCCTGCCGCTCCCATCATCCAAACCCTCAGGCTGTAACATGTACAGCTCCTCCAGAATGATCCCATTGAGGAAGGCGGTGGTGATGTCCATCTGCTTCACCCGCCATCCACGGTATGCTGCCATTGCCAATGACACCCGAAGTGTTGTGCCTTTCCCCACAGGAGCATAGAGCTCGTTGAAGTCCTTTCCCTTTGTCTGCTGAAACCCCTTAGCCACAAGCCTTGACTTGTAGCGGGTCAGCGCCCCATCAGGTCCGTACTTGTGCCTGAAAATCAGCTTGGAAGAAATGGCCTTCTTCCCAGGTGGCAGCTCACACAGCTCCCACGTCTCATTCTCTAGCAGAGAATCATACTCCTCCTTCACACTCTGCTTCCACTTTTCAGCATCGGGCCCGCTCAATGCCTCAGCTAGCGTCTTGGGCTCAGGGACGGCTGCCCAGTAGCAGTGTGCTATCTCATCCTCATCACACTGCTCAGCCACACTCCCAGCCCTTACCACCTTTGGCTTGCCACGGCTTGCATAGGTCAGCCTGTTAGGAGGGCGCACATCCCTCCTAGGACGGTCAGCCGTACGTCCGGCACCTTGTGGAGCACCTTGCTCCTCCTGCTGCTGCGGCTGCTGCTGCTGTTGCTGCTGCTGCTGCTCCTCCACCTCAGGTTCTCCCCCATCCTCTGTCACCCCAGAGATCTCATTCTCAGAGACAGAAACCTCCACTTGCCTTGAAGGCCGCTGCACCTCATCGGCCTCGACAATTAGCGGTGTCGTTGGAAGCTTCTGCTGCTGCTGCTGCTTCCACTCCTTGTAGTACAAGGACTCAAGGAACTTCACATCCCTTGACACGGTCAGCTGCTGGCTGGTCAAGTCCCAAATCAGCCAGCCCTTGTGATCCTTAGCAAGCCCCAAGTGCACACCCCATCTCCCAGAAGCTTCCAGTTTTCCCCTCTTCTCCTTAGGCACATGAAACACCACCATGCACCCAAAGGCTCTCAGCATGTTCACAGCTGGTGCAATCCCATACCACTTGGTGTAGGGGACCCACTGCTTGTCCCCCACAGTTGCCAGCACCCTGTTCTTCACAACAACGACCTGCCGCAGTGCTGTCACCCAAAACGGATCCGGCAGCCCTGCACGCCCAAGGAGAGTGCGAGCACCTTCCTGCAGGGTCCGGTTGAACCGCTCAGCCACGCCATTCTGCTGAGGGTTGTAAGGCACTGTGAGCTGATGCTGGATCCCCTTCCGCTTCAGCTCCTTCTCAAAATCAGCGCCGATGAACTCTCCTCCGTTGTCAGTGCGGATCACCTTCACCTTGTGTCCGCTTTCCCTTTGTGCTCTCGGCATCCACTCCTTAAGAACAGCCGCTGCCACCTCCCCCTTAGTCTTGAGAGGGTACACCCACACCGCACGCGTGTGGTCGTCCACAATCGTCAAGAAGTAGCGGCTGCCCGAGAGAGAAAGGGCCCTCGTGGGGCCCACCACATCCATGTGCACTAGTGCAAGTGGTGCCTTGGCTGGTCCTGTGCTGCTGCTGAAGGGAAACTTCGTGAATTTGGTCTCAAGGCAGGTAGGGCAGCTCCCAATCTCCTTTGCTCCCCCCTTCACCTCCAGCCCCTTCAAGCACCCATCCTTTACCAACTTCTGCAGCATAGGAATGTTCACATGGCACAGCCTCTCATGCCACGTCTCCCAATCAGCCTCACCACTCCCAGATGAAGCCTTTGCCCATGCAGCTGTCGCATCCGCACCAGCAAGCACCTCACCATGTGGCTGTTGTGGCTGCTGCACCTTCTTGACTGCATCCAGGGCCCCAGCAGTTGGTGCAGTCTCCTCTCCTCCCGCAGTTGCTTTAGCCGCTGCCGCTGCCTTTGCCGTTGCTGGTGGTTTCCCCTTCCAAGGGATGATGGGCAGCTGCCACAAGTCCTTGATGCAGCTGCTCTTCTCCTCCAAGTTCCACAGCAGCAACTTCCCAAGCTTTGCACGGCAGCTGGTTGGGCCGAAGGTAACTTCAGCCTTGCTCTTCTGCAGCCGGCGCACAGAAAGAAGGTTAGCGGACAAACCTTCAACCAACAGCACATTCCCAAGCCCCACAAGCTCTCCATTGGCTCCCATCACCTTGGCATTCCCAACACCAATCACAGGGAGCAAAGCACCTGAAGCGGCAGCCACAAACTTGATCTTCCCAGGAGGTTTTACCTCATCAAGCAAATCTGCCCGTGGGGTCATATGACTCGTGCAACCTGAATCGATCACCCAGTGAGTGAGGGGGAGCATCACAACCTTCCCAACTGAACCCACATCACCCCCACTCCCTTGCACATCCTCAACCATGAGGAACATCCCAGGGTCGGCTTTACCTTGTGCACCATCACCTTGTGCACCTGAACCTTGCACAGCGCCACCGCGTGCACGTTCACCACTTGGCGGCTTCATGCCTGGAGGGGCCCATCCCTCAGGCCGGCTGAAACACTTGAACCACGGGTGTCCAGCCTTCTTGCAGTACCAGCACGCACCCTCCATTCGGGTGCTCCCCCTGCCACCAGAGCTCCCATGCCCCTCATTGTAGTCACCTCGGCCTCTCCCTCTGCCAAAGCCTCTCCCACGGCCTCGGCCTCTCCCTCCCCCTCTTCCTCTGCTGCCTCCTGCAGCTCCATACCCCTCAGCAGTTTTGTTGGCAGCACCACCTCCCGTGTGGCGTCTGCGGAAGTCCTCCTGCAGAATCTGCTGCCGTAGCCACTCAGGCGTCCATTTGTCCTGCTGAACGTTGAGGGTGGGGATGAGGTTGTCCCACGAGTTGTCGAGCACCGAGATGATCTTGGTGCACTGTTGCATCTGCGACACTTCGCTGCCCGCCGCTGCCATCCTAGCATAGGTGTCCTTGATCTTGTCAAGGACCCGTTTCACATCATCTCCCGGTTTCATGGAGAGGGCAGCCAACTCCTTCTCCAACACAATCACCATCGGCAGCGTGTTGGGTTGAATCACGTCGCGTAGCAGCTTCCATGCCTTCGGTCCGGAATCATCCAACTCCACCAAATCCTTGATGTGCTGGAACATGTCGTTGTTGACCGATTGGAGGATGAGGTCGTACAGCACCGCGCTCTTCTCAATCCACCGATCGCGGGCATCTCCTTCCCCCGGCATCTTCTCCTCTCCCATTGCAATTTTCAGCAGCTTGTAGCGCTTGAAGGCGCTCCGCATCCGCCCGCTCCATTCCTCATAGTTGGAGCCATCCAAAGCTTCAATCTTGGATGGTGGCGGCTCACTCCTCTTCTCAGCTGCATCTCCACTCCCTTGATTCATCTCCTCTGCTCCCAATCAGAGGTTTCAGCTCCCCCTTTTGCTGGTCACAATGTAGATCCACACAATCTTCACAAGTGTCAGCGCCAACGAAATTTCGGCAGAGTTTCCCCTTAGCGGAAGTCACATCCAACCTCCAGAACTCCACTTAGGCACGCCCACAGGCCATGGTGGGTCTAGGAGGGTCTTCACACTTCAGTAGACTCCCCACAAGGTCCTTAATCAGCTCTGATACCACTTGTTAGAGATTAAGGACGGAGTCTATGAAGATTAGGGGCTGAAATATCTCAAAATCGTCAACTACAATTCTGGACAGAAAAGTCGTCGTCACAAGAAACGTCGTCGACGAAAGGTCCACTGTTAGAATTCTTTCAAACTCGAGTATGTTGTAGCCCTTGACCGTGGCTATCTTTCCCAATTTGAATAGTATCAGAATATGGAGTATAACTCGAGTTATGAACTTCGGCGCACTAGGGGGTATGCTGCCATAGAAAACGTAACTCAATCACAATGATCTCACAAGTTCACACAAGAAAGTTAGAGTAGCAATAGAACCAGGTAGGAGGGGATGAGGAGGACGAGAGGGAAGGTCCCAAGAGAGTCCCCAACCAAGGAAACCCCATGCCATACAATTCCCTTCCCCATAGGCAACCCAACTTTGACCTTTGTCACTATCCCAACCTCCACAATCCACCTCAACCCAACTTGGCCACACTTGCCAACCTGGTTTGGTTTCTCCCAACCATTTGGCAGCAACTACAGTAGAAAAGACGAATTTCCCAACCCCCAAAAGTCTGTACCCCATATTGAGTCAACCCCACAACTTCCCATAGTCACCACAACCAAATATCAAAAGCATACGAACTCCAACGTTCGTAACTTTCTTGTTCGTGCTCCGATTGAAGCGATACTTGGTTCCTCGGAAAGCTCTTGAGCAGAGGAGTCACTTCAGATATCTGCTCAAGCCAAATAACATTCACACACACACTCAGAAAAACCAAACCGCACAAAACACAAATTCTTGCACACACTCACAACACGCATGCAACGCACGAACATATGATGGGAGGCAGACAGACGTGAATGCGAATGGTAGCATCACTCAACACTTTCAGCGTCACACTCCGACTGTACGCGTTGACGTCTCCGGTCACCATCCGCGTCTAGAGTGACCATCACTTCCGCATGATGGACAACTCGTAGAGCACCATCTGCCCCCCTCTCCGTACGATCCACATTCATCGTGCTACACGCAGCATCTTCGCATTGACTCTGCCCCACTCCTGCATCTTGCTCCTGCATCTCTGCATGCTTCTGCGCTATTTTTTCCGCAGCCTTTGTGCTCCTTTGTTCCCTCTCCTTCTGCCGTCGCGCGCCGTTGACCTCTTCTGCAGAAAGGTCTTCTGCAGACCGAACGTTAACCGGGTCTAGTGTTCTCCGCCCTTCAGCTTCTACGGCTTCCCGGCGTGGTAATGTGGCTTGTTCTGCCGCAGTCGCTACTACACCAGTCTCCACCTCGATCCTGTCTCCTGAGGTACCCCCATCTGTGAGTTCTCGCGCGTCGAAAGGCACCAGTGGTGTAAACCTAGTTACCGCCTCCGTAGGCCGCGCACCAGCTTGCCTCGCCATCCGAATTCTCTCTACCAGGGAGGTGGCGATCTTGATTCCGTGTTGTGTTGTCTGTCCAAAGAGGGATGCTTCTATTGTCCTCGTAAAACGGGTTGGTGGTTCGGGTGCTTGTCGTGCAGATTCTCCCCGTTCCACAACTCCCTCCGAATCAACCACCGTACGTTCTCTTTGACCCTCTACATTGCAACTGTCGGTAGCTGTTCCCCCGAGATATGCCACGTGATCGCTTTGCAGCCCTAAGTCTGCCGTGTTATCTTGCTCGTCCTCCATTGCCAAACGCGCTAGCTCGTCCTCAAGTCGCTTTCGCTCAATCTCCATTTCCCTATGCCGTCGTTCCGCTTCTGCCCTCTCCCGTGCAGCATCCTCCTCAAGGCGTTTCCGCCTTGCCTCTGCCAACGAAAGTGCTGCCGCCCTCGCTGCTCGCCTCTGCGCTGCCACCCGTTCCTGTTCGACTCTTAGTCTCGCCTCTTCCGCCTCTCTAACAGCACACTGCGCCTCCTCGAGCGCTCTCTGCCGCTCTGCATCCTCCTTGCGCCGCTGTTGCTCTGCAGCCTCACTAGCACGTTCTTCATTCGCCCTTTCTACATCCTTATCTGCCCGCCTCACACTGGTCACCGCCGTGTGCTCGCTACGTCCCATCTGCGCCTCTCTTCCAACCCTGGTGCGTTCCACTCCCGTCTCTGTACGTCCTTCCGACTCCAACATCTCCTGTCGGCCTGCAAACCCCCATCTCTCGACCATGTTCGCGGCCGCCGCGAGCGCTGCATCTGGGGAGTTGTCACACGCGAAAGGTTGGGAGAAAAGCTGGGCAGATGGCAGGTTGGGTTGTTCGACCGGAGCTTGGCCGACCTGTATCCTCCCAGACAGCTTCTCATCCACCGCTGCCAGGATGTCGGCTTTCATAGTCTCAAGCCTCTGGCAATTCTCCTCCATCGCAGATATGACGATCGCAAGTGTCTCTTGGACGTTGGCGACAACAGCCTTCTTCATTGTCTCCATGTAGTCGTTCGGTAGAACCACCCTAAGCCTTCCTTTGAGCGCCGCTCGGCCCATTGCCGCATCTACCCCCTCTTTCACATGCTCCTTCATCGAGCTCAATAGCGTCTCGTACTCCCGTGCAACTGCGCGCTGAACTGATTCGGCTACTCTGCGATGGAGCCCCTAGATCGACGTGTTGATTTCCGTGCGTGTCTGCGCGGCTCTCTGACATTCGATGATTGCTATCGCCTTAGCCTCTCTGTATTCCCGCAGCATGTTTTCAGCGTCTTCGTTGTAGTCCTCTGTCCAGCGGGCAATGCGCGTACATGCAGATTGGAGCTGGCGGAGGTTGACACTAATCCTAGCATTCTGTTGTGCGGAGCTGCTGGCCACGGCCTGCGCGACGAACGTTAGACGTCGGAGGACTTCTGCCACTCCGGCCACACCTCCACCAACTCCGGTTGTTCCCGCCTCTACAAACCCATCATCAGTCTCCTCTAATATGGCCGCTCCTTGCATGACGTTCTGCCGTACGAAGTTCTCGGCTTCCCCCCACTCTCGTTCTCTCTGCGTCGGAGCACTATCGCGGCCGGTGTTGCGAAACTGATCACTCGCATCACGCGTAGCCCTCGCCACTTCATCACCTGCCACCGCCTCCGCCATCCTCTCTTCCCGCTCAACCCGCATCCTCTCTGTTTGCAATCTTGCTCGTCGCGTGACCACCTGCTCGTCCCACCTACGGCGCATGTGCTCCAACCTCATTGGATTGACTTGAAAATGATAGGGGGACCTATAATTAGTGTCACAATACTCCCCTATGCGTTTCAGAGCTTAATTCCAACGTTTGGTTGGTGTTTTGCATGGGAATCCAATTGCAGGCAATTCTGCAGAAAGTTCAGGCATATCTTGCACAACAAAGCATGAAAGGCCTATCAAACCTCATTGGATTGACTTGAAAATGAAAGGGGGATCTAGAATTAGTAAAATGAGACTCCCCTATGCGTTTCAGAGCTTAATTCCAACGTTTGTTTGGTGTTTTGCATGGGAATCCAATTGCAGGCAATTCTGCAGAAAGTTCAGGCATATCTTGCACAACAAAGCATGAAAGGCCTATCAAACCTCATTAGATTGACTTGAAAATGATAGGGGGACCTAGAATTAGTGAAATGAGACTCCCCTATGCGTTTCAGAGCTTAATTCCAACGTTTGGTTGGTGTTTTGCATGGGAATCCAATTGCAGGCAATTCTGCAGAAAGTTCAGGCATATCTTGCACAACAAAGCATGAAAAGCCTATCAAACCTCATTGGATTGACTTGAAAATGAAAGGGGGATCTAGAAATAGTAAAATGAGACTCCCCTATGCGTTTCAGAGCTTAATTCCAACGTTTGGTTGGTGATTTGCATGGGAATCCAATTGCAGGCAATTCTGCAGAAAGTTCAGGCATATCTTGCACAACAAAGCATGAAAAGCCTATCAAACCTCATTGGATTGACTTGAAAATGAAAGGGGGATCTAGAATTAGTAAAATGAGACTCCCCTATGCGTTTCAGAGCTTAATTCCAACGTTTGGTTGGTGTTTTGCATGGGAATCCAATTGCAGGCAATTCTGCAGAAAGTTCAGGCATATCTTGCACAACAAAGCATGAAAGGCCTATCAAACCTCATTAGATTGACTTGAAAATGATAGGGGGACCTATAAGTAGTGTCACAATACTCCCCTATGCGTTTCAGAGCTTAATTCCAACGTTTGGTTGGTATTTTGCATGGGAATCCAATTGCAGGCAATTCTGCAGAAAGTTCAGGCATATCTTGCACAAGAAAGCATGAAAGGCCTATCAAACCTCATTGGATTGACTTGAAAATGATAGGGGGACCTAGAATTAGTGTCACAATACTCCCCTATGCGTTTCAGAGCTTAATTCCAACGTTTGGTTGGTGTTTTGCATGGGAATCCAATTGCAGGCAATTCTGCAGAAAGTTCAGGCATATCTTGCACAACAAAGCATGAAAGGCCTATCAAACCTCATTGGATTGACTTGAATATGATAGGGGGACCTAGAATTAGTGAAGTGAGACTCCCCTATGCGTTTCAGAGCTTAATTCCAACGTCTGGTTGGTGTTTTGCATGGGAATCCAATTGCAGGCAATTCTGCAGAAAGTTCAGGCATATCTTGCGGCGCAAGGGGCCGTGAGAGGGGCCGCTAAGGGCGACGCGAAGGGGCCGTGAGGGGCCGTGAGAGGGCGCGACGGTAGGGAGGGCACACAGGGCGCGACTCGGGCAGGAGCGAAGCGCGCTCCGGGCAGGAAAAAAAATCGTGGTGGGCCCTAGGAAGTGTTCCCACTAGGGAACCTGCTCGATACCATGAGAAGAAACGAGGAATGGAATGACTAAAGGAAAGTTGGGTACAAAAGCAAACCCTAGAAAACTGTACCCCATATGTGCTACCCCACTATAGCCTACAGTAGCTATGTCATATAAATCTGACAACAAGTTCAACGGCAACAACTACGACGATTGGGCGTGGAAAATGCAGCTTTACTTTCGGCAAGTTGGCTTGTTGAAGCTGATGATGGGTGTGGAGAAGAGGCCGGACGACCCCAACCTGCAAGAGGAGTGGGACGAGCGTGCTACCGCCGGCTACTATCTTCTCTCACAAAGCTTGGAGCTGAACCAGCGGTCACACGTGATGCGCCTGCTGGAGGAAGCTGATTGCGGGCCACGAGCTTGGAAGGTGCTAAAGGAGTTGCACGCGCCAACCTCGGTGGTCGCAACGCTCATGCTGGAGCGTGAACTAGCGGCATTGCGCCTGAGTGAGGGGGAGCCGATTCAACCGGTTCTTGACAAGATGCGGGAGTTGTATGCGAAGTTGCAGATCGCGGGCATCACTTACTCGGAGCAGACGAAGTGCCTACGGATGCTGTCTTTACTACCCGAGTCTTGGCTGCAGTTTACAAGCGGGCTGAGTCTTCCTCAAAACGAGAAGTTGTGGACCCTCGAGTGGGTGCGAACCAAGGTCTTGGAGGAGGACTTCAGGCGGAGGCAGCTGAACTACAACCAAGATGGCGATGGCGGCTATGGCATGCAAGACAGCAAGTGGCGTAAGGGGAATGGCCGGGGACGTGATGAACGTGGACAACACAGAAGCGGACATGGTGACAAGAAACCGAGCAGCAAGAGTGATGAAGAAGAAGAAGAAGAGCATGATGGTTACCGCGGGTTCAAGGGAACCTGCTGGTATTGCAAGAAGCCGGGACATACCTGGGTGAAGTGCTGGAAGCGGCCCAAGTGGTGGACTCCCGGGCACGAGGATGGCGAGAAGAACCAACAACATGGTGTTGGTTATGTAGCAGAGACCGCAATGGAAGGGGAACAAGGTTGGGAGCGCGCTCCTGGACAATTCTTCCACGTGCAAGGGAGTAGGGGAGATGAGAAGGCATCTGCCAAGAAGGGAGCAGAGCCTCATCCCCTCAACACATGGATACTAGATTCCGGAGCAGCGCATCACATGACCCCGAGGGCGGACCTGCTAGACAAAATTGGTGTGACGTGCATCACTGAGAAGAACTCAGGGTGCGGACACAAGATGAGAGTGATGGGGGTCGGCAAGGCAGCCTTCAAAGGAGCTGATGGGAAGCCGATCGTCCTAGAAGACGTGCTCTTAGTACCGGAGCTGAAGGGGAACCTCATTTCCTTGAGGAAAATGGGGCTTGCAGGGGTGTGCACAGCAACTAATGGAGCTGAAACATTCGTGGGGCAGCTTGGTGATCGTGTGCTGTGGGACCTGCATGAGGAAAAAGACTTGCGCGACGATTTGTGGCATGTGCCGGTGGTGCCATGGAGTGAGATGGCACCTGAAAAGGAGAATGGGGTTTGCATCTGCAAGGGGGAATGTGCTGCGGTGGGTGCTGAGACGATTAAGGAGCTGAAAACTACTGTGGAGCTGCTGGTGCAGAAGTTGCACCAAGTCAAAGCTCGACTTGCAGCAGCTGAAAAGAAAGGTGCATCTGGTGCTGATAAGAAGACGGGTGCAGAATCCAGGGGGGGTGAAGTAAAAGGTGCCGCTGTGAACAACGAGAAGGGAGTACACATGGGTGGCAACCGAGAGCAGCTGAAGCCTAAAGTCTCGGTGAAGCTCAAGGATGAAGCTGTGAAGGAGAAAACAATGGTGCTGAATGTGGCAAGCACTGCAGCTGATGGAACCGGGGTGACAGGAGAACCCAAGGTGAAGAGGAGCTTGGAGGAAGCGGATACAACTTTGGGTGGTAATGATATTACCTCGGTGAAGCCACCAGCAGCTGATGTCATGCAAGCTGAAAGTGCGGGGGAGGATAAGAGAGCCTTTCCTAAAACTGGTTTGGGGATCGGCAATGTTGCAGGGCCGGTCGACTATGAGAAGGAGGTTGAAGGAGTTGAATAGCCGTCAGGTTGAGGGGGAGTTTGTTGGGTGCAAAATGTACTTTGCACGTCAACCTGTCGCCTATTCGTCGAGCTAGGTGAAATTTGAAGGTATTTATTTGAAGGTAATTTGTGTGGTGTGGAATGCGCATTTGTGTGCTCTTCATTTTGGTGTTTACGGTTTGTGATTTGCCTTAGCGGTTCATGAGTTATGTGCATTTTAGTGTGCGGTTGCATTCATGAGATTTCATGATTGTTCGTGTGTGTTTCGTGTGTTCGCGTCGTGTCACGAATGTGCGTGAAGTTCCGAGTGATCATGTGCTTTCATGGTCCTTCGCGTGTTCATGAATGTTTGCGTGGTGTTCGTGCGAGCGCTCATGTTCGTTCATGTGCGTTCATGTTTGCTCATGACCGTTTATGTTTCAGTCATGTTTGTTCATGTTTTTGTTCATGATGTTTCATGAGTGTTAATGTGAGTGGCGAGTGGTTTTGCTGCTGAGATTATTATCGCGCTGGTCAAGGTAAAAGTGCGCGAGAATCTGGACCGCGCGTGTGGGTCCAGATCTCGCGTGTGGTTCCTGAGGGCCCACGCGTGTGGATCGTACTGCTGCGCGCGTGGCCAAGCACATGATCGCATGGGACAGCGCACGTTCGCGTGCTGTACAGCACGACCGAAATATCGGTCGTGCATGATTGCGCACCTAAGGGGTGCGCGTGTGTTTCGAGGGGTGCTCGAGATTGACTCGAGATTTCAGTTATGTAACTGAATCTCGAGCCTCGTCTTTTGTGACTTGGCGCAAGGACATTTCGCTAGAAGTTGCGCATTTAAAGGTGACAGTTTTGGTACAGGTACGAAACGGTGAAAAACCGTTTTACAGCTGTACAGTTTCGGGAAAACGGTAATTCCACACGAGGGAACATGATTCTCCTTGTGCGTTCATGATCGTTCACGAGAGGAGTCAGCAGAGGCGTTTGGCAGACATGAGAGTTGAAGACAGTTATTTCAAGGACTCGGATCAAGCCAAATGCAGCAGCAGTTTGGCAACCGTTTTTTTCGAGACAGCAAGGCGAAGTCCTAGAAATGCAGTTAATCAACCGTTTGCTATTCTCCTTTGCATGTGTGTTAGGCGAACTATATTTGCGTGCTTGTGCGAAGTTGCAACACACACTTTCTGAATGAAAATTGCTCTATTATCGTATTGACGTGAAGAGCTTCTTCTGCATACGAGCCAATTCGTCGTCAACCCTGCGCAAACGAGTTTGGGAGCGTTCTAGTGCACGTGATTGGATTTACACTTAGTACGTCCCTCGACAAACACGGACCCTTGGTTAGGGGCTGGCTTTGCCAGGCACCCGAGGACCCTTGGAGGTGACCCCGTGGGGACTAACTAGTGTGTTAAAGGCGTGCTTAGAGCTTCTAGATCCCATATAATAGTTAACAAATTTAACAAGTTGGGATGAGACGCTCACCAGTGGAAGGAACGATGTGATTTGGCGGACGGATAGGCGCGGGAAGCCTGGAAGAAGGGTGGTGTGGGCGGGTGGTGTGGGCGGGTGGTGTGTGGGTGGAGCCATTTTGACGAGGGTAAGGGCGCATT
Organism: Closterium sp. Naga37s-1; assembly: GCA_947471745.1. Taxonomy (NCBI): domain Eukaryota; kingdom Viridiplantae; phylum Streptophyta; class Zygnematophyceae; order Desmidiales; family Closteriaceae; genus Closterium; species Closterium sp. Naga37s-1. The sequence goes on from CANJKZ010000372.1 coordinate 1,018,992, forward strand.
TCAGGTGGTTACGAACAAGCAACTTCGTAACAAGCGACTGCTTTCCGATTTTACGCAACGTTGGGCGAGTTTCTGCGACCTGAACCTCGTAACAACTCAGTTCTAACCACTGGAGGCAAATCGAACGTTTACGATCAACTGTCAGTTGTCGTGCACCGTCTGCTTGCCACCAGGCGACTGATCCCCGTCACCCAGAGAATCGGACTTGCCCTTCAGAATTTTCAAAGCATACAAATGATGGCCATTAGCATAAGAAAATAGAGCAGTATCGTCAGAAAAACGAATTTAAAGGCAGCCCCAAACCCTAAACGGTTTGTCATGCCGTCAGATTCTGGCCGTTGTAGGCCCAGGCAGGAGGTGAGCTGGCACGCCACACCACTGGCTGCGACCTAGAACTGCACAAGTGCGACTCATGAAGACAGTGATCGGACTAGTTTGTTCTGAGGCCGAAAAAACAACCTCGTAACAAGTTTGGTCGTGTGCGACGCCCAACTTGTTCGGAAGTCACTTGTTACGAGGCCTGAAACGCGCCCTAAGTAGCTTTGGCGGGGGTATTACTAGCGACCCTGCGCTTCCGAGGGTACTACAGTGCTAGTTGCGGGCACTTTCCGCCCCTCCATCCCTCCGACAGGAAAGTTATGGCAACAGCAAAGAACTCGGCTTCACATACACCCACGTGTCACAAATTCGCAAGCCACTGATTAAACTTGACCGGAAAAAAAACTAAAACCCAATCGGAAAGGGATGCGTCTCGGGGAGGCATCAACCCTAAAAAAAATGCGAGTTCCCGTGTTTAGGGTTGATCCCTCCCAAAAATGGGTCCAGGTTCTCTATGGGTTTTGTTTTTTTCTGCCCTGCGTTTTCTACTTTTCCCGAATTTGTGACACGTGGGTGAATTTGGGACCGAGTTCTGTGCTGTTGGGGTTTTCAGCTTAGCGGGGAGGGGTATCCCGACCCTTCCGCTTTCAGGTAAGGGGTAGCACTCAGTGCGCATAGTTTCCGCTAAAGGATGGGCTAGGGGGGGACATTTATCGTTCAGGTTAGGGACTCGGAGCTCTAAATGAGCCACGTGCTACATCCACACACTGCTCGCTCACTGTGCATATACAGTCTTCATATGTGCACTGTGCGCGCTTGTCTTTTCTACCGACCTATAGTAATGAGTTTTTCTGGATAACATATTGCACTGAGCAGGCAGTGCAATGATTCAGCGGGCAAGTGAGAAAACAAACCCCAGTCGGAAGGCATGCCATTTCGGGAGCATCAACCCTAAAATTTTAGGGTTGAGGCTCCCAAATGGCATGCAGTAAGCCATGGGGTTTATTTTGTTTGCCCGCAGTCAGTACGCTTTTGCTCTGTGCCACAGCCTTCAGTTGGGGACTTTGATGGAGTTACTGTGCGTTTTCAGTGACCCTTGTACTGTAGTGGCGCGAACAGTAGGGCCCACACAGGTTTCGGAACAGTGGGCTTTCGAGCCACCCGGAACGTGGGTTGGGTTCGGTAGAAAAGACAAGCAGGTGGTGTGCAGATGATGCGATTGTAGATGTACAGTGAGCGAGATGTGTAGGATGTAACGCATGGCTCATTGAGAGCTCGAGTCCCTAACCTGAACGATAAGTCTCCCCCCCTAGCCCAGCCTTTTGCGGAAACCATGCGCAATCAGCAGTACCTCTGCCCTGAAAGCGGAGGGGTCCAGGTACCTCTTCCTGCTAAGCTGAAAACCCGTGCTGTTGCCATAACTTTCCTATCTGAGGGTCAGAGGGGCGGAAAGTGCCCGCAACTAGCACTGTAGTTCCCTGGAAAGCGCAGGGTTGCTAGTAGTACCCCCGCCAAATCTACTTACCCTTTTGAAAATATCTCAGATTTGGCGTGGCGACACGGCAATCGAGCTGCAACGAGAATTCGTCGGAAAATCGACCGTCACGGTGTCTCGGGACTTCTGTATCGAAGGGTTGCATTGAACAAGCGAAGCATGCGGGCTTGTCTGCTTGCTTGGCCAATGCGAGAGTGGGAGCCGATACACCCTCATTCTCGCCACACTGACAATCGCCACATGAACATGCCGGCCACAATGACATCAATGCGTCCAAGATGGTCCACGTGTCAGAATCCCAACCACTAGACCATTGGGATAAAAGGGCTTGTTTCAGTAGCGGGTCAGTGCGCCCATAACCCCCCAGGCGAACGCGCCTGTAACCCTCTCCAGGATCAATCGGGCATCCACAGTGCAGATCTACTGACACCCCCCCACACTGGGAGGCCCAGGACTAAGCACAGCGGCAACGGCCTACATGTGCATACACCGGGAATCGAACCCGAGACCGCTCTGATACCATGTCAGAATCCCAACCACTAGACCATTGGGATAAAAGGGCTTGTTTCAGTAGCGGGTCAGTGCGCCCATAACCCCCCAGGCGAACGCGCCTGTAACCCTCTCCAGGATCAATCGGGCATCCACAGTGCAGATCTACTGTCACCACGAACATACCATGTAAGCACATTTGCCGCACTCAACCGTACGCAAAAGCAATTTTACTTATATCTACCGTTGTATACCAGCCCTATGGAGTGCATTTGCCCGCCACCTACCTAGGGTTAGGCTCCAAGCACCAGATCGCTAGGGTCCAAGCAACAGTACGCACTGTAGCCAGGGCTCCCAATTGTAGCCAGGCCGAGAATGAGGGTGTACCTGGTTAGCATAACTTCGCGCATCGACGTTTCCCGATCCGACTGGTTTCTTTGTCCGGCCATTTTCATGTGCATGCAACTTAGTCTAGGAACTGTATTCAAGTGCGTGCCATGTTATTCGGCATGTGTGTACACTTTACGCAGCTTAGAAACGTGTCATCTTAAAATTACGCGCTTGCCAAGATTCGGTTCAAATTAGCAAAAACAGTCGAGAATAGATGCGATTTCGGATTACGCAAAGCGAAATCGGAATGGTTGGCTCTCGATTTTGCATTTTCTAACGTCACCAGAAGGAATCATTGCATGTTTGCCCAATTTCAGCGCAAATTTCTGCTTGGCCCCAACTCTTCTTGAACAAATTTAAATGCTAGATCAGCTGCACTATTGACACAGGTGACGAGCGCTGTGCATGGCAAATGAACATTTTTTTATTGGGCGTGCAGAATTTTGGAAAGGGTAATCCCAATTATGAGAAGTCTGCCCGACTGTTTGTAATGTTTGCCCCTACAAAAAATAATGTTCATACGGTACATGTATATTCTAATTATTGGGATACCTTAGCTTTCATTACTTGCCATTTATAATTCTTGTAGCGTATTTATTTATAGCGATAAAGGAAACTCTATTAGAACTTGGGCAGATTTTTCACTCTTCGGATCATCCTTTCTTAATTTCTGCACGCCCAAGAAAAAATCGTTGATTTGCCCTGCGCAGCGTCCGTCACCCGCATCAAGGGTACAACTGATCTAGCATTTAAGTTCGTTCAAGAAGAGTTGGGGCAAAGCAGAAATTCACGTCGAAATTTGGCAAACAAGCAATGATTGCTTCTGGTGACGTCAGAAAATGTAGCATCGAGAGCCAACCATTCCCGTAATCCGAAATCGCATCTATTCTCGACTGTTTGTGCTAATTCGAAACGAATCTTGGGAATCGCATATTTTACGATAACAAATTTCTAAGCTGCGTAAAGTGTACACACCTGCCGAATAACATGGCATGCACTTGAATACATTTCCTAGACTAAGGGCGTGTCCCATGAGTTCGTTTTGGGGAAAATCCTAAATTTTTACGTAAACTGCGAGTCAGCAAAAGAGTGTACACTCTGACGGAGAAAAAACGGAATGTGTCAGCATCGAGCAAAACGGAATTGCACCAGGCGGACGCATAGTTTGCCCACACAAAAAACGTCATGCGATTCACAATTGACAGAATCCGCGAGCGGTAACCCGCCCCGGTTGCGAATCGAATGCCCCTCGGTACTGGGGCGCGACTCGGTACCCCTGGAGACGTTCGTTTTTTCCGCGAGACCTTATGTTGGGCGAACTCGGAGTTTACGGTAACCCCTCACGCGGACCCGTTCGAGGTGATCGCACGTACGTAGGTTCTCTTTCTAAACGCGTTCAAAACGAACACATCGACGCGGGAAATGCGTCAATTGTCATGCGTCATTTAAGGCGCATGTATACAGTAGAGGGTTACAATCGCAAAATAGGGTAACACACATGAACATGAACTGTAAATGAACTCGTGGGACACGCCCTGAGTTGCATGCACCTGAAAATGGCCGTTCTTTGCCCGTCAAAAGTAAAGCAGGACGGTTTCCTCCACATACTTCCAACGGTTGCCTTGGCTCTAGGAAAAGGACTTGTTTGACGGCGACTGTACGCATGGCAGCATTCTTGTCGTGTTCCAAATGTAACAGCATGCGCTGTACAAACATCTCCGACATCACGAAACTCGTTTGTCTGTTGGGTCGTCGAAACCCTGAGAGAGACGGTGTAGCTGAACCATACGTAGACTGTACGGTATTACCTGAACCACGTCATACATCACCTTCACGTGATACCCCCTCGTCCTGTCAGGTTGAACTGCAGGTGTTTCTGCTTGAAGCCAGTTCCAGTTTCTGCCTACACAAGTCTTCGTTGGACCCTTCTGTTTCTAGCGCGAAAAAAACGGGCGGCAACAGAGAGATCGTTACCGTCATCGTCATCGTTGCTACGTGAAATGGGTTTCTTGACATCCACGCTTGTAGCGCGTCAACCCCAACACGTCATTGCATCTGCTGGAATCAGTTTCCCCCGAGAAGCTCGACCAGACTGTACTGTTCCGTCTGCACTGCACTACTCGTCCATGGTTCCCTTACTTCGGATACCTAACCCTAACCTTGGGAAGTATCCACTTTCACGGCTTTTGACTCCCATTGCTGATTCGTTGAGTCGCTGAATCTGAAGCTACTCCCAAAATTATCTTCTTCCTAGCGATATCATTACCTGCTTAAACTTGCTTGCACTTGCACCTGAGTTTACTGCTCTGCCGCTGTTGCTGCTGCTGCTGTCTGAAATTTCCGCATCAATACTACTAGCATATTTCTCAGTCTCGCCCGATTTGAAATAGGCACGATCATGGCGCGTTCGCAGAGCGTGGCTGTGACGCGACCCTCTCGAGACGTCTCAAAAGTTGAAAGAGGCACGATCATGGCGCATTCGCAGAGCGGCGTGGCTGTGACGCGACCCTCTCGCCTCGTGCTTGCTGCACTGCTGGCTCTCATGCTTTCAGGTATCCTCACATGCTCTCAGCTGTGCTCTCTTGCTATCAGGTGATGCACATTTTCTCGGCCATGCTCTCAGCCATGCACCCAGCCATGCTCTCAGCCATGCACTCATCCATGCTCTCAGCCATGCTCTCAACCATGCTCTCAGCCATGCTCTCAGCCATGCTCTCAGCCATGCTCTCAGCCATGCTCTCAGCCATGCTCTCAGCCATCCTCTCAGCCATGCTCCCAGCCAAGCTCTCAGCCATGCTCTCGGCCATGCACCCGACCATGCTCTCAGCCATGCTCTCAGCCATGCTCTCAGCCATGCTCTCAATCATGCTCTCAGCCATGCTCTCAGCCATGCTCCCAGCCATGCTCCCAGCCATGCTCTCAGCCATGCTCTCAGCCATGCTCTCAGCCATGCTCTCAGCCATGCTCTCAGCCATGCTCTCAGCCATGCACTCAGATATGCTCTCAGCCATGCTCTCAGCCATGCTCTCAGCCATGCTCTCAGCCATGCACTCAGCCATGCTCTCAGCCATGCTCTCAGCCATGCTCTCAGCCATGCTCTCAGCCATGCTCTCAGCCATGCTCTCAGCCGTGCTCTCAGCCATGCTCTCAGCCATGCTCTCAGCCATGCTCCCAGCCAAGCTCTCAGCCATGCTCTCGGCCATGCACCCGACCATGCTTTCAGCCATGCTCTCAGCCATGCTCTCAGCCATGCTCTCAGCCATGCTCTCAGCCATGCTTTCAGCCATGCTCTCAGCCATGCTCTCAGCCATGCTCTCAGCCATGCTCCCAGCCATGCTCTCAGCCATGCTCTCAATCATGCTCTCAACATGCCCCGGTCAGCTTCTGCCTATCGTTCACAAGCCGTGAGTAAACACCCACTGCTTCCATCATCCTCCACCCCTCCTTGGGCCCGCCTTCCTTCCCTTCTCATTTCTCCCTCTCCATCCCTTTCTTACTTTCCACCTCCGCCTCCCACATTTCTGCCCCACCCGCTCACAGCCTGTGTACCCAGGGCTGCTGCCTTTCTTCTCCAGCTGCTGCGCATGTCACTGCCGTCATCAGCTGCTGATTTCGCCTCGTTCCCTTCCCTTCCCTTCCCTTCCCTCATGCCCTTCCCTTCTCATCTCAACCCTCCTTTCAACCCGCCACCCCTCCCGCCTTTTCCCATCCGCTCTCAGCCTGTGCTGCCAGGCCCGCTGCTGTTCGCCTCATTTCCCATCCTTCTTTCTTTCTTTCCTCCCACCCCTCACTCACACCCCTTCCCCCCTACCATCCCTCCCCCCATCCGCTCTCAGCCTGTGCGCCCAGGGCTGCTGCTGTTCGCCTGCCAGCTGCGAGTAACGCTGCCAGCCGTAAGTCAGCAGCCTATAGTAGTCACGACCACCACCAAGGCCTGAAACGTGACAGTTAGGACCTGCTGAAACGCACCATGGCCCGTTCCCTTGCCCTCAATCCCCTAAGGTTGTCAGCTAGCGAGTAACGCTGCCAGCCATGAGTCAGCAGCAGAGCTAGCGAGTAACGCTGCCTCTCGTAGTCACCACCACCACCACCACCAGGGCCTGAGACGCAACAGCAACTAGTGCCTGCTGAAACGCAAACATTCCCCTCAAGGGTGTGTGATGCGATGCTTGATACCTAGCGCTCTTTCCGGCCCCACCCCCCCCCTGTCCCTCCGCAATCCATTTCTCCCTCCTATCCCATTCACACATGAGTTTTTCCAGTCTCGTGTACTACACATCAGTTTCTTTCGTCCACACATATGTTTCTACTAAGAAAGTCCTTAGTAGTACGTGAGGTGGCTGGCTGTTCCCAGCGCTTTTTGCTCTCTCCATTCCACCTATCAATTCTCCATCGCACTCTCCTGTTCCTCTCCTTCGCTGCTCTTCCCTCCTCCTCCCTGTTTTCTCCGCTCGTTCCTTTTTCCCTCTCCTCCTCTATTCCTCTCTGTTCCATCCCTCTGTCTGGATCCTCTCTCCCTCTCTGCTCCCTTTGAACAAACATGCACCAGACTCGTGTGTGCAGAGGAAGTGTGGCGCCAATGCGGTGTGCGTGAAGGAGAGGGGCGACGCCATATGCATCTGCAACGTTGGATTCTCCATGACCCCCACCGGCTGTGTTGGTGAGTGCTGCTGTGCTTTCTGATAGAGATTTGTGATTTGGATTGGGAATATATGTTATACGTGCCTACACTCACTAAGTTAAGAGGGTTTTTTTGCCCTTCGTGTGTACATTAGCAGTCACGTATTACGTCTGTCCTTATATGCTCTCCTCACGCGCTCTACTCGAATCACTTTTGGGAATCATGAAAACGTGAATCTGCTGTAATTTATTACGTCAGTCATTCTTACTCTCTCCTCTCTCCTCTCCTCCCTCCCCTCTCCCTTGCCGATCGCCCAGACACATGCGTGCTCAAGGCGTGTGGAGGCAACGCCACGTGCATCAAGGACAGCGCTGGAGTGGCGTCCTGTGTTTGTCGCTCTGGCTTTGTGCTGCAGGCTGACAAGAGGACGTGCACTGGTAGGTGCTGCTGCTGTGTGTGTACACGTGCATGTGCTTCTATGTGCCTCAGCGTGTATGTACTGCAGGCTGACAAGAGAACATGCACTGGTGGGTGCTGCGCGGAATGCACTGCTTCGTATGTATGTTCTGCTGCATACGACCAAGAAGACAGCAATTTGGTTAGGGTGAGCAATGGACTTTTGAGACGTCTCAAAAGTATGTATGTGCTGCTGCATACGGCCAAAAAGACAGCGATTCGGTTAGGGGTGAGCACCGGGTCGGGTCAACCCGATTGACCCAACCTGGTTTCGCGCTGGCCGGGTGGAGTAAGACTGAGGATTTTCCCAACCGAACTTTGTTACGCTCAGGGTTTACCTGACCCGGCCCAGCTCAAGGGGGTCGGGTCGGTGTACACAGGGTCGGGTCGACCTACTGGCAGATCCCGACCCGAGAGCCGGGTCGGGTCGGGTCGGGTGGGGTCGGGTGGGGTCGGGATGGGATGGGACGGTTCGGGTCGGGTCGGGTCGGGTCGGGTCGGGTCGGGTCGGGTCGGCTATGTTGCGATATACGCTCAGGCCCTAAAGCGTATAGCGGATATACGCTTGCGTTTATATGCAAAACGCTATACGCTGCCTAATACGCTATACGCTTTCAGAAAATTTTAGGGCAGCCCGAAAAAAATCGCTAAAAAGGTGCGGATTTCCTTGGTGAGCATTTCGCCGTTGTCGAAATGCAAATCTGAGGTCAGGGAAGCAGGGATCTGGGCTCAGTTCGGCAGCCACGGAAGAAGGACGGAAGAAAAATTTCTGGCTTTCTCTATGAAGCTTCCAATCGCATTATCGAGGGCTCTACAGTGCGGGTTGTAGGGAAAAAAACTCGGAAATCGAGGCGCAGGTGTTTTACAGCAGCGACGCGAACACCATCAAAAATTGATTCCGCTCCGTCTTCTATCCTTATTCTCCCCCCCCTGGCGGAAAGCTTCCGCCCCAGTGAGACGGAAGAAGAAAGTGATTCTTTGAAAACAGAAGAATCAACTTATTGATTCCACAAGAATCACTGTTCACGGGACAACATTGCACCCTACGAAATAAAGGGTTACTGCACAAAGAAACCCTACTCGAGGGCAAATGTGCATGGGATTTTTTATTTTGGGCGAGAATTTTCGCTTTGCTACAGTGCTCTGGGACATTCGAATGTGAGGGCAAATGTGCCTGGACCTGCGGCGTTTTTTCCTATCTCCCCCCTTCAACCTGCGCCAGCTCCCCCACAGCGCAGGTTGTCCGCGGTGCGGTCAAACCATGGTCAAAATCGTTGACCCTGGGTTGACGCGCACCTCACCTTCTCCTCATCTTCCTAACATTTTTCTTCCCCCTGGCTGCCGAACTGAGCCCTGACTTCAAATTTCTCTGACACATGGCAAATCGAATGTCAATTTGAGATCCCATATAGGCATTGAAACCCAACCCATCTACCGCATTGAAACCCATTCCATCTAGGAAAGCCAACCTGTGAAAATTGACCCCCCAACAAACCTCACGCTACTTACCAGCCACCCAACTGCTAACTCGTCAGTTCCCAATCTCTATTCTCGCTTCCAGCAGAGCCCACTCCTACTACTATCTCTGTCTAGCGATAATCTCTATTCCACCTCCCACCCCACCCGAATTTCAGAACCAGGAGAATGCTAGGGTAGGGCACGCCTTAGTGAGAATAGAGAGTATTTTTTTCACCCTGCCCGGGTATAATTTTTCCTGCCCGAAATAGCGTATCCCTGGATTGAGGCCCTTAGCGTATAGCGTATATACACTTGCGTATATACGACACGCGTATATACGCTATACGCGTATTTTGCAACATAGCGGGTCGGGTCGGGTCGGGTCGGGTCGGGTCGAGCTTACCAGAGTGACCTGACCCAGCCAACCTGACCCGTTGCTCATGCCGAAACCCGAAACCCTAAACCCGAAACCCTAAAACCCAGGTGTTCCGTGCGTTATGCCGATGTCATCCATTGCTGTTGCTTTAGGCATGCTGCCCTTCCCACTCACAATCCCCTCTGCCCCTCCCCCTTCCTTGGCAGACACGTGTGTGCTCAAGAGGTGTGGGGCCAAGTGCGTGAAGAGCGCTGCAGGAGTGGCGTCCTGTGTGTGTGACCCTGGCTTCGTGCTGCAGCCTGATGGCGTCACATGCACTGGTATGTGTCAGCCATTCCCCGTGACATGTGCTATTTGTACGATGCTTTGTGCTACGCCTTGTGCCATGCCATGTGCCAGGCCTTGTGTCATGCCATTTGCCATGCCTTGTGTCATGCCTTGTGCCGTGCCATGGGCTATGTTACTTTGCAAGGGCACGGCACGTGCTGCGATGTGCTATGATATGTGCCTTGCTATGTGCCATGCCATGGGTGTTATTCCATCTGTTCTACGCCATTTGTTGTGTACTCTGCTGTGCTATGTCATGTACATGCATTGTCATGTGTATCCGTGCGTTGCCATGTGTGCACTGTCATGGCAATCAATGTGCCGAATATTGTGGCACCGTGCTGATGCCATGAGCAATGGCAGATTCACACCACACATGCCATGCTGCTGCCTTGTGCCATGCTGCTGCCTTGTGCAGCAGTAATCGGTTGCAGGGTCACATATGTCATGTCATGTAGTGTAGGCTGTTCCTTCACATATCATTTCCGTGTTACTCCCCCTTCCCTTCCCCCGTCCCCTCCCACCTCCCATCTCCTTTTCCCCCCTCACCCCTTCCCCTCCCCGTTACCTTTCTCACGTTCCCCAGACACATGCGTGCTCAAGGCGTGTGGAGGCAACGCCACGTGCATCAAGGACAGCGGTGGAGTGGCGTCCTGTGTTTGTAACTCTGGCTTCGTCCTGCAGGCTGATGGCAGGACGTGCACTGGTGGGTGCTGTGCCATGCCTACTCAATGCCATGTGATTTGCTATGTGCCATGTGCCATGTGCTATGCTGTGGCGCCCTGTGTTTGCAACTCTGGCTTCGTCCTGCAGGCTGACGGCAGGACGTGCACTGGTGGGTGTTGTGCTGCTGCTGAGTGCTTAGCCTTGTACATGCTTTGTGCTGCAGGCTGACAGCAGGACATGCACCGGTAGGTGCTTCGCCTTGCTACATGCTGCCATCATGCCATGTGCTTCGCCTTGCTACATGCTGCCATGTGCGCTAGTGCACTGATGACAGGACGTGCAGTAGTGCCTGCTGCTGTGTGCTTATGCTTGTATGTGCTGCAATGCTTTGAAACTTGTGCAAGCTGTGTTCCTGATTGCATATACTGCTGTTCCTGTGCTCCATGGCAAAGCAAGCCATAGATCTGTTCCTGGCAAACCTTTAACCGTAAACCCCAGTTCTGTAAGAAATAACTTTCTCCGTTCACATATTATTCTCCTTCCTCGCTCTCTCCCCCCTCACAGACACATGCGCACTCGAGGCCTGTGGTGCGAACAGCCGGTGCATGAAGTTCGGCACTACTAAAGTGGCGTCCTGTCTGTGTTACACTGGCTTTGTGCTGCAGGCGGATGGCAGGACGTGCACTGGTACGTGCTGCTGTTATGTTCTTGGCCTTGCCTCTGTTTCTCTCCTCTCGTCCCCTTCCCATCTCCTCTTCAACTCCCTCCATTCTCACCCGCCCACCCCCTTTCCACTCCCAAGTCTATTCCAAAAGCCACCTCCTTCCAAAAGTCCATTTTAATTTTCGAGGCCAGTTGAAAGCCACCTCCTTCCCAATCGTTCTTCACGCTAACACCCCTTCTTTTTTTAGTTTCTCGTATGCTCTTCTTGGCCCGTTTTGAGACGTCTTCAAGGTGAAATGTGAGCCGTTGTCCCAATCAGATGCGTGTGCCATGTGGTGCCACGTGGTGCCGTGTTCCTCTCCCTCCATCTCCCCTCCATCCTTCCCTCAGATACCTGTGCCATTCAGGGCTGCACCGCTGCAGTTTCTGAGTGCGTGAAGGACGCTGCTGACTTTTGAGTCGACTCAAAAGTCATCCCCCCCCCCCCCTCCATCCTTCCCTCAGATACCTGTGCCATTCAGGGCTGCGACGTTACGGTTTCTGAGTGTGTGAAGGACGGTGCAGGTGTGGCCTCCTGTGTTTGCAAGACGGGCTACCAGAATGTGTCGGGCACGTGTGTCGGTTCGTACAGGTGGCATTGATTGACGCACACATGGCATTGACTGACCTGACGTACAGGTGGCATTGACTGACGTACAGGTGGCATTGACTGACGTGCAGGTGGCATTGACTGACGTGCAGGTGGCATTGACTGACGTACAGTGATTGAGTGAATGAATCCGTTAGGATGACCTTTGCTGCATGCATTGCATTTTCTGTTTTCTACGCCTTTATTTCATTCAAGCCTGTACACCCTCCTTATATGTGTTCAGATAAGATAAATACACTACCTTTGAGGCCACAATAACCTTTTGCGAGTTGCGTGTTGCTCAACTTTGTGCTTTGCTCTGTGCTCAAAATAACCCCATTCGCATCACATCACCCACTCCTTTGCTTCAACAAACAAAACAAGCTCCGTCACTATACAGCCCCTCGCTCTCATCCCTCACACTCCCAATCCACCATAAGGGTTCTAGAAAAGACAAAATCGTTCTCCACTGCCTTCTTCCTAATCCACACTCCCTCCACTTTCCTTTCCATCTCTCCCTCCTCTCTCCTTCCCTATCTGTCCAGGCATCGACCCATGTGGGGCCTGCCCTGCAGGAGCCACATGCACTGTTGCTGCCACTTTTGAGTCGACTCAAAAGTCACCTCATCTCATCCATCCTCTCTCCTTCCCATCTCTCCAGGCATCGACCCATGTGGGGGCTGCCCTGCAGGAGCCACGTGCACGGCCACTGCCTCTGGGAACGTTCCATACTGCTCGTGCCCTCCCGGCTATGGCATGACTAGCACCGGCTGCATCAGCGGTAAGCCCCATGTTGTTTGCAATCCAGAAGAAGATTGCTTTCGCTGTCAGTCGCACTCCCCCGTACTCCTGTGTGACTCTTCTCCCCGTACCCTACCGTTGTTCCTTCACTTTCCTCATGGCCTCGAGAATGTCTCCTTGCCTGCTGCCTTTCCCGCAGAGGCGTGTGGTCCGTTCAAGTCAGGCAATCTCTCTTCCCCACTCCCTCTCTTTCGCCCTTCCCCTTCTCCCCATCTTTTCTCCTCCCGCCGAGGCCTGTGGATTTAAGATCCAAAGTCATCTCTTGTCTTGGTGTTATGTTTGTACCACTCTTTTGTAATCTCCCCTCTCAGAGGCGTGTGGGTCCAAGATCTGCGATCCAACAACTGACTGTGCGAGGGACGCTGCAGGCGGGGCAACCTGTGTGTGCAAGGCGGGCTATCAGAGCATCTCCGGCACTTGTGTCGGTACGTACGGTCATGTTAGTGGTGTAATTCGCTAAGACCTGTAATAGCTTGTGTTGTGTTTCTTTGTGGGGTATTTTTGCTGGGGCGTTCGTGTTAGTGTAGGGGGTGCCGTCAGTCAAGTCTGACGCCACGCTGGTGTGTTGTCAAAAATCTCTCTGCTCCTCTGCTGCTCCGTGCTGGTGTTCTCTGTTCCATGATCCATCTTGTGCCATCGTGTGCCATCTTGTGCCAATTTGAGGAGCACAAAGCAGATTCATCTTCTTTGCCAGGGTTTGTTGTGGTGTGTGTGATGAATCGTTTTTTGCACTCTTTCTCATCTCCTTCCTCTTTTCCACCCCCCCAGCCCAGGCCCCGCTACATGTGGGAACTGCCCTACAGGAGCCACGTGCACGGTTGCCTTGTCGTTCCCTGCTGTGCTGTGTCATGACGTGTTTCTTTTCTCCTCGTCTCCTCCTTTTTCTTCGTCTCCTCTCCCTCTTCCCCATCACCTCACCCCAGGCCCCGCCACATGTGGGAACTGCCCTACAGGAGCCACCTGCACGGTTACCTCTGGCAATGTGCCGTACTGCATCTGCCCTCCTGGCTATGGCATGGGGTACTCGTCTTGCATCAGCGGTACGGTCATGGCTTCCAATAAAGGCATGGCCTCAATAATGGCATGGGCTTTTAAATTTGGCATGTCCTTCCATTTGTGGCATGTCCTTCCATTTGTGGCATGTCTTTTCAATTGTGGCATGTCCTTCCTTCCATTTGTGACATGTCCTTTCAATTGTGGCATGTCCTTCCTTCCATTTGTGGCATGTCCTTTCAATTGTGGCATGTCCTTCCTTCCATTTGTGGCATGTCCTTTCAATTGTGGCATGTCCTTCCTTCCATTTGTGGCATGTCCTTTCAATTGTGACATGTCCTTCCTTCCATTTGTGGCATGTCCTTTCAATTGTGGCATGTCCTTCCTTCCATTTGTGGCATGTCCTTTCAATTGTGGCATGTCCTTCCTTCCAATTGTGGCATGTCCTTTCAATTGTGGCATGTCCTTCCTTCCAATTGTGGCATGTCCTTCCTTCCAATTGTGGCATGTCCTGTTGTGGCATGTCCTGTTGTGGCATGTCCTGTTGTGGCATGTCCTGTTGTGGCCTGTCCTGTTGTGGCATGTCCTGTTGTGGCCTGTCCTGTTGTGGCATGCCTTCCATTTGTGGCATTAGCCTTCTGACTGTGGCATGTCCTTCCTTCCAATTGTGGCATGTCCTTCCTTTCAATTGTGGCATGTCTTTCCTTCCATTTGTGGCATGTCCTTTCAATTGTGGCATGTCCTTCCTTCCATTTGTGGCATGTCCTTTCAATTGTGACATGTCCTTCCTTCCATTTGTGGCATGTCCTTTCAATTGTGGCATGTCCTTCCTTCCATTTGTGGCATGTCCTTTCAATTGTGGCATGTCCTTCCTTCCAATTGTGGCATGTCCTTTCAATTGTGGCATGTCCTTCCTTCCAATTGTGGCATGTCCTTCCTTCCAATTGTGGCATGTCCTGTTGTGGCATGTCCTGTTGTGGCATGTCCTGTTGTGGCATGTCCTGTTGTGGCCTGTCCTGTTGTGGCATGTCCTGTTGTGGCCTGTCCTGTTGTGGCATGCCTTCCATTTGTGGCATTAGCCTTCTGACTGTGGCATGTCCTTCCTTCCAATTGTGGCATGTCCTTCCTTTCAATTGTGGCATGTCCTTCCTTCCAATTGTGGCATGTTCTTCCAATTGTGGCATGTTCTTCCAATTGTGGCATGTCTTCCATTTGTGGCATGGCCTTCCAATCATGGCATGGCTTTCCAATCATTTCATGGCGTTCCAAGCATGGCATGATTTTCCAATCATCCCCCCGCCCTCCGCCATGCTACCCAGGAGCTCGCCCCGATGCCTCCTCCACCAGCATCACCTTCTACGATCAGACCAACTACACCATCACCCCCAACACCTACACCATGCGTCTGCCATACAACTCCTGCAGATCCCTCCCTGCAGCCATTGCCGAGCGCGCCCTGTCTCTCTGGCGTGTGGACGGGGTTCCTGGGGGTGCGGGTAACTGTGCATCAGTGTTTGGTTACACTCGGGAGAGCTGCCAGGGGCCTCCCACTTGGCTGCCTCTTGCCTCGAGTGGGATGGGAATGAGTGCAGAAGGAATCATGTGAGTGCGAGGAGGGGTTATCATATCAGTGAGACATGGCATCTGTGGAGTTGAGTTGACTCAAGGGTAACTCAGGGTTTGGTTACACTCGGGAGAGCTGTCAGGGACCTCCCACTTGGCTGCCTGTGACCTCGAGTGGGATTGGAATGATTGCAGAACGAATCCTATGGGTGCAGGGTGGTCAGCGGGTCATTGTGAGTCACGGCTTTTGTTGAGTTGAGTGACTTTTGAGTCGACTCAAAAGTCAGCGGGTCATTGTGAGTCAATGCGGCTGACCGCCCCGCTACCAGCGGCTTTTGTTGAGTTGAGAGACTCAAAGGTGCCTGCGAGTTGGTAGATGCTTACACTCAGGAGAGCTGTCAGGGCAGGGAGGGACCCCCCACTTGGCCGCCTATAGACTCGAATGGAACCGGAATGGAATCAGTGCAAGTGCAACAACAGGGTTTCAAGTGAGTGCAGGAGGAGGGTCAATCAATGTCAGAATGGCATTTTCTGTCTCTCGAGTTTTCGTCTCTCCCTCTGGCTTCCCCCCAATGTCTGTGTGTGCGTATCTCCCCCACCCCACCCACCAGCGACCATTCGCCTGTGGGGTCGTATCCTTACCACTCCTCCCTCGCATCAATCTTCTCTCGCCCTCTGCCCCTGTGGCTTTCCCCCAACGCCCTTCTTTGCGTATCTATCCCACCCCACCCACCCCACCCACCAGCGACCATTCGCCTGCGGGGTCGTATCCTTACCACGCCTTCAGCTGTTCTCCTGTTGGTGAGTGTTGTGGTGTTGGAGGGTAATGCGATGCTGCTGTGCTGGTGAGTGTTGCTGTTTTGGTGCTGCTGCCATACTCCCTCCCTTCTCACACTCTCGCCCCCCACCCTCTATTCCCATACTCATTCCTCACCCACAATCACTCCTCGCCCACACTCTGTCCCTACATGCAACCGCCCTCCCAGGTCCTGTGTGGTCAAGCGCTGCAGTGCCCTCAGCACATGACTTTCCAGTTGTCTCAAGAGTCACCTCTTACCTTCCAATGCTCCATCCCATCCCTCGGCTATTCGCCCTCCCAGGTCCCTGTGTGGTCAAGGCCTGCGGCACCAACAGCACGTGACTTTCCCGTCGACTCAAGACTCACCTCTGACCCTACCTCCCTTTCCATCCATAACCGCCCTTTCTGGTCCCTGTGTGGTCAAGGCCTGCAGCGCCAACAGCACGTGACTTTCCCGTCGACTCAAGACTCACCTCTGACCCTACCTCCCTTTCCATCCATAACCGCCCTTTCTGGTCCCTGTGTGGTCAAGGCCTGCAGCGCCAACAGCACGTGACTTTCCCGTCGACTCAAGACTCACCTCTGACCAAACAACCCTCCCTCCCTTTCCCTTTCCGTTCATGCATAACCACCCATCCAGGTCCCTGTGTGGTCAAGGCCTGCAGCGCCAACAGCACGTGTGTCGTGAACAGTGGTGGAGTGGCGTCCTGCGTGTGTGACCCTGGCTTCGTGCTGCAGGAAAATGGCAGGAGGTGCATTGGTAGGTGCTGTGCCATGCCTACCCAGAATTAGTGCAGAAGGAACAATGTGAGTGCATGCCTTGGCACGTGCTGCTGTGTGCATGCCTTGGCACGTGCTGCTGTGTGCATGCCTTGGCACGTGCTGCTGTGTGCATGCCTTGGCACGTGCTGCTGTGTGCATGCCTTGGCACGTGCTGCTGTGTGCATGCCTTGGCACGTGCTGCTGTGTGCATGCCTTGGCACGTGCTGCTGTGTGCATGCCTTGGCACGTGCTGCTGTGTGCATGCCTTGGCACGTGCTGCTGTGTGCATGCCTTGGCACGTGCTGCTGTGTGCATGCCTTGGCACGTGCTGCTGTGTGCATGCCTTGGCACGTGCTGCTGTGTGCATGCCTTGGCACGTGCTGCTGTGTGCATGCCTTGGCACGTGCTGCTGTGTGCATGCCTTGGCACGTGCTGCTGTGTGCATGCCTTGGCACGTGCTGCTGTGTGCATGCCTTGGCATGTGCGGCCGCTTGCATGTTTCACCTGCTCTCCAAATTCCCCTTGAATGCTTGGAACCCTGCAACCATTCCTCTTTTTCCTATTTCCCTTCTTTTCTGCTGCAGAAACGTGCGGCAGAAACTCCGCCTTCCCCCTCCCTACACCTTCCCCCTGCAGAGCCAGTCTCTATCTGTGTCGGCAACTGTGAATGCGTCACGATGATTGCCATAACGACTTTTGAATTACCAACCAAAGCTCAACCCCCCCCCAAGCTCAAACCCCCCTCCCCCCCCACCCCCCCCCCTCTCTCCACCCCTCTTCCCCACACCTTCCCCCAGCAGAGCCGTGCTCTATCTGTGACAGCAACCATGCCTGCGCGAGGGACGAACGTCACATGACTTTTGATGCATCAAACAAATTCCAACTTCCCACCCACCCCTCTCCCCCTCCCTCACACCTCCCCTCGCTGCAGAGCCGTGCTCTATCTGTGACGGCAACCATGCGTGTGTGAAGGATGCCGCGGGTGCAGTGACCTGTGTGTGCAAGTACGAGATGGTGGGCGGCACGTGTGTGGGTACGTGTTGGTGTTTATCCCCTGTCTCTTTTGAGGCGTCTTAATGATGCCGCGGGTGCAGTGACCTGTGTGTGCAAGTACGAGATGGTGGGCGACACGTGTGTGGGTACGTGTTGGTGTTTATCCCCTGTCTCTTTTGAGGCATCTTAATGATGCCGCGGGTGCAGTGACCTGTGTGTGCAAGTACGAGATGGTGGGCGACACGTGTGTTGGTACGTGTACGCCCTTCCCTGTATCTTGATCGCCTCAAATATCGTCTCTCTACCTGCAATCTTATGCGCCTCAAAAGTCGGGTGCAGTGACCTGTGTGTGCAAGTACGAGATGGTGGGTGGGCGACACGTGTGTTGGTACGTGATGGTGATACTCCCTGTCTCTGGAGGCGCCTCAAAAGTCATCTCTCTACCCGCGATCTAAGGCGCCTCAAAATCCGGTGCAGTGACCTGTGTGTGCAAATACGGATTGGTGCAAGACACGTGTGTCGGTACGTGATACTCACCTCTCACCACTTCTCCTCACTTCTCACCACTTCCTTTCCCTCCCTTTTTCCTGCTCCTCCTCCCCTCCCCACAGGACCTGCTACGTGTGGGGCTATGCCCTGCAGGGGCCACTTGAAAGGCTGCTATTGCACACACAACACCGCATTGTCAGCTCACCAACTCACCCTCCTCCTGCTCCTCCTGCCCTCCCCACAGGACCTGCCACGTGCGGGGCCTGCCCTGCAGGGGCCACTTGAAAGGCTGCTATTGCACACACAACACCGCATTGTCAGCTCACCAACTCACCCTCCTCCTGCTCCTCCTGCCCTCCCCACAGGACCTGCCACGTGTGGGGCCTGCCCTGCAGGGGCCACTTGAAAGGCTGCTATTGCACACACAACACCTCATTGTCAGCTCACCAACTCACCCTCCTCCTGCTCCTCCTGCCCTCCCCACAGGACCTGCCACGTGCGGGGCCTGCCCTGCAGGGGCCACTTGAAAGGCTGCTATTGCACACACAACACCGCATTGTCAGCTCACCAACTCACCCTCCTCCTGCTCCGCCTGCCCTCCCCACAGGACCTGCCACGTGTGGGGCCTGCCCTGCAGGGGCCACTTGAAAGGCTGCTATTGCACACACAACACCGCATTGTCAGCTCACCAACTCACCCTCCTCCTGCTCCTTCCGCCCTCCCCACAGGACCTGCCACGTGTGGGGCATGCCCTGCAGGTGCCACGTGCACTCCTCTCCCATTGACCCGCGCTGCTTACTGCATGTGCGCTCCTGGTTTTGGCATGACCAGCACCGGATGCGTGCAAGGTATGTGTGTGTGAGCATACAAGAGCATGTGATGTATGCATGTGTGAGTGCAGGAGTGTGCACGTCACAGCTTCACATTGAAACCCCTTCACGTTCCACGTCCCCTCTGTTCCTCCCTCTTCCCTTTCCCTTCCAGGCGCCACCCCCACCGTCTCCTCCACAAGCTTCACCTTCTATGATCAGCCCAACTTCACCATCACTCGCTTCACATCCACCATGCGAGTCAACTGGGATGGCTGCACCGACATCACTCTCCCCCGCGCCACTGATGTCATGTCGTACACCCGCATAGAGCCTGCTCCTGGAGGGGTGGGAAACTGCACGAATGTGTGTGCGTACTATGGGTACGGGTGTGCTGGAGCGTGCAATTCGTTGTTCAGCCTGGCGGGCGCACCGCAGATTGGCGTGTGGGCCATCCCGTGAGTTTGTGACCTCTTTTTTTTCAGCATACGTGCACACACCCGCACACGCACGCACACCCACACACACACACACACACACACACACACACACACATGCAAATGCACCACATGTATGCTCACACACACAAAAGCACACACACACACACACACACACACACACACACACACGCACGCACACATTGGATGTTCACTTTCAGCTTTCCCTTTCCCTTTATTTCCTTGCCTCATCAATTCTACCATCCCAGTTCTCCCATTCTTGCTCGCACCCTATCTTAAAGCAATGTATGTCCTCCATGTGTGTTTTCTCCACGATTACAGTGAATACCTTGGGATGTTTTTCCTCTCTTTCCGCTGCATTCATTAGAAGCTCTGGCTTGCTGTCTGGGAGCATTAGCTGGAAGATCAGATCAGATGAGTGCTTGTCAGGCCATGCCAGATCGGCACTCTCATTCTCTTCTTCCAATTACCCTAGGGGCATGTCCAAACGTGGGTGGTCAAATTATGTATATATTCCTAGTCAATGGTTGGAACACCTGTTTTGTGACGCCTACTGTTTCAAATATTGCGGTGACATTCGTGATGCTTGAAATGTTGAGGTAGCATCTGAAGGCGAGGTCTTCAAGTCGAGCCTGTCATTCCAAAATTTGGGGTTATATGCGATAAAAATACTTTACACAGTGCATTCCTAGATGCTAGGGTACCGTACTTGTTTGTTGCAATTTGTTGGCCTTCATCACACCCCATGTAAGGAATTTTCCCTAATTCCTTACTGGGTCACACTGTACGTGTATAACTCCAACTTTCGGAGTTCCAGGCTCGATCCGATGACCTCGCCCTCTGAACCCCATCACATCGCCGTCGGGTTTCCCAACCCCTAACCTGCACCCAACCGTTCGCGATTCCGCGACTTCTGCCTAGCTAGCCTTCGCTATATCAGTGCTAGGCTTCATTATTCACGCAGTATTTGTAATAACTTCCGCGTCATTGAATCCTGCGCATTCTTTCTTATACAACTCATAACACTTGGTATCAGAGCTACTTTCTTAGGTTACCGTCGCATTTCTGTGGTAGTTTGTGTAAAGGGAGCGATAGACTTGGTGGGCTGCAAAGCGGTCGGTTTGTGAAATAGATACGATTATTTCACTCCGACTACGATAGAGTTTGCGCCTTCATCAAAGTCAGAATATTGTTACTAACCCCCTACCCGTTCGGTGAAGCCTGAGAAATATGGAGCAGGCCGTGTTGAACGAGATGCTGCAACAGTTGCGGGCGATGCAGGCCAACATGCAGACGTTGTCTACGGAGGTCGAGCACCTGAGGGTGGAAAATGCCGAACTACGCCAGGCGCGAGGTGAAGTGCGCCAGGAGTCGCCCTACCTAGATGAAGCAGGTAGTAGCTCAACGCCGAACGAGGCTGTCTTCTGAGAGCTCGAATGCTCCATAGAGGCTGCAGAAGAAAGCTGGCGCAACAGTCGCGAGCAGTGCCAACGTAGGCACCAGCGACAACATCGGCGACGGCATCAGCAGCAGCAACAGTACCAGCAGAAGTGGCAGCTTCAAATAATGTCAAGATAAAGCCGACGGACCCACCCCCATTTAACCCAAGTGACAAGTTCGTCACTGTTTCCGTGTGGTTGTTTGGTGTGGAGGTGTTCTTTAAAGCTGCGATTATTTATGACGACGCCACTCGCATTAATTTTGCAGTTCCGTGGGTGGACACGTGGACCACCCTGTGATGGTGGGGCTAGTCACAGCCTCATCAACTTGTCAACGGGAAAAACAATTGGGGTGAAGCTGAACAGGTGTCGACCGGAAATCGACGTAAGGCTGGTGGATGGGACACCGCTGGCTATCCGAGATGAAGCGCGAAAAAAACGGATGAAGTGTGGCAACGATTTCGGGTTCGGCATGAAGATGCTTGCGACAACATTGGACGGATGCGATGTGCTGCTGGGGCGCGATTGGCTGCAACGTTTTAATCCGACGATCGATTGGACGATAGGAGCATGCACCGTGCGATGAAATACGGGGCAAACGACGCTTCCGAAATGGACGGACCCGGAGCCTGTGACAACACGTGTCAACGCGATCACCATGCGGCGGGCGATCAGCAAGGGGGCAAGAGGCTACGCTGTACACTTGTACGAGGTAGCAGCCACCGAAACAGTTGCCGACATCGACACGCTCTGCGGGCCACTCCCTGAGGAATGGCGATCATCAATCAGAAGTATCCCAAAATTTCCGCGGATGACCTACCCGATGGCCTGCCACCTCAGCGTCCGAAAGATCACAGGATACTGCTGGAGCTCGGCGCGCAACCTACTGTTCGAACACAGTGGCGACCCAGCCAACCGGAAGTTGACGAGTTGAGGAGCGAGCTGGATTATCTCCTCGCCAAGGGTTTTATCCAGCCAAGCACGTGTCAGAACTATGCACTTATATGCTCTAGGCTGTAGTGGGGCACTCCTTATGGGGTACAGCCCAAATTAGGTTTTGCTATACAAACCCTGTACTGCTGTCATTCTAGTCATCCTTGATTCCTACTTTCTGACATGGTTTCAGAGCAGGTTCCCTAGTGGGAACGTTTTTTTTTAGGGCCCACCACGATATTTTCTCCTGCCCTGCCCGTGTTAGAAGAGTAAGCAGAACGAGGAGCCATAGCTAGGGTTTAGCTAGCTAGGCAAGAGAAAATAAGCAAAGGAGGAGGTTCACTAGCAAGCAGGTGGATACATATAGGAAACCCTAAGGGGTCATACTCACTACAGAGTACCCCACTGCAGGCTAGACAAACTACACATTCTGACACACCCCCATAGTCAAAGTGGGGTATAATCAGCAGAGCAAGCAGTCATAGAGCAGGTTCACAAGTGCAAGCAAAGCTAGAGGCATTCACAACGGGCACGTGAAGAGGAGGAGGCTGGACTGTGAGAGGAGAGGAGATAGGAGGCGACGGCTGAAGCTGCAGACACACGGGCAACAGGAGCGGCTGGCACAGTGGCTACCGGGACAGCGCCCCGGACTACTGGAGTAACTGGCTCTGCGGCTAACTCTGAGCGGCAGGAGCAACGGACCCACGGGCGACAGGCGCAGCAGGCTCTCTGGGCTACCAGGACAGCGCCCCGGACTACAGGTGCTGCGGACGACAAGACGGCAGCCTCCGCTCAACCTCCCCCAACTGTCCCACCCCCCTTTTTACACACCCCTTGCTGCACCCCTAGCTCCACTCCCACGTCACCCCCTTAGCACCACTCCCTCGGCTCCCACACACCCACCCCCCTCAGCGGCAGCTGCAGCAGTGGGAGACGGAGGAGGAGGAGGAGCAGGGGACTGTGTAACACACCCGTCACCCCCATACCCGCCACCCCCACACTCGCCACCCCCAAACCCTAAAACGGGCAGTACGGGGCAGGAGCGCGGGCAGTAGCGCGGGGGACGGCGCGCGACCCCCAGGGCGCCACGACGGGGCAGCGTGGGGCCGCGCGCAGCTCCCCAGTGCGCCGCGACGGGGCAGCGGGGGGTCGCGCGCGGCTCCCTAGGGCGGCGCGACGGGGCAGCGGGGGCCGCGCGCAGCTCCCCACGGCGCCGTGACGGAATTGCGGGGGCCGCGCGCGGCTCCCCAGGGCGCCACGACGGGGCAGCGAGGGGCCGCGAGCGGCTCCCCAGGGCGTCGCGACGGGGCAGCGAGGGCCGCGCGCGGGTTGTGGGGCGACGCGACGGGCTCCAGGGGGGGCGACGAGACCGTCGACAGGGGGGGACGCGCGGGTCCCCGGGGTGACGCGTGAAGAAGGAAGCCGCCACGCGCCTCGGGGCGCACGGCGGGCAGAAAACCGCCATGCGCCCCGAGCGCGTGGCGGGAAGAAAAAAGCGTCGCGCGCCACGGGGCGCGCGACAGACAGGAAAGCAGCGGAAGCACGTGGGGCCCACAGGCCAAGAGCGTAACAGCTCTGATTCCATGTCAGAAGAGTAAGCAGAACGAGGAGCCATAGCTAGGGTTTAGCTAGCTAGGCAAGAGAAAATAAGCAAAGGAGGAGGTTCACTAGCAAGCAGGTGGATACATATAGGAAACCCTAAGGGGTCATACTCACTACAGAGTACCCCACTGCAGGCTAGACAAACTACACATTCTGACAGCCCGAAGCGCGCCTCGCGCCTGCCTCACCTGCGCCGTCGCGCGCCCTGCCCTACTGCCGCCCGTAGCGGCCCTGCCCTCCCGGCCCGTCGCGGCCCTGCCCTAACGGCCCGTCGTGGTCCTGACCTAGCTGCCCGTTGCGGCCCTGACCTCCCCGCCCGTCGCGGCCCTGCCCTGCCGCCACCCGTCGCGGCCCTGCCCTCAGCCGCTCGTCGCGGCCCTGCTCTACCGCCGCCCCGTCGCGGCCCTGCCCTGCCGCCGCCTCGTCGCGGCCCTGCCCTACAGCCGCCCCGTTGCGGCCCTGCCCTGCACCCGCCCCTGGTAAGCGCCCGCCCTTCTAAGCGGGCTCTTCTGCCCCGCGCGTCGCGCTCTACTGCAGCCCGCGCGTAGCGCCCTGCTGCCCTGCGCGTCGCGCCCTACCCGTTAGGTCCGCCGCGGGCCCTCCCTTCGCACCGCCGCGCCTGCCCGCTACGCCCGGTGCCGCGCCCGCCCGTTAGGCCCGCCGCGGGCCCTGCCTTCGCGCCGCTGCGCCTACCCGGTTGGCCCGTCACGGGCCCGCCCGTTCGCCCCTCCCGCACCTGTCCGCTACGCCCGCCGCGGGCCCGCCCCTTGCACCCGCCGTGCCTGCGTTTTGCGCCCGCCGCGGGCCTGCACTCGCTGCCCAGCGCCGCCCTGCCCGTGCGCGCTACTGCCCGCGCCAGCGCCCTGCCCTGCCAACGCGCCAGCGCCCTTCCCTGCGCGCACTGGCGCCCTGCCCTGCCCTGTCCGAGCCGCCTCTGCAGCGCCCTGTGCGCCCTGCTCAACCTTGAAATAAATAAATTAATTTATTAATTAACAAAAAACATCCTTGGTGCTTCTGCCCTAGGAGCTACTGCCTGCTACTGGCCGCGCGCCGCCCTGCTCTGGCCGCACGCTGCCCTGCTCTGGCCGCGCGCCGCCCTTCCTTCCCTACGTGCTGCCCTGCTGGTCGCATGACTTCTCTTCACGGCAGCAGTGGGATTGGTGGCGGCCGTCGTAGCAGTCGCTGTGGAGCTGTTCGGTGGGGAGTTTCTGGCGGTGGCCAGATGCAGCTGCAGCGGCGTCCGCGTGAGACCCTTACACCCCAGCAGCTTCGTGAGTGGTTTGCTCAGCGTTGGGCGTCTAAGCGTAGTGACCGTAGTGGCAGTCGCGGCGCAGCTACTTAGTTGGGAGGTTCTGGCGGTGGCCAGATGCAGCTGCAGCGGCGTCCGCGTGAGACCCTTACACCCCAGCAGCTTCGTGAGTGGTTTGCTCAGCGTTGGGCGTCTCAGCGTAGTGGCCGTAGTGGCAGTCGCGGTGCAGCTACTCAGTTGGGAGTTTCTGGAGGTGGCCCGGTGCAGCTGCAGCGGCGTCCACGTGAGACCCTTACACCCCAGCAGCTTCGTGAGTGGTTTGCTCAGCGTTGGGCGTCTCAGAGACGTGCTGAGGGTGACTGTTACCTGTGTGTGCCGCCCGACCCAGGTATAGAGGCTGCTGCTCTAGGTGCTAGTGAGTCTGCTGCTCCAGGTGCTGGTGAGTCTGCTCTCTCTGGTTCTGCGCCTGTTGGGGCCTTGCACACCTTCACGCTTGACTCAGGTGCTTCCCGCTCCTTCTTTCGCGACAGCACCACACTCACGCCGCTCAGTCGGCCCGTTGCAGTCTCCCTGGCGGACCCCTCTGGGGGCCCAGTCCTTGCGCACTCCTCCACGGTTCTGACGTGTCCGGCGGCCCTGTCTGGCTCACTGTCGGGTCTTCACCTCCCCTCGTTCTCTACGAACTTGGTGAGTGGAGCTGACCTCCAGGACGTGTGGGTTGACCAGTTCACTCCTGGAGGTCGGCGTGTGACCCACTGTACGTGTACTCGGACGGGCCGCCACCTGGCCACGTTCACCCGTCGGCCTGGGTCGAGCCTGTACACACTGACTACTGAGTCTCCTCTGGTTGATGAGTCTGGTCAGGTAGCCGCGTCTGGTCAGGTGATTGCTGCCGCGTCCACGTCTGGTCCGGAGTCGGCCCCCTGCTCGTGTCGTCTCCTGTCCCACCAGACTCTCCTTTGGCACCACCGCCTTGGTCACCCCTCCCTGCCTCGTCTCCGAGGTATGGCCTCCCGTACCCTTGTCTCTGGTCTCCCCCGGTCTCTCCCTCCCCTCCCACCGGGGCCTGCCCCTACCTGCGTTCCTTGCGTCGAGGGACGGCAGCGCGCCGCTCCTCACTCCTCCGAGTTCCCTCCGACGGAGGCTCCCCTGCAGACTCTCCACATGGACGTGTGGGGCCCAGCCCGCGTCCGTGGACAGGGTCACGAGTGTTACTTTCTGCTGGTCGTTGACGACTACTCGCGTTACACCACAGTTTTCCCCTTGCGCCGCAAGGGTGAGGTCACTGAGGTGTTGATCACCTGGATCCGCGCTGCCCGTCGCCACCTCCACGAGAGTTTCGGCTCGGACCTTCCTGTTCTGCGTCTGCACTCCGACAGAGGTGGTGAGTTTTCCTCCGACCTTCTACGGGCCTTCTGTCGTGCGGAGGGCATCCGCCAGACGTTCACGCTTCCGGCCTCCCCACAGCAAAATGGGATTGCTGAGCGCCGCATTGGCATGGTCATGGACGTCGCTCGTACGTCCATGATCCATGCGGCTGCTCCCCATTTTCTGTGGCCGTTCGCGGTCCAGTACGCTGCGCATCAGCTCAACCTCCAGCCCCGTGTCTCCATGCCGGAGACCACACCTGCTCTGCGGTGGACGGGGAAGGTTGGCGATGCGTCTGTGTTCCATGTCTGGGGATCTCGAGCTTTTGTCCGCGATTCTTCCGCGGACAAGCTGTCCTCCCGTGCTGTTCCCTGCGTCTTCCTTGGCTTCCCCCCTGACGCGCCTGGTTGGCAGTTTTACCACCCCACCTCGCGTCGTGTTCTGTCCTCTCAGGACGTCACGTTTGACGAGTCGGTTCCTTACTACCGTCTCTTCCCCTACCGCACTGCTTCTCTCCCCCCCCCTGCCGCTCTTCCTCACTCCAGGTCCCCCTCCGGTAGACCCCCTCCCCCCTCAGGGTCCGGCCCCTTCAGGTGTGTCCCAGGTAGACCCCATCCCCCTTGGTACGCCTGTCGAGGTCACTGGTGACTCTGGTGCTGCTGGGGGTGGTGCTGCTGGGGGTACTGAGTCTGAGCGTGCGGAGCCTGGGGGTGCTGAGTCTGAGCGTGTGGAGCCTGGGGGTGCTGAGCCTGAGCGTGCGGAGCCTGGGGGTACTGAGCCTGAGAGTGCGGAGCCTGGGGGTGCTGAGCCTGTGTGTGCGGAGCCTGGGGGTGCTGCGTCTCCTGGCGGTACTCGTGCTGCCTCCCTGCGGCAGTCCCGCCGACGGGAGCCTCTCTCGTCACAGCAGCTGCGCGAGTGGTACTACTGGCGCTGCCGACTTCGGAGTGGTGCTGCTGGAGCTGGAGACCCTAGAGGCGCTGGTGCTGCTGGTCCTGGAGGTGCCGGAGCTGCTGGAGCTGGTCCAGAGTCTGGGGGTGCTGAGCTCGGTGGTGCTGCGTCTCCCAGGCGGGAGCCTCTCTCGCCACAGCAGCTTCGCGAGTGGTACGCTTCCTACTCCCGCCCTCAGAGTGGTCCTGCTACTGACGGTGGTGACGGAGGTTCTGGAGGTGCTCGTACTGAGTGTACTGGAGCTGCCGGGACTGGTGGTGCTGCTGCTGCTGGAGGAGGTGCTGGTGCTGTTGGAGGTTCTGGAGGTGCTGGAGCTGCTGGTTCTGGGGGTGCTCGTCCTTCGAGTACTGGAGCTGCCGGGACTGGTGTTACTGCTGCGACTGGAGGTCCTGGAGGTGCTCGTACTGCGGATACTGGAGCTGCCGGGGCTGGAGGTGCTGGAGTTGCTGGAGGTGCTGGAGCCGCTGGTCCCGGAGGTGCTCGTACTGGAGGTACTGGAGCTGCTGGAGCTGGAGGTACTGCTGGAGCTGGAGCTGCTGGAGGTGCTGCTGGAGCTGGAGGTACTGCTGGTGCTGGAGCTGCTAGAGGTGCTGGAGCCGCTGGTCCCAGAGGTGCTCGTACTGGAGCTGCTGGAGCTGGTGGTGCTGCAGGCGTTGGAGCAGGAGGCACTGGAGCTGCCGCAGCTGGAGGTGCTGCTGGAGCTAGAGCTGCTGGAGGTGCTGGAGCTGGTGGTACTGCAGGCGTTGGAGCTGGAGACCCTGGAGCTGTGGGTACTGGTGTTGCCGGTGCTGGTTCTGGAGGCGCTTCGCGGCCGCGGCCGTACTTCGTTCCACTCCTTCAGCAGGTTCTTGGTCTCCCGCCTTCTACTGGTCCTACTCCTCCCTTACTGTGTCCACCGCCTGACCAGTCGCAGTCGCAGTTACAGCCCGCCTCCCCACTGCCTGCTCCTTCTCCTTACACTGGGCCGACCGGAGGTCTTGCGGAGCGTCGTGAGCCTGAGTCTCGTCCTGCGTCGCCTGTTCGCGCTGTTCGCACTGGTCGTCGTGTTCCGCGCCAGCGTCCTCCTCCTGTCCCCGGCACACACCAGATGGCACTTCGTCCTTCCTTTGTTCCACTGCGTGTCCCTCTGCCGTCTCCTCCTGCGTCCTCTCTTCCTGACGTCCCTGACCCGCCGTCAGACCTTGCTCGTGCTGCCAGTCCTACTGTCACACGTCTTCTAGCTACTGCTGTCACTGACCCTTCGTTTGAGTCCACTGCTGCGTCTGCTCTTGTTGCTGAGCTGGTTGACTTTGCTGCCGCCTGTCGTCTAGACTACGCCGCTAGTCTTGTTGCTGAGTCTGAGTCTGTCTGTCCTCCGTCCGTCGGGGGTGAGTGTGCTCTTGGCACGGACGTCCTTGAGGTCAGGCAGGAGGAGTTCCAGTGTTTTGCTGCTGCTTTACCTCATCTCGTGTCCATGCTGATTGCACCTGAGGGAGACCCGGATGCACCAGACATCCCGACCCCGCGCTCTTACGCAGAGGTGATAGAGCGTCCCTACTCCTCTCAGTGGCAGACAGCCATGGACGCAGAGATGGCTTCCTGGAAGTCCACAGGCACCTATGTCGACGAGGTTCCCCCACCTGGGGCGAACATCGTCAGTGGCATGTGGATTTTCAGGGTGAAGCGGCCGCCGGGTTCTCCGCCTGTCTTCAAGGCGCATTACGTTGCACGAGGCTTCAGTCAGCGACAGGGAGTTGACTTCTTCCAGACCTTCTCCCCTACCCCGAAGATGACCACTCTTCGGGTGCTGCTGCACGTCGCCGCTCAGCGTGACTACGAGCTTCACTCTCTTGACTTCAGCACAACCTTCCTACAGGGCAGCCTGCACGAGGAGATCTGGCTGCGCTGCCCACCTGGCTTCAGTGGGTCGTTTCCTGCTGGTACCCAGTGGAGCCTCCGGCGGCCAGTCTACGGTCTCCGACAGGCGCCTCGCGAGTGGCACGACACACTGAGGACGACTCTTGCGGCTCTTGGGCTTGCTCCTTCTACTGCTGACCCGTCGCTGTTTCTACGCACCGACACTTCCCTGCCGCCGTTCTACATCCTCGTGTACGTCGACGACTTGGTATTTGCCACTGCTGACACTGCTGGACTGGCCCACGTGAAGTCGGAGCTGCAGAAGAGACACACGTGCACAGACCTGGGTGAGCTGCGCAGCTATCTTGGCTTGCAGATCACCCGAGACAGAGCAAAGCGCACCATTACCTTGACTCAGTCACAAATGGTGCAGCAGGTCTTTCAGCGCTTCCGCTTCGAGTACTCCTCACCACAGTCCACTCCTCTGCCTACCGGTCACTCGCTCTCAGCTCTGCCTTCGGATGAGTCCGTAGAGCCGAGTGGCCCGTATCCAGAGCTTGTGGGCTGCCTCATGTACCTGATGATCTGCACTCGACCTAACCTTGCTTACCCTCTTAGCATCCTGGCACGCTACGTTGCGCCCGGGAGACACCGACCAGAGCACTGGAAGGCCGCTAAGAGGGTGATGCGCTACTTGTGCAGTACGTCGGGCATGGGGCTCGTGCTTGGAGGACGGGCTCGAGTTGTCCTCACTGGTCACGCAGACGCTTCTTGGGTTGACGACTTGGCTACGCAGCGGTCGTCACAGGGTTACTCTTTCAGCCTTGGCTCCGGCTCTGTTTCTTGGCGGTCTACCCGCTCGTCTTCTGTTCTCAGCTCCAGTTGTAAGGCTGAGATCTACGCAGGGGCCATGGCTGCACAGGAGTTACGCTGGCTCACCTACCTGCTGACCGACTTGGGAGAGCCGCCTCGTTCTCCTCCAGTTCAGTACGTCGACAACAAGGCCATGATTGCCTTGTGTCAGGAGCACACACTGGAGCACAGAACGGAGCACATCGCTCTGCGCTACTTCCTTGCTCGAGAGTTGCAGCAGCGTGGTTTGCTTCGTCTTGTTTACGTGGCCTCTCAGGCCAACACTGCTGATATCTTCACCAAGGCACTTCAGCCTTGTGATCATCAGCGTTTCTGTACTGTTCTAGGCCTTGTGCCTACTTGGCCTCACTTGCTCACTTCTTGACTTTGCTTGTACTGTGATCTATATACATATACCTGCATGCTTACACTTGCTAGGTTGTGATCACTGTACTACTTGTTCTCCTTTATATATATAACTCTGCATGTGAACTGGCCTTGTGGCCATTTGCTTGTGCTCAGAATGCGTGGTGACGTTGTGATCCACCCTGAGCTTGACCTTGCTTCGTTCTCTTGCTTGTCCCCCACTTTGCATATGGGGGTGTGTCAGAACTATGCATTTATATGCTCTAGGCTGTAGTGGGGCACTCCTTATGGGGTACAGCCCAAATTAGGTTTTGCTATACAAACCCTGTACTGCTATCATTCTAGTCATCCTTGATTCCTACTTTCTGACAGCACGTCCCTATTTGCAGCACTGATACTGCTGACGCCGAAGGACGGCGGGCTACGCATGTGCATTGATTATCGGGCGTTGAATCGGGTCACTATCAAGTCGCGTTACCCAATCCCGCGAGCGGATGACCTGTTTGATCAGCTTTGCCAGGCTCGCTTCTTCTTGAAGATCGATTTGCGAGGTGGCTACCACCAAATTCGCGTGTTCGCGGACAACTGGCCGAAGACAGCTTTTCGCACACGCTACGGAAGTTACGAATACACCGTGATGCCATTTAGACTGACAAACGCGCCCTCGACGTTCCAGCTGACGATGAGCGGTTTGTTCCGGGACAGGCTGGATAAAAAAAAAAAATCGTCTATCTGGACGACATCCTGGTGTACAGGAAGACGAAAGAGGAACATTTCAAGGACTTGGAGGAGGTGTTCCGGCGCTTACAGCAAAATCGGCTAATTACGAAGGGCTCTAAGTGTGAGTTCCGTTAGAATCTAAGAGAGAATGAGAATGATTGACTAGAAGGGGAATGGGAGTACAAGTACCACAAACCTAGAGTAGTGTACCCCCTAGAAGGCTAACCCACTATAGCCTACACACATATAACAAGTATAATGTTTGACACACCCCCATAGGCTAAGTGGGGGAGAGCAAGGGGTCACAAGACCAGTCAAAGCAAAGCAAAGCAAAACAAGCTCAGGGTGGATCTCAAGGATACCACACAAATTCCGAGCACAAGCAAGCGGTCAGAAGACGAGTTCACATGCAGTTTGATAATATAACAAGAGGTACAGTGATCACAACCTAGCAAGTGTAAGTATGCAGGTATAAGTATATAGATCACAGTACAAGCAAAGTCAAGAAGTGAGCAAGTGAGGGACAGTAGGCACAAGGCCTAGAACAGTACAAAAACGTTGATGATCACAAGGCTGAAGCGCCTTGGTGAACACATCAGCAGTGTTGGCCCGAGTGGCCACGTACGAGAGACGAAGCTGACCACGCTGCTGCAGCTCTCGGGCAAGGAAGTAGCGCAGAGCGATGTGCTTCGTTCTGTGCTCCAGTCTGTGCTCCTGACACAAGGCAAGGGCTGCCTTGTTGTCGACGTACAGCACTGGAGGAGAACGAGGCCGCTCGCCCAGGTCGGTCAGCAGGTAGGTGAGCCAGCGTAACTCTTGTGCAGCCATGGCTGTGGCGTAGATCTCAGCCTCACAACTGGAGCTGAGAACTGAAGACGAGCGAGTAGAACGCCAAGAAACTGAACCACAGCCAAGACTGAAGGTGTAACCCTGAGACGACCGCTGCGTAGCCTGGTCGTCAGCCCAAGAAGCGTCTGAGTGCCCAGTGAGGACAACGTCTCTCCGTCCTCCAAGCACAAGCCCCATGCCCGACGTACTGCACAAGTAGCGCAACACCCTCTTAGCGGCATCCATGTGCTCCTTCCGGTGACGGCCAGGAGCTACATAGCATGCTAGGATGCTAAGAGGGTATGCAAGATCAGGTCGAGTGCAGGTCATCAGGTACATGAGGCAGCCCACAAGCTCTGGATACGGGCCACTCGGCTCTACGGACTCATCCGAAGGCAGAGCTGAGAGCGAGTGACCGGTAGGCAGAGGAGTGGGCTGAGGCGAGGAGTACGTGAAGCGGAAGCGCTGAAGGACCTGCTGCACCATGTGTGACTGAGTCAAGGTGATGGTGCGCTGTGCTCTGTCCCGGGTGATCCGCAAGCCAAGATAGCTTGTCAGCTCACCCAGGTCTGTGCACGTGTGTCTCTTCTGCAGCTCCGACTTCACGTGGGCAAGTGCCTCAGTGTCAGCAGTAGCAAAGACCAAGTCGTCTACGTACACGAGAACGTAGAACGGCGGCAGAGTGGTGTCGGTGCGTAGAAACAGCGACGGGTCAGCAGTAGAAGGAGCAAACCCAAGAGCAGCAAGAGTAGTCCTCGGTGTGTCGTGCCACTCACGGGGTGCCTGGCGGAGACCGTAGACTGGCCGCCGGAGGCTCCACTGGGTACCAGGAGGGAACGACCCAGTGAAGCCAGGTGGGCGGCGCAGCCAGATCTCCTCGTGCAGGCTGCCCTGTAGGAAAGCAGTGCTGAAGTCAAGAGATTGGAGCTCGTAGTCACGCTGAGCGGCGACGTGCAGCAGAACCCGAAGAGTGGTCATCTTCGGGGTCGGGGAGAAGGTCTGGAAGAAGTCAACTCCCTCTCGCTGACTGAAGCCTCGTGCAACGTACCGCGCCTTGAAGACAGGCGGAGAACCCGGTGGCCGCTTCACTCTGAAAATCCACATGCCACTGACGATGTTCGCCCCAGGTGGGGGAACCTCGTCGACGTAGGTGCCTGTGGACTTCCAGGAAGCCATCTCTGCGTCCATGGCTGTCTGCCACTGAGAGGAGTAGGGACCCTCCATCGCCTCTGCGTAAGAGCGTGGGGTCGGGATGTCTGGTGCATCTGGGTCTCCCTCAGGGGCAATCAGCATGGACACGAGATGAGGTAAAGCAGCGGCAAAGCACTCAAACTCCTCCTGTCTGTCCTCAAGAACGTCCGTGCCAAGAGCACACTCACCCCCGACGGACGGAGGACAGACAGACTCAGACTCAGCAACAAGGCTAGCGGCGTAGTCTAGACGACAGGCGGCAGCAAAGTCAACAAGCTCAGCGACTAGAGCAGACGCAGCAGAGGACTCAAAGGTAGGGTCAGTGACAAGAGTAGCGAGGAAACGCGTGACAGTAGGACTGGCAGCACGAGCAAGGTCTGACGGCGGGTCAGCAACGTCAGGAAGAGAGGACACAGGAGGAGACGGCAGAGGGACGCGTTGTGGAGCAGTGGAAGGACGCAGAGTCATATAGTGAGTGCCAAGGACAGGAGGAGGACGCTGACGCGGAGCACGACGACCAGCGCGGACAGCGCGGACAGGCGACTCTGGACGCGACTCAGGTGACTCTGGACGAGACTCAGGCGACGGAGGACGAGACTCAGGCTCACGACGCTCCGTAAGACTACCCGTCGGCGCAGTGTAAGGAGAAGGACCAGGCAGCGGAGAGGCAGGCTGTAACTGTGACTGCGACTGGACAGGAGGTGGACTCAGTAGGGGAGGAGTAGGACCAGTAGAGGGCGGGTGACCAAGAACCTGCTGAAGGAGCGGAACGTAGTACGGCCGCGGCCGCTCAGCACCTCCAGCTCCAACCCCCTCAGCAGCTCCAGTCCCAGCAGCTCCAGTACCTCCAGTACGAGCACCTCCAGGACCAGCTGCTCCAGCAGCTCCAGCACCAGCAGTACCACCAGCAGCACCAGCACCTCCAGCAGCTCCAGCAGCACCGCCAGCAGCAGCAGTGCCTCCAGCAGCTCCAGCAGTACCAGCACCAGCAGCACCTCCAGCAGCTCCAGCAGCACCAGCACCAGCAGCACCTCCAACAGCTCCAGCAGCACCTCCAGCAGCTCCAGCAGCACCAGCACCAGCAGCACCTCCAGCAGCTCCAGCAGCACCAGCACCAGCAGCACCTCCAGCAGCTCCAGCAGCACCTCCAGCAGCTCCAGCAGCACCTCCAGCAGCTCCAGCAGCACCAGTACCAGCAGCACCTCCAGCAGCGCCAGCAGCACCGCTAGCAGCAGCAGCACCTCCAGCAGCTCCAGCAGCACCAGCACCAGCAGCACCTCCAGCAGCGCCAGCAGCACCGCCAGCAGCAGCAGCACCTCCAGCAGCTCCAGCAGCACCAGCACCAGCAGCAGCTCCAGCTCCAGGGTCCGCGACACTAGTAGCGCCACTCCGGAGACTGCAGCGCCGAGCGTACCACTCTCGGAGCCGCTGGGGAGAGGGCAGCTCCCGCCTAGGAGGGGAAGCACGAGCACCAGCTCCAGCAGCACCCCTAGCTCCAGAAGCACCTCTCCTGAGGCTGCAGTACTGTAAGTACCACTCACGCAGCTGCTGTGAGGAGAGAGCGCCTCCAGGTGTAGCACGCTCAGTCGCAGCACCCTCTGGCTCAGTACCCTCAGACGTAGCACTCCCAGGCTCAGCACCCCCAGACTCAGTACCCCCAGACTCAGCACCCGCAGGCTCCGCACCCCCAGGCTCAGCACCCCCAGACTCCACAACCCCAGGCTCCGCACCCCCAGGCTCCGCACCCCCAGGCTCCGCACGCTCAGGCTCAGCACCCCTAGCAGGACGAGAGTCGACAGCTACCTCGACAGGCTCTACCGGGTCTACCTGGGACACACCTGAGGGAGCGGCACCCTGAGGGGGGAGGGGGTCTACCACAGCAGCACCTGGCGTGAGGAAGAGAGGCGGGGGGGGGAGCGGGGCAGTGCGGTAGGGGAAGAGGCGGTAGTAGGGCACCGACTCGTCAAAAGTGACGTCCTGAGAGGGCAGGACACGGCGCGAGGTGGCGTGGTAAAACTGCCAACCAGACGCGTCCGAGACAAAGCCAAGGAAGACACAAGGAACAGCGCGGGAGGAGAGCTTGTCTGCATCGCGAACAAAAGCTCGAGATCCCCAGACCCGAAAACGCGACGCATCGCCAACTTCTCCCGTCCAACGCAGTGTCGGCGAAGTCTCCGGAACGGAGACACGGGGCCAGAGGTTGAGCTGATGCGCAGCGTATCGGACCGCAAACGGCCACAGAAAGTGGGGGGCAGCCGCATGGATCAAGGAGGTACGAGCGACCTCCATGACCAAACCAATGCGGCGCTCAGCAACCCCATTCTGCTGTGGAGAGGCCGGAAGCGTGAACGACTGCTCAATGCCCTGCCCCTGACAGTAGGCCCTCAAGAGGTCGGAGGAAAACTCCCCACCTCTGTCAGAGTGCAGACGCAGGACAGGAAAGTCCGAGTGGAACCTCTCGCTGAGCTGGAGACGAGCAGCGCGGATCCAAGGGATCAAAACATCAGGGACTTCACCCTTGGTGCGCAAGGGGAAGACCGTGGTGTAGCGCGAGTAGTCGTCAACAACTATCAAGAAGTACCTCTCGTGACCCTGTCCACGAACGCGGGCTGGGCCCCACACGTCCATGTGGAGCGTCTGCAGGGGAGCAGTCGTCGGGGGAAACGAGGAGGAGTGAGGAGCGGCGCGCTGCCGCCCCTCGACACAGGGAAGACAGGGAGGAGCAGGCGAGGGTGGGAGGGGAGGGAGAACCCTGGGAAGACCAGAGACAAGGTACCGCTTGTGCATGGCACGAAGGCGCTGCACTGACGGGTGACCAAGGCGGTGGTGCCAGAGTGGACGCGGCGGCGGTAGTGGCGGTGGTGGTCGAGGTGGTGGTCGTGGGGGCGCTGGCGGTGGCCAGAGCCAACAGCAGACTCCGTCGTCCCAGGAGCTTCGTGAGTGGTACTCTCAGCACGGGGGGGGGGGGGGGGGGTGGCCTTAGCTGCACGTACGTCATCCGCACTGGTGACCGCACTGGCCAGACGTGTGGGAGGGTGCACACCGCGCAGCGCTGCTTCTCCCGCCTCGACGACGCTTGGCGCACTCAGTTCCCTGCTGCCACTGAGCTGCCCCGCTGGGCTGATCTGATGAGGAAGAACATTGATATCTATGCTCTTGACTTTGATGCTATTCTCACTGCCATGTATGTGTTGTCTACTAGTGGAGAGGGTGCTCAGTACCTGCGTGTTCCGCCCGACCCGGGCATTCGGACCAGTGAGGCTGCCGCTCTAGGTGCTAGTGCGTCTGTTGCCCTAGGTGCTGGTGAGGCTGCAGCTCCAGGTACTCGCGTGTCTGCTGCCCCAGGTGCTGGTGAGGCTGCTGCTCTAGGTGCTCGTGAGTCTGCGCCCCCTGGTACTGAGTCTACTGAGGCACTGCACACCTTCACACTGGACTCAGGTGCTTCTCGCTGTTTCTTTCGTGACCGCACTGCCCTTGAGCAGCTTGCTCGGCCAGTTGCTGTCTCCCTCGCTGACCCCTCTGGGGGTCCAGTCATTGCGACCTCCTCCACTGTCCTTCCTTGTCCTGCGGTTCCGTCGGGCATACTGTCAGGTCTCCACCTCCCCTCGTTCTCTACGAACTTGGTGGCGGGTTGTGCGCTCCAGGACGGGGGTGTCCACCAGTTCACCCCTGCCTACGAGCGCGTGACACACTGCACGTGTGCTCGGACGAGCCGTCACCTGGCTACCTTCACTAGGCAGCCGGGGTCGGACCTGTACACACTGACCACTGAGTCCCCTCAGGTAGCTGCGTCTGCGTCTGCGTCAGGTCAGCTGTCGGCCCCCTGCTCGTGTCGCTCTCTAGCGCACGAGACCGTCCTCTGATTCCATGTTAGAATCTAAGAGAGAATGAGAATGATTGACTAGAAGGGGAATGGGAGTACAAGTACCACAAACCTAGAGTAGTGTACCCCCTAGAAGGCTAACCCACTATAGCCTACACACATATAACAAGTATAATGTTTGACAAGTTCTTGAAGCCAGACCTGGAGTTCCTGGGGCATGTGGTTTTGGGAGACATTAAAATTGACCCTCGCAAGGTGGATGCTATCGCTAAGTGGAAACCACCGACAAACATCACCGAGCTACAAAGCTTCCTGGGGTTTGTGAATTACAACCGCCGGTTTGTACCCAATATGGTGGGGGTAACCAAGCCTCTAACCAATCTGCTGCACAATGACACGTTCTTCTCGTGGGGGGGAGAGAGTAGTCAGCCTTCGACAAACTCAAAAAAAAAATGAGTTCACTCCCTGTACTCCGCTTCGCCGACCCATCTTGACCGTTCGAAGTCATCACGGACGCCAGCGATTTCGCCATAGGCATCGTCCTTCTACAGGATTTCGGCAAAGGGATGCAACCCATTGCGTACGAATCACGCAAAATGCAGCCACCCAAGCGCAACTACTCGGTCCACGACAAAGAAATGCTGGCCATCGTCCACGCATTTTGTACCTGGCGCTGCTACTTGACGGGAGCCGACGTGACGATACGAACAGACCATAAATCTCTACAGTACATGCGGAGCCAACCGACACTCAATCCGCGACAAATCATGTGGCTGACTACCTGGAATCCAGCTTCCGATACACCATCACGTACAAAAAGGGCGCCAACAACATCGCCGACGCCTTGACCCGACCATCGATGCAGACCGCAGCCGTACTTATCGGCCATTCGAACCCGCTCTGGGCTATATGCCCACAGGTATAGAACTGATCACTTCTTTAAGCAAAACCTACACCACCGGACCACGACGCAGCATGGGAATTATTACCTAAAAGTCGATACGAACCAGATTCGGGTCCCATCATACCAGCCTTTACGAGAGTTGCTGGCGCAGGAGGTTCACGACTCTAACCTCTCCGAGCATTTCGGCATCGATAAAACACTGAAGCTGCTGCAACGGAATTATTATTGGCCCGGCATGGTGTCGGAAGTGCAACGCTACGTAACAACCTGCCCAACCTGCCAAGCCATGAAGTCGTCGCGACAACGGGTAGCTGGATTGCTGCAGCCCCTCGAGCCACCCGAACGATCGTGGCAACAAGTGACGATGGACTTCTGTGAAAATAGTAGGTAGAGTTAGGAGCCATAGCTAGGTAAGTCCTAGCTAGGCAAGAGAAGTTTAGGCAAAAGAGGAAGGGGGTTCACTAGCAGCAATGAGGATACATATAGCAAACCCTAGATGGGTTGTACTCGCTATAGAGCACCCCACTACAGGCTAAAGAATAACATTCTGACACACCCCCATAGCCAAAGTGGGGTGTAATCAGTACAATGAGCAAGCAGGTATAGAGCAGGAGTTCACAAAGGTAAGCAAAGCTAGAGCTAATCACAGCGGGCAAGTGAGGAGGAGGAGGAGCTGTGGAGGTAGAGAAGATGGGAGGCAACGACTGAAGCTGCAGAGGCACGGGCACAGGAGCGGCTGACTCAGAGGCTACCGAAGCAAGGGCGACAGACTACTGGAGTAACTGGCTCGGCGGCTATAGAAGAGCGGCAGGAGCAACGGACCTACTGGCGACTGGTGCAGCAGGCTCACTGGCTACCGAAGCAAGGGCGACGGACTACAGGCGCTGCAGGCGACACGACAGGTACCTCCACACAACCTCCTCCAACTGCCCCACACCCTCGACACACACCCACTGCTCAAACCCTAGCTCCACTCCCACGCACCCCCCTAAAACCCTAAACCCTAGGCTCCCACACACCCACCCCCCTCAGCGGCAGCTGCAGCAGTGGGAGACCAGGGAGGAGGAGGAGCAAGGGGAGTAACACACAACCGCCACCCCCACACTCCTCACCCCCAAACCCTAATTCAGGAGAACGGGCAGCAGTAGGGGTGGGGCACCGTCAGAAGCACGGGGGACAGCGAGCAGCTCAGGGACAGAGAGGAACGGGCCGCCCACGGGCCTGGCACAGCCCGACGAACCGCGCGCAGGCGGCCCGAGCCGCGCGCGGGCCTGGCGCAGCCCGTACGGGCCGCGCGCGGGCCTGGCGCAGCCCGTACGGGCCGCGCGCGGGCCTGGCGCAGCCCGTACGGGCCGCGCGCGGGCCGGGCGCAGCCCGTACGGGCCGCGCTCGGGGCTGGCGCAGCCCGCGCTGGCCAGGACGAGCGACGGGGGACGACGGGCTGGTCCCCGTCGCCCGTCGAAGCGCCCCCCGGGGGGGACGCGCGGACCGACGGGGCAGAAGGCCGCCGCGCGCCTCGGGGCGCACGGCGGGCAGAGAACCGCCGTACGCCCCGGGGCGCACGGCGGGCAGAAAACCGCCGCGTGCCTCGGGGCGCACGGCGGGCAGAAAACCGCCGCACGCTCCGAGCGCGCGGCGGGATGAAAAATCCGTCGCACGCCACGGGGCGTGCGACACAGAGAGTGGCAGTAGCAGCGGAAGCAGTGAGGTGGTGAGCCCACCCACAGGATCGACCCAAGGGGATCGACCTGCTCTGATAGCATGTGAAAATAGTAGGTAGAGTTAGGAGCCATAGCTAGGTAAGTCCTAGCTAGGCAATAGAAGTTTAGGCAAAAGAGGAAGGGGGTTCACTAGCAGCAATAAGGATACATATAGCAAACCCTAGATGGGTTGTACTCGCTATAGAGCACCCCACTACAGGCTAGAGAATAACATTCTGACAACTTCGTCACCGGGCTGCCAGCTGGCGCAAGTGGCAACGACTCGGTTCTGGTCGCCGTTGACCGATTAACGAAAATGGCGCACTTTGCACCATGCCGCACGACGACCACAGCCGAAGAAACAGCGAAGCTGTTCATCTCAACCGTCGTACGCCTGCACGGGTTAACCTCGGCTATCATCAGCGATCGAGATCCGAAATTTACATCGAAATTCTTGCAGGAGACGTGAGCACAGTATGGCACCCGCTTGCAGATTTTGTCTTCTTACCACGCACACACAGCCACGACTAAGGCTCTCGCTGAGCTAGCCCGACACCCCCGCCATGGACGAACATGCCCGCATTCCGCTCGAAGGCCTCACGCACGCACGCCTCGACGAAATCATGCTCCAATTGCAGGAGTCGGCGCTTGAAATCGAGACGCTAACGGCGGAACGCGACTCCGCGCTTCAGCCATCATCGACGAATGTGCCAGCACGAGCACCAACAAATGCACCAAGACCGTCTGACGAGCCAATCATCATTTCGTCAGGAACGCCGTCGCAGTATGACAGTGTGGGACAGCGCTCTGGCGCAATCAGTGATGGCGCCGCCCAATCCATGCTGCGGATGGAACGAGCCAGGGAGATGCCGGGCACAAACACACCGCGCGAGGCCCGTCGTCACGTCAGCATTGCGGCCCCTATCAGCAGCCACAACATCGCTGAGCCAATGCTGCTCAAGCCGCAACGCCTGCCCTGTTTCGATCCTAGCCAGCGTGGGGGTCCGACGTTTCAATCGTGGATCTTCACGATGGACATGTTTTTTTACGCGAACTACGTCACGTCAGATGCAGCGAAGATTCGGTACGTCGTTTCCTTGCTGCGGGGGGCCCGCCATTGGCTGGTGGCGAGTTATCGTAACGTCGCCGAGCACCTATGAGCCACTATCGCAAGGGGAAAGGCCCTCGGGGCCAGCCGTAAACTGGAGTTCGTTTTGTGAAACCGCCCAATACAGCACGTGCGACACGTGGTGCACAAAGCTTCGGGCGCGCTTCGAGCCGATCACGGCTTCGATTTCGGCACACTAGAAGTTGCGTACCGTATGGCCCCGGATATAGGCGCCGGCCTATTACAAGCGCCGGCGCTTCTATCTGGAGCATGGCGCTTATGGCCGTTCCTCGATTATAAGCGCCCCCCCTAAAAATGCTTTACTTATTATAAGCGCATGTGTAATTTTAATATAAAATATTGCTTAGAACATTAACGAGATTCATTTTTGCAGCGAGTCAGATTTCAATTTCGCTTCGTTTGACTCTCGAAGACCTGACTGGCTGCGCGTCCAGTCAGGATGTGCTGGCATGACGTGTGTTTTCCTCTGTGTGCTGGCAGAATATCGCTCGCGCGCGATTCTGATTTGTGACGTCAAAAATATTCGACTCGGTTGAAATGGCAAAAAGAAAATGAAACAATTTGGTGCTCTAATTATATAAATTTGTTATTGTCATTATATAAGCGCCGGCGCTTATGGCCGTTACTCAATTACAAGCGCCACCCCCTAAAAAAATTATTTTATTATAAGCGCATATGCGCTTATATCCAGGGCTATACGGTATGCGGCGACAGCTCGGGTCGGTCCAAGACTAAACCAGCGGTTTTCTCGCGCTGTGCGAACAGGTCGGCTACATGCACGAAGCGGAGCGAGTGGATCGCTACGTCGGCGGCTGGAAGCCGGAAATCTCGCCGCGGAATTTCTATCTTCAACGAAATCCTGGCGCTCGCCGAGAAGATCGACATTCTACGCCGTCCGAGGCCGGGGTCCTACCATTACGGACATTGTACTCGGGGGCCGACCGAAAATGCCACTGTACATGCCGTTGCGACGAATGCAGCTGCCGTGCTGTGTAAGGGGCGTTGTTTCGCGTGCAACGGGTCGCGTCATCATAAGCGCGAGTGCCCAGGAGCTAAGGCGCCGTGGATCAGAGCAGGGGAGGGAGTCTGGAAGGCAGGGAAAGGCCAGCAGTCAGTAGAGTACGGGCCCACTACTGATGAGACTCACTGCTTGCCCGACCCCACTGACCCTCACCGAGTGACAGTACCGATTCACGCAATCGATCGGGCTCGGCTGAATAAGGAGGGTACAGCTACAGATTGCCCAATACTGATTTACGGAAAAATACAGGGGGTAGCAGTGAAGATTTTTATCGACGGAGGAGCAAGCCACGGTTTAGTTAATACCACAACTGCGAGGAAGCTGTAACTGACACTTAGCCGCTTCTTATCGGATATCGACGCACGCTTAGTTGACGGCACGCCGCTGGCTATACGGGAGAAGGTAGAGAGGGTGAAGGTTCGCTGCGGGGGGAACTTCGGGTTTACACAGGAAATGCTCGCGACGACGCTGGATGGGCACGACATTTTACTGGGACGTGATTGGCTACGACGCTACAACCCGAATTGGCTGGACGACAGGTAGCTGCACTGTGCGAAGCGGCGGTAACTGGATCACACTACCTCGCTGGCAGTCGCCTGAGTCTTCAACGGTCCAAGTGCTAACGTGTACGCAGTGGACATCACGGAAGTGGGAGAAACCGAGAAGCCGAGCGATTTCTAGACACTGCTGGCAGCTGTATCGCCCAAACTAAGGAGTTACTAAAACAGTACCCCGGGATTTTTCCCGATGATTTACCAGAAGGACTGCCACCTCAGCGAGCACACGATCACCGAATATAATTAGAGCCGGGGGCACAGCCAACCGTACAGCGACTGTTCTGACTGACACAGCCCGAGCTAGAGGAACTGAGAAAGCGGCTGGATTACCTACTGGAAAGAAGTTCATCAGACCGAGTTCATCGCCGTTCGCCGCACCGACACTGTTCACACCAAAAAACGACGGAGGGTTTCGCATGTGCATCGACTACCGAGCACTGAAAAGGGTAACAATCAAGTCACGATACCCCATCCCACGTGCCGACGAACTGATCGATCCACTGCGAACAGCTAGAGTGTTTTCGAAAATTGACTTACGCGGCGGTTACCACCAGATTCGAGTCGAACCGACAGACTGCGCCAAGACAGCTTTTAGAACTAGGTACGGATCCTTCGAGTATACAGTGAAACTATTTGGGCTGACCAATGCGCCCGCGACATTTCAAATGACGATGAACGAGACGTTTTGGCCACTTTTAGATAAATGCGTCATAGTTTACCTCGACGACATCTTAGTTTACAACAGGGACAAGCAGCAGCACAGATTTGGAAGCAGTATTTAAATTTTTAGAAGAGCATCGACATGCCCTCCCCACATGACTTGTCACGTGTGGGGCATGCCCTGCAGCGGCCACTTGATGGTCTGCTATTGCACACACAACTCCGCATTCTCAGCTCACCAACTCACCCTCCTCCTGCTTCTCCTCCCCTCCCCACAGGACCTGCTTTGTGCGGGGCATGCCCAGCACGAGTTGTGTGCACTCCTCTCCCATTGACCTGGGCTACTTACTGCATGTGCGCTCCTGGTTACGGCATGACCAGCACTGGATGCGTGCAAGGTATGTGTGTGTGAGCATACAAGAGCATGTTGTGTATGTGTGAGCATACAAGAGCATGTGATGAATGCATGTGTGAGTGCAAGAGAGTGCGTTGTGTCGATATGCGCTCCTGGTTATGGCATGACCAGCACATGAGAGTGTAACGTATGTGTATGTGTGAGCATACAAGAGCATGTGATGTGTGCATGTGTGAGTGCAAAAGTGTGCGTTGTGTCGATGTGCGCTCCTGGTTATGGAATGACCAGCACTGGATGCATGCAATGCATGTGTGTCAGTGTAAGCCGAGTAATGTGTGAGTGCACGGTATGCATTTGTGAGTGCAGGGTATGCATGTGTGAGTGCAAGGTGCATGTGTGATTGCAAGGTGCATGTGTGAGTGCAAGGTGCATGTGTGAGTGCAAGGTGCATGTGTGTGAGTGCAAGGTGCATGTGTGAGTGCAAGGTGGATGCGTGTGAGTGCAAGGTGCATGTGTGTGAGCACGGTATGTATGTGTGAGTGCAACACAAGTGCTTGTGTTGTGTGCGTGTAGAGAGTGAGTGCAGTAGTGTGTGTGGTGTAGATGCTCCTTCCTGCTCTTGATATCTGCATGCACAGGAGCATGTGCTGGGTGAATAACCTCGAGTGCAGTACGTACTGGTGTAAGAGCATATGTTGTTTGTATTAGCTTCCTTCTCCCCTCTGTTCCAATCCTTTCCAGGCGCCACCCCCACCGTCTCCTCTACAAGCTTCTCCCTCTACATGCTACCAAGCTTCCTCACAACGTCACAGATTCACATTGAAACCCCTACACGTTCCACCTCCCCGTGTTCCCTCCTCTTCCCTTGCAC
The DNA here is from genome assembly GCA_947471745.1 of Closterium sp. Naga37s-1. Lineage (NCBI taxonomy): Eukaryota > Viridiplantae > Streptophyta > Zygnematophyceae > Desmidiales > Closteriaceae > Closterium > Closterium sp. Naga37s-1. Next base: position 1,062,898 of record CANJKZ010000372.1, read on the forward strand.
TGCAGGCGCCACCCCCACCGTCTCCTCCACAAGCTTCACCTTCTATGATCAGCCCAACTTCACCATCACTCGCTTCACATCCACCATGCGGGTCAACTAGGATGGCTGCACCGACATCACTCTCCCCCGCACCACTGATGTCCTGTCCTACACCCGCATAGAGTCAGCACCGGGAGGGGTGGGAAACTGCACGAATGTGTGTGCGTACTATGGGTATGGGTGTGCTGGAGCATGCAATCCATTGTTCAGCTTGGCAGGCGCACCTCAGATCGGCGTGTGGACCATTCCGTAAGTCAGCACCGGGAGGGGTGGGAAACTGCACGAATGTGTGTGCGTACTATAAGTATGGGTGTGCTGGAGCATGCAATCCATTGTTCAGCTTGGCAGGCGCACCTCAGACCAAGCATCTGAGCCAGACGCACCTCCATGTACTCACGTCGTGGAATGTCACAATCGTGCCACAAAAGAGAGACGCCTCCTGGACTAACGGCTCTCTTGCTCTCCCTCCCACCTCCGCTGCTCGTTTTGCCTCTTCTGCAACTGGCACTGCTGCCACTGCTGCTACCACTGCTACGACCACTGCAACTGCTACTGCTACTGCTGCGGCTACTGCTGCGACCGCTCTTGCTACAGCCAACGGTCCTCCTGCGGCTGCTGCTGCTGCGGCCACTGCCACTGTAACTGCCAAGATAAGCGAACACATGAGCAGCAGCAGCAGCGCCATTGCTACCGACAGCAGTGTTCGCCGACTCTTGAGTGGCACATGGCAGGAGGAGGCGAGTGAGGAGAACGAGGCGAGCAAAGGGAGAGGAACGGAAGGGAGGGGTGTGGAAGAGAGGAGGCTGCTGGAAGGGGGGGCGACAGATGAGGAGGAGGAGGAAGAAGAGGAGGAGGAGGAGGAGAAGCTGCCAATGACGCCGTGCCAAGTGTCAGGCATCAAGGGGCGATGGGTCCTGTCCAAGACTGGCGGATTTGAGTGAGTCGGAAGGCTCGGGAGAGGCACAGGAGGCACAGGAGAGGCTTGGGAGAGGAATGGGAGAGGCTTGGGAGAGGCTTGGGTGGGGCATGAAGAGCGATTGACATGGAAAATAGACATGGGAGAAGCATAGGAGGGGCATGGGAGAGGCATAGGAGAGGCATGGGAGAGGCATAGGAGAGGCATGGGAGAGGCATGGGGGAGGCATGGGAGAGGCATGGGAGAGGCATGGGAGAGGTTTGGGAGAGGCAGAGAGGCATGGGAGAGGCATGGGAGAGGTGCAAAATGGCTGTCTAACAAAGCACTATCCCCCCAAAATTCCTCCCTTGGCATCCGCCAGAGTCCGTGGCACAGATGGTGCGGCAGGGATTTTTTTAGGCGCCTCAAAAAGGCATCCGCCAGACCAGAGTGTGTGGCACAGCTGGTGCGGAAGGGAATTCTAACCACCACCACCTCCTTCCTCCCCGCTCCCCCTCCTACTGGCGCTTCTACCCATGTGCACCCGAGGAGCAAAAGCATCCGTCGGGGTGAGTGTAACAGCTAGTGCAAAAGAGCATTCTAACCCACCCCCCCCTCCCCTCCCCCCTTCCCCCTCCTCCCTTCCGCCCATCTATCGGCCCTGGCAGGTGGCGCTTCTACCCATGTGCTCCCAAGGAGCCGAAGCATCCATCTGGGTGGGTGGCGCAGCTTGTGCGGAATGGCATTGAGGAGATCAAGGTGATAGGGGACCCGCACCCCCACGAGAGGGCATTCAAGGTGCTTCAACCTCAGCCGCCGACCAAGGTCAATCCTCACTGTCTCCTTTCCCCCACCCTCCTCCAACCCCCCCGCGACCCCCCTCTCCCCGCCCTAGCAGGTGGCGCTTCTACCCATGTGCACCCAAGGAGCCGAAACGGCCATCAGGGTGGGTGGCGCAGCTTGTGCGGAAGGCTTTCTAACCCCCACACCCCCCCCCCCCCCCCCCCCCCCTCTCCCTCTCCTCCCTCCCCCAACTATCCCCCTGGCAGGTGGCGCTTTTTCCCGTGTGCACCCAAGGAGCCGAAGTGTCCATCAGGGTGGGTGGCGCAGCTGGTGTGGAAGGGCATTTGAACACCCTAACCCTCCCCCCCCCACACACACATCCCTCTCCTCCCTTCCCCATCTATCCGCCCTGGCAGGTGGCGCTTTTTCCCGTGTGCACCCAAGGAGCCGAAACGACCGTCAGGGTGGGTGGCGCAGCTGGTGCGGAAGGGCATTCAGGAGGTCAACATTGTGGGGGACTCGCACCAGCGCGTGCTGTCTTTTCACCTGAGATATCTCCTGTCAGGTGTGTGTCTGTGGCTCTAGTTTCACCTGAGATACCTCCTCTCAGGTGCGTTTCTCTGTTGCTCTCGTTTCACCTGTGCTGTGTAGCCCCTCTATTTTCACCTGAAGTGCCTGTCTGTCAGGTTCGGTTTCTGCTGCTTCCACTCCATACCCGACTCGATGCCTATTTCCACCCATCAGTCCTCCTCCCTGGCCATACTTCTCCTTTCCATCAGGCAACACAGGGAGTGTGTGAGCTCACACAGAGGTCACAGAGGACTAGAGGTGTGCGTGAGCGAGGACGAGCGCTCGAGCAAGCAGCCTCATTCCCCATGCCCTTTCCATCTACCCTTTTTTTGCTTCCCTCTCCACCAGGCTTTGCGGACGAGCGCATGGTGCGGTCGCACGAGGACATGAACTTCACTCTCACCGATGAATGCTTACACGTGGAACCTTTATCCCCCCTATTCCCTCCCCTCCCCTCCAATTGTCCTCCATCAAGCCTCGTAGACGAGCGCATGGTGCGGTCGCACGAGGACATGAACTTCACTCTCACCGATGAATGCTTACACGTGGAACCTTTATCCCCCCTATTCCCTCCCCTCCCCTCCAATTGTCCTCCATCAAGCCTCGTAGACGAGCGCATGGTGCGGTCAAACGAGGACATGAACCTCACTCTCACAGACGAGCGTTCGGGCAAGCAGCCTCATTCCCCACGCCCTTCTATTAACTCTCCCCTCCCCTTCTCCTCCCCCCTCCTTCTTTCCCCCTCCTCCAGGTTTTGCGGACGAGCGCATGGTGCGGTCGCACGAGGACATGAACTTCACTCTCACCGATGAATGCTTACACGTGGAACCTTTATCCCCCCTATTCCCTCCCCTCCCCTCCAATTGTCCTCCATCAAGCCTCGTAGACGAGCGCATGGTGCGGTCAAACGAGGACATGAACCTCACTCTCACAGACGAGCGTTCGGGCAAGCAGCCTCATTCCCCACGCCCTTCCATTAACTCTCCCCTCCCCTTCTCCTCCCCCCTCCTTCTTTCCCCCTCCTCCAGGTTTTGCGGACGAGCGCATGGTGCGGTCGCATGAGGACATGAACTTCACTCTCAAGGATGAGCGCTTGGGAAAACAGCCTAATCACCCTTGAATCACTCTCCCTCTCCGTCCCCTTCCCCCCCTTCCCTCTCCCCCCCTTCTTTCCCCCACCAGGTTTTGCAGACGAGCGCATGGTGCGGTCGCATGAGGACATGAACTTCACTCTCACTGACGAGCGCTTGGGCAAACAGCCTCATTCCCCATGCCCTTCCATCAACTCTCCCCTCCCCTTCTCCCGCCCCTCCATCTTTCCCCACCTCCAGGTTTTGCGGACGAGGACATGAACTTCACTCCGTGCGGTCTGACGGATGAGCGCTCAGGCAAGCAGCCTCATTCCCCATGCCCTTCCTGTTTAACCTTTCTTCGCTTCCCCCTCCTCCAGGCTTCGCCGACGAGCGCATGGTGAGGTCGCATGAGGACATGAACTTCACTCTCAAGGATGAGCGCTCGGGCAAGCAGCTGCGAGTCAACTTCTACTGGGTGGACGGCATTTACAGGAACCGCGAATACGGCTGCTCGTGAGTGCCTTTGCTGCTCCCCAATCTTCCCACTCCTCGTTTCATCAACCTAACACAAGCTGCGAGCCAACTTCTACTGGTAGATGGGATCTACAGGAACCTCGAATATGGCTGCTCGTGAGTGCTCTTTTTGTTGCTCCTCCCGTCCCGCTCTCACCATTCTTCCATTGTCTCAAAGCTGCGAGTCAACTTCTACTGGGTGGATGGCATTTACAAAAGCCACGGGTACGGCTGCTCGTGAGTGCTCTTTTTGCTGCTCCGAACGCTCTTATTCCGTTCCTCCATTCCTTTTTACTGCGAGTCAACTTCTACTGGTGGATGGGATTCACAGGAACTGCGAATACTGCTGGCTGCATGTGAGTGCTCCCTCTCCCTTTTCCAACCGTCCCTTACCAATCCTCCACTTTCACAAGCTTTGAGGCGTCTCAAAGCCGCGAGTCAACTTCTACTGGTGGATGGCATCATCTACAGGAACCGCGAATACGGCTGCGTGTGAGTGCTCACCCTCCCGCCCACTCTTCCCACTCCTCCACTCTCTAGCCTCACGCTCACGCTGTGAAGCATCTCAAGGCTGCAAGCCGCCTTCTTCTGGGTGGACGGCATCTACAGGAACCGCGAATACGGCGTCTGAGTGCTCACCCTCCCGCCCACTCTTCCCACTCCTCCACTCTCTAGCCTCACGCTCACGCTGTGAAGCATCTCAAGGCTGCAAGCCGCCTTCTCCTGGGTGGACGGCATCTACAGGAACCGCGAATACGGCGTGTGAGTGCTCACCCTCCCGCCCCCTCTCCCTCCACTCACTAACCTCGAAGCTGCAATTCTCCTTCTACTGGGTGGACGGTTTTTCACAGAACTCGTGAGTGGGAATTTGTGTGGGTTCTCATGCAAACGATTTTTTACACATGCTTATTTCGTGTCCTGGTGAAATCCCAGCACCAGTTGACTCTTCAAGATTCGTAGGGTTAAAAACAGAGAACACAAAAAGCATCTGAAACGAGCCACAATGCGAAAAAAGGGAAACTCTCGCGATTTGCTGTTAAAAATGTCTGCTTAGACGGGCTTCCGTGCTTCAGTGGTAGAAGAAAAAACATTCAGATCTTTGTACAACCAAAAACCCTTCTCCCCCCTGAGTGCAGGTTGAGAGGGCAGTACACGCACAACTACCACACCTTCCCCAACATCTCCACCACAGCAAACGTGTGACGGTCATAGAGGGAGGCTACTGGGCCGGCAAGCGGGACATGCTGAGAGCTCCTTCTAAACCCTCAAAACCCAATCCTTATGCCCAATCCCAAACCCCGCAAACCCTGAGTGCAGGCTGAGAGGGCAGTACACGCACAACTACCACACCTTCCCCAACATCTCAACAACAGCTAACGTGACAATCATAGAGGGCGGCTACTGGGCCGGCAAGTGGTGTGCCGAGCCGCTGCAAGCCCTCCGCGCCCGCCTCCCCGAGTTCTTCATCTGGGCACTGCTTGCCGCCCGGGCCAACCGCGCCCGCGTCGTCTTCCGAACGCCGCCGCCCGTCCCAAACGCCGGCTCGCATTGCTCGGAGTATGCGGTTAAGCGGGGCTTCGCCGGGCCTGCGACGAACCTGTACCTGGCTGCGGCCAATCGGCACGCGCGCCAGCTGGCGGCGTCAGTGACGCGAGGCGCTGAGATGGCGGTGTTTGATTCGTGGGCCGTGGAGGTGCCGCGGTACGGCGACACGTGTCCCGGGGATCATCATTACTCGTGCTTTTTGGGCGGGCAGAAACGGACGAAGCCGGTTGTGAGGGGGGGGGTGGGAGATGCAGTTGCGAGGACTTTCCTGCATTTCTTGCTGCACTCGCTGCCTATGGAGAGTAGTAGCACTGCAGAAGAGCAAAACAAATCCTGACAAACTAAAACAGAATACCGTAGATGGGCGGCGGTGAAGCAGGGGTGGATGGTGGATGGTTTAGGAGTAAGGTACCGTAGTAATATATCCTTTGAATCAGCTCAAAAGGGGGTTTATAATACCTGCATGCATGGGTAAAGCTGCCTTGTCTTGTCTCTTCGGGTCTGCCTCTAGCACCCAGTAATAACGTACCTCCACACGGGCAGCGTTCCCATGGCTGTAGGGTTTTGGAGCAGGCAGGTAGCTCAATGCGTGCTGTGACGAGCAACATGTTATATGTGGCTTGTACGCAATATCAATATCCCTCCCGCTGGGCTGTACAGTACTCTGTATTGTGCAACCTCAGTTTCAAACCATTGGCAAAGCAGGCCTTTTTCCAACTCCATGAGCCCCGACCCGAAGCTTTTAGTAAAAATATAAGGGTCGCGTGAACAAAGGCAGCCACGATAAACTTATGCTTTTATCTTGAAAGTTACAAAACATGGATTACTTTACTGTCTTTTCCTACGGAGCCTTGTGTTACGAGTGCAATTGAGCGAGCGAGCGAGAATTGCATTATCGAAGCAAAACAATACAGTTGAGCGAAAAGCATGAGCGAAGTTATATAGCGAAGCTAGTGTGGTAACGGTAATGCGGGAAATTGGGGTGTGCTACGGACCTAGCGCCGTGGTTTGGGAAATTGTCGAGGCGGAGGTCCGGGGCGCGGGTTACCAACCGAACCGTTAGGTTGGGTCGCATCGCGAACAGTGGCGGGAGTCGTGGCCGAGGCGAGTGCTGCGAGCGGGTAACGTTTCACTTGTCAGAATGTTATATTTCTCTAGTCTGCAATGGGGTACTCTATAATGAGTACAGCCCTGTTAGGGTTTGCTATATGTATCCCAATGTTTGCTAGTGAAACCCCTCTTCTCTGTTTCATTCATTCTTTCTCATTTCTTACATGGTATCAGAGCTGGTCCTTCCCAGGACCTAATTTTCATGGGCCCACCAATCGCGTTGCCCGTCATGCAGTGCCCCTGCCCGTCACGCGCCCCGAGCGCGTGGCGGTTTCTGCCCGTCGCACGCCCAGGGCGTGCGGCGGTTTCTGCCCATCGCGCGCCCCCAGCACGCGACGGTGTTCTGCCCGTCGCTCGCCCCCAGCGTGCGACGGTTTTCTGCCCGTCGTGCGGGGGCCCCGTCGCAGGCAAGCACGCGCACTGCTGCAGTCGCCCGTACGTCGCAGCCCTCGTCCGCAGCACGCGATCGCCGCTGCTGCAGCCCGCCACCGCTGCGCTACAGCTCCCCGCTCGTACGAGCCCGCCGCCGCTGCAGCCGCGACTGGAGCGGGCAACATCGAGGGGGTTAGTGGCGGCCGGAGCCGCCAGTCGCCAACGCCCGTGCCAGCGCCAGCGCCAGCACAAGCGCGCGGAGCTGCACCAGCCTCACCTCCCCACCGTCGCAGGAGTGGCGGTGGAGTGTTGGGTGTTGGGGGGACGCAGGAGTGGCGGTGGGGGGTGGTTGCACCTCCTGCGCCCCGCTGCTCTGCTTCGTCACCAAGCCAGCAGCCCCCCCCTCCCGCCTCTCCTCTCCCCCCCTGCTGCTCCTACTGCAGCGGCGGTTTCTGCCCGGCGCCTCTTGCGCCTCTGCCCGGCGCCTCGTGCGCCCTGCCCGCCCGCGCCCGCCCCACCAGATCGCACACCTCGCCCCCCCCTCCCTTCTATTCCCTCTCCCTACTACGTGTGCAGAAGTTTGGGGGGAGGGGGAGGGGGTGTAAGGGGGAGGTGGCACCAATAGCACCACCCTCCTTTTCTCTCTTTCACGGCCGCACCTGCTGCTGTGGGGGGGGGGGGGGGGTGGAGAGGGTGGAGTGGTGGGAGTGACGGGAGGAGCTACTGCCGCTGCCGCTCGCCTTCCCCTCTCTCTCCCTGCTGCACGTGCAACAGTGGGGGGGGGTGGGTTTGGGGTGGCGGGTGTGAGCACCCATCTGGCGCCGCTCCTCCTCTCTCTCTCACTGCTGCACGTGCCGCTGTGGGGGGGAGGGTGAGGGGGTGGCGGGTTTCTGGCCGCCATGTGAAGGCTTGAGCAGGGACCACCGTGGGTGGGGAAGGCTTTGGAGGATGTGTGGGGGGAAGGCGTGAGGTTCCAGGGGGCGGTTGACAAGGGGGGTGAGGTTGAGGGGGGTGGCTGAAAGGGGTTGTGGAATTAGGGGGTTAGTAAGAGGGGCTCGCCGCGCTAGGCTCCCCCCACCTCCTCTCCTCCCTCTCTCACCCTCCCCCCTTTGTAAAACGGGGGTTCGTAAGAGGGGCACGCCGCGTGGCTCCCCCCACCTCCTCTCCTCATCCCTCTCTCACCCCCCCCCCCTTTGTAAAACGGGGGTTCGTAAGAGGGGCACGCCGCTTGGCTCCCCCACCTCCTCTCCTCATTCCTCTCCTCTCCCCTCTCTCTCTCTTGTCTCCTCCTCCTCGCATTCCTCTGTTGTCTTCCATTGCGCTTGGTGTACCCCTTCCGGGGGTGTTTCTGCACATGGTTCTTCACTGCAGGCAGTTAGGGGGTGTGTCAGAATGTAATTGTATACATTACTATAACTGCCTATAGTGTAGACCTAGTGTAGTTCTATTGCTATCCTGTTAGGTGGTGCACCCTTTGGCTTGCTATAACTTGTAACTTTTCTCATAATGAACACCATTCTCGTTTCTCCTTTGGTCAACACCCTCGACATTCCCTTTGCTTCTCTCGTCCTAGCTAAACCCTAGGCTACTAAGCCTACTAAGTTAAGAACCTATTTCGACATGCTATCAGAGCAGGTCGACCCTTGCGGGTCGATCTTGTGGATGGGCCCACCCTGCTGCTTCCACTGCTGTCCTGCCTGTCGCGCACCCCGGGCGCGCGACGTTCTCTGCCTGCCGCGCGCCTGGCGCGTGCGGCGTTTTTTCTTCCCGCCGCGCGCTCGGGGCGCGTGGCGGTTTTCTGCCCGCCACGCGCTCAAGGCGCGTGGCGGTTTCCTTCCCGCCGTCGCGGCGCCCCGGGGGCCCGCGCGTCGCCCCCTCCCGTCGCCCGTCGCGGCGCCCCGGGGGCTCGCGCGCTGCCCTACCCGTCGCCCGTCGCGGCGCCCTGGGGGCCCGCGCGTCGCCCCCCCTCCCGTCGCCCGTCGCGGCGCCCTGGGGGCCCGCGCATCGCCCCCCCTCCCGTCGCCCGTCGCGGCGCCCCGGGGGCCCGCGCGCTGCCCTACCCGTCGCCCGTCGCGGCACCCTGGGGGCCTGTGCGTCGCCCCCCCTCCCGTCGCCCGTCGCGGCGCCCTGGGGGCCCGCGCATCGCCCCCTCCCATCGCCCGTCGCGGCGCCCCGGGGGCCCGCGCGCTGCCCCGCTTCTGCTCGCACGCCGCCCCAACTGCTGCCCGTGTTTCTGCCCCATGCCGCCTGCGTTTGGGGTGTGGGGGTGGCGGGTATGGGGGTGGCAGGTGTGTGAGGCGTCCCCTGCTCCTCCTCCTCCTCCGTCTCCCACTGCTGCAGCTGCCGCTAAGGGGGGTGGGTGTGTGGGAGCCGAAGGAGTGGTGCTAAGGGGGTGTCGTGGGAGTGGAGCTAGGGGTGCAGCAGGGGGTGTGTGAAAAGGGGGGTGGGACAGTTGGGGGAGGTTGAGCGGAGGCAGCCGTCGTGTCGTCAGCAGCGCCAGTAGTCCGGGGCTCTTCTCCGGTAGCCCAGCGAGCCTGCTGCGCCAGTTGCCCGTGGGTCCGTTGCTCCTGCCGCTCGGAGTTAGCCGCAGAGCCAGTTACTCCTGTAGTCCGGGGCCCTTGCTCCGGTAGCCACCGTGCGCGCCGCTCCTGTTGCCCGTGTGTCTGCGGCTTCACCCGTCGCCTCCTATCTCCACTCCTCTCACAGTCCCGCCTCCTCCTCCTCACTTGCCCTTTGTGAATGCCTCTAGCTTTGCTTGTACTTGTGAACCTGCTCTATGACTGCTTGCTGTGCTGATTATACCCCACTTTGACTATGGGGGTGTGTCAGAATGTTATATTTCTCAAGTCTGTAGAGGGGTACTCTATAGTGAGTACAGCCCTGTTAGGGTTTGCTATATGTATCCCAATGTTTGCTAGTGAAACCCCTCTTCTCTGTTTCATTCCTTCTTTCTCATTTCTGACATCACTGTGGGTGCCGATGGCGGGAATGGCCATGTACGCGGTAAGCAGGGGCGCGAAGTAAGGAAAATGAATTTTCCTTACACCTTGCCATACTAAACCTTCGTGTGGCAGTTGTATAGAAGCATTCCCTGTGCAACATTGCTTATACCGTAACAAGCATGAAAACATGAGGAAAAAAAATACACATGTACATATCTTTACAGATTCGTTATATATATGTGTATATGTGTGTGTGTGTGTGTGTGTGTGTGTGTGTGTGTGTGTGTGTGTGTGTGTGTGTGTGTGTGTGTGTGTGTGTGTGTGTGTGTGTGTGTGTGTGTGTGTGTGTGTGTGTGTGTGTGTGTGCGTGCGTGCGTGCGTGCGTGCGTGCGTGCGTGCGTGCGTGCGTGTGTGTGTGTGTGTGTGTGTGTGTAAGAGGCGACAAGTGAATTATTTCTATAAAATAATGGTCACTATAGTACAACCAACATGGCACTCTGACCAGTGAGGTAGTGTTTCAGAGTCATACAACCAGAGATTTTCCTGGTGTGGCAGATTGCTCCAAGCCACGACACTAACACAGTAATTCTATGCTACTAAACCATGGTCAGGCACATACTTACCGTATGGAACAGACACCGATGATTTTTGGATAGCGTTTCCATGCATTAAAATGTTTTGGATAGCTTTAAGGTGCGTTCATGTTTGGATAGCGTAACGAGGTACCGGTAAGTCCATTCATATGAATGAAACTGTATGGTGCGGTGCCATGCCAATAGTCTCTGTTTGTTAGGCACCAGAGACCAGCCTACCGGACACGGTGTATGGAACTGGCAGACCCTGCCAAAAGTCAGAGATCCAAACAGCACACGCTTTTTCAATTGTGCTGTGGATCTTGGAAACACTAAACAAATCATTGTAATTTCCCTTGGCTATCCCTGCTATCTATCCCCTTGTAGATTTTTTCCTATCTGCTACCCCTGCATAACAGTTGCAGCCGTACGTTATCTAACCCTGCTGAGAAGCTATACTTTGGAATCTCCATATGATTTACTAGTCCTTCGTTGTGATGCCGCACAGCTGCTGAAACGGTGCTTGGATGGGTGGCATGGAGGGGTCTTTTGAGGCGCCTCAAAAGGTTGAAGCTTCCATTCAGCTCCCCACCAGTTATTCTTTGCGATGTCGCACCCAGCTGCTGAAAAGGTTGCTTGAATAAGTGGCATGGTGGGGCCTCGTCTCCTGCCTGGAGGAGACTTTTGAGTCGACTCAAAAGTCATCTTGAGTCGACTCAAAAGTCACTTCGGCTCTCCACCAGTTATTCTTTGTGATGTCGCACCCAGCTGCTGAAAAGGTGGCTTGAATAAGTGGCATGGTGGGGCCTCGTTTCCTGCCTGGAGGATTGTTAGGCAGAGTGAAAGGAAAGACCATCTTCATTTCCTGCCTTCCCCCCTCATGTTCTCCCCGTCTCGCAATTCAGCTCCGCACTCATTCCAGGAAACGGCACCTCAAGCCCATGGTTGGGGAGTGTCAAAGCTGATAGCAGCTGGAGCTGTTTTGCAATCCCCATCCCTCCTCATCACTCCCCATCCCTTTCATCATCTTCCTCTCTCCATCCCTGATCTTCGTTCCCCTCCACTCCTCCATATCCTCCTCCATCCCTCCCCCCATTCCCCCACTCTCCCCCCTGTACCCCCTATCACCGGACTCTCAGCATTCACTTATGCGACATCATGCCAACTCTGCCAGCTCCATTGTTATGCCAGGAAAAAGGCACCGGACCAGAAAAAAGAGATGAAGACGTAGAAGAAAATAAAAAAACAATTACTGCTCTTCCCTCATCCCGCACCCCGCATCTACATCCTTCTTCCTTCTTCCTTCATCCCTCATCCCTCATCCCTCATCCCCTCATCCCCTCATCCCCTCATCCCCCGCCCGCATCCCTAATCCAGGTTCTTCAAGGATTTTCCGCCTCACTACCCAGGCAACAAAGCATTCAACAATCCCTGCCCTCTCTCGTCCACCCACTCCCCTTATCCCTCACCCCTCATCCCGCACCCGCATCCTTCCTTCCACCTCACTACCCAGGCAACAAAGCATTCAACAATCCTTGCCCTCTCTCGTCCACCCACTCCCCTTATCCCTCGCCCCTCATCCCGCACCCACATCCTTCCTTCCACCTCACTACCCAGGCAGCAAAGCATTCAACAAACCCTGCCCTCTCTCTTCCACCCACTCCCCTTATCCCTCACCCCTCATCCTGCACCCGCATCCTTCCTTCCGCCTCACTACCCAGGCAGCAAAGCCTTCAACAATCCTTGCCCTCTCTCTTCCACCCACTCCCCTCATCCCTCCCCCTCATCTCCCTGCTCCTTCCTCCATATCCTCCATCATCCCCCTCTTAGCACTCATCTCTGCCAGCACTCCAGGGGAAGGCACCTCCATGACCAGGCAGCAAATCCTTCAACAAATACTGCTCTCTCCCCTCCCCTCCTCCTACCCCCCCTCATCTTTCCCCATCACCCCCATGCTCCTTCCTCCATATCCTCCATCATCCCCCTCTCTGCATTCATCTCTGCCAGCATGCCAGGGGAAGGCACCTCCAGTAGAGTGACCTGTAACCATAATCACTCCTCTCCCTCTTCCACCTCCCACTACCCTCATTCTCATCCCTCTCCCTCGTCCCTCTGCTCCCCCCCCATATCCTCCATCATCCCTCTCTCTGCATTCATCTCTGCCAGCATGCCAGGGGAAGGCACCTCAATGATCAGACTGCTCTGTCCCCTCACCCTCCTCCTACCCTCCCTCATTGGTCCCCCTCGTCCCCATGCTCCCCCCCCATATCCTCCATCATCCCCCTCCCTCGTCCCTCTGCTCTCCCCCCATATCCTCCATCATCCCCCTCCCTCGTCCCTCTGCTCCCCCCCCATATCATCATCCCCCTCCCTCGTCCCCATGCTCCCCCCCCATATCCTCCATCATCCCCCTCTCAGCATTCATCTCCGCCAGCATGCCAGGGGAAGGCACCTCAATCTCCTGTGCCACCAGCTGCCATTGGTCCACGCCAGCCCGCCCAATCGCGGAGCTCGACGAGTCATTAACCCCGGGAGTGACCCACATAGGTACGGCGCCCACGTCGATCCAAGAGCCTAGGCTCGGCATGAACGAGCCTCGGTGGGGGCAGTCTATGAGTAATCCGCTATCAGCTGCTTCGTCTCTCCCGGTGCTACCTGCTCCTGCCGAACCTGCAAATGCAGCCGCCGCTGCTGCTGCCGCTGCTGATGATCCTGCTATTGCTGCTGCTGCTGCCCCCCGTAGAGTAACTGTAATGGGAGTTAGTGTCACAGGTGGTGCGCCTGGATCCGCCATGTTTGGCATGTTCACCGCAGGTCTCGCTCCCCGTAACGCTGTTTCTGTGATAGCTGCTGTTGTTTCTGTCGTCGCTATTGCTCCCGCTGGTACCATTGCAGATCGGATAATCTCGTGACTCTGAGCACCTGCACTCGTGCCTCCCGTACCTGGTTCTACCTGCGTCGCTCTTTGGCTGTCTTCTTGCTTCGACACTTCGCCTGTCGTCTGCTGCTCTGGTTGCCCATGCAGATGCTCATGCCCCACGTGCCTCACTCGCCCTCCTTCCCTCCTTTCGCCCTCTCCCCCTTCATCAACCCTTCGATCACCTCTCATCTCACTGTTTCCCCTCGCATCTTGACGGAACACCCCAGGCATCTGCGCTTCAGGCGAATTTTGAGTCAAATCAGCCAGGTGTGACCCAGGCAGGTACGACCCGGGCAGGTGGGACCTAGGCTGGTGTGACCCAGGCTGGTTTGCGGCAGGTGGGTTTGCCTGAGAAGGCGGACTCACACCAGTGCTGCTCTCATCTGCCCGACCTAGATCCCCCGCGCTCCCTCTCCCGCTCCTGCCCTCTCTCGACCCTGACCGTGGCTCACGTCCGGCCGAACCTCCCTGGTCGGGTGTATGTAACTCCTTGCTCCTTCCCTCCTCATCACTCCCGGTTTCCATATCAGCGGCAGCATCAGCTGCAGCATCAGCAGCAGCATCAGCAGCAGCATCAGCAGCAGCAGCAGCAGCAGCAGCAGCACCACCACCACCACCACCAGTACCACTAGCGGCAGCAGCACCACCACCATGTGCATTTTCCCTGACGTTTCCAGGCGGGCTAGAGGCCAACAGCAGCTGCAGCGGGGAGCTCGGGACACACCCAGCCGTAGCATTAGTTTCTGTAGCACCAGCAGCACCACCAGCAGCGGCAGCACCAGCAGCACCACCAGCAGCACCAGCAGCAGCACCACCAGCAGCAGCACCAGCAGCACCACCAGAACCACCAGAGCCAGGAGTACCAGGCAGGGCAAGCGGGGAGGTGTCACTGAGTGCCGGCAGCGGTGGCCCGACAGCACCAATTGACCCTCCAGATGCGTCCACCCCCATGCCGTCCGCCACAATGGTGATGGTAACCGGCCGAGGCGGCGGCTTGGCATGGTTATGTTCCGACATGTACTTAATTCTCCAGTTAGACGGGTTTTCATTGCACCTCTCAGCCCATTTCTTGGCCATGCACGGCGGCCCACCGCCCCGGAACGCACACCGGAAATAACTCCGCGGGTACAGCTGCCCGAGTGTAGCTTTCTGCCCGTACTTGCGCCATTCCCACCCGTCTGGAGGGATTTCGGACGCGGATGGTTTTGCGGGTGCGCGCTGTCGCTTTTGGGGGATGAGAGTTTGCCCGTCCAATTCCTCCTCTGCTGCTCGTTTCCTGTCTGAGTCCCCTCCATGCGCTATCAGTCCACCTCTTGAGAAACCAGCAGCTGCCAAGGCAGGGGCAACGGCAACACCACCACCGCCGCCAGTGCTAGCAGCAATGCCACCGGTTGCACCGGCAGGAGTCCTGTTGTTGGAGTTGAACCGGGGGAGGTTCACAAGGCTGCTTATGCTCCCAGGTGCACCAGCCCTGCCAGTGTATGCAGCAACGGCATGACTGTTTCTTGGGTGAGGTTGATGACCCTCTCGAAACTGGCTGTCTGCTGCTGCTGCTGCTGCTGCTGCTGCTGCTGCTGCTGCTGCCACTGCTGCTGCCGCTGCTGCTGCCGCTGCCGCTGGTGGTGCTGCTGCAGCTGCGGCTGCAGCTCCCAGGCTGACTCCGCTGCCGCTGCCACCACTCACGCTTGGGTCCCCCTGGTTCCCAGCCGCTGCCTCCTCGTTCGCCCCTCCTGACCCCACTCCCCCGGCCCCTCCCGCTCCATGCATCCCACCTGCCACCCTCTCTCCTCCATCCGAATCCTCTTGCAGAAAAGCAAGAGCTTGCCTTATCAGGTTGTCCCCTAGCGCCGTCTCCAGATTCACCCGTGCAGCCAAATCATCCATTTCCCCTGCCCTCACTCCTCCTCCTCCTCCTCCTCCTCCTCCTCCTCCTCCTCCTCCTCCTCCTCCTCCTCCTCCTCCTCCTCCTCCTCCTCCTCCTCCTCCTCCTCCTCCTCCTCCTCCTTCCCCTTCAACCCTGCCCCCTGCCAGCCCTGCCACAGCACCGTACGGCCCCAAGGCTGCTACAGCACTGTATGGCACGGACGCTGCTACAGCCCTGTAAGAGAATGAGCCTGCCCCGGCCATTCCAGACTCTGGCTCCTTTTGTCCCGGATCTCTGTTATCCCAGCCACCAACCCCTGCAGCTGTAGGTCTGGCTACAGAGCTTCCTGCTATCCCTTGGGTGACAGGCCAACTGGACAAAGCATCCGTTCCTCCTCCTCCTCCTCCTCCTCCTCCTCCTCCTCCTCCTCCTCCTCCTCCTCCTCCTCCTCCTCCTCCTCCTCCTCCTCCCCCTTCCCCTCCCCCTCCCCTTCCCTCGCTTCCTCCCTCTGCTCCTCCCTCTCCTCTTCCCCCTCCGCCTCTGCCTCCGTCTCCGCTCCCTCCTCCTCCCACTCCTCCTACTACTGCTTCTGCGCCTTGCGCACGCGATGAAGGAAGGGGTAACGACCCCCCACGCATGGGCACAGCACTCTCAAGAGCTGAAGCACCAGCATAACCTCCAAATGAGTTAGCGATTCTCAGTTCACCTGTTCCCATGGGCAAGGAAGCGGCACCATGCCTGGACGCAGCAGCCGGATTACCATACCCGTACGACAAGTGGTTGTGGGGGTTCCAGTCGTATTGGTGCTCCTCCTGCGTTCCCTGGGCTTGTGTTTGCCACTGTGTTGCTGCTGCTGCTGCTGCTGCTGCTGCTGCTGCTGCTGCTGCCGCCGCCACCTCCGCCGCTGTTGTAGCTGCTGCTGTTGCTGCTGCTGATGGTGGTGATGATACTGCACCTGCTGTTCTAGCCTGGTGCTGCGAATCTGCCAGCGTTGGCACCGTGTATGGCCGCCCTGGTGCTGTACGGTTGTCCATGTTCCCTTCAGCGGCTGCGGTGGCGCCAGCAGCAGCGGCGCCAGCAGCAGTGGCGCCGGCTGCATGGACAGATACATTACCAGAAGCGCCCCCCGTGGGGACGGGCGACGAGCCAAGGAGAGACTGACACGTGGTGAGTGATGATATGGCAGCTTCCACGAGCTCTTGAGCCTCTGTCACGTCGCTGGTGGGATTGAGTTGTGGGGAGAAAGGGTTCATTTTTTTGCCAGGAAGCAACTTCGGCTGACACGTCACGAGCGATGATGGCAGCCTCTATGAGCTCTTGAGCCTCGGTTACGTTGCTGGTGGGGTTGAGATGTGGGGAAAGAAGAGGGGAGGGATGGGGTTTAGTGTGATGTTATGGCAGCTTCCATGAGCTCTTGAGAGCCTCTGTCACATCGCTGGCAGGGTTGGGTTTGTGGGAGAATGGGTTCAGCTTTTCGCACGCATCAGGATCCCTCGCAGGTTACAAGCGATTCTCGAACAATCTTTCCACATATGAGCCGCATGTCGTGAGTTGGCAGTCTCCACGAGCTCTTGAGCCTCGGTTACATCGCTGGTGGGATTGAGTTGTAGGGAGAAAAGCGGGGAGGAATGGGGTTTAGTGTGATGTCGTCTGTGACTTACGCGAAGAGCTGAACGGGTCACCACTGCGCGTTTCGATGATGTCCCTTTTGGTCCCGGTGGTTTAGGGCACTGGGCTCTATACTGGTATCAGAGCCTAGGGTTCGAGTCTCAGCTGGTCATTGTGCTACCGAGTGTGTAGCTAGAACTTAATGTAGATTGCTGTGAAACGTAATGCAGCAGCGCAGACCTGGTCCAACAGGGGGAGGGGGACCCTGAGCCAATGAGGAAGGTTCAAAAGGGCAGCTTAGCACCACCCATAGCTTGGTCTAAAGCAGGGGGCGTTATATTTGGGGAGGAATGCAGACTCATAAATTTGCGTAGTAGGCCCTAGTCGGCCGACCTTCATGGCGCAAGAAGTATAGCCTGTACCACAAATCATAAGTATGTAAGTCTTGGAGAAATGGGGTGTTAGAGAGGAATAGTCTCACAGAGGAATGAAAATTGGGAAGCTCATGTTCCCATTGATTTCCCCATATCGGTTCATAGAGAGGAATGAGCGGAATTCCTCTCGGAGGCGGGTTAGTTGAACAGAAAGGGGAGCTGTTTGTTTATTCTTTTTTTCTTCTCGGTGTTTTTTTTTTTTTTTTTTTTTTTTACTTATCCGTTTTCTTGAGTTCGTTGTCAGCTTTGTTAATACTACCTTCCGGGCGCCGTGTGCCATCTCGAATTCATGGTCTACGAGGTCCACGCTGCGCTTGGCGATTCGACGCGCAGACCATCAGGTGTTCGCATGATGCTTTAAGAGCATACCATTTGTTCTGCTTGCCCATTACCTTCCGAGCGCCTGGTCGAATTCATGATCTACGAGGTCCACGCCGCGCTTGGCGATTTCGACGCGCAGCACCATGGTGTCCGCATGCTTTAAGAGCACCTTGCTGTTAGAATGCGCCTGCCGCGCCGCTTCCTGAAGCCGTCTGCACAACTCTCCCAACGATTCCAGCTGCACCTCCATAGAGGGTGATTCATCGTCTTCCGTTGACATTTTCCCCTTATATGCGCTTTGCTGCTGTCTTGAATAGTAATTAATATGCTCTATATATAATGTGGGGATAAACAGGTTGATTTGTTGTTTGTACTCTCCGGCTAGGCGCGGTACTAGGGTTTTGCTGGATGGAAAAAGGTTGCTGCTTCAAGAAGGCTTGATGGAAATGGTTGATTGCTGGCTTTGAACAAGTGGTTGGTAGGGACGGACGGGGAGGGGAGGGGGAAATGTGTGCAGTCCAGACAGCAGCACACTCCTTTTATTGGCACAGATGCTTTTGGGGTCTGCTCTGCTGCTCGTCTGTACGAGGGAGGCTTTTGTTGGGGCTGGAAAAAAAAATCTAGAAGTTTGTTTGCCGCTGGTGCGAAATGATGGTTTGTACTTGTGTCGCTGGAATGCTGGGCTACCGCAGCTGCTTTGGCTTGTTGGTTAGTTGGCTTGTTGGATGCCCAGGCACGTTCTCCGCCTTGGAAGGGGCACATCACAACCTTTTCCGGGGACCAGGGCGGGAATAACGGGTCGCGTCGCGCTACGAATTGCCTTTGGGATGGCAAGTTTGTTTTGTGGTCGGAAGCATGCAATACAGTAGTGACCGCATCCCAAGGATCGCCAAGTCATCGAAAGAAACGAATCACCTTACCGATTGACACGATGAATTTTCACTGATTGGTTGACAAACTTGGCTGTATACCACCTCCTAGCTGTCCTCTGTTTGTCCCACCACGCGTACTTTTGAGTGTACAGTGTAGCCAAGCTAGCAACCAGTAGAAGATCAGCACAGGCGGTGGCGACCGAGCGACGACTTCCAGGGCTGTCGGCGACGACGACTTGTTGGAATGCGGTTGGTAAGCTGGGACGACTTGGACGACGACCGTGAAAGAAACCGGCAGGTTTGACGTCTGCTTGCAGGATTATACAGTATCTGAAGAGCTGCCAAGCACAGGTTGGATATTAAATCCTCCAGTGTATATGTCGTTCTCGGTTTCAAACATTTCTGCTCTTAATTTGACACACTCAGTTACCCTCGTTTTGACCGCAAATATTGCTCAAACTCTTCCAGCGCGGAACTGCTCGTCTGAAGACAAATAAACGAATAAATGCTACTTTACCTAGGATAGATCTAACCCAGATCCTGAATGACTGAAAAGGGGAACTTGGACGGTTGTACAACCGTGAGAGAGTTGTGGAGAGCTGTGAGGCATGATGTCTACAGTTGCTGAAACAAAACATAACCTCTGAACAGTATGCCACGAACGAGGAACTCGGGCAGGGCTGCCCGCGAGACGAATTGTTTGATATGGCATGACAAGAGGGACGCAGATTGATGAAACCGAGCAACAAGATTGACTGCGCAATTCAACGCATGCCTAAATCTAATTCAGACCGCCCACCACACCCCCACACACACGAAACACGGAAAGGAATGGATGGAATAAATTGGAACACGCCGTGCCTGAGCTTCCCTGCAAGCACGTGCAAAGACAGCCAACTGCTTTGACCCTGACTATCATCATAGTTTACGCGTCTCTGTCAGTACTGTACACCTGGATAACCTTGTGAAGCTCATCTCGTTGTATAACTGTATCTTACACGTATCTGACAGTCTTCACCGTTCACTGGAAAAATAACATTTTAGCAGAAATTAATTGGTGCAACTCAGTGGGGTTTTATGGTGATCCTTGTGCTTGCATTTATATTGCAAGTTCTAACCGAGTATGGCAGAACACGGCACTGTGTGCGGGCCCGTAACGAGCTGGTTGTGGCTGGAAGATTCAAACCCTCGGGTGTATAGAGAATTGGGCGGTTCTTTTGTCCGCAAGTCAAACATCAGAATTGAAATAATATTGAAGTTGTTTTGTCTAACGAGGTCCAATTTCTTACAAAGCATATGATAAACACAAGGAGACATTTAGCTAATTAATCACACGGATTCTATTGGAAATAGGGCACTAGTCACACCAAACCAAGCGTTCAAATGTGTAAAATATATAATCCTTTGCACATGCCATTATTGTAACATGCATCAGGCATTGTTCACAAACATCTTGAAAAAATGTTGCAATTAGGCAGATTTGGGTGCTCCCTGGAACACAGATTGGGAAAGGACGAAGACATGAGAGAAATTTAAAAGGCCCAACCAGAGACAGATTTGCATATAATATATATATATATATATATATATATATATATATATATATATGCACGCACATATATATAGCGGCTGACAGTCAAGCAGTGCAGAGAAGAGGAAAATACAGCAACAGCAAATGAGGCACCGTACCTTGGCTGCGACGGGAGGGAGGGCCTCGAGAGTGATTCTGCGGGTGTCTAGGTCAAAGGAGATGGAGGAGCCACAATCTTCGCACTTGAGTTGGTTGACCCGTTGCCCCGTGCTGACTGTGAGAATGGTGCCGAAGAAACTCACGTTCTTGTGCCCGCAGTTGGGGCACGGGCCCTGGGGGTGGGGAGAGTGGGGGGGAGAGAGGGGGAGAGGCAAAGAGGAGGGGTGAGCAGGGAAGAAGAGGTGAGCAGGAGAGGAGGGGAGGAGAGTTAAGCAGCAAAGAGGGGTTAACGGGAGATGGGGGGCAAGAGCTCCTGGGGATGCCGTTGATTATGGATGGTTCGTGCCTACATGCATTGACTCACGCGCCCATGCTCCAACATGCCCATCACCCCATCTGCTTACCTGCAGAACGAGAAAGACCTGAAGATGACATTGGTGATGCCTTGGCTCAGCAGGAACGTTTATTCACGCACCATGCGACCATGCCCCCATGCGGCCATACCCCCATGCGGCAATACTCCCATGCGACCATACCCCCATGCGACCATACCCCCACGCGGCTATACTCCCATGCGACCATGCACCCATACCCCCGTGCGACCATGCACCCATACACCCATACCCCCATGCGACCATGCACTCATGCAATAAAATGGGGGCCATGCTGTCTTGATGGCGTCATGGCGAGCTGCTCACCCGCAGAATGCGGAAGTCTTTGAAAATGCCATTGGTGATGGCTTGGCTCAGCAGGTACACTCTCTAATGCTCCATGCACCCATGCACCCGTGCACCCATGCACCCATGCACCCATGCACCCATACCTCCATGCGGCCATACCCCCATGCTCACCTGCAGAATGAGGAAGTCCTTGAAGATGCCGTTGGTGATGGCTTGGCTCAGCAGGTACACTCACTCATGCACCCATGTGACCTCATTCCCTGTGCCCATGCAGCCATGCATAAGAACGCGGGGCATACCTGCAGGATGAGGAAGTCCTTGAAAATGCCATTGGTGATGGCTTGGCTCAGCAGGTACACGACAGGCAGCACCACGAACCACGTGAAGATGAAGCTCCAGGGCTCCGGGAGCTGAAAGGGGGAGGTGCAGCAGGGTGCGGGAGGGTGGGGGAGGTTGGCAAAGGGTTGGGAGATGGTGAGAGGGGGTGAGAGAGCCATGGGGTGGATGCAGAGATGGAGGAGTGGTGAGTCGATCAACTGGGAACAAGATGAGAGTGAGATGAGCAGCACCACGCAGCACGTGAAGGTGAGGCTCCAGGGCTCTGGGAGCTTTGATGGTGCGGAGAGGAAGTGGCAGGGAGGAGAGAGGAAGTGGCAGGGAGGAGAGAGGAAGTGGCAGGGAGGAGAGAGGAAGTGGCAGGGAGGAGAGAGGAAGTGGCAGGGAGGAGAGAGGAAGTGGCAGGGAGGAGAGAGGAAGTGGCAGGGAGGAGAGAGGAAGTGGCAGGGAGGAGAGAGGAAGTGGCAGGGAGGAGAGAGGAAGTGGCAGGGAGGAGAGAGGAAGTGGCAGGGAGGAGAGAGGAAGTGGCAGGGAGGAGAGAGGAAGTGGCAGGGAGGAGAGAGGAAGTGGCAGGGAGGAGAGAGGGAGTGGCAGGGAGGAGAGAGGAAGCAGCAGGGATGAGAGAGGAAGATGGAGAGCAATTTCGGGATGAAATGAAGCCAATGCATCTTCGGAGTGGACAAATAAGGAAGGAAAAGCATGCTTGAAAGGGAATCAGTCATAAGAATTTGAAGGCCTTCGCAGTGTGAGGCAGAGTAGGGTAGGAAGAGTGGCGATGAGCAGGGAGGTGGTTTGAAAACGTTCCTAGAACAGGTAGATGTCTTGTGGATAATTACCTCGAGCAGGTAGGTGATTTCGAATCCGCTGATGTCATCAAAGAAGAAGACACTGAAGAGAGGCGAGAGGGATGGGGGGGAGGGTGGAGGGAAATGGGGTGGAGGTGGGGACGGAAGGGAGGGAGGGAATCACAGAGGGGCGATGATCAGGCCAGGCACAAAGCGTTGCAAGGGAGTATATAAGATGAAAGGAACACTACATAGTAATGGGAAGAAAATGAACAGAATGTGCTGAAACTAAGACGAACGTGAAGTGAACAGAGTGACGTGGTACACGAGACTATAATGAACAACGCGTTGCACATAGAGTAAGGATTCACACTGCAAGTTCGAACGCCACTGCGATAAACACTGCTCTAAGGGAGGGGGGGGGGGGGGGGGCATTGCTGTGAATGCAGTGAATGCAGAAGCTTCAGGACGGCGTTGATGAGGTGGAGCACTGGTGCAACGTCACATGGAAGTGTTTTGAGACGTCATAAAAGAAGTGGCTCGCACGCCTCGGAGTGGTAACACCGCCTTCCCGCTTGCTTCAGGTCGACGTTGATGCGTTGATGCAGTGGAGCAATGGAGCAATGGAGCAATGGGGCAATGACGTCACTTTGAATTGAAGTTGAGCCGAGTCTATCTATACAACCATTGCATTGCGTCAGGGGCGTTCTTTGACGCAATGCAATGCAGCGGTGCATCGACCCTGCTCTTTGCTCTCATACTGGACCACTTTAGAGACGTCTCAAACCTTCTGAAACGTCTTTTGAGTCGACTCGAAACACCACTTTAGAGACGTAAAAAACCCTTCTGAAACGTCTCAAAAGGCATCGACCCTGCTCTCATAGTGGACCAGGCGAGTGAGGAAGAGAAGGGGAGAAAGGAGGAGAGCGTGGAGGAAGAGGGGAGGACTGTGCGAGCAGCCAGGGATGTAGAGACACTTACACGAGGAGGGCGAGGATGGCCGCAGTCAGGTTGAGTGCGGTCATGCGCAGGTAGTCCACCATACCATGCTGTCGCTGTCTGTACGCCTCCTGGTGTAAGGCAGGAGGCGACACAACCATCCAGAGTCCAATACGGCCCACAAGTGACAGCAGCACTCACACTAGGAGAGCAAGTATAGCAGCGGGCAGGTTCAGTGCGGTCATGCGCAGGTAGTCCACCATGCTGTCGCTGTACGCCTTGCATTCGTGGAAGTGACCACTTGCAAGTAACCATTTGCAATCATGCGGTTGCTCACACGAGGAGGGAGAGGATGGCAGCAGGGAGGTTGAGCGCGGTCATGCGCAGGTAGTCCATCATGCTGTCGCTGTACGCCTTGCAGCGTATGTCAGCAGTTGCCAGTAACCAGGACATGTGCACTCACACTAGCAGGGCAAGTATCGCAGCAGGCAGGTTAAGGGCGGTCATGCGCAGGTAGTCCACCATGCTGTCGCTGTACGCCTTGCGCGTGCGCAGGCTGCAGCGCGGCCCCTCGATCGCCACCTTGCTTCCCTTGGCCTGGCGGACTCGGAGGGGGGGACCAAGGGAGGGGGGCGGAAGAGGAGAAGGAAATGAAGGGCAGAGAACGAGGACAAGGAGTGAGAACCCTCGATCGCCACCTTGCTGCCCTTGGCCTGGCGGACGCGGAGGGAGGGACGGGGAGCGGAGGGACGGGGAGGGATGTGGAGGGACGGCGGGGGATGGACGGGGGAAGGACGGGGAGGGAGGGGGAGGGGCGGAGGGGGAGGGACGGGGAGCGGGGGAAGGTGGGTTGAGAAGGGGAAAGAAATTAAAGGCAGAGAGCGACGAGGAGGAGTGAGAGACCTCAATGCCCACCTTGCCCTTGTCCTGGCTGAGGGATGGACGGGCATGGACGGGGATGGACGGGCATGGACGGGGATGGACGGGGATGGACGGGGATGGACGGGGATGGACGGGGATGGACGGGGATGGACGGGGATGGACGAGGATGGACGGGGATGGACGGGGATGGGGATGGACGGGCATGAACGGATAAAGGGACGAAAGACGCACAACAGCTGGCATGCTACACACATAATCCGTTCGGATAGAGGTGTGTCTCTGATTTTCTCCTCGCGAAAGAAATTCAACAGGATTCCCAATGCGGCACGCCTACCACCTTGCGTCACAGCCAGGCATCAGCACAGCATGACACTCCTTCCAGCATGACATTTGAAGCCCCTCAAAAGTAGAAACGTCACAGCCCGGCCTCAGCAAGCACTGCATGACACTCCTTCCAGCACCACAACTCGTGAGCTCGCCCCACCCCTCGCTCGTGCTTGGCTTGCGACGACTCAGCACGGCACGACGGTCCCGACGGCAGCTCGTCGCATTCCCTCTCAGTATGAGCGACTCGACGCGACACAGTGCAGCACAGTGCAAAATCGCACAGTACCGCGCCGTACCGCACATAACCAGACAGCATCGCACCTTGAGGGTCTGCTTGAGCGCGTCGTACTCGCGGTCGTTCATGAACGGCTTGCCCGCCTGGTACGCCAAGGAAGCTTCCATGAACTTCTGCTCGTCCTTAGCTGGAGAACGTAGAGACAGGGACAAACGAGAATGGCAGGACGGGAAGGTGAATGTGTTGCGACGTATCAATTAACGACTTCTACGCTGGAGAGCGTTTTCAAACTACTTTCTGCTGTCCCCGGCTGAGAGACGGAGACGACAGCGGAGAAGGCAGTGACTCAAGGCTCCGTATCGACCGCGCATAGGCGCCTTATTTGGCCCACGCATAGGCGCCTTACAGACCGCGCATAGGTGACCTCATAGGCGACTCATGGCGCCTCATGGGCGCCTCATAGGAAGCTGTGGCGACGTGTGTGGAGTCGAATTAGAATGTGTATGCAGTCGACTCAGCGTAGACGCGTTATAACCGCTTGCCCGGCTGCTAGGCAAGGGCAGGACACTGACATTCACTCATGCCTATCTCGTCTGTGGTTGGCGATAAGGGGAAAGCGGTGGCATCGAGTGGGATATGTTCTTATAACGAGTACAGTGCGTGCTTACAGAGCACGACGACCTGGCTGCCTTCCCACAGCAGCTCCTCCTTGAGCAGGTCGAACTCCTCGTTGCTCATGATGGGGTCCTGCCCTACAGGAACACTACGTGCTTATAACGAGTACACGCGCCTATAACGAGTACGGTGTGTAGCTTACAGAGCACGACGACCTGGCTGCCTTCCCAGAGCAGCTCCTCCTTGAGCAGGTCGAACTCCTCGTTGCTCATGATGGGGTCCTGCCCGATGTAGTACGCCTGCAGCGCCAGCAGGAACTCCTGCTCCATCTCGCCCAGCGTGCGCTGCTTCTTCTTCGCGATATCGCAGTATGGTATGATGCGATCGTCCACCTCGCTGTCGCTGCCGCTCCCGCTGTCGTCGCCGGAAGCTGCAGGCGAAAAATGCGGTTACAGATTGGATTTTGAAGATGACTAGGAACAGACAAACGCATGGAACAGACATCTGAGCGTGTTTCCGAATGGAGCATCTTATTTATTACAAACGAATTAGAGCACGAAATGAACAATCAAAGATACTTCGGAGATGATGTAATGAGTTTAGATTGTGGTGACTTTCTCCGGCTGAAGATGGTGATAAACAGAACGCGTTTCTATGTTGAAAGATGGAAGGGAAAAGGCGAAACGGACCCTTCTTTGAGGCCTCTTCAACCGCAGCTGCTCTCACGGCGAAGCGTTGTTGGCGACCATGTGACGGCGACGACGCCTGGCGAACATTTCGCCACGTCGCCGATAGGCTGCTGGTGCTGGCTAGTCTTTGGCTGGAAGAGAGTGAAACAGATTGCACTGCAACTAGAGCTGCAGAGCTGTGTAGCGTAGAAGCACAAGCCGCCATGGCTACTGCGTTGGTCTGCGATTACAAGGTACGCTTCCTGTTCGGCAGCAAACTTCTCGTTTACTAAAGATTTCGGAATCCGGAGTCTTAGCGCGACAAATGGAGACCCTGGATGAGAAAGCTAAGAAAACTGACGCACTTCTTTTCCAGAATCACAGACACGCAGCGCAGAACAATGAGCAAAACTGCTAGATCAATGCCTGAATGTCAGCAAAAGCAGGGCGTGGGTGGAAGGAAACCCGAGGGCATATGGAGTTTCCAAGGCTGGGATTCCCAGGAATTCCCATGGCCGAAATACCCGAGGGAAGGATAAGTCGGTTTAGAGGATGTTTTTCAGAGAAAATTCGGTTAAGTTTGGCGACGAGTGGACACAGGCGGTATGCGGTTAGGTTCCAGCGAAAGACCGCTTTGACGGTCGCAGAAGGTTCAAAATGAGTGATGCGAAGAGCTCCTAGTGCCAGATGGCAAGCGACAGGTGGATGGTGACTGAATCTCATTTCGCGCTTCGCTTTCGCACAGGCTCTGCGAGTGTCGTGTGTGTAGCGAAGTTTCGTGACGTTGGTGCATCTCTGAAATACAGTCTACGTGGAATCCGAAAACCAATCATGGGTCTGGGTTCTGAAACTTGCAACCGTTCAGATTAGCGGTCTGTACAGATTGCTGATCTGTCAGCCAATACCAAACACCCTTTACGCCCCTGACCAGGAGTGTGGGTGAAGGGGCCCAATGGCAAAACAAAAGGTGCCTCCATGAGCCACGTCGCTCAAGTGCTGACATGGATAAGCGAAGAGATCCCACCACGAGGTTCATGATCATAAGATGGTTGCCTCGTTTGAGCACAAAGCGAGCCTCAGTACACAAGCGCCGACGAAACAAAGTTCTCTACATTATATAGTGACGATAAATACAATGAAACAATCTTTAAAGCAACTGGTTTACTGTTCAAGCAGTCTTGTAATCAGAAACGACAGGCAATTTCGCACTATCAACGCTTGCAAACTGCAAGCTGCTCGTGGCTACAGCGACGTCATGAGCCTTGGCTTCCCTCGGAACCGCCGTCGCAGGCAACACCACCCGAGTCGGAGCCTCCACTCTCATCTCCATCCCTTCGAAGCACATCGCAATCAGTGGTCGACCAGAGAGCACCTCAACCACCACATCCTGGCTCTTCCTGCCAGCAGTCTGCTCCTTGGAGGAAGTCACTGAGTCATTCGAAGTGCCAGCAGCATTGGTGAGAGGAGTTTGCCG
Organism: Closterium sp. Naga37s-1; assembly: GCA_947471745.1. Taxonomy (NCBI): domain Eukaryota; kingdom Viridiplantae; phylum Streptophyta; class Zygnematophyceae; order Desmidiales; family Closteriaceae; genus Closterium; species Closterium sp. Naga37s-1. The sequence goes on from CANJKZ010000372.1 coordinate 1,089,962, forward strand.
GTAGGCTGGGCTGATGCGGGTGGTGGCAGGCGGCATGAGGCACACCCTGCAGGGGCACAAGTAGGTGGACGGCAGTGAAAGAGCGAAACAGGAGAGAGAAGAGGGAGAGGGGACAATGCGGGGTGATTCGTGTGTCTGGGTGGACGCGCATGTGAGCGTAAGATTTGTTGTGTATGTATGAATCAACGGGCCGAATCAGACGCCTGATGCATGGTCACAGACTTAATTAATATCAAAACCAGGTAAGGTGTTGCTTACAAGGGAAACAAGAGGCGAGGCCAAACAAACAGCATGGCAACTGGACCTGAAACCTGGTTGGTCAATGAGGTGAATCGGGGAGGACTAACCGGCAGGAGAGGTCGCACGAGTATTTGAGCAGAGCAGGCTGAGCCTCCGTGCGGCCACTGGAGACGGGGGTTGTGTGAAGGACAAGAAAGGGTGACATGGGCCAAGGCGGAATGGGAGGGGCAAGTAAGAGGTGAGGGCACGTGGGTGGACGGGGTCACGTGCAGGCGGCTCTGAGCAGAGCAGGCTGAGCCTCTGTGCGGCCACTGGAGACAGGGGTTGTGTGGAGGACAGGGAAGGTGGTGTGAGGCAGGGAGCGTTCGGCAAAGATATATGGGCAGGGCGGAATGGGCAGGCTGTTGCAAGGAAGAAAGGGTGGAGAGGGTTGAGCGGGAGAATATGCTGCTGGTCACCACAATCCTGCCAGTCATCAGGACTGGTTACCACATTGCTCATTGCCATAGAATTAATGCAAGGATCTGGTTACCATTGCATGGTTACCATGATGCTAGTTACCAGAGAGCAATCTCACCTGAGCTGGTTACCACAGAGTACGCACACTCACCTGAAGCTAGGCAGCGACATCTTGATGGAGGGAAGGCGGGAGACAGCTGCTAGCTCTGATGATGTCATGGGGAGGCACGCACACATGCATGCACGCACACACACATACAACACTCACACATGACACAGCGAAGGAAGATGGGGGTTTGGGGTGATTTGTTGAATGAGGCCAGGAATTGACCGAGATCAGAAAGTTCCACATTAGAGACAATAACATGTCACGAGGAATACACAGACACAAACACAGGAGATGGAATCGCGTGAAAAAAAACTGATTTTTGAGACGTCTAAAAAAAATCCACATCAGAGACAATAACATGTCAAAAGCAATGCACAAACACAGGAGACGGAAATCGCCCATGTGGTGTTACCGTTACGCCAGAAGAAAAGATGTACAAGACAAGCCTTCCAGGGTGATTCTGAAGATTGCAGGTGTTTCTGAAGGTTTTCAGTAGCCAACAAGTCTTAAAACTCCCAGAACAAGTGAAGCCAGTATGCGAGCTGTAAATAAATACATTTCTTCCAAAAGAAGGGAACGTCCCTCTTACCTTTAGGGGATGGCACCTTCATGTGCAGCTCAAACATGGGGCTCTCCCTGTCTCACTTTTCAGTTTCCAGTTCTGCGTGATTGTTCTTCCACAAAAGAACTTCATTCTCATTCTCACCTTTGAACGATGGCACCTTCATGTGCAGCTCAAACATGGATTGTGTCTCACTTTTCAGTTTCCAGTTCTGCGTGATTGTTCTTCCACAAAAGAACTTCATTCTCATTCTCACCTTTGAACGATGGCACCTTCATGTGCAGCTCAAACATGGATTGTGTCTCACTTTTCAGTTTCCAGTTCTGCGTGATTGTTCTTCCACAAAAGAACTTCATTCTCATTCTCACCTTTGAACGATGGCACCTTCATGTGCAGCTCAAACATGGATTGTGTCTCACTTTTCAGTTTCCAGTTCTGCGTGATTGTTCTTCCACAAAAGAACTTCATTCTCATTCTCACCTTTGAACGATGGCACCTTCATGTGCAGCTCAAACATGGATTGTGTCTCACTTTTCAGTTTCCAGTTCTGCGTGATTGTTCTTCCACAAAAGAACTTCATTCTCATTCTCACCTTTGAACGATGGCACCTTCATGTGCAGCTCAAACATGGATTGTGTCTCACTTTTCAGTTTCCAGTTCTGCGTGATTGTTCTTCCACAAAAGAACTTCATTCTCATTCTCACCTTTGAACGATGGCACCTTCATGTGCAGCTCAAACATGGATTGTGTCTCACTTTTCAGTTTCCAGTTCTGCGTGATTGTTCTTCCACAAAAGAACTTCATTCTCATTCTCACCTTTGAACGATGGCACCTTCATGTGCAGCTCAAACATGGATTGTGTCTCACTTTTCAGTTTCCAGTTCTGCGTGATTGTTCTTCCACAAAAGAACTTCATTCTCATTCTCACCTTTGAACGATGGCACCTTCATGTGCAGCTCAAACATGGATTGTGTCTCACTTTTCAGTTTCCAGTTCTGCGTGATTGTTCTTCCACAAAAGAACTTCATTCTCATTCTCACCTTTGAACGATGGCACCTTCATGTGCAGCTCAAACATGGATTGTGTCTCACTTTTCAGTTTCCAGTTCTGCGTGATTGTTCTTCCACAAAAGAACTTCATTCTCATTCTCACCTTTGAACGATGGCACCTTCATGTGCAGCTCAAACATGGATTGTGTCTCACTTTTCAGTTTCCAGTTCTGCGTGATTGTTCTTCCACAAAAGAACTTCATTCTCATTCTCACCTTTGAACGATGGCACCTTCATGTGCAGCTCAAACATGGATTGTGTCTCACTTTTCAGTTTCCAGTTCTGCGTGATTGTTCTTCCACAAAAGAACTTCATTCTCATTCTCACCTTTGAACGATGGCACCTTCATGTGCAGCTCAAACATGGATTGTGTCTCACTTTTCAGTTTCCAGTTCTGCGTGATTGTTCTTCCACAAAAGAACTTCATTCTCATTCTCACCTTTGAACGATGGCACCTTCATGTGCAGCTCAAACATGGATTGTGTCTCACTTTTCAGTTTCCAGTTCTGCGTGATTGTTCTTCCACAAAAGAACTTCATTCTCATTCTCACCTTTGAACGATGGCACCTTCATGTGCAGCTCAAACATGGATTGTGTCTCACTTTTCAGTTTCCAGTTCTGCGTGATTGTTCTTCCACAAAAGAACTTCATTCTCATTCTCACCTTTGAACGATGGCACCTTCATGTGCAGCTCAAACATGGATTGTGTCTCACTTTTCAGTTTCCAGTTCTGCGTGATTGTTCTTCCACAAAAGAACTTCATTCTCATTCTCACCTTTGAACGATGGCACCTTCATGTGCAGCTCAAACATGGATTGTGTCTCACTTTTCAGTTTCCAGTTCTGCGTGATTGTTCTTCCACAAAAGAACTTCATTCTCATTCTCACCTTTGAACGATGGCACCTTCATGTGCAGCTCAAACATGGATTGTGTCTCACTTTTCAGTTTCCAGTTCTGCGTGATTGTTCTTCCACAAAAGAACTTCATTCTCATTCTCACCTTTGAACGATGGCACCTTCATGTGCAGCTCAAACATGGATTGTGTCTCACTTTTCAGTTTCCAGTTCTGCGTGATTGTTCTTCCACAAAAGAACTTCATTCTCATTCTCACCTTTGAACGATGGCACCTTCATGTGCAGCTCAAACATGGATTGTGTCTCACTTTTCAGTTTCCAGTTCTGCGTGATTGTTCTTCCACAAAAGAACTTCATTCTCATTCTCACCTTTGAACGATGGCACCTTCATGTGCAGCTCAAACATGGATTGTGTCTCACTTTTCAGTTTCCAGTTCTGCGTGATTGTTCTTCCACAAAAGAACTTCATTCTCATTCTCACCTTTGAACGATGGCACCTTCATGTGCAGCTCAAACATGGATTGTGTCTCACTTTTCAGTTTCCAGTTCTGCGTGATTGTTCTTCCACAAAAGAACTTCATTCTCATTCTCACCTTTGAACGATGGCACCTTCATGTGCAGCTCAAACATGGATTGTGTCTCACTTTTCAGTTTCCAGTTCTGCGTGATTGTTCTTCCACAAAAGAACTTCATTCTCATTCTCACCTTTGAACGATGGCACCTTCATGTGCAGCTCAAACATGGATTGTGTCTCACTTTTCAGTTTCCAGTTCTGCGTGATTGTTCTTCCACAAAAGAACTTCATTCTCATTCTCACCTTTGAACGATGGCACCTTCATGTGCAGCTCAAACATGGATTGTGTCTCACTTTTCAGTTTCCAGTTCTGCGTGATTGTTCTTCCACAAAAGAACTTCATTCTCATTCTCACCTTTGAACGATGGCACCTTCATGTGCAGCTCAAACATGGATTGTGTCTCACTTTTCAGTTTCCAGTTCTGCGTGATTGTTCTTCCACAAAAGAACTTCATTCTCATTCTCACCTTTGAACGATGGCACCTTCATGTGCAGCTCAAACATGGATTGTGTCTCACTTTTCAGTTTCCAGTTCTGCGTGATTGTTCTTCCACAAAAGAACTTCATTCTCATTCTCACCTTTGAACGATGGCACCTTCATGTGCAGCTCAAACATGGATTGTGTCTCACTTTTCAGTTTCCAGTTCTGCGTGATTGTTCTTCCACAAAAGAACTTCATTCTCATTCTCACCTTTGAACGATGGCACCTTCATGTGCAGCTCAAACATGGATTGTGTCTCACTTTTCAGTTTCCAGTTCTGCGTGATTGTTCTTCCACAAAAGAACTTCATTCTCATTCTCACCTTTGAACGATGGCACCTTCATGTGCAGCTCAAACATGGATTGTGTCTCACTTTTCAGTTTCCAGTTCTGCGTGATTGTTCTTCCACAAAAGAACTTCATTCTCATTCTCACCTTTGAACGATGGCACCTTCATGTGCAGCTCAAACATGGATTGTGTCTCACTTTTCAGTTTCCAGTTCTGCGTGATTGTTCTTCCACAAAAGAACTTCATTCTCATTCTCACCTTTGAACGATGGCACCTTCATGTGCAGCTCAAACATGGATTGTGTCTCACTTTTCAGTTTCCAGTTCTGCGTGATTGTTCTTCCACAAAAGAACTTCATTCTCATTCTCACCTTTGAACGATGGCACCTTCATGTGCAGCTCAAACATGGATTGTGTCTCACTTTTCAGTTTCCAGTTCTGCGTGATTGTTCTTCCACAAAAGAACTTCATTCTCATTCTCACCTTTGAACGATGGCACCTTCATGTGCAGCTCAAACATGGATTGTGTCTCACTTTTCAGTTTCCAGTTCTGCGTGATTGTTCTTCCACAAAAGAACTTCATTCTCATTCTCACCTTTGAACGATGGCACCTTCATGTGCAGCTCAAACATGGATTGTGTCTCACTTTTCAGTTTCCAGTTCTGCGTGATTGTTCTTCCACAAAAGAACTTCATTCTCATTCTCACCTTTGAACGATGGCACCTTCATGTGCAGCTCAAACATGGATTGTGTCTCACTTTTCAGTTTCCAGTTCTGCGTGATTGTTCTTCCACAAAAGAACTTCATTCTCATTCTCACCTTTGAACGATGGCACCTTCATGTGCAGCTCAAACATGGATTGTGTCTCACTTTTCAGTTTCCAGTTCTGCGTGATTGTTCTTCCACAAAAGAACTTCATTCTCATTCTCACCTTTGAACGATGGCACCTTCATGTGCAGCTCAAACATGGATTGTGTCTCACTTTTCAGTTTCCAGTTCTGCGTGATTGTTCTTCCACAAAAGAACTTCATTCTCATTCTCACCTTTGAACGATGGCACCTTCATGTGCAGCTCAAACATGGATTGTGTCTCACTTTTCAGTTTCCAGTTCTGCGTGATTGTTCTTCCACAAAAGAACTTCATTCTCATTCTCACCTTTGAACGATGGCACCTTCATGTGCAGCTCAAACATGGATTGTGTCTCACTTTTCAGTTTCCAGTTCTGCGTGATTGTTCTTCCACAAAAGAACTTCATTCTCATTCTCACCTTTGAACGATGGCACCTTCATGTGCAGCTCAAACATGGATTGTGTCTCACTTTTCAGTTTCCAGTTCTGCGTGATTGTTCTTCCACAAAAGAACTTCATTCTCATTCTCACCTTTGAACGATGGCACCTTCATGTGCAGCTCAAACATGGATTGTGTCTCACTTTTCAGTTTCCAGTTCTGCGTGATTGTTCTTCCACAAAAGAACTTCATTCTCATTCTCACCTTTGAACGATGGCACCTTCATGTGCAGCTCAAACATGGATTGTGTCTCACTTTTCAGTTTCCAGTTCTGCGTGATTGTTCTTCCACAAAAGAACTTCATTCTCATTCTCACCTTTGAACGATGGCACCTTCATGTGCAGCTCAAACATGGGCTCTCCGTCTCTCACACTCCCCCCCTCCCCCACCTTGCCATCCTCCCTCCCTCCTCTCCCTCCTCTCCCTCCTCCCCTCCCCCCATCACACACGGTCACCTGCAGGAACCCCCCCTCTCTGCTTCCTCCCACCCCCTGTGCCCGCCCCTTTCCCCAGGAATTGACGAATCTAGAAAGCAGTTGCAGAGGAGCCTTGGCAGGTGCATGAGAAGAGGAGGAAGAGGAAGAGGAGGAGGATGGGGAGGAGGAGGATGAGGCACTTGGATCGTTCAGTGGAGGGGTGGAGGGAGAGGAGGGAATGGAGTTGAGAGGAGCGGTGTGTGTGGCGGACTGAGGCGATGGCAGCAGCTTCTGCATGTCATATCACAACACATGGGCAAACGGTGGGGCACGAGGAGCAGCTTTTAGAATTCTCAAAACGAGGGAATGGAGTTGAGAGGAGTGGCATGTGCGACGGACTGTGGTAATGGCGTAAGCTTCTGCACGCCATAGCACAACACAATGGCCAAACGGTGGGGCATGGGGAGCAGCAGGGTGGGACATAGGCAAGGTGGGGCATGAGAAGGGTGTGGCCACGGCATGATGGGGTATTCCGGAATATAGTCCTATGGGGAGATGGCATCGCATGTAACTGTGGAGATTTGTGTGTGAACGTGGGAGCAGAGCAGGTGAGTGGGCGTGTATGCGCCCGTGTGTGTGTGTGCGTGCGCACGTGAGTTTGAGCGGGCGTGTGTACGAGCATGCGCGTGTCTAGATGTGTTAACATCCATCCACACCACACCACCCATGTCGGTGTTGCTTTTGAGAGCTCTCAAAAGCTATGTTTGTTGGTGTTGCTTAGCAGATTTCTCAAAAGCAACACCAACATAGCGTGTGTACGAGCATACCCGTGTGTTGTGTAGATGTGTTGAAATCAAATCAATCCACACCACACCCAGGCAGTACCTTGTTGAACGAGACATAATCCACGTGAAATGAGAAGAGCTTTAAGTTGACTCAAAAACTCGTGTGTATGAGCATGCACATGTGTAGTGTAGATGTGTTGAAATCAAATCAATCCACAACACACCACCCAGGCAGTACCTTGTTGAACGAGACGAAGCGACTTGGCAGCCCAACCTCCTGCAAATGGAATCGAGGGCGAAGGGAGTGGGAGGCAAATTGAGTGGAGGGAGGGCAGAAAAACCACAGCCAAAAAAAAAGGGGGAGGGGGGGGGGAGTGTGGAAATGCCACACTGAAGCCAAAGCAGAAAAAAAAAAGAGGGGGAATCCATGTTTCTGGTGACCATTATTGTTGAAACGATCACAGGCATCACAAACACTCTGTATGATCCCTCCCACACACCTTGATACCGTGATCTCTGGCTGAGGCACTATCCACCATCACTGCTGCCGCCCACCTGTTGCAATTAAGCCGTGCAAATGGACAAAGAAGGATGGTGCGATGGGAGGTGTTTGAGGGATGGGAGAATGGGAGCAAGGTGCGGGAAGGAGGAGGCGGAAGGGAGGGGGGAGGAGGGGGGGGGGGGGGGGTACTAAGAGGGGAAGGGTGTGTGGATACAGCATATCATAGCACGACAAGGGACAGAAGGAAGGAAACGCGAGGTTGTGGCTACAGGGTCGCAGGGTTACAGGGTAACAGAGAGGCACAGGGTTGCAGGGTCACAGAGTGACAAGGTAACAGAGGTACAACGTAGCAGAAGGAGGAGGAAGGAAGGGTGGTTGCAGGGTCACAGAGTGACAAGATAACAGAGGTACAACGTAGCACAAGTTTTAAAGGATTACAGGGCAGTGGACTCACGCGCACAGTGAGGTGTATTTTGAGGCGCCTCAAGATAACAGAGGTACAACGTAGCACAAGTTTTGAAAGATTACAGGGCAGTGGACTCACGCGCATAGTGAGGTGTATTTTGAGGCGCCTCAAGATAACAGAGGTACAACGTAGCACAAGTTTTGAACGATTACAGGGCAGTGGACTCATGCGCATAGTGAGGTGTATTTTGAGGCGCCTCAAGATAACAGAGGTACAACGTAGCACAAGTTTTGAACGATTACAGGGCAGTGGACTCACGCGCATAGTGAGGTGTATTTTGAGGCGCCTCAAGATAACAGAGGTACAACGTAGCACAAGTTTTGAACGATTACAGGGCAGTGGACTCACGCGCATAGTGAGGTGTATTTTGAGGCGCCTCAAGATAACAGAGGTACAACGTAGCACAAGTTTTAAAGGATTACAGGGCAGTGGACTCACGCGCACGAGGCAGGCGGGTCCCACACGATGCCGGGGATGATGACGAGCTGAGGGGGGGATGGGGATGGGGATGGGGATGGGGACAGGCGGAGAGGGGAGAGGATTGTCGGGTTACAAGGTTACAAGTCAGCAGATTCACGAGGCGGGCGGGCTCCACACAATGCCAGGGATGATGACGAGATGAAGGCGGGGGGATGGGGATGGGGACGGGCAGAGAGGGGAGAGGGAGAACCGGAGGGGGGAGAGGGACGAAGGGAGGGAGTGGCACAAGTCAGTGGATTCACGCAGAAAGGCGGGTCCAACACGATGCCGAGAATGATGGCGAGCTGAGGGGGATGGGGACGGGAGGAGAGGGCTTTTGAGTCGACTCAAAATGACTTTTGAGTCGACTCAAAAGGAAGGCGGGTCCAACACGATGCCGGGCATGATGGCGAGCTGAGGGGGATGGGGACGGGAGGAGAGGGGGGGAGTGGGACGGGCGACTTTTGAGGCGCTTCATTTTTTTCAAAATGAGAGGGGGGAGTGGAACGGGCGGACAGGGAGTGGGACGGGCGGACAGGGAGTGGGACGGGCGGACAGGGAGTGGGATGGGCGGACAGGGAGTGGGACGGGCGGGGAGTGGGACGGGCGGACAGGGAGTGGGACGGGCGGGGAGTGGGACGGGCGGACGGGGAGTGGGACGGGCGGACGGGGAGTGGGATGGGCGGAGGGAGAGTGGGATGGACGGAGGGGGGAGCGGAAAGGAAGGGCAGGCGAGAGGGAAGGGAGGACAGGGGGGAGGTAAAGTGAGGAGAGAGGAGAAGGAAAGAGTGGGTTGGGGGAAAGGGGCAGGAGACTAGGCTTGGAGGACAGAACACAAATGGAAAGGTGGTGAATGGGGCGGGGGGGGGGGGGAGAGAGATGACTTGGGGGCAAGGGAGGGTTGACTTGGGGGCAAGGGAGGGTTGACGTGAGGGCAAGGGAGGGTTGACGTGAGGGCAAGGGGGGGTTGACTTGGGGGCAAGGGAGGGTTGACTTGGGGGCAAGGGAGGGTTGACGTGAGGGCAAGGGAGGGTTGACGTGAGGGCAAGGGAGGGTTGACTTGGGGGCAAGGGAGGGTTGACGTGAGGGCAAGGGAGGGTTGACGTGAGGGCAAGGGAGGGTTGACTTGAGGGCAAGGGAGGGTTGACTTGAGGGCAAGGGAGGGTTGACTTGAGGGCAAGGGAGGGTTGACTTGGGGGCAAGGGAGGGTTGACTTGGGGGCAAGGGAGGGTTGACTTGGGGGCAAGGGAGGGTTGACTTAGGATACTAAGGGAGCCAAATCGTTGCATAAGACTGCCATCCACTAAGGGTCCCTAAATCAACAACTACCAACCAACACAGCAAAATCGACGCCATCCACTTTCAAACGCTTTCCCAATGCCATGCCTTCCCAAGCCCAGCCAACTCCTGTCCAATGCCAAACGCACCTATCCTACTTCCAACAAATTGATCGAGCATTCCCCAGTCGTACCTCGTCAAACTTCCCCGCGGGACTCGAGTCATACTGCGCATAGTAGACCCCGCCCAGGGTGTACCTGAGGGGTGATGATGGGGTGTACGAGGGGTGTGAGTGGGTGCTGTTCGGTACAGAGGAACGAGTCATACTGCGCATAGTAGACCCCGCCCAGGGTGTACCTGAGGGGTGATGATGGGGTGTACGAGGGGTGTGAGTGGGTGCTGTTCGGTACAGAGGAACGAGTCATACTGCGCATAGTAGACCCCGCCCAGGGTGTACCTGAGGGGTGGTGGGGGCGTGAGAGGAGGGGAAGAGGACGCGAGGCGGGAAGTAGTGAGACGGGGGACAGTGAGGCGGAAGGAGTGAGGCGTGGGGAGTGAGGCAGGGGGGTTGAGGCAGGGGGGAATGAGGTGGGGGGAGTGAGGCGGGGGGAATGAGGTGGGGGGAGTGAGGCGGGGGGAGTGAGGCGGGGGGAGTGAGGCGTGGGGAGTGAGGCGGGGGGAGTGAGGCAGGGGGGAAGTCTACGCACACCCTAGTAGTGCAAGCACTTGCCATCCCCGATCTCGGAATACCCAGACGAAGCTCCAAAGACGGGGGCTTCGCTCAAAGCCAAAGCCCACCCGTGTATCACAGACGGGAGTGCGAGACCTCGTTCAAGCCTTGGAGCACTCCCATCTGTGATGGATACTGACGAATGTGGAGCGATTGTAATGACAGACAATATTTGCTCATCCCACTCAACAATTCATGAGCACCGTTCTACTACCCAAAGCAACGCTCTGCGACCCAGAGAACCACGCTAGGACCACAAGCACCACTCAAAGACCCAGAGCACCACTCTAAGACCCAAATCACCGCTCTAAAACCTACAGCACCCACCCGAAGGCTTCGACGAGCTTGAGCTCCGGCGGAACGATGCGGCGTGCCACGTCAGCCTTGACCAGGTTCAGTTGATACAGCGCCCTGAGAGTGACAATAGCGGGAGTAATTGACGACGGATATTGCGCCTCGAGTGTGACAATAGTGGGGAGCGGGGGGGGGAGGAGGGGGAGGGGGGGAGGGGGGGGCCTGCATGGAGAAATTACGATAAGTCGTTTCGTGCGAGAAGCTTCTCGATTCTTCCTCGTGTGAAAATGCGAACCAAACGAGCAGACCTACGTTGACGAGCCACAGAAGCCAAGTGAGGTTCCGCGAACCACGAGCCAAAGCCAAGTGAGATTACGCTCAAATCACTTTCGAAAGTGATTCGCGGCGATCAGAAAGTCGGAAGGGACATGTTGGCTCCGTAGCGCAACCTTTCGCGGTTACGGGTCACTCAACCTTTAAGGAATGCACCCGAGCGACCAGCTCCGAGGAATGCTCCGCTGTGCCTCTATCACCATTCACTCCCCCCCACCTGCTCTCCTCCCTCCTTTTGCCTCCCCTCCAGCTACTCTCCGGTTACGGGTTACTCACCTTTAAGGAATGCACCCGAGTGACCAGCTCCGTTCGGTGGCGGACCGGCAGCTTAACCTTTACATTGAGGTCAATAACGATGTTTGACGTCATTTACTAACCTGCCTTTGAAAATCCAAGGCGGTCCGGCAGCGTAGCCGTCCTTCGGACGGCTGTGATTGATCGGACTGCTGCCATTGCTGACGTCACCTCCACCAGCCATTCCTTCGGCGCGCACACGTGGCTCACGTCAGCCGCGTTAAGGAGTGGGAATCGTACGGAGAATAAGAGCCCCGTGCTGCACGCAGCGGCGACGGATCGCAACGCGCCGCGAAGGAATCTATGGCGTCAGCTTTGGCGAATCAGGGAGGCAGTCAAAGCTGGGATGGGACCAGAATGTATAACAAAATAGTAGGCTAGAGTTCGTTTTCACTTACTGCCCTACTCAACAGTTGTAAAGTTTGATTCGACCGCTCTTTAACAAGACGAACCGTACTGAAACGCATTTCGTGTTTCTGTGGGAAGGGGAGTGTGTGTGTGTGTAGTGGTGTGTGCAGCCATCATCGTTCAGCTTTTCGCGCGAGTCGCGATAAATGTGTCGGTGGAAGGTCGTCGTCAATCGTGATTGGATGGACAAAATCTCAATCCTAATGTGTGTGGCCTTGGATCTCCGCGAAAAAAAAGGTTTTCGCGAAACCAGGGACGGACCAGTTTACAAAATTCATTTTACCGAAGTTAGGAAGTTAGACCATTATGAATCAACCAGGAAAAAAACAAACATTCCACACAGAAAAGTATTGTTTCATTTAGGACCAAGCACATCCCTCGCCTCCTCCACCACATATGGCTCCATGGCCTGCCAAAGCACCTGCACAGATAATCCACTGAACCTCATGGCATTATTCTTCCCCCCAGTTCCCTTCTTCCATGCACAATCTTCTACTCTCGCACCCACCGCCGCAACAACCAGTGCCGCCTCCTTGGCCGAATACCCCTCTGCTCCAAAAACCAGGCTATAACCACCACCCTTGTTATTTACGGATTTTTTCGCCTCTTCAGCCCTCGCCTCCACCCCCTCTCCCCCTCCCTCTCCCCCTACCTCTCTCCCTCCCTTGCCTCCATCCCCTCTAATAGCCCACCCATTATACATGAGCCACGTCGCCATGCCTCGGGGTGACAGCCACCGATGAATAAGACGAGGAACCGCCGCCTCTCTGCCGCCCCGTTTGCCAGCCACATCCTTCGCTAAGGGGCGAAACTGCCGGGCGTAGAACTGCAGAGACGGGTGCGCAATGGTGGCAAACGTCCGCACCCGAATGGTGCTGCCCCCACCTTCCCCATCCTCCGCCTCCTTCCCCACATCCCCCCCCTCACCTTCCCCAACTTCTCCCCCCTTTACAGTCACATCTACCGCTTCGCCTTCCCCAACTTCTCCCCTCGTTACAGTCACATCCACGGGCGGAGCAGCCACCCAGGGAAGGAACACCTCATACAGCCAGTCCAGCACCCGCATACGCCAATCCTCGCCGCCCGCTCCAATAGGCTGGGAGAATCGTATCGAGTACGACACGCCCCCGTCTGCACTCTCCACCTCTGCCCCTGCTAGCAGAGCCCCCACCAGCACCTGCCGCTGCTCCCTCGTCAGCCTTAGACCCATGGCCACATCCCCCTCCCCTGGTAAACCCTTCCCCCAGCCTCTCCCCATCCCACCCATGCCACCTCCCCCTTCCCCTCCTCTTCCTTCTCCTGCTGCTGCTGCTCCTCCAAAGAAGGCTGCTGCTGCTGCTGCTGCTCCCCCTCGGGCCGCCACAGCAGCAGCCCATGCTTCGTCCCTTCTCACTCGCTCCACCCCTAACAGCTGCTCCACTGCCTCCCTCACTCGCCCCTGCAGGCTGAACCTCCTCGCCCTCACCACCCCTCCTCCTCCCTTTTCCTCCTCACTCACCTCCGCCCCTCTCACTCTCACCTTTCCTCCCCCTCCGCTTCTACTGACAACCCCGAAAACCCCACCACTGCCTTCCTCCTCCTCACTCTCACTCTCCCCTCCACCCTCTACCTCCCATTCGCCCTCCTCTCCATCCGGAGCCTCCTCTCCCTCCACTCCTCCCCACCGCACCCCACCCCGCACACCCTCTCTCAGCATGTCCTCATAAACTCTCTCCACGCCCCCCACGTCCCCAGCCTCTGCAAGAGCAAGCAGCAGCAGGTCGTACGTGCGCTGGTTGGGAGGACTCAGCACAGGCAGCAGCCTTGGTACCGAGTTAAGAGGCAACAATCCCGAGTTTATTCCTGACTCTGCAGCCTCCTTCGCCCTTGCTGCTGCTACTGTCTCCTCCTCCTCTTCCTGCCCCCTTCTCTCTTCCTCCATATCCTCGTCATCGTATTCATCCTCCTCCTCCTCCTCCTCCTCCTCCTCCTCCTCCTCCTCCTCCTCCTCCTCCTCCTCCTCCTCTTCACTCTCCTCCTCTTCCTCCTCCTCTGCTTCCCAGTCATCATTCGCCCCCCTCCCCTCCCTCCTCATCCAACCATGCCTCTCCCACTTCTCATCACTCTCCTCCCACTCTCCTCTCCCCTCCCTCCCTCCCTTCCCCCCTCCTCGCACCCCTCTCTCTGCTACCCGTTTCCCTCCTCGCCCCATCCCCCTCCCTCCCCTCACCCGTCCCTCTCCCCCTCCTCTCACACCCTCTTCTCCCGCACCTCTCACACCCCCCTCTGCAGCGCCTCTCATCCCGCCATACAGCTCCCACGCGCCCTGCCAGTCACGTGCCAGCAGGTGCGTCTGCAGGCGCAGGTTGCACGCCTCAGTGCTGGCGGGGCATCCAAAGGCAGCCATTTCAGTGAACACACGCACTGCTGCATCCCTCGCTGCTGCTGCTGCTGCCGCCGATGGTGATGGTGCTGCTGCTGCTGCTGCTGCTGGTGGTGATGGTGGTGGTGATGGTGCCGATGGTGGTGCTGCTGCTGCTGCTGCTGCTGCTGCTGCTGCTGCTGCTGCTGCTGCTGCTGCTGCTGCTGCTGCTGCTGCTGCTGCTGCTGCTGCTGCTGCTGCTGCTGGTGATGCTGCTGATGGTGGTGTTGCTGCTGCTGCTGCTGGTGATGGTGGTGGTGATGGTGCCGATGGTGGTGGTGGTGCTGCTGCTGCTGCTGCTGCTGCTGCTGCTGATGCTGCTGATGGTGGTGTTGCTGCTGCTGCTGCTGCTGGTGATGGTGGTGGTGATGCTGCTGATGGTGCTGATGCTGCCAAATCTGGCGAACCAGCACCAACACCCATGCCCAGCCTCACATGCATCCTCAGCACCGCATTGAACCCCTTCGTTAGTGGCCTCATGCCCCATTCACCCATCTCCCTCACCACACCCTCTGCCGCATCCACCTCTCCTGCCCCACTCAACGCCTCCACATACACATTATACGCCCGCAGGCTCGGCCGAGCCTGCCACGCCGGTCCGGCGCCGGACCTGTCTGCCGAACCAGCAGGTTCGGCACCTCCAGCAGCGGAACCAGCAGTTACAGCAGCAGCGGCAGCAGCTTCGGCTGCTTCAACCACCTTTGGCCATACACTCACTGCTTCTCGGAATCTCTGCGCTTTACTAAGCACTTCCATTAAAGCCACTAGCACTTCCTGACTCGGCCGAAACCCGGCCTCTTCCACCTCCCTCACTCCCCTCGCTGCCCGCTCGGGCAGCCCGGTCAGCACCCCAAACACTTCCCTGCTGCCCGGGCCGAAATTTCCCTGCTGCCCGAGAGGTCCCTGCGAGTGGTACGCCCGAGCGCAGGCAATCACCGCGGCTTCTAGAGCAGGTGCCGGGATCGGGAGCTTAGCTAAGCGCATCTTAGCTAAAAGGGCATCGACTTTGTCAATATCTCCCAGGCATGCGAGCTGCTGTGCTAAGCGCGAGTGCATGAGGGGGGTGGTTGGGGCTCCTAGGGAGGATAGGTCTTTAAGTAGCTGCTCCAGCTTGCTGACGTGGCGGCCGCGGGCGGATGGGCGGCTGAACGCGTCATATAGCTCGTAGAGAAGCTTCGAGGAAGGTGGGGTAGAGGGGGAGGAGAGAGATGAGGTAGAGGAGGGAGATGAGGGATATGTGGGAGAGGGGGATGGGGAGTCTAAAGTGGGTTTGAATGTTGCTTCAGGCGTTTGTTCCTCTGCTGGTGGTGGTAGTGGTAGCACTGTTAGTGCGCTCCCTCCCAAGCCATGCATCATACCATACACCTCCCATGCACTCTCCTCCAACCTTACCATCTCCTCCCTCATCCTCCTCCCCATGCCTCTCGCCCCACTCCCCTCCCCCTCCTCCTCCCCCACTCCACCTTCCCCTCCCCTTCCCCTCCCCCCTGCCCTTCCCCCTCCCCGTTTCCCCCCGCTCTTCCCCCCGCGCCCCCCTCTGCTCCCCGCCCCTCCCTTCCCCCCTTCCCATTTCCACTCCTCTGCCCGTTTCGCGGCGAGGAGCAACGACCGGATTACCCCTTCAAAAGCGGGGCGAGATGGGGAAACGCCCTGGGGGAGCGCGGAGGAGAGGAGGGGGAGCATGTGGCGGATCTTCCCCTGGGCGGCCGCGGAGAGGAGGAGGGCGGAGAGGATGGGGGGGGAGGCGGAGGGGGAGAAGAAGGGCGCATGCAGCGCCCACTGGAAGACCTGTGGGGGGGAATGGGGGCAAGGGGGGGAAGAGGGGGAAGGGGGGAGTAGGGAAAAGAATGGGGGAGGGCAAGGGGATGGCTTATTGGAAAGGCGCATGGAACGCCACTGGAAGACTTGCGGGAGGAATGGGGGAAAGGGGGAAAGGGAGCAAGGGAAGCAAGAGGGACAAGGGGGAAAGCGGGGAGATGGAGGCAAAGGGGGGCAAGAGGGCAGTAGGGGGAGGATTGGGGGAAAGGCAGGGGACGGGGACCTAAAATTTCTGCTTTCTGTTTCATTCTTTAGAATTTTCTGGCTCATGTCACTATTTAGTCCCGCAAAGAAGCATCTGACCACTCACTCGAATCCCGTGCACCGCCTCCTTCCTCGCTATAAGGCTCTCCACTACAGCGATCAGGTCGCCCATATTCATCCACTGCTTCTGAGCGTTCAACAGCCGCACCAGCGCACTCGGCACCACCGCTGCCACCTCAAGCAAGGGGGTCCCAGCTAGTGGTTTATGATTTGAGATTTCCAGGGTTTAAGGTTTCTGTTTCCGATTCAGGTTTTAGGATTTGTGATGCATGCCGATGCCTAGCCATGCCTCCACTCACCCGTATCCCGCGAACCACCTCCTTCCTCGCTATAAGGCTCCCCACTACAGCGTTCAGGTCGTCCATGTTCATCCACTGCTTCTGAGCGTTCAGCAGCCGCACCAGCGCACTCGGCACCACCGCTGCCACCTCAAGCAAGGGGTCCCAGCTAGTGGTTTATGATTTGAGATTTCCGGGGTTGATTCCCCTGATCATCTCAAATCCAAAAACCTGAATCAGAAACAAGAGTTTAGGCTCGTGGTTTATGTTTCTGGTTCAGGTTTTAGGATTTGCGATTCATGCCGATGCCTAGCCATGCCTCCCACTCACCCGTATCCCGCGCACCACCTCCTTCCTCATTATAAGGCTCTCCACTACAGCGTTCAGGTCGTCCATGCGCATCCACTGCTTCTGAGTGTTCAGCAGCCGCACCAGCGCACTCGGCACCACCGCTGCCACCTCCCGCGCAAGCCACCCCACCTTCCGCCTCCGCCACTCCTCCCCGCCCGCCTCCCCCTCAATCCCCCCCAAACCCCCGCCTGAACTCCCCCTTAAACCCTCCTTGACACTCTCCTTTAAACCCCGCCGCAGCTCCCCACGCAAGCTCCTCGCACCCGTTTCCAAGGCTGTGCTATCAGCGGAAGCAAAGCCCTCGGCAGCAAAACCCTTGTCTTCAAAACCCTTGACTTCAGAACTCGTGTCTGCAGCTGCCCGTAGCAAAGGCTTCTCCTCCTCCGACTCATCCTCCCCCTCCTCCACCCCTCCCCAAAACCCCTCATCCCCTTCGACTCCTACCCCTACTTCTCCTTCTTCCCTTTCTTCGTCCTCACCTTCCCCGTCTGGCCCATCTTCCCCCCACAAACCCCACTCGTCAACATCCGGCTGCTCTGGCTGGTAGAATCCATACGTATTCGGAGAGAAACTAGGCTGGATCTCTTTCCTCGAATCTTCGTCGCCGTCGGCCCACGAGCCCCGTGCACCCTCTGTGCCCCGTGCGCCCTGTGTGCTTCGTGGGCTCCACTGCCTCTTCGTCGACTGCGAGTCTGAGTCTGCTACGGCGCTCCCCGCTGCTCCTCTCCACGCCTCTCCCGCACTTCCCCTCTCTCCCCTCCCGCTCCCCCTTGCTTCCCCGCTCCTCCCGCCTAGTCCCCACCGCCCGCCTCGCGCTCCCCGCCGGCCTTCTCCTCCGCCCCAGGCTCCCCCCCGCCTCCTGCCCCCCGCGAAAACCCTCCCCGCGGGCCTACCTTCCTCAGACTCCCTGCGTCGTTCCCCGCCCCATGCTTCCCCGCGCCCGCCTCTTCCCCCTGCCCATCCCCCCTCCCGCCCTCGCCCACGCCCAGGCGCCCTCCCCGCAGGTCTACGCTCCCCGTCACTCCCGCCGGAATTGTACCGATCTCGGCCGTACGATCGCCCTTCGTACGCGTCTTTTGACCCGTACGGCCTGCTTCCGTACGGCGCGGCATTGCCACGCTGACTGACACCGCCTCGCCCCCGCCGATCGTACGCCGGAGACTGAAACGTCTCTAAAGACGTACGGCCTGACTGAGACGTACCTAATCCCCTCCGAACGCGATCCGGCACGTCTAAAAGCGTCCGCGGCGGCTTGTCGTCATCCGATCGCCATCCTCCGTTATAAGCACGCTCACTACTGGTACCAGACCAACGGGGTCCGGAATTGAAGGAAACTTTTTCTCCGCCACTATAATCATCCTCGCTATAATCAGCGCCGTTTCTACCCTGCGCATAGCCTCGATCCGCTCCCCCTTCCCGCTTCCAAGCCGTCCGCTCGTCATAACCCCTTCCACCTCCCCCCCTTCCCCCCGCCCGTCCGCCTCCCCTGCTTCCCCCCCTACTCCCTCCGCCTCTTCCCCTACCGCCCGACCTCCCCCCTTCCCATCCCCGACCAGCATTCTCGGGGGGAGACCTTCGGGGGTTGTATCCCGGGCCATCGCTCCCGTCTCGTTCCCCGCGCGCGCCGAACCGCCCGCCACCGTTGGATCGCGACTGCTCGGAAAATCCTGGCCCTTCGTTCTGATTGGCAAGCGATTCGACCTTGTACAAAAGACGGTTCGCATTTGGCGTGGTTGCGGGGAAGGAATGTCCGGGGAATGCGGCGATCGAAGGGACCGAGGGGAATAAGTCAGTCTTGCGCAAGGCTCTACTATCAGAAATAGACTTGCAGGGGATCCTGCTGGGAAAAATGCCTAGAGGGGTTGTAGAGACCAGATTGGCCGCCATTGGGACGAAACGGCAGACGAGAATGAACGAGGGGAAATGAATTTGATGGGGTGTTTTGGGTTTGAGCGATGAGACTCGCCTCGCCAGTTATTCGTCTCAGTTGGATTCATTGTTAGATTCAGTTGTGACATGTCTACTATTTAGACGAGTTCTTCCTTATGTATCATGTACATGTGAAGAAGAGTTTCCTGAACATCAGGTCAACAGAAAATAGGGTTTCATGCACACGTGTGAGTGCACACAGAAACACCCCTCCCCCCCCCCACCCCAACCTCACACACACAGCACACACCATACCACACACACCATTCCACACACACAAACACACACACACACCCACACACACACACACCCACTCACACATACACACACACACGCACACCCGCATCCACCCCCCCCCTCCTCCCCCTGACATAAATTCTCTCAGTAGTTCCAGCTGCCGATTTCCAGTCAAACGGCACCAAGACATCCATCCTGGGCTCTCAACCAAGCAACATCTTTACTCGTTCAGACAAAAGAAAAACATTCAGACTCCAGACTCCAGAAACATGATACATTGAGGCCACGAGCGCATGGGCATGACATGTGCGAGGCAGGAACTATCTCAGCCATTGAAGTAAGGCGGTGGGTGGGTGGCAGAATCTAGTCGGACAGCAAGTTGCTTTTGTACGCACTCTTAGATTGGTATCAGATCTCAGTGAGACATTCCAGGTCAGGCCGCTGCAATAGTGATCGATCTCATCTACTCACGGCCCTGCAGAGGTACGACACGACGCACCTCGTTCCCATTCGTATTCTTGTAAGTCAGACAGAGATTGGTCTCAAGCTCGCGATGTCTGGTCCCAGTAAATTCAAAACCGAGGCTGAAATTCGGCAGCAAGAGGTTGATGAGATCCCAATAAGCTCGGCCGTGGCGGTGGAAGGTGGTCTCAGCTGCACATGCCATGCTCTGTTTCGCCAATTGGGGGCTGAATAGGCTGGGAAAGCGGGAGAGCCAGGCAAGGAGATCGCTTGCAGACGAGGAGTGGCACCAGCCAGCCTGTCGAGAAGAAGCTAAGGATGAGTTCAAAAACCTTGTCCAGTCACTCAATCGAAAGGCCGAATTATCCAATCTCCTAGTCCCGCGCCACCAGGAGGAATGATTGAAAAGAGGTGCGGAGGAGGTGAGGCTTCAGAAACAGGTCGCTGTGAAATCCAGGCAAGAGGACCAATGGTCATCCAAGAGGAGGCTGGCTTAGGGTGAAATGAGTTCCGAAGCTGTGGCTGCCGGACAAGATTGGAACCATTCAGCAGAACCTCCCGGATTCTCGGAAGCTTCCCTAAGTTCCCTGGCAGCCCAGGTAAGCATGGGAGATGCAAGAGTTCCAGGTGCGTCAGGTTCTTCATCTTTTCGCTGCCCAGGCCGTTGGGCATAGATTGGAGCTTCGGGCAGCCTGAAACTGACAGTCGCTCGAGTTGCGAGAGGAGAAGTAGTGTCCGTGGGATCTCCACGATGCAATTGCTTCCAGAAATGTCGAGATCTCTCAGCCCATTCATGTGCCCGATGTTCTCGGGCAGAGACTGAAGATTGTCACATCTTTGAATCACAAGACGAGTCAGTGTCTGCAGAGCTGTCAATGACTCGGGCAGCTGCTGAAATTTCCTGCACCCCACCAGCTCCAAAGTTCTCAGCCCGGGCAGCTGACCGAAAGTATCTGGCAAGGAGGCAAGCGCCGGACAGCCAATCAGGGAGAGGGTGTGGAGATTGGGGAGGAAGGAGAGGGAATCTGGAAGATATGTCAGAGAGAAGCATTGGTTGATACTCAGTGTCGCGAGGTTCACAAGGTTTCCCAGGGATAGTGGCAAATGCGGTAGACAGTAGAGACTAGATAGTTCTAATTGCCTTAGCGAGTGCAACTCGCCTAGATTCTCGGGCAGCAAAGGAATTCTGGAGGAGGAGACTTTTAAGGTGGTCAGAGATGGCAATTGGCAGAAATTCTCAGGCAGGTTGGCGAGAGTGTGGCAGTCAAGTGAAGCCAGACGGAGACTGGGCAGCTGCTGTGCGGAAATTTTCGGAAGGGAATGCAGCTTGCTGCATGATGACAGGGTCAGTTCTTGTAGCAAGGAGAAATCCCCTAGGGTTTCAGGAAGCCTTTCTAGCCCAGAAGATATAAGCTTGAGGGATTTGACAGACAGGAGAAGTCATTCGGTAAGGAACTGTAACCGTTAACGGAGAGTCGAAAATGGGAGAGCCGGTTTAAACGGAAAAGGGAAGTCGGAAACGAGATGGACGACCGGAGAGAGAGCGATACGTCATTCAATTTTGCACAAGCTTGGAAGAGAGAATCGAGGCCTGAAACTACATCGCAGGTAGTAGTAGGCAATCTGCTGCTGGTGGACAAGCTGGGTTGGGGAGATGATATCGAGGTTTTGATTTCGTCGAGGTAGAGGAAGGTGAGATTACTACTGAAGCAGCAGCAACCGAGCTCGCGGAAAAAACTGCAATCCGTGACGTCGACGCTACGCTTTGCGAGATGGAGACTCGTGAGATTAGGGAAGTGGGAGAGGGAGCGGAGGAGGTGCGATGCCGAGAGTCGTCGGCCTTCTGCCACGTGGACGGTGGTTTGCACGAGGCGTGAGACGCGCAGCCATCGCTTGCAGGCGAGCGCGTGGTAAAACTGACATGGATTGCGCGATGATACGAGGCGGAGAATAAGAGCTAGTATCTCGTCAGGGAGATTGTCTACATGGCCAAAAGAGATCGAGGATGTGGTTTCAGCCATGGCGTGTCAGTTTGCAAGCTTTGAGGAAAGCTCCGTAAAAAAATGGATTTTGAGTGTCTCATGATAAAACAACTGTTGTTTTGGTTCGTTGTGGTTGTGTGGATGCAAATCACACAGCTGTTGGATTGGAACGGGATGCGAATTTCGTCTGTGAGCGACGACTAGCGAATTGAGTGGCGACGTTCAAGTTGGGATTTCGCAAGACGGACGAAACATTTCGCAGGCTTCGCAATGCCCATGTGAATGTGCCTGCTAACATGTGCATGGAAATTGTGAGCATTGTCTTAGAATAAGGTACCTACAACAACTAAAAACAACATAGAATCAAAATAGAAACAAACCAACAAATGAGACTTAATCGCTGGGAGATGATGGACCGTTCAGCAGCCATTGCCACAGCTTGCGTGACCGTGTCAGTCCACCGCCATGGCTCACAGCGCGCCTCGGGGCTTCAGGGACCTGAGTAGACGACCGTCTTTGCTGAGACGCCCTGTCCTCGCTCCGGCTCCTCGGACGAATCAACAAGCCGTGCTTGTTCGTGCGGAACCCTGATGTCCGCGTTTTTACGGTGCTGTCCATGAGCGATTCCATGAGCCTCCCGCGAGAATCCACCATGGAACGTTCGAGCTGCTGAAGGAACTCCTCTTCCCATTGGCTCATCGGCTTCGCGGCGGCATCTGTTGCGGCGGTGGCCAACTGGTTAGGAGCGGCGACAGCACTGCTGCCAGCAGTATTCGCGGGGCTGTCGGAGAAAATACGCGCCGCCATGACGTCGCTCAGCTCCTTGCTCCAGCTCTGCAGCGAGTCGTCCTCCTCCTCCATGATCTCCGCCGAAGTCGCCTTTTCGTCGCAGGGAACCGCGGAAAAGGAACCGATGGACAGGACAGCCGGTGGCGGAATATTGTCGATTTTTTCTAACGATAAAATCATTCCAGAATGACTTCTTCCACCGGCGGGGCGTGGAGCGCCGTCCGCTGAAGTTTCCGTCGACATTTTCGCCATCGCCGGCAGCTGCGGGGAAGCATTCGTGACGACGGTATTGGGACGCGGGTGATGGATTAGGGAGAAGTAGCTGGGCGTGCGACAGCAGGTTTCGGGATTAGGGCAGCACGGGAAGGAGCAGCAACAAGAGTCGCCTCGAGCGGCTTTATGACAGCAAGCTTGTCGCGGAAGCGGTGACGACGTGTTTTGGAGCGTGTGGTGCGGGCGATGCGCGAACGACGGGGGGTGGTGAGCCGTGAGAGAACGTTCGGGTGACCACGCCATTGCGAGATGAGCGTGCCTTAGAAACAGAGGGTAGTACTACTATCAGTAACCTGAGGTTACTTCGCTGGATATGGAAAGTTGCAACCGTAGTAGGAATTTTATAGTTTGTAACAGCAGGCTTGCACAGCCGAACCGAGGCTGTCGACGAGATTAGGAAGTGGCAATAGCTGCATCGACCAACAGGCACATCAGTCAGAACTCGCTGTCTGAGATTCAAGAGGGGCGCAAGGTATTGTCAAAAGTCAGAGCTGCAGCTGGAGCAGCAAGAATGGCGGGTTTGACTGTATCTCGCCGGGTTGGATGGAAACAGATAAGGGTTGACCAGTGGTCTCAGGGGAGTGTGGCGTGGGGGCAAGGGATTGTCATCACGTCACATCAGAAGGGCTGCCTGCCTCCTTGTCCTCCAAATTCCAACTTTCCCAACCTAGGTTTTGGAACATGTAGGCCAGCCATCTGATTGCACTCGCTGTTTGGTGCTTCGCAAATTAGGAAGACTGTTCTGCTCCAAGAGCAGGTCCCCGCCTATTGCTCCCACGTGTCGGACCACATCCTCCGGTCACCACTCCCTCGATGTGTTTTCGAGAACCCGACCACATTGTTGTGAGCCGCGTTCACCGTGCCGAAAGGCCACTGTCTTCACACTGTTGACATGACACTGTGTACAAAACAATCCATACCCATTCCGCTGTCCTCATGAATGGGCACTGCACTTAAAGCTGCGGTCTACATACCTCCAGGGACGGGCCTTGGTTTATCACTTGAAAACCAGGTGAACCAAGTATCTGTCTGTGGAGAAACCATCGAGGCGGAAATAGGGAGGGGACTGGGGGTTCCCAAACCAACCGAGGCCGTGTTCGGTAGCAGGTGTTTGTTTTGCAACGGAACGGGAGGGGGAGGTGTTTAGTGGTTGCAATATTTTGTTGCGTTTGGTTCTGGATGTGACTCACAGAACCAACCCCCCGCGTCCCCGTTCCGTTAGTCTATCGAACAGGGCCCGAAACTTGACCTAGAACTTCCGCCCTTCGGCGCATTCATCCCCCAAACCGTCCCCCCTCACGAAAAAACAACATATTCGCTTGATTCTGTTTTCCCAACCCATCGTCCCTAGCGAAACTGAGTAGTTCCGCCAAGTCTTGTTGGCTGGGTCGCACGCACAGTTCAGGAAGAGAGCCTCTTCGCAAGCGAATCATAGTGTGTCAAAGGGTGTCCAATAGAAATACCCTCAAAAACACCCAGAAGTATGTAGACCGCAGCTTTAAGACCTCAAGTACTTTCGTATGAATCTGGATGCACACTCGTGTCAAGCCTTGACAAGGTATTTACACTCTCCGGGCTGCTTTGGCTGGGTGTTTGGTGAACATCCACTCAACCTTTACATCACAGCCATTTTGGTGTCCCTACCCTACAGCCGACTCAAGTTGCTGAGGCAAAACCCCCATCAATGTCGCCGCTGCTGCTTGGTTTGGTCAACCCTTTCCCAATCGCGAAGCATCTCCGAAAACTGATCTGAATTTTTGAATTTTGTCAAGGTTTTCAACACACTGAACTTTGACCGTACACATGATGCTCAACCTCTGCCCGCAAAGTTTCCTCTCCGTATCCCGATTCCCTGCCCACGAATAATTGGTGCTGGGTAGCTGCACGCTGTTTACACAAAAGCCCCCCGAGCATTCACCAAAAAGGCAGTTCGTCAAATTCGCAAATGTGGAACAAAACAGCCAATACAGTGATGATGAGCCAAATGTAACAAAGATGACCGAAGTACAACGATGTCTGCCAACCAACCTTCCTTGTTCCGCAAAAAACAAACGTGTAAGTCTTGAGTTTTTTACAAGCCCAATTTTGATAGCTACGACCTTGACGAAACCTTTCGCTGCGAAAGGTAGTACAAGAATGTGGTACACTAGTGACAATTCGGTATAACTGCGGGAATTGTGTGGTGGGATGGGAAGCGAGTCAAACATCTGAGAGGATGCAACAGAACTCAAAACTCGTGCTCGCTGGTACAGTTCACAAGTTTCGTCTTGTGCGGAAAAAAACTTTAGACTCGGAGTCGTGACTCCCGCCCGCCGTAACCTGGAGAATCGACGGTCGTTGGTGCACGCACCCACATACACCTTGACCAAATCGTCAAGTGAAGTGACACACGGTGAACCACCAACCAATACACCTAATGCTCGTTTGAGTCCCCCATGGTTGCCTTGGTCATTGGGCTTATAATTTGTTTTTTCTTTTCGCCCTGGTTCGCTAACTTTGCCGCACTCAGAATGGGCTTTTAAAAAGCACGGGTTGTTACGCGTTTGTTTTATGTAATCATGTGCAGGTCGGCGGGCCTTGTTGTTTGTGTAGTGACACGGTTACCACTTTCTTGTACCCTTAATGTAGCATGCAATTACACAAACTCTCCCAATTTGTCAAAAACATCCAACCCAACTGTCCAGCCAATATACTGCTGCCATCTGCCCCCATGCTACATTCGCACGGACATCAGACGCAACAACAAAAGCGCACAAGTCGTGCACGTTTGTTGTGGGGAGGAGATACCAACTCATCCAAGGGGTGTCACGCCCATTCACATGCGCATCCACTCAGCGGTGCCGAGATATCCGTCCATGACGACGGGGACACCGGCGTCCAGCAGCTCGCGGCGCCGTGCTTGGCTCACCCACGTCGGGGTGTGCTGCGTCATCCACGCAGGAAGCACGCGACCGCGCCGACGCGGTGTCTCGGCGTGCGGGGTGGCGCCATTCGGGATGACGGGAGGCGGGGTCATGTTCAAATTAATCGGCGGGCTTGCACGCGCGATCCGCTCGATTATGATCGGATTGCGGATGTTGAAAAGAGCGCACTGGTCGCGCGGAGTGATGTTCGTCGCCCGAGCATAGCCGATGAGCATCTCGCACGCCGCACGTGCATAGCGCCTTGCCTCGCGGCCCTCCGGGTTGCTATCCTCATAAACTGCTTGCATGGTGGTGGGGGCGTCCTACATCGCCACCGTGGAGGGCCCCGTCGGCTCGATCGCGCGGGTCCTCACCGGGTTCGGCGCAGGTCGACTGATGGTCGTCGATGGCGACGTACTCGGCCGCCGGCATAGCGCTAGGCCCGAGGCCGAGGCGGTCAATGAGGATCCCGACATCGCCTATCTCCTCGTCGAGATCGATGTCGGTGCCTCCGTTGCCGCCGTCGCCGCCATTGCCGCCAATGCCTCCCTCATCTCCCACGTGCGGGAGGTCCATCGCCCATGCACGAGGGAGGCAACAGGTGCACCACCAGCAACGCTGGATGGTGCAAACGCTGATGTGTTGGAGTAGGCTAGAGCTCGCTCTGGCATTTATCATGGTGTTCCTTTGTTATTTCGCCATGTTTAGAGCGAGTTACACTTCCGGTTCAGTTTAGGTTCATTTCTTAGTTTCTAGCACAAACTGAACACACCCTAAGTTCAATTAGGGTTTCCTACTTTTGTCTCTCGACACTTTTTCCTAATCAATCTCTTCAACCTATCTTGCTAGCCATGGCTGCCACTCTCATATTAACATGGTATCCAGAGCCTAATCTTTGGCGCTTTCTGCTTATCTACATCTCTTAGGACGCTTTAGACCTTACGCATCCGGGCCGCCACTTCACACTTAGTGTAGGTTTTCGTTTCTTACCATCTCGACCTTCGTTTATTCTTTCTCTTTCCCTCATTTTCAACTCGCGGACCCCTTATCCATCCCCCGCGGCCTCCCCACCCCGTCGCGCGCCTCGTCGCCTAGTCGCACGCCATTTCCCCTCGTCGCGTGCGCCCTGCCCTGCCTCGTCGTGCGCCCTGCCCTCCCGTCGTGCGTCCTGCCCTCCCGTCGCGCGCAAGAGCCCTGCCTCTGCCGTCGCGCGCGTGCCCTTTCCGCCGACGTCGCGCGCTCGCGCGCCTTGTCCGCCGCCGTCGCGCGCGTACGGCCTGCCCGCCGCCGTCACTCTCCCCGCCGCCCATTTTCTCCTTTCCGCGGTCGCCCTCCCTTCCCCCCCCCCCCCCTTTTTGCGGGCATCTTCCTCCCCCTTCGTAGTGCGCCGAACTCCTCCTCCCACCTCCCCCCTTCTCCTGCCTCCTTCGCACCACCTCCTCCCTCTCCGCTCATCACATCCGCCTCTTACACTCCTCCCCCTCTCTTCTCTCCTCCCTACCCTTCGTGCTCCTCCTCCCTTCCTCCACTCTCCTTTGTGCGTCAAGCACCACCCCACCTCTTCCTCCTCCTATTTTCTCTCCTTATCTACTACCCTTCCCCACCATCCGCCCCTTCACCCTCCTCCTCCTCTCTTCTCTCCCTTCATTCCCTTCCCCATCTCACTCTCTCCTCCGCCTCTCTCCTCTCGTCTACTGCTGCAGCCAGTTGCCGGCTTTGCTTCGTAATCTTGCTCATCAAGACCTACCCCTCCTCACCATCCGCCCCTTCACCCTCCTCCTCCTCTCTTCTCTCCTTTCATTCCCCTCTCCATCTCATTCTCTCCTCCGCCTCTCTCTCCTCTCCTCTACTGCTGCGGCTGGTTGCCGGCCCTGCTTCGTAGCTGTGCTCCTTCCCCACTGTGTTCCTCCTCCTCTTATTTCTCCCCTCAGCGGCACAGCAGCAGACTACTCCGCCATTATCCCTCCTCTTATTTCTCCCCTCAGCGGCGCAGCAGCGGACTACTCCGCCATTATCCCTCCTCCTCTTATTTCCCCCCTCAGCGGCGCAGCAGCAGACTACTCCGCCATTATCCCTCCTCCTCTTATTTCTCCCCTCAGCGGCGCAGCAGCAGACTACTCCGCCGTTATTCCTCCTCCTCTTATGTCTCCCCTCAACGGCTCAGCAGCTGACTACCTCGCCCCCATTCCTCCTCCTCTTTTATCTCCCCACATCTGCTCTATTGCTATCCCCTTCCCCAGAGAGGGCCTATTCTCACTCTTACTTCTCCCCCTCTGCGCTTCCGCCCTCACCTGTCTCCTACCGTACCTCCTCTCCTACCCTTGCCTTCCCTACTCTCCGCTCCTTTCGCTGCCCATTCCTCCCCTTGCACCTCTCCTACTTGCCGCTGGACCTCCCCTCTTCTCCGCCCCTCTGCTTGGATTCCGCTGTCCCATCAACGTCGCCGCTCTTGTGCCGTTGTCACCTCTGGTATTGGTTCTCTGGCCTCTGTCTTCAGTGTGACCATGCCATCTCAGGATAGCATCCTTGGTGCTTCTCCTCTTATGGACCCTCGTTTTGTTGTTCCACTTTCTCCATTCGTTCACAGCACTGTCTCTCACTCTCCCAGCCCTACGGCTGCCACTCTCTCACTTCCTCGCACCTTGGAGTTTGTCCTTGACTGTGCTGCTACTGACTCTGTCTTTCGTGATGCTGGTGTCCTTCGCAATTTTCCTCGTCCCCTCTGGGGCTGGGGAGACCATGACCATGATATGCACTGGCACTTCCTCTCTTCCCTGTCCTGCCTCTCCCTCTGGCGCTGTCACTGGCCTTTATGTTCCCTCTTGCCGTCATAACCTCCTCTCCCTCCCTGCCCTCCAACGCCTGGGTGTGTGAGCACTCTTCCCCGCAGGTGAACTCTATTGTGATCTTCATTACCGCGACCGGCACCTTGCTCGTTTCACCCTTTCTCCTATTACTCGCCTCTACACCCTTCGTGTTCCCCTCCCCTCATCTGTCCATCACATTTCTTCTTCTTCTTCTTCTTCTTCTTCTTCTTCTTCTTCTTCTTCTTCTTCTTCTTCTTCTTCTTCTTCTTCTTCTTCTTCTTCTTCTTCTTCTTCTTCTTCTTCTTCTTCTTCTTCTTCTTCTTCTTCTTCTTCTTCTTCTTCTTCTTCTTCTTCTTCTTCTTCTTCTTCTTCTTCTTCTTCTTCTTCTTCTTCTTCTTCTTCTTCTTCTTCTTCTTCTTCTTCTTCTTCTTCTTCTTCTTCTTCTTCTTCTTCTTCTTCTTCTTCTTCTTCTTCTTCTTCTTCTTCTTCTTCTTCTTCTTCTTCTTCTTCTTCTTCTTCTTCTTCTTCTTCTTCTTCTTCTTCTTCTTCTTCTTCTTCTTCTTCTTCTTCTTCTTCTTCTTCTTCTTCTTCTTCTTCTTCTTCTTCTTCTTCTTCTTCTTCTTCTTCTTCTTCTTCTTCTTCTTCTTCTTCTTCTTCTTCTTCTTCTTCTTCTTCTTCTTCTTCTTCTTCTTCTTCTTCTTCTTCTTCTTCTTCTTCTTCTTCTTCTGCCCCTCCCATCTCCTCTTGCGACTGTCGCTCTCTCACCCAACCTACCCTTCTTCTTCTTCATCGTCTTGGCCACCCCAACTTCCCTCTCCTTCGCAGCATGGTCACTTCGAAGCTGCTTCATGATCTCCCTCCCTCTCTCCCACCCCTTCCCCCCTCTCCCGCTCCTCCATGCACCCCTTGTGTTCAAGCCAAGCTATCTCAATCTCCTCATCCTTCTTCCCCTTCTGCCTCCCCCAAACCCCTTGATCTTGTGCATATGGACCTCTGGGGTCCCTCTCCCGTCAAGGTCATCGTTACTTTCTCCTTCTTGTCGATGACCACTCTCGCTTTGCCACTGTCTATCCCCTTCGTGCCAAATCTGACGCCCCCTCCCTCATCATTCGCTGGGCTGAGCAGGCACGCCTTCGCTTTGGCCGTCCTGTCGCACGCTTCCACTCTGATGGTGGTGGCGAGTTCTTTAACCACTCTCTCCTTTCTTACTGCTCCTCTCATGGCATTCGCCAAACCTCCACCCTTCCGCATTCTCCTGAACAGAATGGTGTTGCCGAGCGTCGTATTCGCACTCTCATGGAGATCTCCCGCTGTCTCCTTATTCATGCTTCTGCTCCATACTCACTTTGGAGCTACGCTCTTGTTCATGCCACTCTTCTTTCCAACCTTCGCCCCCATCCCCTTCGCCCTTCCATTACTCCCTTCCAGCTCTTGACTGGCCGCCAACCCTCCGCCCGCCCTCTTCTGGTGTGGGGCTGTGTCGCTCATGTCCTTATCAATCCCGCCGATCGAGCACGTCAGGGTGGGAAGCTCGCTCCCAAGACGCAGCTCTGTGCGTTCATTGGCATCAACGCTGACTGTCCTGGCTATCTTTTCTATGCTCCCTCCTCTCAGCAGCTCCTTCGCAGCCAGGATGTTATCTTTGACGAGAATCGTTCTCCATTCATCACTCCCCCTCCCACCCCTCCTCCTCCCTCTCTTCATTGGTCTGACTTTGATCTGCTGTCCTCTGCTGCTCCCTCTCTTTCTCCACTTCCTCCTCCCCCTGCTCCACCTCCCCTCCCTGCACCCTCCACTCCCCGCTCTGCTGTCATCTCTGGCACCTCTCCTCCTGCCTCTTCATCTTCTGCTCCCATGGCCCCTCCCTCATCACCTCCTTCTGCTACCCTCCCTTCTGCACCTGCCCCCCCACCCTCTCCACGTCTCACCCGCTCCATGACCCGTACACTCTGCTCTCTTTACTCGTCTCTCTCCCTCTCCAAACGTCGATCTTCTCGAGGATCGATTTGAAGAGTTGTTCTCTGTTCATCCCGTTTCACCCCTCCTCTGTGTCACCATTGGCGATTTCTCCAATTCTCCCACTCTTCTTTCCGTTGACACTGCCGCTATTCCCACCCCTCAGACCTATTCCGAGGCAGTGTCTGGCTTTCATGCAACTGAGTGGATGGCTGCCATCATTGCCGAGTGTGAGGCATTCACCCGACCTCAATCTTACATTGACTCTGTCCCCCCCCCTGGCGCCACCATTGTCAAGGGCAAATAGGTCTTTCGTGTCAAACAGCTGCCTGGGGAGCTCCCTATCTTCAAAGCCCGTTACTGCGCCAAGGGCTTCACTCAGCGTGAAGGCATTGACTACTTTGCCACTTACTCCCCCACAGCCCGTCTCCCCACTCTCCGCCTCCTTCTTGACTTAGGTGCTCGCTGGAATTGGGAGATCCATTTCATGGACGTTTCCAATGCTTTCCTTCAGGGCGAGCTGCATGAGCGCATATTCCTTGAGCGTCCTGCTGGCTTTCCTCGCCCTTTCCCTCCAGGCACTATTTGGGAATTAAAGCGACCTGTGTATGGCCTTAAACAGGCCGCGCGAGTGGCACGCCAAGCTCGCCTCCACTCTTCACTCTCTTGGCTTCTCTACCTCCACCTCCGACCCCAGTCTCTTCATTCGCACCTCCCCCCACAGGCTTTACATTCTTGCATACGTCGATGACTTGGTGCTCCTCGCTGAAGATTCTGCCGACCTTGCTGCTGTCAAGCAGGCCCTCCAGGCGCGTCTCCTCTGCAAGGATCTTGGCGAGCTTCGTCATTACCTCGGCATGGAGATCCGTCGTGATCGTGCTGCCCGCACCATTTCTCTCTCTCAAAGTTTCTACATCCACTCCATTCTTGAGCGTTTTAAGATGTCGCAGGCCAAGCCCGTTTCCACCCCTCTTCTCGCTAACCATCAGCTCACTGCCCCTGCCGTCCTTGCTCTGAGCTGCGGCCTAATCCTGAGCTCGTTGGGTCTCTTATGTATGCTATGATGTGCACTCGCCCCGACCTTGCTTACCCCCTCAGTGTTCTCTCTCGCTTTGTCGGTCTAGGCCGTCACACTGACGTGCACTGGGCGGCAGCCAAGCGTGTTCTCCGCTATCTCCGCGCTACCTCTGATCTTGCACTCACTCTTGGTGGCTCTTCTCCCCCCGTTCTTTCCGGTTACAGTGATTCCTCCTACGCTGATGCTCGCCCTGATCGCCGCTCCTCTCAGGGTTATGGTTTCACTCTTGGCAGTGGCCTCGTCAGCTGGCGCTCCACTCGTTCATCCTCTGTCTGTCTTTCCACATGCGAGGCTGAATTGTACGCAGGCACATTGGCGGCTCAGGAGGCTCGCTGACTCTCGTTTCTCCTTGCTGAACTTGGTCACTCTCAGCCCTCTGTGACGCTCTCCTGTGACAGTGCGAGCATGATTCACCTCACTGAAAACCCTGTCTATCACGCTCACAGCAAACACATTGAGGTCCGCTACTTCTTCGTGCGCGAGCTGGTGCAGTCTGGCTTCTTACGTCTTTGCAAGGTGGACGCTACTGCCAACCTTGCTGATATTTTCACCAAGGCCCTCCTACGTGCGCCACACCGTTTCTACGTGCGCGAGCTTGGGCTCGCGCGTCTCTCTACTTCTGGGGGTGTGCCGGTTCGCTAGGTGTTTTGCTCCAGAGATTCACCTAGCATGGGGGTGTGTTGTAGTAGGCTAGAGTTCGCTCTGGCATTTATCATGGTGTTCCTTTGTTATTTCGCCATGTTTAAAGCGAGTTACACTTCCGGTTCAGTTTAGGTTCATTTCTTAGTTTCTAGCACAAACTGAACACACCCTAAGTTCAATTAGGGTTTCCTACTTTTGTCTCTCGACACTTTTTCCTAATCAATCTCTTCAACCTATCTTGCTAGCCATGGCTACCACTCTCATATTAACATGATGCTCATCCACGCGTCCGACAACCAGTCCAGGACGTCGCGGAGGTTCGGCCTGAACTTCGCCGCCGCGGAGGTTGCGCCATCTTGGCCCCACAGGGCGGTGAACGCTCGGAGCCAGTGCTGGCGGTACCTCGCCTTGGTGGTGGCGATGAGCCCCTGGTCAAGGGGCTGGGTGAAGCACGTGGTGTTCGGCGGGGGGAACACCAGTCGAATGTTGCCAAGCGAGAGCGTCCGAAAGCCGAAAAGGTCTTCGGAAGTCGCTCCTTCGGTCTTGAGGACGTGGGAGCTTGCGTTGTCGAGGAGAATGACGATGTTCCGACCCTCCGCGTACATAGCGGCGTTCAGTTGCTCTATGAAGTGCTTGCTTAAATGGGGGGCATTTGTATGAAAAAAGACGAGTCATGTGCGTGCTTAAAATACAAATGGAAATACACATACAATGGAACATACAAGGAATGATTTAATTAGGAATGAAGGGGGATACAAGTAGGAAACCCTAAGTTGTGTCCCCTCTAAGGTGAGCCCCACTACAGCCTACAAAGTAGAAACATGTAATGTTTGACACACCCCCATAGGCAAAGTGGGGGAGAACAAGAGGTCACAAGACCAGTCAAGCAAAGCAAAGCAAGCTCAGGGTGGATCACGACGTCACCACGCAGTCTGAGCACAAGCAAGTGGCCACAAGGCCAGTTCACATGCAGAGTTATATAAAGGAGAAAAGCAATACAGTGATCACAACCTAGCAAGTGTAAGCATGCAGGTACATGAATAGAGATCACAGTACAAGCAGAGTCAAGAAGTAAGTAGGTGAGGCACAGTAGGCACAAGGCCTAGAACAGTACAGAAACGCTGATGATCACAAGGCTGAAGGGCCTTGGTGAAGACATCAGCAGTGTTGGCCTGAGTGGCCACGTAAGTAAGACGAAGCTGACCACGCTGCTGCAACTCTCGAGCAAGGAAGTAGCGCAGAGCGATGTGCTTCGTTCTGTGCTCCAGTGTGTGCTCCTGACACAAGGCAATCATGGCCTTGTTGTCGACGTACAGCACTGGAGGAGAACGAGGCGGCTCTCCAAGGTCGGTCAGCAGGTAGGTGAGCCAGCGTAACTCCTGTGCAGCCATGGCCCCTGCGTAGATCTCAGCCTCACAACTGGAGCTGAGAACAGAAGACGAGCGGGTAGACCGCCAAGAAACAGAGCCGGAGCCAAGGCTGAAGGTGTAACCCTGTGACGACCGCTGCGTAGTCAAGTCGTCAGCCCAAGAAGCGTCTGCGTGACCAGTGAGGACAACTGGACCTCGCCCTCCAAGCACGAGCCCCATGCCCGACGTACTACACAAGTAGCGCAACACCCTCTTAGCAGCATCCATGTGCTCCTTCCTGTGTCGGCCAGGAGCGACATAGCGTGCTAGGATGCTAAGAGGGTAGGCTAGGTCAGGTCGAGTGCAGGTCATCAGGTACATGAGGCAGCCCACAAGCTCTGGATACGGGCCACTCGGCTCGACGGACTCGTCCGAAGGTGGAGCTGAGTGGCCCGGTAGGCAGAGGAGTGGACTGTGGCGAGGAGTACGTGAAGCGGAAGCGCTGAAGGACCTGCTGCACCATGTGTGACTGAGTCAAGGTAATGGTGCGCTGTGCTCTGTCCCAGGTGATCCGCAAGCCAAGATAGCTTGTCAGCTCTCCTAGGTCTGTGCACGTATGTCTCTTCTGCAGCTCCGACTTCACGTGGGCGAGTGCCTCAGTACTAGCAGTAGCAAAGACCAAGTCGTCTACGTATACGAGAACGTAGAACGGCGGCAGCGTGGTGTCGGTGCGTAGAAACAGCGACGGGTCAGCAGTAGAAGGAGCAAACCCAAGAGCAGCAAGAGTCATCCTCAGTGTGTCGTGCCACTCACGGGGTGCCTGGCGGAGACCGTAGACTGGCCACCGGAGGCTCCACTGGGTACCAGGAGGAAACGACCCAGTGAAGCCAGGTGGGCGGCGCAGCCAGATCTCCTCGTGCAGGCTGCCCTGTAGGAAAGCAGTGCTGAAGTCAAGAGAGTGGAACTCGTAGTCACGCTGAGCGGCGACGTGCAGCAGAACCCGAAGAGTGGTCATCTTCGGGGTAGGGGAGAAGGTCTGGAAGAAGTCAAATCCCTCACGCTGACTGAAGCCTCGTGCAACGTAACGCGCCTTGAAGACAGGCGGAGAACCCGGCGGCCGCTTCACCCTGAAAATCCACATGCCACTGACGATGTTCGCCCCAGGCGGGGGAACCCCGTCGACGTAGGTGCCTGTGGACTTCCAAGAAGCCATCTCTGCGTCCATGGCTGACTGCCACTGAGAGGAGTAGGGACCCTCTATTGCCTCTGCGTAAGAGCGCGGGGTCGGGATGTCTGGTGCATCCGGGTCTCCCTCAGGGGCAATCAGCATGGACACGAGATGAGGTAAAGCAGCGGCAAAGCCCTCAAACTCCTACTGTCTGTCCTCAAGGACGTCCGTGCCAAGAGCACACTCACCCCCGACGGACGGAGGACAGACAGACTCAGACTCAGCAACAAGGCTAGCGGCGTAGTCTAGACGACAGGCGGCAGCAAAGTCAACAAGCTCAGCCACTAGAGCAGACGCAGCAGTGGACTCAAAGGAAGGGTCAGTGACAACAGTAGCGAGGAAACGCGTGACAGTAGGACTGGCAGCATGAAGGGAGTCAGACTCCGGGTCCGGACCGTCAGGAAGAGAGGACGCAGGAGGAGACGGCAGAGGGACACGCTGTGGAGCAGTGGAAGGACGCAGAGTCATATAGTGAGTGCCAGGGACAGAAGGAGGACGCTGACGCGGAACAGGACGACCAGTGCGGACAACGCGGATAGGCGACTCTGGACGAGACTCAGGCGACGCAGGACGAGACTCAGGCTCACGACGCTCTGTAAGACCTCTAGTCGGTCCAGAGTAAGGAGAAGGACCAAGCAGTGGAGAGGCTGGCTGTAACTGTGACTGCGACAGGACAGGCGGTGGACTCAGTAGGGGAGGAGTAGGACCAGTAGAAGGCGGGAGGCCAAGAACCTGCTGAAGGAGCGGAACGAAGTACGGCCGCGGCCGCGCAGCGCCTCCTGAACCAGCAGAGACAGCACCAACACCCTCAGCTCCAGGGTCTCCAGCGACAACTCCCGCAGCACCACCAGCTCCAACAGCTCCAGCACCTCCAGCTCCAACTCCCGCAGCAGCGTCAGTCCCAGCAGCTCCAGTACCTCCAGTACGAGCACCTCCAGGACCAGCGGCTCCAGTACCGCCAGCAGCTCCAACACCAGCAGGACCTCCAGCAGCGCCAGTACCTCCAGCAGCGCCAGTACCTCCAGCACTAGCACCTCCAGGACCAGCGGCTCCAGCAGCTCCAGCACCAGCAGCACCAGCACCAGCTGCACCTCCAGCAGCTCCAGCACCAGCAGCACCTCCAGCAGCTCCAGTACCAGCAGCACCTCCAGCAGCAGGCCCCCCAGCTCCAGCACCACGGCTACAGCGCCGAGCGTACCACTCACGAAGCTGCCGTGGAGAGAGGGGCTCCCGCCGCGACGGGACACTCGGAGGACCTCCAGTCTCAGCACCCCCAGACACACCACCCCCAGGCGCAGCACCCCCAGACTCAGCAACCCCAGGCTCAGCACCCCCAGGCTCAGCACCCCCAGACTCAGCAACCCCAGGCTCAGCACCCCCAGGCTCAGCACCCGCAGGCTCAGTACCCCTAGCAGCACCAGAGTCAACAGCTACTCAACAGGCTCGACTGCGTCTACTTGAGACACACCTGAGGGGGCAGGACCCTGAGGGGGGAGGGGGTCTACCGGAGGAGTACCTGGCGCGAGGAAGAGCGGCGGGGGGGGGAGGAGGGCAGTGCGGTAGGGGAAGAGACGGTAGTAAGGAACCGACTCGTCAAACGTGACGTCCTGAGAGGACAGAACACGGCGCGAGGTGGGGTGGTAAAACTGCCAACCAGGCGCGTCAGGGGGGAAGCCAAGGAAGACGCAGGTGTCAGAATCAGCAGCAGAAACAAGAATGAAGAAAGGAGGGTTTGCACTAGCAGCAATTGGCATACATATAGGAAATCCTAATTGGGTTGTACTCGCTATAGAGTACCCCACTGCAGGCTAGACAATAATAACATTCTGACACACCCCCATAGTCAAAGTGGGGTATAATCAGCACAGCAGGCAGTCGCAAAATAGTTCACAAGCACAAGCAAAGCTAAAAGGCAGTCACAGAGGGCAAGTGAGGAGGAGGAGTGACTGTGAGAGGAGAGTAGATTGGAGGCGACGGCTGAAGCTGCAGACGCACGGGCAACAGAAGCGGCTGGCACAGTGGCTACCGGAGCAAGGGCCATGGACTACTGGAGTAACAGACTCCGCGGCTACGACGAGCGGCAGGAGCTACGGATCCACGGGCGACTGGCGCAGCAGGCTCGCTGGGCTACCGAGAGCAAGGGCTCCGGACTACTGGCGCTGCTGGCGACACGACGGCTACCTCCGCGCAACCTCCCCCAACAGTCCCACGCCCCTTTCACACACCCCCTGCTGAAACCCTAGCTCCACTCCCACATCACCCCCCTAGCACCACTCCTTCGGCTCCCCACACACCCACCCCCCTGAGCGGCAGCTGCAGCAGCGAGAGACGGAGGAGGAGGAGGAGTAGGGGACGGCGCACACAACCGGCACCCCCACAACCGCCACCCCCACACTCCTCACCCCCAAACCCTAAAACGGGTGGCACGGGGTAGGAGCGCGGGGGACGGCGAGGGGGACTGCGCGCGGCCCCCAGGGCGCCACCACGGGGCAGCGAGGGGCCGCGCGCGGCTCCCCAGGGCGCCGCGACGGGGCAGCGGGGGGTCGCGCGCGGCGCCCCAGGGCGGCGCGACGGGGAATCGGGGGCCGGGCGCGGCTCCCCAGGGCGTCGCGACGTGACGACGCGAACGGGGGGGGGGACGCGCGGCTCCCGGGGCGCCTTTACAGGCGACGGGACGGGGGGGACGCGCGGCCCCCGTGACGCCGTGACGAGACGACGTGAAGGGGGGGGGACGCGCGGCCCCCGGGGCGCCTCAACGGGCGACGGGATGGGGGGGACGCGCGGCCCCCGTGACGCCACAACGGGCGACGGGAGAGGGCGCCGCAGGGGCCTCCCGGAGCACGGCGACGGGCGACGGGAGAGGGCGCCACAACGGGCGACGAAACCGCCGCGCGCGCCCGGGGCGCACGGCGGGCAGAAAACCGCCGCACGCCCCGAGCGCACGGCGGGATGAAAAACGCCGCACGCTCCGAGCGCGCAGCATGAAGAAAGGGTCACGCGCCCGGGGCGCGCGACAGCAGTAGAGCAGCGGAAGCATCGGGTGGGGCCCACCCACAGGATCGACCCAACGGG
The DNA here is from genome assembly GCA_947471745.1 of Closterium sp. Naga37s-1. NCBI lineage: Eukaryota > Viridiplantae > Streptophyta > Zygnematophyceae > Desmidiales > Closteriaceae > Closterium > Closterium sp. Naga37s-1. The sequence goes on from CANJKZ010000372.1 coordinate 1,127,648, forward strand.
GTCGACCTGCTCTGAAACCATGTCAGAATCAGCAGCAGAAACAAGAATGAAGAAAGGAGGGTTTGCACTAGCAGCAGTTGGCATACATATAGGAAACCCTAATTGGGTTGTACTCGCTATAGAGTACCCCACTGCAGGCTAGACAATAATAACATTCTGACAGCATGGAACGGCACGGGAGGACAGCTTGTCCTCAGACAAGTCGCGGACGAAAGCTCGAGATCCCCAGGCACGGAACGCAGACGCATCGCCAACCTTCCCCGTCCACCGCAGAGCGGGGGTGGTCTCCGGCATGGAGACCCGGGGCTGGAGGTTGATCTGATGCGCCGCGTACTGAACCGCGAACGGCCACAGAAAATGGGGAGCAGCCGCATGGATCATGGACGTACGAGCAACATCCATGACCATGCCAATGCGGCGCTCAGCAATCCCATTTTGCTGTGGAGAGGCCGGAAGCGTGAACGTCTGGCGGATGCCCTCCGCCCGACAGAAAGCTCGCAGAAGGTCGGAGGAAAACTCTCCACCTCTGTCTGAGTGCAGACGCAGAACAGGAAAGTCCGAGCCGAAACTCTCTCTGAGCTGGAGACGAGCAGCGCGGATCCAGACGATCAACACCTCAGTGACCTCACCCTTGCGGCGCAAGGGGAAGACCGTGGTGTAACGCGAGTAGTCGTCAACAACTAGCAGGAAGTAACGCTCGTGACCCTGTCCACGGACGCGGGCTGGGCCCCACACGTCCATGTGAAGAGTCTGCAGGGGAGCCTCTGTCGGAGGAAACTCGGAGGAGTGAGGAGCGGCGCGCTGCCGGCCCTCGACGCAGGGAACGCAGGTAGGGGCAGGCCCCGGAGGAAGGGGAGGGAGGGAAGGGGGGAGACCTGAGACAAGGACACGGGAGGCCATGCCTCGGAGACGAGGCAGGGAGGGGTGACCAAGGCGGTGGTGCCAAAGGAGAGTCTCGTGAGACAGGAGGCGACACGAGCAAGGGGCAGACTCAGACCGGGACGCTGCAGGGGGCAGGGCCAGACCGGGACGCTGCAGCAAACACCTGACCAGACGCGGCTACCTGACCAGACGCAGTGACAGGAGGAGACTCAGTGGTAAGGGTGTACAGGCTGGACCCTGGCCGACGGGTGAACGTGGCCAGGTGACGGCCCGTCCGAGCACACGTGCAGTGCGTCACACGCTGATAGGCAGGGGTGAACTGGTGAACACCCCCGTCCTGAAGATCAGCACCCGCCACCAAGTTCGTAGAGAACGAGGGGAGGTGAAGACCAGACAGCGAGCCGGACGGAGCCGCAGGACACGGGAGAACAGTGGAGGAACGGGCCACAACTGGTCCCCCAGAGGGGTCAGCCAGAGAGACTGCCACCGGCCGACTGAGCGGCGAGAGTGTGGTGCAGTCGCGAAAGAAGGAGCGGGAAGCACCCGAGTCAAGGGTGAAAGTGTGCAAGACCTGAGCCGACGCGGTACCTGAGAGAGCAACCTCACCAGCACCTGGAGCAGCAGACTCACTAGCACCTAGAGCAGCAGCCTCAATGCCCGGGTCGGGCGGAACACACAGGTAACAGTCACCCTCAGCACTAATAGACACAGCATACATAGCAGCAAGGATAGCATCATAACCAAGATCAAAGATAGCAACCCCCAACTTAAGCAGAATATCCCAGCGAGGGATCTCAGTGGAGCCAGGGAACTGTGTACGCCAGGCGTCAGTCAGGCGGCCGAAGCAGCGTGGAGTGGTGTGCGGGCCGCCGCACGTCTCTACACTGCGGTCGCCGGTGCGAAGAATGTAAGTGCAGGGACCAGCACCCCCAGACCTCCCACGCCCAGCGTACCACTCACGGAGCTGCTGAGGCGACGGGGTCTCACGGGAGCGCTGCTGCTGCTGGCGCTGGCCACCGCTAGAGCCTCTCCGCTGCCCACCACCGCCCCCTCCACCCCCACCTCCGCCGCCGCCGCCGCCACCTCCACCCCCACTCCCGCTGCCTCCGCCGCCTCCACCTCCACCGCCGCCACCGAAGCCCCCACTCCCGCCACCACTCCCACCTCCACCCCCACCGCCTCCGCCTCCTCCACCGCCACCACCGCCGCCCCCGCCATCCCCTCCACCCCCCTTGCCCCCCTTGCCCTTGCCCCAGCGGCGCTTCCCACTAGGGGCAGACGCAGCGCCGACCGACTCGGTGCCAACGAGGTCGACAGCAGCAGCAGAGGCAACAGAGGGCAAAAGAGGGACGGGGGAGCACCCCTCAAAGAAAGGGGCACGAGGGTCACCACGAGAGGCTCCTACAGCGACTATACTCTTCTCAGCTGTCAAGGAGGCGCTCCTCGAGGAGGTCAACGGTGAGCGTGGTGGGGCAAAGGGAGAGGAAGTGGCCCCTGACCGAGCAAAGGGAGTCAGGGAGCCGGGTGACGAGGTAGTAGAGAGTGATGTATATAGGGGGGGGGGTTCGCGGCGCAGAACTCGGCAGGAAGCGCAGTGCGGTAGCGGGTGTCACTAGTGCGGAGGTGCGTAATTAGGTCAGCGACTGTGGCAAAAGTGGCTAGGTCAGGGAACAGGTAAGGCAGCATGAGGCGGCTAAGGGCAGCAGTGGCAGGGGAGGAGTAGCGCGTAACAGCAGCAGCGTACAGAGTGCTAGCAGTCTTGTACTGGCTAAAGTGCGCGCGCTCAGCAGACGGCAGGTGACTACGGACAGCAAGATGGGCAGCAGCATCGCGCGTGGTCCACTGTGAGCGAACAGTACTGGCAACATCAGCAGCAGGTGCAGCAGAGGCGCCAGACGTGAGATAAAAAAGCGAGACACCGTCCTTGCTATCACACTGCAGAAACAGCTGCAGATCATCGACCCAGACCTCAAAATCAACTGCCCGACCCTCAGAATCGAAGGTAAGGACGTTAGGGGTAGTCATGACAGCAGTAGCAGTAGCAGCAGTAGCAGCAGCAGTAGCAGTAGCAGCGCGACTCGGCCGGGCGGCGCGGCTCGGTAGGGCGGCTCGGCTCGGCAGGGCGGCGCGGGTGCGGCGGTGCACGGGTGCGGCGGTGCGCTTACCAGGGGCGGGAGTGGAGGGCTGCTACTGGTGGGGCAGGGCCAGGGCGCGCCGACAGGGCAGGGCCGCAACAAGGAGGGGCCGCGACGAGGCGGCAGGGCAGGGCCGCAACAGCAGGGGCCCCAGCGGCGGCGACGGCGGCGGTCGCACCGGCAGCTGCAGGCTCGACGGCGGCAGCAGGGCAGCGACGGCGGCAGCAGGGCCGGCAGGGCGGCTGCAGGCTCGGCAGCGGCAGCAGGGCCGATACGGCGGCAGCAGGGGCGACGGCAGCTGCTGCAGGGCAGGTGGCCGCGACAGTGGCGGCAGGGCAGGGGCCGCGACAGCCGCTGCAGGGGCGGCGACGACGGGGCGGCAAGGCCGCTACAGCGGGGCAGGTCGGCCGCGAAGAGCTGCGAAGGGCCGCGAAGGGGCCGCGAAGGGCCGCGAGGGGGGCCGCGAAGGGCCGCGAGGGGGCCGCGAAGGGCCGCGAAGGGGCCGCGAAGGGCCGCGAAGGGGCCGCGAAGGGCCGTGAGGGGGGGCTGCGACGGGCCGCGAGGGGGGCCGCGAAGGGGCCGGTAGGGGCGGGAGGGCGGGCCACTAAGGGCAGAGCGCGAAGCGCGCTTCGGTTAGGGAAGAATAATTTCGACGTGGTGGGCCCAAGGAAAAAAAAAAAAAAAAAAAAAAAAAAAAATGGTCCCACTAGGGAACCCGCTCTATACCATGTGAGAATACTAGCAAGGAAAGATTGAATTAGGAATGAAGGGGGATACAAGTAGGAAACCCTAAGTTGTGTCCCCTCTAAGGTGAGCCCCACTACAGCCTACAAAGTAGAAACATGTAATGTTTGACACGTCAGTCGCTCCTTGGCGACCTTCCGCCCAGCCACACGCCCGTTCTCGTACGTCTTGCTCGGCAGCACGGAGAGAAAGAATGCAGTCTCGTCGAAGTTGTACACGTCGCGGGGAGTCACTGAGAGATGCATGAGGAGCTGCGGGAGTTTCTCCTTGCAGGTGCGGACCGCGGCAAGGTCTTGGTCAGCGGCCTCGCCACATGCGTTGATGCACCTGACGCCTTGGCGACGTAATGCACGGCGGACCCATCCAGTAGAGGCGCGGAAGGTCGCTGGCAAACCCATGTCGCACGCAATGTTCGCGACATGGTCGCGGATGGTTTGGAGTGTGAGCGGCACGCCCGCGGGACCCGCGTTGGCAATCCACCGCGCCATGGCCTGCTCCAGTTCCGGGTGTACCCCGCCACCCACGCGAATTGGGTTGTTGCTCGTCGACGCCATGGCCCATCGTTCGGCCCCTTTCAAAACGTGATCGATGGTCGAACGGTCGGGTTGAATCCCGAAGCGGGTGAAACACCACCGCGCCAAGTCTACCTGACGCACCGCGGGGTTGGCGACATGGTGGGCGCAGATAGCTTTCTTAATGTGCAGCGCGAGTTGCGAGCGTGGTAGAGACGAGGCATGATGCACTGAAGGCGGTATGAGAGACTATGTTTATCGAGTGGAATTGTTCACATTTTATCTCTGAATAAGATGTTCCTGTGAGCAACTCCGGTGCGCGTTTGCAATGGCAGTGTGGGGCCAAACATCAAGAGCAGAACATGAATTTGTCCAGGAAATTCGCCGTTGTGTCAATCCTGTTACCACAACCACTACGTGTGACGTGTGCTGATGGGATACTCCTGGTTTATATTGCGTCAGTATCGAGCAGAGGTAACATACACGTGGCGATGTGAACTTGCCCCATGAGCGTTTGAGGCACGATGAACCCGCCATACGTGGCACCCAGTCATGTGCGAATGCTCGCACGATGTCACTGCCATTTCGTCCACGCAATTCGCGATGCTATTCTCTGGCCAAGGAACAGGGCAGACCCCGGTCAACGCGGTTTGTTTTCAGGTCCATGTTCAAGGGTGGCATAATCTCACCCACTGTTCAATTGGATCCAGGGGTCTGTATCCTGGGTGCAACTGCCCGGCAACAAAAGCTCGTGGGCAGAGTTTCCATCCTGGGCAAGGCAAATTCGCGAGCAGGGGTCGAGCATCATGTGTATGTACAGCATGCAGAGACTGTTGGATGCAGCACACCTGTAATAGTGTATTGTATGTGCAGCATTAAGAATAACGCCTGGAATTAATTTGTGGGACTCTTGCCTCCCCTATATTATGGGTTTCCACTCCATGCTAGTACATGTGTGGTATCACTTCTCGACTATCTTTATAGGAATTCACATATCAGGGTTCACTGTAGGTTGATTTCCTATACTTCATTCTACACTGAAAACGTGTCAAATGTTGATATTTGTGATAGGCTGTAGTGAGGTGCTCCTTAGTGAGTACAACTCAGTTAGGGTTTGCTATTTGTATCACCCACATTCCTAATCTCATCATTCCGTTGCATTCTATTTCTAAGATGGTATCACGAATAGGTTTAGAATCCTTGCCTAGCCTAGCCTAGCTCGCGCCCTCGAGCCTTCCGCGCCCTAGCGCGCCTCCGCGCCTTACGCGCCCTAGCGCCCTCCGCGCCCTAGCGCCCTCCATCACGCGCCCTAGCGCCCTCCGCGCCTTACGCACCCTCCGTCACGCGCCCTAGCGCCCTCCGCGCCCTAGCGCCCTCCGCGCCCTCCCTAACGCGCCATCCGAGCCCTCCGTAATGCGCCCTCCGCGCCTCCGCGCCTAGCCCTCCCGTACGCGCCCTCCACGCCCTCCGTATCGCGCCTCCGTCCCAGCCCGTCGCGTAGCACGTGCGTCCTACCCTAGCCCATCGCGTAGCCCGTGCGCCCTGCTCCAGCCCGTCGCGTCGCCCGTGCGCCCTACCCTAACCCGTCGCGTAGCCCGTGCGCCCTGCCCTAGCCCGTCGCGTAGCCCGTGCGCCCTGCCCCAGCCCGTCACGTCGCCCATGCGCCCTGCCCCAGCCCGTCACGTCGTCCGTGCGCACTGCCCCTAGCCCGTGCACGCCCGTGCGCCCTGCCCCTAGCCCGCGCGTCGCCCTGCCCCTAGGCTGCGCGCCCCCGCGGGTATCGTGCCCCGCACGTAGCGCGCCCCGCGGGTAGCGCGCCCCGCAGGCAGCGCGCCGCGCGGGTAGCGCGCCCCGCGGGTAGCGCGCCCCGCGGATAGCGCGACCCGCAGGCAGCACACCCTGCAGGCAGCGCGCCCCGCAGCGCTTTAGCGCCAGAAGATAAATTAATTAATTAAACCCTAAAAAAAAAAAAAAAAAAAAAAAAGAGGGGTTCGGGTGTTGGGCTGCAACTGTCGCCCGCGTTCCTGCTTGTCGGACGAACTGCACAGTTCCCTACATACCGCAACCGTCAGTACTGCAGCCCCTACTGTCACACGTACTTTCCACTGCCAGTGGCTCTACTAGCGGCAGCCGATAGCCGCACTTACAGTCTCTAGCTCCAGCCGTTCTAGCTCCAGCCACTCCTAGCTCCAGCCGTGTCTAGCTCCAGCCGTTCTCGTTCCAGCCGTTCTGGCTCCAGCCGTTTCTGCTCCAGCCGTTTCTGCTCCAGCCGTTCTAGCTCCAGTCGTTTTTGCTCCTCTCTCCTAGCTCAGATTGCTCCGTGCTACAGTCGTTCCTCGCCTAGTTTCACCTGGCACTCCTAGTTGTTCTCGTTGTTTCATTGCAGCCGTCCCTAGCTCCTGACGCTCCTAGCCTTTATCATGGCGTCCACTAGGGTTCTCCAGCAGCAAGGACAGCAGCAGCGGCAGTTTCAGCAGTGGCACCCGCAGCAGCAGTGGCGCCCTCAGCAGTAGCTCCGCCCTCAGCAGCTGTGGCGCCCTCAGCACCCGTGGGGGCCTGGTGTTTCGGGTAGCGTTGGCTGAAGCAGCGGCCCAGCCAGCTTGGGGGCTCGTCGCGGTGGCCGCGTCGGCCCCTGCCAGTACCGGATCCTGACCGGCCCTGGTGCTGGCACTACCTGCTGGCGTCCTGACCACTCTGCACAGCACTGCTACAGTCGCCTCGACGACCTCTACCGTGAGCGTTTTGGGCCTGAGTCGGCTCCCCCGATCTGGCCCGGTCTGTTTCGTAGTGGTTACCCTGTGTTTGATATGTCCATGGATGTTGTTTATTCTGTCACGTACGGATCTCTTGGCTTACGTGTACCTAGCTTAGGACCTTTGCCTGTTGCTAGTGTCGGTACTTGTGCTTTTAGTGTAGGTGCTTGTGTAGTCACTAGCCCAGCCTTGACGACTGCTGTTGCGTCGCTCTCCTTCACGCTGGACTCCGGCGCGTCTCAGTGCTTCTTCCGCGACCACACCACTGTCACACCTCTTTCGACTCCAGTCCCAGTTGCCCTGGCTGATCCTACTTCAGGACCAGCAGTTGCTCGCAGCTCGACCACTCTCCCGTGCCCAGCTGTCCCCTCTGGTTTCCTCACTGGTCTCTACATCCCCTCGTTCTCTCGGAACTTGGTGGGTGTTGGATACCTTCAGGACCGGGGGATCACAGTCACTTTTCCTGCGCATGGGAGGACTGCGATCTGTACGGACTCTTCCACCGGGGTAGTTCTTGCCACGTTCACCAGAGAGCCCCACTCAGAACTCTTCGTCCTGCACACTCCGCCCCCGCAGGTAGCTGCGTCTGGTCAGGTTGCTTCGTCCCCCCCGGTAGTAGAGTTCGGTCAGGTTACTGCGTCCCCACCGGTTGCTGTGTCCGGTCAGGTTGCTGTGTCCGGTCAAGTTGCTGTGTCCGGTCTAGTTGCTGCGTCTTGCTCATGTTGGTCTTTCACCCACCGGACCGTCTTGTGGCACCACCGTCTTGGCCACCCATCGATCCCCCGCCTCCGCACTATGGCTAGTCACCGTCCTGTTTCAGGTCTCCCTCGCGTCTTCCCGTCGCTCCCTCCCTCGCCTGCGCCGCCGTGCACTCCTTGCGTCGCCGGCCGTCTTTGTGCCACTACGCACTCCTCCTCCCTTCGTCCGGCCACTGCTCCCTTCCAGACACTCCACTTGGATGTCTCGGGCCCTGCACCTACGCAGGGACCTGTCTCCACTCCATTCAGCAGCCTTCGGTACTTCCGCGACAGGTTACTGTGGACTCGGTTGGTGTTGGAGCTGGAGGTGCAGCCACTGGCGGTACTCGGTCTGGGGGTGCTCGTTCGAGGGGTGCTGGAGTTGGAGGTGCTGGCGCAGGTGGCGCTAGCCCTGGGGGTGCTGGAGCTGGAGGTCCTGGCACTGGAGGTGCTAGTTCTGGGGGTGCTGGAGCTGGAGGTGCTGGCACTGGAGGTGCTAGTTCTGGGGGTGCTGGAGCTGGAGGTACTGGCACGGGAGGTGCTAGTTCTGGGGGTGCTGGAGTTGGAGGTCCTGGCACTGGGGGTGCTAGGACAGGGGGCGCTGGAGCTAGGGACCCTGACCCTGTTGGTACCCCTTCTGGGGACACTGGTACTGGGGGTGCTAGTTCTGAGGAGACTGGAGCTGGGGGCACTACGTCTGCGGAGAGCACTCCGCCTCCCCACCGCCATGACACGCGTTACCAGGCGGCCTGCCGGCGTGCGCGCGAGGAGCAAGAGCGGTTGGAGCGGGAGCGGCAGGAGTTGCGGCAGTTGGACCTGCTGGAGCAGCAGCAGCGGCGGCAGCAGCAGCAGCAGCAACAGCCGCAGCAGCAGCCGCCGCAGCCACAGCAGCAGCAGCCGCCGCAGCCACAGCCGTAGCAGCTCCCTCTGGAGCGGTTGTTGTTCCCGCCCGTGAGTGGCCTTCGGGCCCTTGGTCTTCCCTCCTCTCCTCCTGTTCGCTCTCAGTCTCCCCCTGCGTTTGGTCCCACGTTTCCTCCTCCTGACGACCGTCCGGCGGTCTGGTCTTCCCCTCCACCGCAGTCTCCTCCTCCTGTTGTCCGTCACTACCGTTCCCGTCCTTGTCCTCCGGGTGCTCGTCCCTCGTCCCCCGTTACCGACCTCCACACTGCCCTCCTTTGTACTTCTCTTCGTCGTTCTCCTCCTTCGGTTTCCGTTCTCCCGTCTCCTCCTCCCTCTTCTCTTCCTGTCTCCCCTACTCCTATCTCCGACTACTACCGTGCTGTTCGCCCTGTTGTCTCCCGCGTTCTAGCCACTGTTGTCACCGACCCTCGTTTCTCTCCGTCGTCTGTCTCGGCTCTCACTGCCACTGTCGCTGACTTTGCCGCCGCCAGCCGCCTTGACTACCGCACTCGTGTGGTGCCCGCTCCGCCTACCCATCCTCTGTCCGTCGGTGGTGAGTTTGCCCTTGGCTGTGACGTCCTAGAGGACAGGCACTCAGAGCTGGAGTACCTGGCAGCCGCTTCTCCCACTCTCTGTGCCATGCTGCTTTCCCTTGAGGGAGACCCCGACGCCCTTGACATACCGACTCCTCGCACGTACCGTGAGGCAGTGTCAGGGCCGTGGGCCCCTCAGTGGAAGGCGGCCATGGACTCAGAGTTGGCGTCTTGAAGATCCACAGGCACGTACGTTGACGCAGTTCCCCCTCCCCGGGCGAACGTAGTCGATGGCATGTGGCTCTTCAAGGTGAAGCGGCCGCCTGGTTCACCCCCGGTGTTCAAGGCGCGCTATGTGGCGAGAGGCTTCAGTCAGCGCGAGGGAGTTGACTTCTTTCATACCTTCGCTCCGACCCCGAAGATGACTACACTTCGGGTATTACTACACGTAGCAGCACAGCGAGACTACGAGCTCCACTCCCTCGACTTCTCCACTGCCTTTCTCTAGGGACGACTGCACGAGGAGATCTGGCTGCGCCGTCCTCCCGGTTTCACTGGTACTTTCCCTCCTGGGACCCAGTGGAGCCTGAGGCGACCAGTCTACGGTCTCCGCCAGTCGCCCCGTGAGTGGCACGACACTCTTCGCTCCACGCTTCGTGGCCTAGGGTTTCGCCCTTCCTCTGCTGACCCGTCACTGTTTGTTCGTGCCGGCTCCACTCCTTTCTTTATACTCGTCTATGCGACGACTTGGTCTTTGCTACACCAGACAGGGCAACTCTGGCTGAGGTGAAGTCCGAACTGCAGAAGAGACACACGTGCACTGACCTTGGTGAACTGCAGCGCTACCTTGGCCTGCAGATCACCAGGGACAGAGCCGCTCGCACCATCACGTTGACGCAGTCACACATGGTGCAGAAGGTCCTTCAGCGGTTCGGGCTTCAGCACTCCACCACACAGCCCACTCCTCTTGCTGTAAACCACAGACTCACCGACCCCTTCCCCGACGAGCCCTTTGAGCCCAGTGGTCCCTACCCAGAGCTTGTTGGCTGCCTCATGTACCTGATGACCTGTACTCGCCCGGACCTCGCCTACCCTCTTAGTGTCCTCTCTCGCTTTGTTGGACCTGGGAGGCACCGTCCTGTTCACTGGACGGTTGCCGTGAGGGTGGCGAAGTACCTGGCGACTACATCAGGCATGGGGCTTGTGCTTGGAGGGACTCGACCAGTTGAGCTGACTGGCCTCTGTGACTCTTCTTACGCTGACGACGTGGAGACTCAGCGCTCGACCCAGGGTTACTGTTTCAGTCTGGGAGTTGGGGCTGTGTCGTGGAGGTCCACACGGTCGTCGTCGGTGGCTTCGTCCAGTGCAGAGGCAGAGACCTACGCCGGTGCTATGGCTGCCCAGGAGCTTCGCTGGTTGACCTTCTTGCTCGCTGACCTTGGTGAGCGACCTCGCACTGCTCCGACCTTGTTCGCTGACAACAAGGCCATGATTCTCTTGTGTCGCGAGCCTCGACTGGAGACCAGGGTGAAGCACATCGACTTCCGGTACTTCCTCCTGCGTGAGCTACAGCGACGCGGCCAGGTGCGCCTGGACTTTGTGGCCTCAGAGGCCAACACTGCTGACCTCTTCACCAAAGCCTTGACGCCTGGTGATCACCACCGGTTCTGTGTGTAGTTAGGGCTTGTTGAGGCAGGTCCTCGGTTGCTGTAGCCTTGTTGCTTGCTCTGCTTGTTGTGCTTTGCTATATATCCTAGTGAACTCTTGAACTGGCCTTGTGGCCGCTTGCTTGTGCTCGGAATTTGTGTGGTGTCTTTGAGATCCATCCTGAGCTTGCTTTGCTTCTTGCATTGACTGGACTTGTGACCGTTTGTTCACCTTGCTTGCTTTGATGCCCCTCACTTAGCCTATGGGGGTGTGTCAAATGTTGATATTTGTGATAGGCTGTAGTGAAGTGCTCCTTAGTGAGTACAACTCAGTTAGGGTTTGCTATTTGTATCACCCACATTCCTAATCTCATCATTCCGTTGCATTCTATTTCTGAGAAAACGCTTCACGTTCGGGTGGGTTTTCACCCAACCTCTACTTCTGAGATACCTTCCTTTTTCACATACCTACCAAACATCCTAAGGTTTACTTCGATAGTTGTCATATCGAGTGTATGGACAACGTCATGCCACTCTAACAGTATCATCAATAAACACCACCTTGCCTTCCCCATGAAGCCGCCCTAGAGCCTCGCGAACCTAGTATAGCAAGAGAAGGCAGGCAAAACAAGGAGAGACACTTAAAAAGGAGGCACGTAAAACCAACGACGCGCAAGAGCCACACGGGTGTCTAACCAAGTTTGATGAGCCAGACAAATGTTGCGTTGAATGGGGCGGACTGAATCAAGGTGAGCATCTTAACTCGAAGAGAGTGACAGATATGGAGGATTGCTGCGTTAGGCGCCTAATATGGGGCTTTAAGATGGGAAGCCCACCTCGAAATGTCCATTGAGGAGAACTGCTATCTGATGCACCTCCTGTAAGGCTTTAAGATGCAAAGCTCACCTCGAAGAGAGTGACAGGTATGGATGATTGCTGCCTTAGGTCCTCCCACACCTGTGAATGCGGTGCAAATGGGTAAATTTCGGTGGAAACGGGAAGAGCATGCGCACAGGAGGACACACATGGGTGGAAAGAGGTGCAGATGCATCCACAGGAGAGCAAGCGACACTAAGAGCGTGGTACACCTGCTAGGGTTTTAGCGACGATCCTACAGAACAGTGTCCTACCTACTTTTGTATAGTCATGATTTTGATGATTTCGATTGGCTATCACTGATTACAATTGTCACTGTGTAGGACACTGTTGTGTAAGATCGAATACTGTTGTGTAAGATCGCCAACTGTTTCGTAGGATCGTCGCTAAAACCCTAGCAGGTGTTCCACGCTCTAACAACACGTGCGAGTAGAGTGCAAGAGACACCCCAACAGACGTACCCATACCGCGCCAACACACCACCACCGTTACCTGAGGCCTCTCCCTGGGCGTACCTGAGTGTGTTTTGAGCCGACTCAACACACAGCAGGAGGACACAGATGGGTGCAAGTTGGTGCAGATGCATCCACACGGGGGGCAAGCGACACTAACAACACGTGCGAGTAGAGTACAAGAGACACCCCAACAGACGTACCGATACCGCACCGACCCGCCACCACGGCTACCTGAGTCTCCTGAGAGTACCTGAGGGAGTACTTGAGTCTCCTGAGAGTACCTGAGGGAGTACGTGAGGCTCCTGAGAGTACCTGAGGGAGTACTTGAGTCTCCTGAGAGTACCTGAGGGAGTACCTGAGGCTCCTGAGAGTACCTGAGGGAGTACCTGAGGCTCTTGACACTACCTGAGGTGCTCGGAAGGAGGAGCGGGAGGCAGTAGCCCTGTCCTGCAGGAAGGAGAGCAGAGCCTCCTGCAGCTGCACGCGCTTGGCCCGCTCACTCGCTGACACCCCCGTGGTGATGAGGTCCATGTCGATGGTGCCTGTGTGCCTAACAGGGTTCGTTGAAAGTACCTGGGGCGCTCGGAAGGAGGAGCGCGAAGAGGTAGCCCTGTCCTGCAGGAAGGAGAGCAGCGCCTCCTGCAGCTGCACGCGCTTGGCTCGCTCGCTCGCGGACACCCCCGTGGTGATGAGGTCCATGTCGATGGTGCCTGTGGTGGGGTCTCCACGTTCTCAGCCCTCCCTATAACTGGCACCCCTGTTTCTATGCCCACCGCCAACACACGTGCAGGCCTATGCTCCCCAACACCCCGTACCTGAGGCGCGCGGAAGGAGGAACGGGAAGCGGTGGCTCTATCCTGCAGGAAGGAGAGCAGCGCCTCCTGCAGCTGCACTCTCTTGGCCCTCTCACTGGCTGACACGCCCGTGGTAATAAGGTCCATGTCGATGGTGCCTGTGTGTTTTCAGACCCTTCCCTGCATGCCCTCAGCCCTCCCTCTCAAGGGCACCCATGTTTCCCTACCAACAGCCCTATCCCCCCCAAACAACCCGCACCTGAGGCGCTCGGAAGGAGGAGCGGGAAGCGGTGGCTCTATCCTGAAGGAAGGAGAGCAGAGCCTCCTGCAGCTGCACGCGCTTTGCCCGCTCGCTGGCGGACACCCCCGTGGTGATGAGATCCATGTCGATGGTGCCTGTGGTGGGATCCGTGGCCGACTGCTGCATTGCCACGTCTAGCAGCCGCCTTGCCTCTGTCACGTCTTCGTGAGTCACCTGAGGGGAAGTTAGTGAGTGAGGGAGTGAGTGATGGAGTGAGTGAGAGAGAGAGTGAGGGAGTGAGTGGGGAAGTGAGGGAGGGAGGGATTGGGCTAGATTGGTTGCGATTGTGGTGGTGGTGATGAGATCCATGTCAATGGTGCCTGTGGTGGGGTCCGTGGCCGACTGCTGCATTGCCACATCTAGCAGCCTGCGCGCCTCTGTCACGTCCTCGTGAGTCACCTGGTGTTGTTACCAGCACACGGGGGAGGTAAGTGAGTGAGAGGGAGCGAGAGAGGTTCACGAATGGTGCCTGTGGTGGGGTCCGTGGCTGACTGCTGCATTGCCACATCTAGAAGGAGCCGCGCTTCAGTCACGTCCTCGTGTGTCACCTACGAGGAAGCGAGGGAGGGAGAGAGGGAGGAAGAGAGGGAGGGAGAGAGGGACTGAGCTGGTGCCTGTGGTGGGGTCCGTGGCCGACTGCTGCATTGCCACGTCCAACAGCCTGCGCGCCTCTGTCACATGCTATGGAGGTGTTACCAGCACACGGGGAAACAAGGGAGTGAGGGAGGGAGGGAGGGAGTGAAGGAGTGAGCAAGGGAGGGAGGGAGTGGGCTAGTGAGAGCCTGTAGGTGCAGTGCAGCCATGCCCGTGGTGATAAGATCCATGTCTATGTGTGCCTGTGGTGGTCGAGCGCACGCACACGAGAAATTTGCTCCCCTGTGATTCGATTGGCATGTGCAGCGCGAAACCTTGGAGGTGCCTCACAGAGTCCCTTTCCCCCCCCTCACTCCCTCCCCCCCTCCACCCTCCACGCTCCACCCTCTTCCCCCCCAAACTTCACACCCCCACACCCCCCACTCACCTTCCCCTCTTTCAACCCACCGTGGAAGCCAGCCTCAAGCGTGCGAGGGCTTCGCTGATGCGATTTTTACGGCGCCACAACACCCTTCCCCTGTCTCTCCCCTCTCCCCACCCCCCCCCCCCCCCTCCCCCCCTCCCCCCCCCCCCCCCCTCCCTCTTCCCCCACCCACCTTCCCCTCTTTCAACCCACCGTGGAAGCCAGCTTCAAGCGTGCGAGGGCTTCGCTGATGCGGATTAGGCTCTCCAGCTGACGTGGCGTTGCAGTGATGACCTGGCATGTGGTGACGTGGCAGGGAGTATGGCACGGAGAGGCATGCCAGATGGATGTTTGTGTGCGAGTCTTGAAAAACAATTGCACGTGTGCAAGCGCGTCAACACATGCGTTCCCTCCCCTACCCCGGCCACCCCCCTTTCCCTTCTCCTTACCCTCACTGATTGACCCCTCCCCATGTCCCCTCAGCTCACTTCCGCCCTTATCCTTTCCCACTCGGATACTTCCTCCTTTTCTCCTCCAATCCCCTTCCCTTCCTCCCTTATTCCCCCCTCTCAACTCACCTTTCTCCCCGACCCCCTCCCCCGCAGCTCCACATGCCCGTTCACCAGCTCCTCTGCTGCTCGTCTCCTTGCTCCCAGAGCTCCCCCTTTCCCCTCCCCACCCTTCTCCTCCCCCCTTTCTCACCTTTCTCCCGGATCCCCGCCCCCGCAGCTCCACATAAGCGTTCACCAGCTCCTCTGCCGCCTCATCGCTCAGCTCCGGGTGGATGCGCGTGCGGGCGTAGGTGATGTAGGCGGTGAGCGTTGCTACGTCTATGGTGGCTGCAGCCGAGGTCTGAGAGGGAGGGATGGGCAGATGGATGGAGCAGGGGAGGGAACAAGGGGATGCAACAAAGGGCGTTCACCAGCTCCTCTGCCGCCTCGTCGCTCAGCTCTGGGTGGATGCGTGTGCGTGCATACGTGATGTAGGCGGTCAAGGTGCCCACATCTATGGTGGCGGCTGCAGAGGCCTGCAACAGAGGGATGGGCAGATGGATGGAGCAGGGGAGGGAACAAGGGAGTGCAACAAGGAGCGTTCACGAGCTCCTCTGCCGCCTCGTCGCTCAGCTCTGGGTGGATGCGCGTGCGCGCATACGTGATGTAGGCGGTCAAAGTGGCTACGTCGATGGTGGCAGCAGCAGATGCCTGGGGATGAGGGAGAGGAAACAAGTGAGGGGTTCACTCAGCTCTGGGTGGACATGAGCGTGCATTGGCACGTACGTGACTGCTTTTGAGTCGACTCAAAAGCAGACTCAGCTCTGGGTGGACATGCGTGTGCATTGGCACGACTCAAAAGCAGACTCAGCTCTGGGTGGACATGCGCGTGCATGATCACATACGAGATGTAGGCGGTGAGCGTTGCCATGTCCATGGCTTTTGAGACGTCTCAAAACGCGATGTAGGCGGTGAGCGTTGCCATGTCCATGGCTTTTGAGACGTCTCAAAACGCGATGTAGGCGGTGAGCGTTGCCATGTCCATGGCTTTTGAGACGTCTCAAAACGCGATGTAGGCGGTGAGCGTTGCCATGTCCATGGCTTTTGAGACGTCTCAAAACGCGATGTAGGCGGTGAGCGTTGCCATGTCCATGGCTTTTGAGACGTCTCAAAACGCGATGTAGGCGGTGAGCGTTGCCATGTCCATGGCTTTTGAGACGTCTCTAAACGCGATGTAGGCGGTGAGCGTTGCCATGTCCATGGCTTTTGAGACGTCTCAAAACGCGATGTAGGCGGTGAGCGTTGCCATGTCCATGGCTTTTGAGACGTCTCAAAACGCGATGTACGCGGTGAGCGTTGCCATGTCCATGGCTTTTGAGACGTCTCAAAACGCGATGTAGGCGGTGAGCGTTGCCATGTCCATGGCTTTTGAGACGTCTCAAAACGCGATGTAGGCGGTGAGCGTTGCCATGTCCATGGCTTTTGAGACGTCTCAAAACGCGATGTAGGCGGTGAGCGTTGCCATGTCCATGGCTTTTGAGACGTCTCAAAACGCGATGTAGGCGGTGAGCGTTGCCATGTCCATGGCTTTTGAGACGTCTCAAAACGCGATGTAGGCGGTGAGCGTTGCCATGTCCATGGCTTTTGAGACGTCTCAAAACGCGATGTAGGCGGTGAGCGTTGCCATGTCCATGGCTTTTGAGACGTCTCAAAACGCGATGTAGGCGGTGAGCGTTGCCATGTCCATGTCTTTTGAGACGTCTCAAAACGCGATGTAGGCGGTGAGCGTTGCCATGTCCATGACCACACACAGAACCTCTGAGTTCTCAAGGCACTGTACACAATACCACAGCACTGCACACAGTACCAGTACACCGTACTCACTACAACTGCACCGCACACAGTACCTCTGGGTTCTTGTAGTGTACAGCAACGTGGTGGCAAGTGATTAACATAGATTCCACCACCCATGGTACCTCTGCACTGCACACAGCATCACTACACCGCACTCACTACAACTGCACCGCACGCAATACCTCTGGGTTCTTGTAGTGCAGAGCAACGAGATGGCGGGCTAACCGACGGTCGGATTGCTCCTCTGCCTTGTCGAGAATGAGATAGATGAGATCGAACCTGGTGGGGCAGCACGGAAGAAAAACAAGGGTTGTGAAAGAAAACAGTTGCACCTCCTCAGCCCTGTCGAGAACCAGATAGAGAAAAGAGAAATGAGGTGAGAGAAAAGAGAACCAGATAGAGAAAAGAGAAATGAGGTGAGAGAAAAGAGAACCAGATAGAGAAAAGAGAACCAGATAGAGAAAAGAGAAATGAGGTGAGAGAAAAGAGAACCAGATAGAGAAAAGAGAACCAGATAGAGAAAAGAGAAATGAGGTGAGAGAAAAGAGAACCAGATAGAGAAAAGAGAACCAGATAGAGAAAAGAGAAATGAGGTGAGAGAAAAGAGAACCAGATAGAGAAAAGAGAACCAGATAGAGAAAAGAGAAATGAGGTGAGAGAAAAGAGAATCAGATAGAGAAAAGAGAAATGAGGTGAGAGAAAAGAGAACCAGATAGAACATCGAATCGAACCTGGTGGGGTGAGAGAAAAGAGAACGACAAGGCAAAGGTAATGAGGAAGAGGAGGAAAGAGACGGATTCCTCCTTCTAGGCCTTGTCAAGAAGGAGGTTGATAAGAACGAACCTGATGAAGCAGCACGATACCTGGAGAGCAGGGTAGGTGGCAGCTGGATGTTGTCAATGACAGAGAGGCGCGGGTTGTAGCGCGAGCCAGAGGGGTTGGCGCAGGCGAGCACAGACGTGCGCGCGTTGAGCGTGGCGATAATGCCGGCCTTGGCCACTGAGACAGTCTGCTGCTCCATCACCTGACGTGTGTGGGGAGAGAGGAGGTACGTACACACACTCAGTGTGTTAGCAGGAACACACGGTTGGCGCAGGCGAGCACCGACGTGCGTGCGTTGAGCGAGGCGATGATGCCCGCCTTGGCCACTGACACCGTCTGCTGCTCCATGACCTGATTGGGGAGAGAGGGGGATGGGGGTTTCAAACACGCATGGTTTCAAACTGAGCACACAGTTGTCACAGCTGTCTCAGTGCCAAGACGGCCACTGAGACGGTCTGCTGCTCCATGGCCTGATGTGGGGGGGGAGGGCATTGACCCAGGTGTGGTACGGAATTGCAGTGGGATCACACAGACGTGCGTGCGTTGAAGGTGGCCATGATGCCGGCCTTCGCCACTGACACGGTCTGCTCTGCTGCTCCATGGCCTGGTGGGGGGGGAAAGGAGGTGTACACACAGCGAAGAATGGGGTTTGCACGGGTGAAGTGGGTACGGTGAGCACTGTGCGATCAGACCTGCGGCGTGACCACCGGGCCGTGGAGCAGAGCATTGCCTGACATGGTCTGCTCTGCTGCTCCATGGCTCGGTGGAGAGACAGGTGATCGGGACAGGTGCGGAGGGCACACTTACTACTGTGCGATCCCCTCCCCCCCCCTCCCTCCCCCACCAACCTCATGCAGCGTGGTGCCAGCATTGTCGGACACCTTGTGTCTCTGCCTGCCGTATGCATGCACCCACCCACCAACCAACCGCACACACCCCACCCCGCTCCCTTCCCACCTCCCTTGTCCGGCACCTTGTGACTCTTTCTGCCGCATGCACTCCCCCCCTCTTTCACCTCGTGCAGTGTGTTGCGCACATTGTCATCTTTCATCTCGTTTCTCTTTCTGCCACATGTACCCACCCGCAATGGCACACTCCTCCTCCCCCTCCCCCTCTACCCCTCTCCCCCCCCCCCTTCCTCACCTCATGCAGCATGCTGCGGGCATTGTCGGACATCTTGTCAAACTCATCAATGCAGCAGATGCCTCGATCGCTCAGCACCAGCGCTCCGCTCTCCAGCACCTGTGAAGGTGGCAGGCATGGGAGGAACAGAGGAGGAATGTGAAGGCAGACAGACACAGCCTGTCAGGCATGCGGCCTATGTCACCAAGGACTCATCGATGCAGCAGATGCCTCGATCGCTCAGCACCAGTGCTCCGCTCTCCAGCACCTGTGAAGGCGGGCAAGTGGTGGGCAGAGAGAGAGAGAGAGGAGAAGCAGAGGAGAAAAGAAGACACATCTCGTCAGGCGTCTGCTGCACGCCTGACGAGCGATGCAGCAGATGCCCCGGTCGCTCAGCACCAGGACGCCACTCTCCAGCACCTGCAGGCAGGCAGGTCAGGGGAATGGGAAGAGAAAAAAGAAGCACACAGCACCGCATTCAACCCAGGCCTTCGCAACTCATCGATGCAGCAGATGCCCCGACCACCCAGACCGGAGAACTAAAGGACCCGGCTCACCATTTCACGTGTTTCAGGGTCCTTGGTAACGTATGCTGTGAGCCCCACTGCACTGCTCCCCCGCCCGCTCGTGTAGATCCCTCTCGGGGCAATCTTGTGGACATACTGCAGCAGCTGCGACTTACCCGTTTGTGCCTCTACAACCACCCAGCATCAGCTCACCATTTCGCGTGTTTCAGGGTCCTTGGTAACGTATGCTGTGAGCCCCACTGCACTGCTCCCCCGCCCGCTCGTGTAGATCCCTCTCGGGGCAATCTTGTGGACATACTGCAGCAGCTGCGACTTACCCGTTTGTGCCTCTACAACCACCCAGCATCAGCTCACCATTTCGCGTGTTTCAGGGTCCTTGGTGACATATGCTGTGAGCCCCACGGCACTGCTGCCCCGGCCGCTCGTGTAGATCCCTCTAGTAGCGATCTTGTGCACATACTGCAGCAGCTGCGACTTGCTCTCTCGTGCCTCCAAACGAAAAGCAACAACAACAATCACTCAGACCAGACCAGACCAGACCAGACCAGACACCAAAGAAGAAAAGACCCACCATTTCACGTGTTTCAGGGTCCTTGGTAACATAGGCAGTAAGGCCAACAGCACTGCTCCCCCGGCCGCTCGTTTAGATCCCTCTAGTAGCGATCTTGTGCACATACTGCAGCAGCTGCGACTTGCGCTCTCGTGCCTCCAAACGAAAAGCAACAACAACAATCACTCAGACCAGACCAGACCAGACCAGACCAGACCAAAGAAGAACAGACCCACCATTTCACGTGTTTCAGGGTCCTTGGTAACATAGGCAGTAAGGCCAACAGCACTGCTCCCCCGGCCGCTCGTGTAGATCCCTCTAGTAGCGATCTTGTGCACATACTGCAGCAGCTGCGACTTGCTCTCTCGTGCCTCCAAACGAAAAGCAACAACAACAATCACTCAGACCAGACCAGACCAGACCAGACCAGACCAGACCAGACCAGACCAGACCAGACCAGACCAAAGAAGAAAAGACCCACCATTTCACGTGTTTCAGGGTCCTTGGTAACATAGGCAGTAAGGCCAACAGCACTGCTCCCCCGGCCGCTCGTGTAGATCCCTCTAGTAGCAATCTTGTGCACATACTGCAGCAGCTGCGACTTGCTCTCTCGTGCCTCCAAACGAAAAGCAACAACAACAATCACTCAGACCAGACCAGACCAGACCAGACCAGACCAGACCAGACCAGACCAGACCAGACCAGACCAGACCAGACCAGACCAAACCAAAGAAGAAAAGACCCACCATTTCACGTGTTTCAGGGTCCTTGGTAACATAGGCAGTAAGGCCAACAGCACTGCTCCCCCGGCCGCTCGTGTAGATCCCTCTCGGTGCAATCTTGTGCACATACTGCAGCAGCTGCGACTTGCTCGCTCGTGCTTTTGAACAAGAACCACCACCAACCACCCAACATCATCTCACCATTTCGCGTGTCTCAGGGTCCTTGGTAACATACGCAGTAAGCCCCACAGCACTGCTCCCCCGGCCGCTCGTGTAGATCCCCCTAGGAGCGATCTTGTGCACATACTGCAGTAGCTGCGACTTGCTCGTGCCCGGGTCCCCCACCAGCAGCACGTTCATGTCTCCGCGGAACTGCACGCCTGAGGACAGGCGTTTTACTGACCCACCGAAGAGCTGCAGGGAGAGTGAGGGGCAAACAGAAAGGTCAAGTCAAGTCAAGCTGCACGCTCGTGCCCGGGTCCCCCACCAGCAGCACGTTCATGTCTCCGCGGAACTGCACTCCGGATGATAGGCGTTTGACTGGCCCACCGAATAGCTGCAGGGAGGATGGAAGGGAATCGTCAGCAAAGAGCTGGTTAGAGCACATGGAGTCGAGTTGGGTCCCCCACCAGCAGCACGTTCATGTCTCCGCGGAACTGCACTCCGGATGAAAGGCGCTTGACGGAACCCCCAAATAGCTGCAAGAGGGAAGGCACGAAGGATTAACAGAGATGTCACGCAAGTCAAGGGATGCGTGTGTGTGTGTGCCTGGGTCCCCCACCAGCAGCACGTTCATGTCTCCGCGGAACTGCACTCCGGATGAAAGGCGCTTGACGGAACCCCCAAATAGCTGCAAGAGGGAAGGCACAAAGGATTAACAGAGATGTCACGCAAGTCAAGGGATGCGTGTGTGTGTGTGCCTGGGCCCCCCACCAGCAGCACGTTCATGTCTCCGCGGAACTGCACTCCGGATGAAAGGCGCTTGACGGAACCCCCAAATAGCTGCAAGAGGGAAGGCACGAAGGATTAACAGAGATGTCACGCAAGTCAAGGGATGCGTGTGTGTGTGTGCCTGGGTCCCCCACCAGCAGCACGTTCATGTCTCCGCGGAACTGCACTCCTGATGACAAAATCTTGACCGAACCACCAAATAGCTGGAAGGGGGAGGACGGTGGGGCATGGGGGAAAAGGGGCTTAAGAGTTGGGTAGAGCACCCCAAGAAAGCACTCCTTTTAACACCCTTCACCTAACAAAGCACTCACTCCCCTATCCCCCCCACCTGGCACAGCAGCCCCTTCTTGATATCATCCAGCTCGTAGATGGACGGCGCCAGGGTGCATGTGTGGTGAGCTTGTTGCAGAGAGACTATACGATGCTAGCAAAGCCACCTTCCCCCCCACCTGGCAAGCAGCCACCTGCCTACTTCTTCACCTGGCACAGCACTCCCTCCCTTCAACCCACCTGGCACAGCAGCCCCTCCCTTCAACCCACCTGGCACAGCAGCCCCTCCCTTCAACCCACCTGGCACAGCAGCCCCTCCCTTCAACCCACCTGGCACAGCAGCCCCTCCCTTCAACCCACCTGGCACAGCAGCCCCCTGTTGACATCATCCAGCTCGTAGATGGATGGCGCAAGGGAGAACGTGTCTGTATGGCGTGTCTCTGAGTTGCATATGTAACGTGCAAGTCACCCCCCGTCGCCCCCACCTGGTAAACACAACAACTCCCCTCTATTTGGACCCACCTGGCACAGCAGCCCCCTGTTGACATCAACCAGCTCGTAGATGGATGGCGCCAGGGAGAACGTGTCGGTATGGCGTGTCTCTGAGTTGCATATGTAACGTGCAAGTCACCCCCCGTCGCCCCCACCTGGTAAACACAACAACTCCCCTCTATTTGGACCCACCTGGCACAGCAGCCCCTTCTTGATGTCGTCCAGCTCATAGATGGACGGCGCCAGGGAGCGAGCCAGCCGCTCGTATATGTCCGGCTGCCGGGATAGTTCTCGAAACGCCTCCACCTGGTGGGGAGTAGAGTAGAGTAGAGTGGAGGGAGAAAGAACGGACGCAAGTCTGAAAGCTTCCACGAGCACAGGTAGAATCCACAGACGGTTGATGATGTGCATCAGACGGTTGATGATGTGCATCAGATGGTTGATGATGTGCATCAGATGGTTGATGATGTGCATCAGACGGTTGATGATGTGCATCAGACGGTTGATGATGTGCATCAGACGGTTGATGATGTGCATCAGACGGTTGATGATGTGCATCAGACGGTTGATGATGTGCATCAGATGGTTGATGATGTGCATCAGACGGTTGATGATGTGCATCAGACGGTTGATGATGTGCATCAGACGGTTGATGATGTGCATCAGACGGTTGATGATGTGCATCAGACGGTTGATGATGTGCATCAGACGGTTGATGATGTGCATCAGATGGTTGATGATGTGCATCAGATGGTTGATGATGTGCATCAGACGGTTGATGATGTGCATCAGACGGTTGATGATGTGCATCAGACGGTTGATGATGTGCATCAGACGGTTGATGATGTGCATCAGATGGTTGATGATGTGCATCAGATGGTTGATGATGTGCATCAGACGGTTGATGATGTGCATCAGACGGTTGATGATGTGCATCAGACGGTTGATGATGTGCATCAGACGGTTGATGATGTGCATCAGACGGTTGATGATGTGCATCAGACGGTTGATGATGTGCATCAGACGGTTGATGATGTGCATCAGATGGTTGATGATGTGCATCAGATGGTTGATGATGTGCATCAGACGGTTGATGATGTGCATCAGACGGTTGATGATGTGCATCAGACGGTTGATGATGTGCATCAGACGGTTGATGATGTGCATCAGACTGGTTGATGATGTGCATCAGATGGTTGATGATGTGCATCAGATGGTTGATGATGTGCATCAGACGGTTGATGATGTGCATCAGACGGTTGATGATGTGCATCAGACGGTTGATGATGTGCATCAGACGGTTGATGATGTGCATCAGATGGTTGATGATGTGCATCAGATGGTTGATGATGTGCATCAGACGGTTGATGATGTGCATCAGACGGTTGATGATGTGCATCAGACGGTTGATGATGTGCATCAGACGGTTGATGATGTGCATCAGACTGGTTGATGATGTGCATCAGATGGTTGATGATGTGCATCAGACGGTTGATGATGTGCATCAGACGGTTGATGATGTGCATCAGACGGTTGATGATGTGCATCAGACGGTTGATGATGTGCATCAGACGGTTGATGATGTGCATCAGATGGTTGATGATGTGCATCAGACGGTTGATGATGTGCATCAGATGGTTGATGATGTGCATCAGATGGTTGATGATGTGCATCAGACGGTTGATGATGTGCATCAGACGGTTGATGATGTGCATCAGACGGTTGATGATGTGCATCAGACGGTTGATGATGTGCATCAGATGGTTGATGATGTGCATCAGATGGTTGATGATGTGCATCAGACGGTTGATGATGTGCATCAGACGGTTGATGATGTGCATCAGACGGTTGATGATGTGCATCAGACGGTTGATGATGTGCATCAGATGGTTGATGATGTGCATCAGACGGTTGATGATGTGCATCAGACGGTTGATGATGTGCATCAGATGGTTGATGATGTGCATCAGACGGTTGATGATGTGCATCAGACGGTTGATGATGTGCATCAGACGGTTGATGATGTGCATCAGATGGTTGATGATGTGCATCAGACGGTTGATGATGTGTATCAGACGGTTGATGATGTGCATCAGATGGTTGATGATGTGCATCAGACGGTTGATGATGTGCATCAGACGGTTGATGATGTGCATCAGACGGTTGATGATGTGCATCAGATGGTTGATGATGTGCATCAGATGGTTGATGATGTGCATCAGACGGTTGATGATGTGCATCAGACGGTTGATGATGTGCATCAGACGGTTGATGATGTGCATCAGATGGTTGATGATGTGCATCAGATGGTTGATGATGTGCATCAGACGGTTGATGATGTGCATCAGACGGTTGATGATGTGCATCAGATGGTTGATGATGTGCATCAGACGGTTGATGATGTGCATCAGACGGTTGATGATGTGCATCAGACGGTTGATGATGTGCATCAGATGGTTGATGATGTGCATCAGACGGTTGATGATGTGCATCAGACGGTTGATGATGTGCATCAGATGGTTGATGATGTGCATCAGACGGTTGATGATGTGCATCAGACGGTTGATGATGTGCATCAGACGGTTGATGATGTGCATCAGATGGTTGATGATGTGCATCAGACGGTTGATGATGTGTATCAGACGGTTGATGATGTGCATCAGATGGTTGATGATGTGCATCAGACGGTTGATGATGTGCATCAGACGGTTGATGATGTGCATCAGACGGTTGATGATGTGCATCAGATGGTTGATGATGTGCATCAGATGGTTGATGATGTGCATCAGACGGTTGATGATGTGCATCAGACGGTTGATGATGTGCATCAGACGGTTGATGCTGTGCATCAGATGGTTGATGATGTGCATCAGATGGTTGATGATGTGCATCAGATGGTTGATGATGTGCATCAGACGGTTGATGATGTGCATCAGACGGTTGATGATGTGCATCAGACGGTTGATGATGTGCATCAGACGGTTGATGATGTGCATCAGATGGTTGATGATGTGCATCAGACGGTTGATGATGTGCATCAGACGGTTGATGATGTGCATCAGATGGTTGATGATGTGCATCAGACGGTTGATGATGTGCATCAGACGGTTGATGATGTGCATCAGATGGTTGATGATGTGCATCAGACGGTTGATGATGTGCATCAGACGGTTGATGATGTGCATCAGACGGTTGATGATGTGCATCAGACGGTTGATGATGTGCATCAGACGGTTGATGATGTGCATCAGATGGTTGATGATGTGCATCAGACGGTTGATGATGTGCATCAGACGGTTGATGATGTGCATCAGACGGTTGATGATGTGCATCAGACGGTTGATGATGTGCATCAGATGGTTGATGATGTGCATCAGACGGTTGATGATGTGCATCAGACGGTTGATGATGTGCATCAGATGGTTGATGATGTGCATCAGACGGTTGATGATGTGCATCAGATGGTTGATGATGTGCATCAGATGGTTGATGATGTGCATCAGACGGTTGATGATGTGCATCAGACGGTTGATGATGTGCATCAGACGGTTGATGATGTGCATCAGACGGTTGATGATGTGCATCAGATGGTTGATGATGTGCATCAGATGGTTGATGATGTGCATCAGACGGTTGATGATGTGCATCAGACGGTTGATGATGTGCATCAGACGGTTGATGATGTGCATCAGACGGTTGATGATGTGCATTAGACGGTTGATGATGTGCATCAGATGGTTGAGGATGTGCATCAGACGGTTGATGATGTGCATCAGACGGTTGATGATGTGCATCAGACGGTTGATGATGTGCATCAGACGGTTGATGATGTGCATCAGACGGTTGATGATGTGCATCAGACGGTTGATGATGTGCATCAGATGGTTGATGATGTGCATCAGACGGTTGATGATGTGCATCAGACGGTTGATGATGTGCATCAGATGGTTGATGATGTGCATCAGACGGTTGATGATGTGCATCAGACGGTTGATGATGTGCATCAGACGGTTGATGATGTGCATCAGATGGTTGATGATGTGCATCAGATGGTTGATGATGTGCATCAGACGGTTGATGATGTGCATCAGACGGTTGATGATGTGCATCAGACGGTTGATGATGTGCATCAGACGGTTGATGATGTGCATCAGACGGTTGATGATGTGCATCAGATGGTTGATGATGTGCATCAGATGGTTGATGATGTGCATCAGACGGTTGATGATGTGCATCAGACGGTTGATGATGTGCATCAGACGGTTGATGATGTGCATCAGACGGTTGATGATGTGCATCAGATGGTTGATGATGTGCATCAGACGGTTGATGATGTGCATCAGACGGTTGATGATGTGCATCAGACGGTTGGTGATGTGCATCAGACGGTTGATGATGTGCATCAGACGGTTGATGATGTGCATCAGATGGTTGATGATGTGCATCAGACGGTTGATGATGTGCATCAGACGGTTGATGATGTGCATCAGACGGTTGATGATGTGCATCAGACGGTTGATGATGTGCATCAGACGGTTGATGATGTGCATCAGATGGTTGATGATGTGCATCAGACGGTTGATGATGTGCATCAGATGGTTGATGATGTGCATCAGATGGTTGATGATGTGCATCAGACGGTTGATGATGTGCATCAGACGGTTGATGATGTGCATCAGACGGTTGATGATGTGCATCAGACGGTTGATGATGTGCATCAGATGGTTGATGATGTGCATCAGATGGTTGATGATGTGCATCAGACGGTTGATGATGTGCATCAGACGGTTGATGATGTGCATCAGACGGTTGATGATGTGCATCAGACGGTTGATGATGTGCATCAGACGGTTGATGATGTGCATCAGACGGTTGATGATGTGCATCAGATGGTTGATGATGTGCATCAGACGGTTGATGATGTGCATCAGACGGTTGATGATGTGCATCAGATGGTTGATGATGTGCATCAGACGGTTGATGATGTGCATCAGACGGTTGATGATGTGCATCAGACGGTTGATGATGTGCATCAGATGGTTGATGATGTGCATCAGACGGTTGATGATGTGTATCAGACGGTTGATGATGTGCATCAGATGGTTGATGATGTGCATCAGACGGTTGATGATGTGCATCAGACGGTTGATGATGTGCATCAGACGGTTGATGATGTGCATCAGATGGTTGATGATGTGCATCAGATGGTTGATGATGTGCATCAGACGGTTGATGATGTGCATCAGACGGTTGATGATGTGCATCAGACGGTTGATGATGTGCATCAGATGGTTGATGATGTGCATCAGATGGTTGATGATGTGCATCAGATGGTTGATGATGTGCATCAGATGGTTGATGATGTGCATCAGATGGTTGATGATGTGCATCAGACGGTTGATGATGTGCATCAGACGGTTGATGATGTGCATCAGACGGTTGATGATGTGCATCAGACGGTTGATGATGTGCATCAGATGGTTGATGATGTGCATCAGACGGTTGATGATGTGCATCAGACGGTTGATGATGTGCATCAGATGGTTGATGATGTGCATCAGACGGTTGATGATGTGCATCAGACGGTTGATGATGTGCATCAGATGGTTGATGATGTGCATCAGACGGTTGATGATGTGCATCAGACGGTTGATGATGTGCATCAGATGGTTGATGATGTGCATCAGACGGTTGATGATGTGCATCAGACGGTTGATGATGTGCATCAGATGGTTGATGATGTGCATCAGACGGTTGATGATGTGCATCAGACGGTTGATGATGTGCATCAGACGGTTGATGATGTGCATCAGACGGTTGATGATGTGCATCAGATGGTTGATGATGTGCATCAGACGGTTGATGATGTGCATCAGACGGTTGATGATGTGCATCAGATGGTTGATGATGTGCATCAGACGGTTGATGATGTGCATCAGACGGTTGATGATGTGCATCAGATGGTTGATGATGTGCATCAGACGGTTGATGATGTGCATCAGACGGTTGATGATGTGCATCAGATGGTTGATGATGTGCATCAGACGGTTGATGATGTGCATCAGACGGTTGATGATGTGCATCAGACGGTTGATGATGTGCATCAGACGGTTGATGATGTGCATCAGATGGTTGATGATGTGCATCAGACGGTTGATGATGTGCATCAGACGGTTGATGATGTGCATCAGATGGTTGATGATGTGCATCAGACGGTTGATGATGTGCATCAGACGGTTGATGATGTGCATCAGATGGTTGATGATGTGCATCAGATGGTTGATGATGTGCATCAGACGGTTGATGATGTGCATCAGACGGTTGATGATGTGCATCAGATGGTTGATGATGTGCATCAGACGGTTGATGATGTGCATCAGACGGTTGATGATGTGCATCAGACGGTTGATGATGTGCATCAGACGGTTGATGATGTGCATCAGATGGTTGATGATGTGCATCAGATGGTTGATGATGTGCATCAGATGGTTGATGATGTGCATCAGAGGCTGCCGCTACGAGCATAGGGGGAGCGCCTAGGCGTCCAGTCTTTCCTTTTGAGGTGCCTCTTAAGCACAGCAGGCTGATGTGCTTAATGAAGCTGCATGCATGATAGGCAGACAGACTGACTAAAGCCTATCCAAACCTGCTGCGGAGGAAGTAGGCCGCATCGGGGTTGGTGTCGTCAGCATCGCCTCCAGCAGAGGCTGCTTCTGAGACGTCGCAAGGTCCTCCATGATTGATTGGCAAGCAAAACAAGAAGACCCATCCAAACCTGCTGCGGAGGAAGTAGGCAGCATCGGGGTTGGTGTCGGCAGCATCGCCTCCATCAAATTCTGCCAGTGACTGTGACTGCTGCACTGCTCTTTTTGAGCTGTTTCGAAGGCAAAACCTTCAAAAGGCAACACCCATCCGTATCTGCTGTGGAGAGAAGTAGGCAGCATCGGGGTTGGTGTCGGCAGCATCAGGGTAGGTGTCGGCAGCATCGCCTCCATCAAATGCTGCCAGTGACTGTGCTGCTCCTTTTGACACGTCTAGCAGAGGCTGCCAACGGCTCTGACTGTGACTGCACCTGCATATGCTGCACTTGTTCCTCTTGCGACGCCTCAAAAGGCAACACCCAGCCCACCCATACCTGCTGCGGTGAGAAGGAGGCAGCGTCAGGGTTGGTTGGTGTCATCAGCATCGCCTCCAGCAGCTGCTGCCAATGGTTGTTGTGACTCCGCTGCGCCGGCACCTGCTGCACTGCTCCTCTTGAGAAGCCTTAAAAGGCAACACCCAGCCCACCCATACCTGCTGCGGTGAGAAGTAGGCAGCATCGGGGTTGGCGTCATCAGCATCGCCTCCAGCAGAGGTTGCCAGCGGCTGTGACTGCTGCGCTGCCCCCTTGTTGCGTGTGCGGCCTCCCTCCTCCTTGCGGATGTGAATGCAGTCAAGATAGGTCTGTAATAAGTGGGAGGCAGGAAGAGGGGGAGAAAGGAAATTGAGCTTGTTCCCAAGTCTGCTGCGCTGCCCCCTTGTTGCGCATACAGCCTCCCTCCTCCTTGCGGATGTGAATGCAGTCCAGATATGTCTGCAAGGTGGGAGTGGGGAGAAGGGGAAAGGGGGAATGCGAGATTGTTCCTAAATCTGTTGTGCTGCCCCCTTGTTGCGTGTGCGCCCCCCCTTCCTCCTTGCAGATGTGGATGCAGACCAGATACGTCTGCAATAAGAGGGGGGGAGAGCGGAGAGGATGGGGTTGCTAGTACAATTGTGATTGTGATTGTGACTGTGACTGTGACTGTGATTGTGATTGTGATTGTGATTGTGATTGTGACTGTGACTGTGATTGTGACTGTGATTGTGACTGTGATTGTGACTGTGACTGTGACTGTGACTGTGACCGTGACTGTGATTGTGATTGTGACTGTGATTGTGACTGTGACTGTGACTGTGACTGTGACTGTGACTGTGACCGTGACCGTGACCGTGACTGTGACTGTGATTGTGACTGTGACTGTGACTGTGACTGTGACTGTGATTGTGACTGTGACCGTGACTGTGACCGTGACTGTGACTGTGACCGTGACTGTGATTGTGATTGTGACTGTGACTGTGACCGTGACTGTGACTGTGACTGTGACCGTGACTGTGATTGTGCTTGTGACTGTGACTGTGACTGTGACTGTGATTGTGATTGTGACTGTGACAATTGCTGGCTGCCACAGATTGCGGTGGCGGGGGCGGCGACAGCAGCAGCAGCAGCAGCAGCAGCAGCAGCAGCAGCAGCAGCAGCAGCAGCCCCCACCCACCCTTCCACCACCCATCCCCCCACCCGCCCGGCGCCCACCCACTCACCCATCCACTAACCCACCCACCCACCCTCGGATTAGAGGTTGCGCTGGTTAAAGTTGACTCTTAAGACGACTCAAAAGCCACCCGCCCACTCAACCCCTCCCAACCACGCACCCCCCATCCCCCCCTCTACCCACCCGGTAGAGAGAGAGCAGGTTGCCCTGGTTGAGGTTGATACTTGAGACGTCCTCAAAAGCCGCTCGCCCAGTCAACCCCTCCAACCCACCAAACCACACCAACCCCATCCCACCAGTTTGTTTGAGGTTGATTTTGAGAATTCTCAAAATCAACCCCATCCCACCACCCACTCACCCACCCACCCACCCCCCCAGTCAACCCACCCACCCCCCCAGTCAACCCACCCACCCACCCGGTAGAGAGAGAGCAGGTTACGCTGCTTGGAGTTGACTCTTCAGACGTCTCAAAAGCCTGCCTGCCCAACTACCCACCCACCCACCTTCCTACCCACCCACCCACCCACCCACCCACCCACCTACCCACGCACCCGGTAGAGCGAGCGCAGGTTATGCTGGTTGGAGTTGACTCTTCAGACGTCTCAGAAGCCCGCTCGCTCGCCCGCCCACCCACACATCCACCCACCCACCCTCCCACCCACCTGCCCACGCACCCCCTAACCCAACGCCCATCCCACCCACCTACACCCACCCGGTAGAGCGAGCGCAGGTTGCGCTGGTTGGAGTTGACCCGCACGGGTACGGCTCGAAACACCCCCGTCACCTGCATGCACAGCATTGCAATACCAGGGGCAAGGCACACAGTCAGGCAGGTAGCTGGAAAGCCGGTCAGCCGGTCAGCTGCTCAGCCGATCAGCCAGTCAGCTGGTCAGCCGGCCAACCGGTCAGCCGGTCAACCGGTCAGCCGGTCAGCCGTTTAGCTGGTCAGCCGATCAGTCAGCTGGTCAGCCGATCAGCCAGACATCTCACTTGTTCTGCTGCAGTGTTGCATTACTCGCCAGTGCTTATGAAAGTCTGATGCCAGGCACACCATGGTTGGGGGAAGAGGAACAAAGGTAAACACTCCTCTGGCGAATGTGACCACGCACAAAACAACCAGACCACCCCTCACCTCCACTCGGTTGCCCCGCTTGGCAGTGTCAACCAAGGAATCAAACAGGAACACAGACAGCGTGGGGTGTGGAAACCCCCTTCAGGCGTGTCCTCTGGTGTCTCCTGCAGGCGCAGCCACGTTACTGGTACTATACATCCAGGAAAGAAAGAAGCTCACCTCCACTCGGTCACCCGACCAAGGAGTCAAACAGAAACACGGACTCGGTGTGCGGTGTCTCCCCTTCAGGCATGTCCTCTGGTGTCTCCTGCGGGCGCAGCCATGTCGCTGCTAGTGATCCATGCAGGAGAGAAAGAAGCTCACCTCCACTCGGTCACCCGGTTTCGCAGTGTCAACCAATGAGTCAAACAGAAACACCGACACAGTATGAGGTGTCTCCCTCTCAGGCATGTCCTCTGGAGTCTCCTGCAGGCGGAGGCACGTCCCTAGCAAAAACCCACGTAGTGTTGATGTTTAAAGCTCACCTCCACTCGATCGCCCGGCTTGGCAGTATCCACCAAGGAGTCAAACAGGAACACGGGCACAGTGTGCGGTGTCTCCCCCTCAGGCATGTCCTCGGGCGTCTCCTGCAGGCGCAGCATCTGCTTGTTGATAAACCGGCTGCGGTTGTGCAACAGCGTCATGCTGTTCATCGCCCCACACTCGGGCCAGGGACACCGCCTTGGTTCCTCTATCACCCCTGCGAGACAAGCGTGGGGAGTAAGGAGGGCGTGCGGAGGGGAGGGGAAGGGGGAAAAGGAGAGAGAAAAAGGTGGAGGGTACGGATAGGGGAACATAGCAAGCAGGGATCTCCTGCAGGCGCAGCATCTGCTTGTTGATGAAGCGGCTGCGGTTGTGCAACAGCGTCATGCTGTTCATCGCTCCACACTCGGGCCACGGGCACCGCCTTGGCTCCTCTATTACTCCTGCAAGGGCCCGAAGAGGGAGGGCGGAGGGAGGGGGATGGGGAGGCATGTGTCTCCTGTAGGCGCAGAAACAGCAGCATCTGCTTGTTAATGTAGCGGCTGCGGTTGTGCAGCAGCTCCATGCTGTTCAACGCTCCACACTCAGGCCATGGGCAGCGCCGCGCCTCCTCGATCATTCCTGCAAAGTACCAAAGACAGAGGGCGGAGAGGAGGGCAGGGAGAAGGGAGTGGGAAAGCAGAGGTGGGTGGAGTGGGGGAACAGAGGAGATGTTTCCTGCAGCATCTCTGTCCACAAGCACGAGGTCAGGAGAGTGACCGCAGACGAGGCACTAGCAGTGAGCTGTCTTGATGCGTCATTCCACCCACGCACTGTCCCCCTCCCCCCCCCTTACTCATCTCTCCCCACGTTCGTCTCTCAACTTACCTCTGTCAACAAGCACGAGGTCAGGCGAGTGGCCGCACACGAGGCACTTGAAGTAAGCAGCCTTGATGTCTGGGATGATGGAGGAGGTGCGGATGACCATGCCCCTCACAGCCACCAGTGCATCGATGTCTGATGGGGAGAAAGGGAGGGGGGAGGAAGGAGGTACGGCTTTCAAATTGCCTGACAAAAGGATGATGGAGGAGGTGCGGATGACCATGCCCCTCACCGCCACCAATGCATCGATGTCTGATGATGGGAGGAGGGTTGGAGAAAGGTGGGAGAGGAGGGAGGGTAGGAGGAGGGGAGGGAGGGTAGGAGGAGAGGAGGGAGCGCGGGAAAGGTGGGAAAAGAGGGAGGTTGGACGGGGGAGGGTTGGTGCGAATGATGATCAGTAGGCATGTCGGCATGAGAGTGACCGCACACACAAGGCATTTGAAGTAAGCGGCCTTGATGTCTGGGATGATGGAGGAGGTGCGGATGACCATGCCCCTCACAGCCACCAGTGCGTCGATGTCTGGTGGGGAGATGGGGAGGAGGGTTAGAGGGGGGTGGGAGGAAAGGGAAGGTAGGGGGAGAGGAGGGAGGGCGAATAATGTTGAAGAAAGGGGAGGTTGGAGAAGGGAGGGGTTGGTGTGGTGGATGATGATCACTGTTTGAGGCGCTTCAAAAGACGTACCTGGTGACTCTTGAGTCGACTCAAAAGTCACCTCTTTTGAGTCGACTCAAAAGTTACCTCGAAGGGAGGGGTTGGTGTGGTGGATGATCATTACTGTTTGAGGCGCTTCAAAAGACGTACCTGAGGGGTTGAGGTCGCGCATGTGCACTGTGTCCCGGAGGTTGAACGTGCGGTCCGACTTAAAGATAGTGTGGAGTGGTGTGGTGTAGTGTAGTGTGGTGTGGTGTATTCTGGTGCGGTCTTCCAGCCCCAGCAACAAGGTGGGAAGGGAGGCACGCACCTGAGGGGTTGAGGTCGCGCATGTGCACTGTGTCCCGGAGGTTGAACGTGCGCACCTGGAGAGATGGGGGAAGGGAGGGGGACGGGAGGGCAGGAAGAGTGAAGCGTAGCGGGGAGAAATGAAGAGGAGAAGCAGAGATTGGAAGGTCGCGCATGTGCACTGTGTCCCGGAGGTTGAACGTGCGCACCTGGAGAGATGGGGGAAGGGAGGGGGACGGGAGAGAGGGCGTGGAGGGGAGTGGGATATGGCAATAGCAGTCCAGTGCGACTATAGCCAGAGTGCTTATGACCCATGCCCACATGTGCTTATAACAGACGTGCTTGCCTTAGCCCCCCACCTGGATGTGCTTGTCCCACATGGGCATGCGGTCGGCTGCCAGCTGCCTCACACCCATGACGTGTGGAAACAAACGAGATGTGCTTATAACGGACGTGCTTAAGCCGCCCACCTGGATGTGCTTGTCCCACATGGGCATGCGGTCGGCTGCCAGCTCAGCAATCTTGATGTCGAAGATGGGGATGACCTCCAATGGGTAGCGCACAAGTAGGCGGTACAGCTCAGCAGAGAAGGCATACACGTCAGCACAGTCCACAGGAAATGTGTCCCCCTCCATCTCCAGCAGCTGAAATGCATGAAGGGCGTGAATGGGGGGGATAGGGTACAGAGATCGTCTCGTCAGCACAGTCCACGGGGAAATGCATGGAGGGTGTTTGTGAGGGGCGTGCATGGGGGGTGCTTGTGAGGGGCGTGCATGGGGGGTGCTTGTGAGGGGCGTGCATGGGGGGTGCTTGTGAGGGGCGTGCATGGGGGGTGTTTGTGAGGGGCGTGCATAGAGGGTGTTTGTGAGGGGCGTGCATGGGGATAGGGTACAGAGATCGTCTCATCAGCACAGTCCACGGGGAAGGTGTCCCCCTCCATCTCCACCAGCTGATGGGTGCGGGGGGCATGCGAGACGGGCGTGGATGGGGATAGGATAGGTAGATAGAGACTTTTGAGACGTCTCAAAAGAGGACAGAAAAGTCCACGGGGAAGGTGTCTCCCTCCATCTCCACCGGCTGGTGGGTGTGGGGGGAGGGGGAGGGAGAGAGTGAGGGAAGGATGTATGTCGCGTTGGACTGTGGTGCCTGGAAGGAGTACACGTCACAAAAGAACAGTCCACGATGCTGCAGGGTGTTTTCTCCTGCATGTCTGTGATTGCTCCTGTCTTGATTGCTGAGAATTCTCAGAAACACCCTGCAGCTGCATGGAAGGAGTACACGTCAGCACAGAACAGTTCACGGGGAAGGTGTCCCCCTCCATCTCCACCAGCTGGTGGGTGTGCAGCAGGCGGGGGAGGGGGAGGGGGAGGGGGAGGGGGAGGGGGAGGGGGAGGGGAGGGGGAGGGGGAGGGGGAGGGGAGGGGGAGGAGAGGGGTAGGGGGAGGGGGAGGGGGAGGGGGAGGGGAAGGGGGAGGGGAGGGGTAGGGGGAGGGGGAGGGGGAAGGGAAGGGGAGATTTACGAGGTGTTGGACTTGTGCTGCAGAGAAGGCGTACATTTCAACACAGTCACCCAGGGGGAAGGTGCCCCCCTCCATCTCCACCAACCAGTATGTATGCGGGGGACAGGGGCAGGGGCAGGGGCAGGGGCAGGGGTAGGGGGAGAGTGGGAGAGGAAGTGGGGATTTTGAGAAGGACTGGTGTTTGAGAAGGGCTGTGCTTTTGAGAAGGACTGGTGTCTCAAAAGAAGGACTGTGCTGCATAAGGCGTACTTGTCAGCAGCACAGATCACCAGGAAGGTGTCCGTCCCCTTCCAGCTTCACCAGCTGATGTGATTTTTTAGGCGCCTCAAATTTTTTAGGCGCCTCAAGTTTTTTAGGCGCCTCATAAGGCGTATTTGTCAGCACAGCTAACCAGGAAGGTGTCCCTCCCCTTCCAGCTTCACCAGCTGATGTGATTTTTGAGGCGCCGCATAAGGCGTACTTGTCAGCACAGATCACCAGGAAGGTGTCCGTTCCCCTCCAGCTTCACCAGCTAATGGGCGTGTGGGGGGCCAGGGGCGAGGGAGGGAGGAGGAGGGGGTGAGGAGGAGGGGGGGGGGGGAGAAAGGACGAGGGAGGCGAACGAAGAAGGGAATTATGGTTAGCTTGCAAAATGATGCTCAAGATGCAAACTTGATAGACGTCAACACAACACAGTCCATCATGAGGAGGCTCACTCACACACACCTCCCTAGCGCCCCTAGTTTTGAGGCGCCTCAAAATTCTAGTTTAGTTTTGAGGCGCCTCAAAACTAAACCAAACTTGATAGACGTCAGCACAACACAGTCCATCATGAGGAGGCTCACTCACTCACTCACACCTCCCTAGAGCCCCTTCGTTCCCTCCCTTCCCTCGCCTCCTTTCCCCACGCGCCCCGCACCTCATCCAGCTGCTGAGAGTACTTGGCGTGAAGGGCATCATCCGCCTCCCTGAAGTGCCGCACGAACGATGCAAACTTGCCCCACTCACCTCCCTAGAGCCCCCTTGTTCCCTCCCTTCCCTCTCTCCGGCTACCCTCAAACGGCCCCACCTGCCCCCCCACAGTCCGCACCTCATCCAGCTGCTGGGAGTACTTGGCGTGAAGGGCATCATCCGCCTCCCTGAAGTGCCGCACGAACGATACAATGCAAACTTGCCCCACTCACCTCCCTAGAGCCCCCTTGTTCCCTCCCTTCCCTCTCTCCGGCTACCCTCAAACGGCCCCACCTGCCCCCCCACAGTCCGCACCTCATCCAGCTGCTGGGAGTACTTGGCGTGAAGGGCATCATCCGCCTCTCTAAAGTGCCGCGAACGATGCAAACTTACCTGCCCACTTGCCTTCATTGCTCACTCACATCCCTCTCCTCTACTCCCCCACAGTCCGCACCTCATCCAGCTGCTGGGAGTACTTGGCGTGAAGAGCATCATCCGCCTCCCTGAAGTGCCGCACGAACGATGCAAACTTGCTGGACACGTCCTGCACGCTCACCCCCGTGCCCCACACAAACGTGCCCTCCAACTCCTCCTCCTCCCCCTCCCCTGGAACCCCCATCCCCTGCGCCTCCCCACCCAGTCCCGCCTCCCTGCGCGCCCCTTCCCGTGCCCCTGCTCCTCCCCCTGCCCCTGCGCCTGCCCCAGTTCCTCCCCCTGCCCCTGCTCCTGCCCCTGCCCCTGCCCCTGCGCCTGCCCCAGTTCCTCCCCCTGCCCCTGCTCCTGCGGCTCCTCCTCTCCCTCGCTGTTGTTGCTGCCGGTGGTACTGCTCCCATGACATTCTGTCCTGCTCCGAGTTGCCTCCCTGTGTGGGGCGTGAGCGGAACAGGAGGGGAAAGGGAGGGCGAGCGGAGCAGAGAGAGGAAGCCATTACAAGAGCGCTCTGTGCTGCTCCGAATTTCCTCCCCAGATACGCCCTTCCCTGGATACGCTACAGCCTGTCCTGTTTTTTTCTTAAGCCACCTAAGAAAAAAACCTACCAGGCTATCGGATGGCTCAGGGGGCCCCGAAGTGCTGACGGGCGTGCTAGAAGGAGCACCTCCCCCAGATGCCGCCTGCCCTGACAGTGCTTGTGATGCCTTTCAAAAGCCAAATAACAGGTTATCAGATCGCTCAGGCGGTCCTGGCGTGCTGACGGACGAACCTGCATGCGCACCACTCCCAGATGCCACCTGCCCTAACGGTGAGGCATTTCAGAAACCACCTACCAGACTATCAGATGGCTTGGGGGGCCCCTGGCGTGCTGACAGGCGTGCCTAAAGGTGCACCACCCCCAGATACCGCCTGCCCTGACGCTTTCTAAGTGTAACAGCACAACCACCCACCTACCAGGCTATCAGACGGCTCAGGGGGCCCTGGCGTGCTGACAGGCGTGCCTGAAGGCGCACCCCCCCCAGATGCCGCCTGCCCTGATGCGCCCTGCCTGCGGCGGTGGAACCTGCGGCGCTGCGCCATGGAGCCCCCGAGGTCGCTCCTGGGGAAGGACGGACTGAGCGGGGGGAGATTGGGCGGAATGGGGAAAAAGCAGTGAATCAGGTTTTCTCTTTGCTGCCTTTCCAACCGTGAGTGACGGCAACTGGCGGCGCTACGCCATAGACCCGCCGAGGTCGCTCCTGGGGAAGAACGGACTGATGGGAGGGAAATGCGGAGGGGGAGGGAAGGGGGGGGGGGGGGGGGAGAGGGGAGGAACAGTAGTGGGCGAGGGGGTGTTGGTGAGGGTGGGGGGAAGGTGGGGTTGGGTTAAAAGTGGAGGGGAGAACAGGCGCGCACAGTACATACGTGATCGAGGTCCGGACCCCAACAGAACACGGATCGATTGCGTGTGAGTCGAGCAAAAGTTAGCCTGCCAAGAGTTCCCGTTCGATTGAGTGAAGCGAGCACCGAGGTCCCCTGAAATCATGAAAGCGCGTGTCAGATAAAAGATGGAACTTTCACAACGAAAGCGGCTGCAGGAACGGACCAACGACTACCCAACGATTACAGAGTGCATGAATCTGAAACTGTAACAAGAAAACCACTAGTTGGCGCTAGACGCAACACACGCGGATCGGACAGTTCGTTGATCGCTTGCTTGCGTTCTTCGGCGGTGGCTTTTGAGTCCACTTAGAAAAATGAACTGGTAGATGCAAGTAAGCAACGATTACTAGGTACAAGCCGCAACGCACGTGGATCGGACGGTGGGTTGCTGCGAGCTGTACGGGCTGCCGGCGCTCGCGCGCGGCGTGAAGTTCAGCTGAGGCGAGCTCGATCGTCCCGAGTCCCGCGGAGTTAGCGGAGTCTGCTCCGGCGTTCGCATTGACCCTTGCGGGGTCTGTGCGGAAACGCCATCGCTGCGTGTATGGGGATTTCCGTCTGATGACATTTTATCGAATGGCTAGTTATTTGCTTAATCGCACTGATTAGCAAGACACTAAGGACGTCGAACAGTAGGGAAGGCAATGCTGAGTGAAAAGCAGCTCTGGAATCTAGATTTTGGAACCGTGTCGGGGTAGCACTACGGATTGTGTCAGAGGTTTTCTCGTTGTAGGTGGATCCCGATAACGACCTAGAAATATATTTTTTATTGCTACATGTGCTGGTTGACTCCCTTGAATGTACACATTGTAATACGATAAAACCGGAGGAAACTTAGTCCCACTCTAGAAAGATATTGTTTATAGCCCCATGCAAGGAAAACAAATAGGCACTTAGCATGTCTAGACAATAATAGCACGATAAAAAAGAGGCTGTAGAAGAATCGTGCACAACACATGATCAAAAGGTACTCCACATTACAGCTATGGAAAGTCACGTCCTCTCTAAACTACTCACATTCCAACAACCAGTATGGTTTCTACTTGCAGCGGGTACAGGTAGTTCATCAATCCTGTCTCGTCCCAGCGCTCCGCATCCCGTCCGCCACACCTGCTCCACTCCGGACTCCGCCCACCGCACAGCCCTCCGCCACCGCCTGCGCTCTTCCCGCACCCGCAAAACGCCGACGCGCAACAGTAGCGTCAAAAGCCTCTGATTCTTTCTTATATCGCGTCAGCGCAAGGGAAGAAAAGGTTCCTTTCGATTTGCAGCCATGTCCGCTCCGGAGAAGCCGCTGGTGTCGGAGGAGGAGATGGCGAACGCGCGGCTGAGCCTGGGCGCGCGCGATCTGTGCGCGCATCTGCTGATTCCGCTGAATCGGTGCCGCACGGAGACGATGTTCGCGCCGTGGAAGTGCAGCGACGAGCGGCACTCGTACGAAAAGTGCGAATACGAGCTTTTCCTACGGCGGATGAAGAAGATGGAGGCTTTCCGCGAAGCAACGCAATGACCTCGTTATAGTGACGCGCAGGTGAGGAGAAAAGTGGTCAAGGGGCAGTAACGGGTTGTGGCGCGTCAAACGGTTGTGCTTTTTTTTACAGGCCATTGACATTTCAACGACGAGCGCGTTTGCTCGGCGGATCGAAATGCTTCTGGCCAACGGCGTTTCGAGGAGCCATGATTAAAATGGCTCCTCCTTAGCCGAGCGTAGAGCACTGGCAACCCGAGAGGTGACCTAGTGACTTGTATGGTTCCAGTCCCGTGGTTCACCTTAGAAGGAAACTATGTAGGGGTACGCCTGTAGTGGCACACTGTAGCGGATTGAGACGAGTTATGAGGCGCTTCAAATTTTATCATGTTGATCACCTCTAGCCTGACTAGTGATGTAGTGGACTATTATCATGACCAGTTGTGATTTGTTGTTCCCATGAATCCGTTATCCATTGGCCTAGTGTGCTAGTACGGGTTGTCAGGCTCTAACCACTCTTAGGTGCGCTCGGTGCGCTTCTGACATATTTTGGCAATGGGTTTGAGAACCGGATGCAAGAGTCCATGCCTCTGTCATCAGTCACGTTCCCTTCCCTAGTGCTGGCTGCTCGGTTCGTGATATCTGAGTCAGTTTCTTGGGCTGATACTTGTCCTTTCAAAAACATTCCTCCATTCAAACATCTGCTCCTACGGTAACTGTTTGCCTGTCTTCCCTGCTCCAACTGTTTTTTTTTTCACCAACGTCAGGTTCACTACTTGCTCCAGTTCAAGGGCATACATATAGGACGAGTGCAAGCTCTGTGATACAGCCCTGATTTCTGCATGAAACTTTGGAACAGGACAGTCAGTTCTGGTGCATTCAGGAATGTATAGCAATTAAGTTGTAGACCACCTTGTGCGCGCTTTATTGTATCCCGATTTTTTATCATGCAAGTACCACGGTACCCTTGCTACTGAACATCGATAAAATAAGGATATTTCAATTGTAGGGACTGGCTGCATGAAATATAGACCATACATTGTTTGCATTTGCATTAATACATGTACGACAATTTTAATCACGCGAATCATCATGTAGCCATTTATGTGCTTTGCCGACCTCGCTTGTAGCGGTGAATTCCTCACCCCATAGCATCCAGCCTCAAGTAGTTTCACAAACCCCTACACCTTGATTTAGGGTTAGCAAATTTCCTGTCTCCTATCCCTGCTTCAGATACCTTTCAAGGCCGCCTGATCCGCTGGTTGACCGCCTCGAATCGACCGGCGGAAAGCCGCGCGGGGGTTCGGGGATTCATCGTGTTTCGAGGAATTTGCATCGCGTGCCGGTATTCGAATCGCACCGTGTTACGTCGGACCGGCATTCGGTGGTACTGGTGACCGTGAAGCAGTCTTAGTATCTCACCGTCCGCCGTTGATGCGGCCATGAACAAGTCGGTTCGTCATGAGGTGCGCATGAGTTCATCTACATGTAGACGATTTCGCTTCTCCACAGCCCGTTCTTTGCTTCTCTATCTTAAGGCCAGAAATTGCGGCCAGATGATAGTATTCACAACATATGTTGACACGCCGAAACTGTTTTCAAGCCTCGCTTCTCGGTTACCCACGGCCTTGCACGGTTCCCCCCTCCCCTATGCGTCGACGACAGCCTACCATCAGCATTACTTCGCACAACAAACAGGCTCTAGCCTTACCCCGCGTCTCGTTTGCGGCCGCGCGTTATTCACTCTGGGTGACTCGAAAGTCACCTCGAAGTCGACTCAATAACACCACGCGTCATTCCTCCGCAAAATCAACAAGCTCTAGCCTTTTCCCGCGTCTCGCTTAATGCCACACTACAATGCCGGCTATTATTAGACGTCTGCCATGCCGCTTGCGTCACGACAATGCCTCTAGGCACTGTCGTAGCCGCGGGTTTCCGCTTCCACATGGCGGAAGACGCGAGCGCGATCAGCCCCCATTCCTCCGCACTCATTCTCCCCCTCCTGCCCTCCCCCCAGCAACCCCCCTCCCCTTTTCCCCCACGCCCCCACAGGTGGTGAGCCGCGTGATAGAGGGCGTAAGCTTCGCCATCGACACGGCGGACGAGGTGCGCGCCATCAGCGTGAGGCGCATCCGTACTCCTTGTCTTCCCCTTCCCCCTCCCCTGCCTCTACCCTCACAGGTGGTGAGCCGCGTGATAGAGGGCGTAAGCTTCGCCATCGACACGGCGGACGAGGTGCGCGCCATCAGAACCCTCAATCTCCCTTCCCCTTACACTCCCCTTTTCCCCTTCCTCCTCCCCGCTGCAACTCCGCGACCCCCTCCCTCCTTCCTCCCCCACACCCAGGTGGTGAGCCGTGTGATAGAGGGCGTGGGGTTCGGATTCTACACGGCGGACGAGGTGCGCGCAATCAGCGTGAGGCGCATCACCAATCCGCTGCTCTTCGATGGGCTGCGCAGCCCCGCCGCGGGGGGTCTTTACGACCCCGCACTCGGCCCCGTCGATAAATCCGACGTGTAAGCTCATACGGAGGGGTTTTGGCGGGATTTATGGGGGCTAGGGTTGGAAGCATGGGGCTAGGCTTGGGAAAGATGGAGGTGCGCGCCATCAGCGTGAGGCGCATCACCAATCCGCTGCTCTTCGATGGGCTGCGCAGCCCCGCCGCGGGGGGGCTCTATGACCCCGCTCTTGGCCCCGTAGATAAATCGGATGTGTGAGTTTGATTGGAAGGGGTTTTGGGGGGGTTTAGGAGGGACGGAATGCGCAGCCCCGCCGAAGGGGGACTCTACGACCCCGCGCTTAGCCCTGTGGACATATCTGATGTGTAAGCTTATAGGGAGGAGTTCTGGGGAGGTTTATGGGGGCCAGCCAGTGGGGGAAAGGGGGGATGAAGGGGCAGTGCCATCAGCGTGAGGCG
The DNA here is from genome assembly GCA_947471745.1 of Closterium sp. Naga37s-1. Taxonomy (NCBI): domain Eukaryota; kingdom Viridiplantae; phylum Streptophyta; class Zygnematophyceae; order Desmidiales; family Closteriaceae; genus Closterium; species Closterium sp. Naga37s-1. Next base: position 1,170,083 of record CANJKZ010000372.1, read on the forward strand.
CATCACCAACCCGCTCCTTTTCGATGGGCTGCACAGCCCTGCTGCTGGCGGCCTCTATGACCCCGCACTCGGCTCGGCCCTGTCGATAAGTCTGACGTGTGAGTACTTTCGGGTTTTAGGGGGGTTTATGAGGGGGGTTGGGTCTAGGGGGGAAGGGGGCATTTCGGCCACCTGGAGTACTTCCATTGCCCGGGGCATTTCGGCCACCTGGAGCTAACGCTGCCCGTGTACCACCGGCTGCTCTTCAACGTGCTTTCCACTAAACCCTTTCTCTGTCCTCTCCTTAAACCCTACACCTCAACCCCCCTCACAGTTGCGTCACCTGCCAGCTGGGGTACTTCCATTGCCCGGGGCATTTCGGCCACCTGGAGCTGGCACTGCCAGTGTACCACCCGCTGCTTTTCTCCCTGCTTGTGAAGCTGCTGCGCTGCGTGTGCCTGCGCTGCCACCATCTGAAGCTGCTGTCTGCTGTGGTACGTGCTGTTCTTCAGAACCTCCCAGTTAGCCTCCACAATGCCTAAAGTAGGCCGGGCCCCGCAATTCTGGTGCCAGTGTACCACCCGCTGCTCTTCTCCCTGCTCGTGAAGCTGCTGCGCTGTGTGTGCCTGCGCTGCCACCACTTGAAGCTTCTCTCCGCTGTGGTACGCACTCCTCGTCAAAACCTCTAACGTTGGCCTAGCCCTGCAAGCCTGAATGTGCACCACCCGACCCGCTGCCTTTCTCCCTGCTCGTCAAGCTGCTGCGCTGTGTGTGCCTGCGCTGCCACCACTTGAAGCTGCTCTCCGCCGTGGTACGTATTCCCCTTCGCAAACCCAGGCTTGTCAGGGTTAAGCTAGGCCCCCTGCCCGTGTCGTGTACCATCCGCTGCTCTGCCCCCTGCTCGTGAAGCTGCTGCGCTGTGTGTGCCTCCCACCCCACCCCACCCCACCCCGCCCCACGCTGCCCCACCCCACCCCACCCCACCCCACCCCACCCCACCCCAGCCCAGCCCAGCCCAGCCCAGCCCAGCCCAGCCCAGCCCAGCCCACCCCACCCCACCCATCCATTGTGTGCAGTCGAAGCTGTATGCGCTGCGCCTGGCGCTCATCGCCCAGGGGCGGCTGAGGGAGGCGCAGGAGCTGGGACGGCCTATTGGGTTAAAACTTAAAACCCTCCACTCCACCCCCCTCCACCACCCAACCCCCACGTGTGCAGTCGAAGCTGTATGCGCTGCGGCTGGCGCTCATCGCCCAGGGGCGGCTGAGGGAGGCGCAGGAGCTGGGGCAGAAAATGCCCCCCAAGGCCAAGCGCAGAGGGTGGGGCAAGGGGAATGGGAAAGGAAAGGGCGGAGAAGGAGGGGGGTTAGGGGGAGGAAAAGGAGGAGCAAAGGCTGTATATGTGGCTGGACCAGCAGGGGCTGTAGATGATGAGGATGATGAGGATGAGGAGGAGGTTGAGGAGGGGGAGAAAGAAGCACAGGAGATGGATATTGATGGGTCCTGGAAAGCGGAGGCTGAGAAAGCTGCTGCTGCCGGGGAAGTCGAGGAGGGGGATGTGATGGGGGAAGGGGAAGGGGGAGGGGGAGGGGAGGAGAGGTGGTCGTGGGCGGCAGAGGTGGCGGCGAGGGAGGTGGTGCGGGAGCTGTGGAGTGTGGTGCCGCCCTCCAAGTGCCAGAACTGCTTTGCCAACAACCCCAGCGTCAAGCGGGAGGGCCACAGCAAGATCTTCCGAGTATGTGGCATGATGGTTGGGATATTAAGGTTTGGAGTTTCAGAGTGCAGGGTTTAGGGTTTCGGGTTCTGAGATCCATAGTTCAGGGTTTGAAGTTCCAAGGTGAAGGGTTTCGGGTTTGGGGTTTTAAGATCCAGGGTTTAGGGTTTGGAGTTTCAAGGGGCGGCACATGTGGTGGCAAGGGAGGTGGTGCGGGAGCTGTGGAGTGTGGTGCCGCCCTCCAAGTGCCAGAACTGCTTTGCCAACAACCCCAGCGTCAAGAGGGAGGGCCACAGCAAGATCTTCCGAGTATGTCTGGCTATCTGGTGTTGGGGGGTTCGGTTAGGGTTTGGGGTTGAAGGGTTTGGGAAGAGTTTAGGCTCCCTCCTACCTACTGCCACCCACACCACATTCCCCGCTTTGAGTCCTTCCGAAGCTGCTGTTGGCGAAGCAGCAGCGGAATGACTTGTGGGGCTTCACCTTTCCGCTACCACCCAATTCCACCTCCCCACCCCCCAATTCCGCCTCACCATCCCCCGTTTCCACCTCCCCACTATTTCAGAAACCTCTGGCAGTGAAGCCGCAGCTTCCCACTCCTCAGTTCCATCTCTCGCTCCCCGATCCCCTTCCTTGACTCCGTTTTATTCCCTTTTTCAGAAACCTCTGGCGGTGAAGCCGCAGCACCAGAACGACCTGAACGGGTTCACCTTCCCAGAGACACACCCTCCTCCTCACCACCAACCCACCCACCTCCCTTTTGCTCCCCATTTCCCCCCTTCACCCACATTTGAAACCCCTGGCGGTGAAGCCGCAGCACCAGAACGACCTGAACGGGTTCACCTTCCCAGAGACACACCCTCCTCCTCACCACCAACCCACCCACCTCCCTTTTGCTCCCCATTTCCCCCCTTCACCCACATTTGAAACCCCTGGCGGTGAAGCCGCAGCACCAGAACGACCTGAACGGCTTCACCTTCCCAGAGACACACCCTCCTCCTCACCACCAACCCACCCACCTCCCTTTTGCTCCCCATTTCCCCCCTTCACCCACATTTGAAACCCCTGGCGGTGAAGCCGCAGCACCAGAACGACCTGAACGGCTTCACCTTCCCAGACGTGCTGGCAGAAGCCGCAGCTTCCAGCAAGGACCCAGCAGACATCAACATCGGGCCGGGTGGCGAACTCCGGAGCTACACCGTGGACGGAAACGGAGGCGGAGAAAAAGGCGTTAGGAGGAGGGGCAGAGCTGGCAGAAACCGCAGCTTCTCACACCTCACTTCCACCCACCCCTCCCTCCCATTCCCCCATTGGCTCTCCCAGAAACCTCTGGCAGTGAAGCCGCAGCACCAGAACGACTTGAACGGATTCACCTTCCCAGACGTGCTCGCAGAGCTGGCTGGCAGAGGCTGCAGCTTCCCACTCCTCAGTTCCAACTTCCATCCACCTCTCTCTCCCCATTCCCCCCTTGACTTTCCCAGAAACCTCTGGCAGTGAAGCCGCAGCACCCCTTTCCAGACGTGCTGGCAGAGCTGGCAGAAGCCGCAGCTTCCGGTAACGACCCCGCAGACATCAACATCGCACCGGACGGGGAACACCTGAGCTACACCGTGGACGGAAACGGAGGCGGAGGAGAACGACTTGCGGGGCTTCACCTTTCCGCTACCACCCAATTCCACCCCCCACCCCCCATTTCCGCTTCCCCACTCTTTCAGAAACCTCTGGCATTGAAGCCGCAGCACCAGAACGACCTGAACGGATTCACCTTTCCAGACGTGCTGGCAGAGCTGGCCGAAGCCGCAGCTTCCGGTAACGACCCCGCAGACATCAACATCGCACCGGACGGGGAACTCCTGAGCTACACCGTGGACGGCAACGGAAGCGGAGAAAAACGCATGTTGCTGAGGGAAGAGGAGGACAGCGACGACGAGATGGTGGCTGCCGCAGCAGCGAAGCGGAAGCGGGGGAAGGGAGGAGGAGGAGTGGGAGAGGCGGGGACGAGGCGGCCGTTTCTGATGAACGTGGCGGAGGTGGAGGAGCATTTGAGAAGGCTGTGGATCCGCGAACCCGCCATCTGCAACGCTCTCTTCGGCTCCTCCGCTCTCTCCTCCTCCTCCTCCCACTCCCACCCCCACTCCTCCGGCCGCTCCGGCCACTCGGCCTTCCCTGCAGGGATGTCCCCGTACCATCATAAGCTGTACTACGGGCAGCAGCAGGGCTCGGGGCAGCATGGGGGCGGTGTTGGGGCGGCGACTTGGCCGTCTGCGTTCTTCCTGCGCTGCCTGCTCGTGCCGCCCAACAAGTTCCGCCCCCCCAACATGATGAACGATATGGTGGGCTGGGCTGCTTGCTTGCTTGCTGCTGGGTCCTGCTTCTATGGGGATGAATGTGCATGGAGCTGACTGTGCATGGAGCTGACTGTGCATGGAGCTGACTATTGTCTTCCTGCGCTGCCTGCTACTGCCGCCCAACAAGTTCCGTCCTCCCAACATGATGAACGATATGGTGAGCTGGCTGGTTGATGCGCCCTTGCTTCCATGGGGTTGAATGCGCATGAAGATGAATGTGCATCTTCGAGACTTCTTCCCCTCCATCCCCTCCTCTTGCCCTCTCCCTCCTCAGTTGCTGGAGCACGCGCAGAACGTCTTTCTCACAAAAATCCTTGAAGCCAACCTCTTCACCACTCAGATCGGCCGAGACGCCTCAAGACAATTCCTTTTCGAACCCAAAACACCTAACTTTCTCTTCCCTTCCCTCCTCCCCCTCTCTCTCCTCCCCCCACCAGTTGCTGGAGCACGCGCAGAACGTCTTTCTCACGAAAATCCTTGAAGCCAACCTCTTCATCACCCAGATCGGCCGAGAGGCCGCCGCCACTGCTGCCGCCACTGCCGCCGGTAACGCTGCTACAGGTGCAGGCGCTGGCACTGCTGGTGCTGGTGCTGAGGGTGAGGGGGGCGGTCAGCAGCTGGCGAAGCTGGTGTATACGGTGGGGGTGGATGGCGGAGGGGGAGCGGCGGCGGAGGGGGCGGATATAGGTGCGACGGAAGTGAGGAAGGCGGCGATTGCGTGGCTGCAGCTGCAGCACCACGTGAACTGCTTCCTGGACAGCAGCCTGAGTGAGTGGTTATGGGAAGGAATGTATCGCCTGGTGTCACCTGCTGTCACGTCGCTTCCCCTCTCACCAACCAACGCATGTGCAGTCTTGCAGAGGGACCCAGCAAACGGCATACGGCAGCAGCAGCTGGAGAGGAAGGAGGGGCTGTTCTGTCTGCTGCCATTAACACATGCCATTCCTCCCCTGCGCCCCTTCCAACCCCGTCCAACGCCATTCAACTCCTCACCCCCCGTTTCCCCACCAACGCATGTGCAGGCTCACAGAAGGACCCGGCGAACGGCATTCGGCAGCAGCTGGAGAGGAAGGAGGGGCTGTTTCGAATGAACATGATGGGCAAGCGAGTCAACTATGCCTGCCGCTCCGTCATCTCGCCTGACCCCTACATCCAGGTGGGCACTCGTCTGGCCTGACACCCTGCCATGTCACCACCACCCTGCCATGTCACGACCACCCTGCCCCCTTTTTTAGTCTTTCTTTTTACCGAATAACATGATGCTGCATTTAAATCCACCCCCCACACTGCATTGCACCCCACCCCCCAACCACACTGCATTGCACCCCACCCCCCAACCACACTGCATTGCACCCCGCCCCACACTGCTTTGCCCGAATAAAATCAAATCAGGTGAACGAGATCGGAGTGCCGCCCGTCTTTGCCAAGCGACTCACATACGCTGAGGTAAGCAGATGGTGAAATTGAGGTATGCTGAGGTAAGCAGATGGTGAAATTGAGGTATGCTGAGGTAAGCAGATGGTGGAAAGTGAGATATGCTCAGGTAGTGAAACAAAGGTATCTTCTCTCTGGTAAGCAGATGTTACCTTCCCTTTTGTTACAGGCACAGGGTAGTGTACTGAGCTATGCTCGGGTAAGCAGATGTCACGGGTGACGAGGTTAGCAGGTGTCGCGTCACCTACACTGCAGCTGCAGGTTGCAGATGTTAATCGACAATTTCCCTTTCCGGGCCCTCCCCGCTTCCCCACCCCCTTCCTTCCGGCGCGCCTCCCACTCCAGATGGTAACGGATTGGAACGTGGAGTATCTGGCAAGGCTGGTGGAGAACGGGGCGGATGTGCTGCCGGGAGCCACACACGTGGAGGACGAGAGGGGGCAGCTCGTCTCCCTCGCCCACCTCAACCCCGACCACCGCAGAGCGCTCGCCCGCATGCTCTGCTGCTGGTCTCCACCCCCCTCCTTATTACCGTGCCGTCTCCTCTCCTTTCCATGCTCCCACCTATTTGCCCGCTCCCCTTTCGCCTTCCGAACCAGACGGTAACGGACTGGAACGTGGAGTATCTGGCAAGGCTGGTGGAGAACGGGGCGGATGTGCTGCCGGGTGCCACACACGTGGAGGACGAGAGGGGGCAGCTCGTCTCCCTCGCCCACCTCAACCACCACCGCCACCGAGCGCACTTTCTCACACTCCTGCCCACCCCTCTGCTGCTGCTCTCCACCCCTTTGCCCCAATGCCCCCTCTCCTTTCCACTGTCTCCTCTCCTTCCCACCGTCCCTCCTCCCCCGCCCCGCACCACCTACCCCCTTACCACCTTCCGTACCAGACGGTGACAGACTGGAACGTGGAGTATCTAGCCAGACTGGTGGAGAACGGGGCGGATGTTCTCCCCCTGCGCCCCACCCCCTGCGCCCCACGCCCTCTGGCCCCCCTCCACCAGACGGTGACAGACTGGAACGTGGAGTATCTAGCCAGACTGGTGGAGAACGGGGCGGACGTGTTACCAGGAGCCACCCACGTGGAGGACGAGAGGGGGCAGCTCGTCTCCCTCGCCCACCTCAACCCCGACCGCCGCCGAGCGCTCGCACGCACGCTGCTCTCCACGCCCTCTGCTGCTGCGCTCGCGGCCAATCAGCGCGCGACAGGTGTCCACGTGAAGGACGGCGAGGGCAAGAAGGGGGGAGGGGAGGGAGCGGCGGCGGAGGGGAAGGGGGTGCATGTGCGGCGCGCGATGGTGAAGTCGGTGTATCGGCACATGAGGGATGGCGATGTGGTGCTGGTGAACCGACAGGTAAGGGAAATGTGCACATGAGAGAGACTTGATTTCTGCATTGGGGGCAAGGTGAGGTTCGAAACGACTTTAACACGCGATGGTGAAGTTGGTGTATCGGCATATGAGGGATGGCGATGTGGTGCTGGTGAACCGACAGGTGAGAGAGATACACAAGGTGTGTGGTGTGGCATTGTGGCATTGTGGCATTGTGGTGAGCTCTGATTCGACTCCAACATGCGATGGTGAAGTCGGTGTGTATGAGGGACGGAGATGTGGTGGTGCTTGTTAACCGGCAGGTGAGACTGAGAGAACTGGGGTTCTGCTTCTTCTCCAACGGTGGTTAACCAACGAGCAGAACGCATGGTTAACACCAACGAGCGTTCTCTCCTCCCTGTCTCTCCCCCCATCGCACACTGCAAGAAACCAACGTGCACTCCCCTCTCCCCTCAAGTTCTCTTCCCCAACACGTTTTGTTCAGCCTCCGTCCATCTTTCCCTCTCTCCGATTATCCTCTTCCTTCTCACTCCACTTTCGCCCCCTTCTTGTTGCGCCCTCTTCTCCCCTACTTTTTCTCCCTTCTTGTTGCGCCCTCCTTCCTCTCGCCTGACCTACGTTGCTCCATTCTTTGTCCCTTCTTTTCCCCTCTTGTCTCCCTCTCTCCCTACAGCCCACGCTGCATCGCCCAGGCATCATGGCGCATCGAGTGAAGATCCTGAAGGGGGAAAATACCCTTTGCCTGACTCACACTCAAAACTCCTTTCTCCCTGATTCCTCTCCCTGCTTCCTCCTCTCCCCCTACAGCCCACGCTGCATCGCCCGGGCATCATGGCGCATCGAGTGAAGATCCTCAAGGGGGAGAAGACCCTGCGGCTGCACTATGCCAACTGCAAGTGAGTCTCCACCTGACAGCTTCGATCCCTCTCACAGAGCGTGTGCGTATGTGCTGTCAATCACAGTGCATGTGCAAAGCTTGTGGAACATACCCCTCTGTCTCCACTCCACCCCCCGTCACCCTCCTTCACCACTCTTCGCCCCCCCTTCACCCCCCGTCGCCCCCCTTCACCCCTTGCCACCCCTCGTCACCGCAGTGTGTACAACGCTGACTTTGACGGGGACGAGATGAACGTGCATCTGCCTCAGGACGCTCTGGGGCGAGCAGAAGCGTACTCGATAGTAGACGCTGACTTACAGTACATACTGCCCACCAACGGCCTGCCTGCTCGAGGGCTCATTCAGGTTAGGGTTCAGCTGGGGAAGGTTGTATCTGTGTGGCTTGAGGGGTGTCACTGTGTTTTCAGCAAAGTCCCTCAGGTGAAACGTACTCGATAGTAGGTGCTGACTTACAGTACATACTGCCCACCCACCAACGGCCTGCCTGCTCGAGGGCTCATTCAGGTTAGGGTTCAGCTGGGGAAGGTTGTATCTGTGTGGCTTGAGGGTTTTCACTGTGCTGCTGACACACATCTTCGTTTTTAGTGAACTCGAGTTACAGTATACACTGCCCAGTGCCCACCAACTCACCTCACCCGGCACACACTCCTCACCTGGACCGAGTTCCAGCAGCCCCTCTTCTCCGCCTGCCCACGCCTGCCCATTCACATGTCTTTCCCCGTCTCCCCTCTGCTTACTCTCCCTTCCACACTTTATCCCATCAGGACCACATTATCGCAGCCACTCTCCTCACCTCGCCCGGCACGCTCCTCACGCGCACCGAGTTCCAGCACCTGCTCTTCTCTGCCTGCATCCCACCCCCAGACACCCCCTTCCAAGCCCCCCCTGCCAAACCCGCCGCGGCTCCTGCTCCTGCTGCTGGTGCAACGACTGTTGCTGATGGTGCCACTGCACCCGTGGGGCCTGCTGCTGCTGCTGCTGCTCCCGCCACTGCTGATGGTGCAGCTGCTGCCGGTGGTGCTGATGCAGCTGCTGCTGCCGCTGCCAATGCTCCTCCGGCTGATGGTGCCACTGCTACCGCCACCACCACCACCGTCCCTCCAGGCACCACGACTGGTGCAGACAACCCAGCAGGCACGGCAGCAGCAGCGCCCAGGAGGATCCGCGCTCTCCCTGATGCCGGTGCTGCCATCACCATGCCGCACCCTGCTGTCGTGAAGCCGCAACCGCTGTGGACTGGCAAGCAGGTGAACGAGGGGAGAGCGGTTGAGAGGGGGGAGGAGGGGAGGTTGGGGAGGGAGAGCAGGTGAGCGTGGAGGGAGCAGGGGAGGGTGGGGAGCAGGGGAGGGTGGGGAGCAGGGGAGGGTGCTGGCCGGAGGGGCAGCAACTGCTGAAGTGTTTATCTCACCTTTCACAGCAGTTTCTGCAGGAGGGGCGCCATGATCACCTTTCTCCTCTGTCTTCGCTCCTATCCTCTGCTCCTCCTGCCCCCCCTCCTGCTCCCCTGCTCCCAGGTAATCACGCACGGCGCTGCTACAGCTGCTGGCCAGAGGGGCAGCAGCCACTGACCATGGAGGTGCACTTTGAAACAGGCGCCCTTTTCACCTCTTCTTCTCCCCTTCTCCGCTTCCGTGCTCCCCTCTCCCGTCTCCCTCCCCACTCCTGTCCTACTCCCCTTTTCTGCTCCACAGGTAATCACGGCGCTGCTACAGCTGCTGACGGAGGGGCAGCAGCCAATGACAATGGAGGTGGCGTGCAAGGTGTCGGCACGCTATTGGGGGAAGGGGCGGCAGGAGGACGCGACACTGCGGGTGAGTAGGCAGCTGCAGAGGTAGAGGGCTAGTAGATGGGAGAACAATGCGCCTCTGCTGCTGGTGAGCAGCTTTTTGTCCGATAACACACAATTACATACATCCTCCCTCACATTCTGCTGCACAAATAATCACCCCTCCCGATTACACCAGGTGCAAGGAGGCGTGGTGGTAACAAGCGTGTAACGTGTTTGACAAGGCGCAGTTCGCCCACTACGGTCTCGTGCACTGCTTCTCTACGGCTGCCCTGCTGCTCCTCATGCTGCTGCCACCGCTGCTACTGCTGCTGCTGCTGCCACCGCTGCTACTGCTGCTGCTGCTGCCACCGCTGCTACTGCTGCTGCTGCTGCTGCCACCGCTGCTACTGCTGCTGCTGCTGCCACCGCTGCTACTGCTGCTGCTGCTGCCACCGCTGCTACCGCTGCTGCTGCTGCCACCGCACCTGCTGCTGCTGCTGCTGCCACCGCACCTGCTGCTGCTGCTGCTGCTGCCACCGCACCTGCTGCTGCTGCTGCTGCCACCGCACCTGCTGCTGCTGCTGCTGCTGCCACCGCACCTGCTGCTGCTGCTGCTGCCACCGCACCTGCTGCTGCTGCTGCTGCTGCTGACACCGCACCTGCTGCTGCTGCTGCTGCTGCCACCGCACCTGCTGCTGCTGCTGCTGCTGCCACCGCACCTGCTGCTGCTGCTGCTGCTGCTGCTGCTGCTGCCACCGCACCTGCTGCTGCTGCTGCTGCCACCAGACCCCGCTGCTGCTATTACCGCTGCAACCACTGCTGCTGCTGCTGCTGACGCTTCTGCACCCTTTCCCCCACCCTCCTATCCCACCAGGTGCGGGGCGGCGAGGTGGTGACGGGAGTGTTTGACAAGGCGCACTTCGCCCGCTACGGCCTCGTGCACTGCTTCCAGGAGCTCTACGGCTGCCCTGCTGCTGCTCATGCCGCTCATTCTCTCACCGCACCCCCCCTCTGCTGCTACCGCTGCTCCTGCTGCTGCTGCTGCTGCTGCTGCTGCTGCTGCTGCTGCTGCTGCTGCTGCTGCTGCTGCTGCTGCTGCTGCTGCTGCTGCTGCTGCTGCTGCTGCTCCTGCTGCTGCTGCTGCTGCTGCTGCTGCTGCTGCTCCTGCTGCTGCTGCTCCTGCTGCTGCTGCTGCTGCTGCTGCTGCTGCTCCTGCTGCTGCTGCTGCTGCTCCTGCTGCTGCTGCTCCTGCTGCTGCTCCTGCTGCTGCTGCTGCTGCTGCTGCTGCTGCTGCTGCTGCTGCTGCTGCTGCTGCTGCTGCTGCTGCTGCTGCTGCTGTTGCTGCTGCTGCCAACCCCACTCCCCCCACCACCACCTACCCATCCCACCAGGTGCGGGGCGGCGAGGTGGTGACGGGGGTGTTTGACAAGGCGCAGTTCGCCCGCTACGGCCTCGTGCACTGCTTCCAGGAGCTCTACGGCTGCCCTGCTGCCGGGAAGCTGCTCTCCTCCCTCAGCCGCCTTCTCACCACCTTCCTGCAGGTAAGAGCTTAATCTTAATATTAGTATTGTTTTTATTACTTTGGTGTGTGTGTGCCAGTGGTGGTCCTGCGGGCAATTTTCTGCTCTTCCATATCCGTAGTTATATCGACATGGTGAGCAATCTGTATGGCTCTTCCCTCCTCCCACCTCACTCTCCGCCTCAGATCCGCGTGTTCACCTGCGGGGTGGGCGATTTGCTGCTGACACATGTCTTTGACCCCCCACCTGGTTTCCCCCCTTACACTACCGCACCCCTCCCCAACCCTCATCTATTTTTCAGATCCGCGGGTTCACCTGCGGGGTGGGCGATCTGCTGCTGACAGCCCCGGCAGAGGCGGAGCGGGAGGCAATCATATCACGCGCGGACAGCATTGGGGATCCTGTGCACGCTCAGTTTGTGGGGCTCACCGGGATGAATGCCGAGAGTGAGTCGAATTTTCACGCAGTCATGTGTTGACTGCGCAAGCATATCTCTGGCAGAAAGCATTGGGGACTCCGTGCACGCTCAGTTTGTGGGGCTCACGGGGAAGAGGGCCAAAAGTGAGCTGGTCAGTAGTTTCAGATTCGTTACAAGAGGGCATGGGAATTTTCAGTGAGCATTCGGGTATTCCTATTGAGTGCACCCGCATGGGACCCTGTGCGCGCTCAGTTCGCGGGGTTCACCAAATGACGGCCGCCCTGAGCAAGGTCACCACCGCCGCAACCTCCGCGCTCTCTCAGTCACCCCAACTCCCCTTCCTTTCCCCTTCCGTTCCTTTGCCCTTTGCCCCCCCCTTCCCTTCCTCTTTTCCAATCCCCCTCCCATTTTTTCTTCCCCTTTCCCCCCTGTCCTTTTCCGTCCCCTTCCCCTTTCCTATCCAATCCACCTTCCTTCCCCCTTGGCTGTTTTTGCAGCTGCGAACAAGGAGTGGGTGAGGGAGCACGTGGCACTGCAGCTGCGCACGCGGAAAGACGCCGCCACAGCCGCCCTCGACAACCGGATGACCTCCGCCCTCAGCAAGGTCACCACCGCCGCAACATCCGCCGCGCTGCCCGACGGGCAGCTGAAACCTTTCCCAGCCAATTGCATGTCGCTGATGACGGTCACGGGCGCCAAGGGCAGCGGCGTGAATTTCAACCAGATTGCGGTGCTGCTGGGGCAGCAGGAGCTGGAGGGGAAGCGCGTGCCAAGGATGGCGTCGGGGAAGACTCTGCCTTGCTTTGAGGCGTGGAGCAGCGAGGCCAGAGCGGGGGGGTTCATTGCCGATAGGTTTTTGACGGGGCTGCGCCCGCAGGAGTACTACTTTCACTGCATGGCTGGCAGAGACGGGTGAGTGCGTGAATGCTGGTTGATGCAGTGAGAAGGGTCAGAGAGAAGGAGCAGGTGAGAGGTGGTGCTGCTGGGGCAGCAGGAGCTGGAGGGGCGGTGGGTGCCAAGAATGGCGTCGGGGAAGACTCTGCCTTGCTTTGAGGCGTGGAGCAGCGAGGCCCGGGCTGGGGGTTTTATTGCGGATCGGTTTCTTACTGGGTTGCGCCCACAGGAGTACTACTTTCACTGCATGGCAGGCAGAGACGGGTGAGTGAGCGAGCGAGTGATGAGCGAGCGAGTGAGTGAGTGAGTGAGTGTGTGAGCGAGTGAGCGAGTGCTGTGTGTGGTGTGGTCCTGTAGTGCTGTCACTGCTGGGGCAGCAGGAGCTGGAGGGGCGGTGGGTGCCAAGGATGGCGTCGGGGAAGACTCTGCCTTGCTTTGAGGCGTGGAGCAGCGAGGCCCGGGCTGGGGGTTTTATTGCGGATCGGTTTCTCACTGGATTGCGGCCGCAGGAATATTACTTTCACTGCATGGCTGGCAGAGACGGGTGAGTGCGAGCGTGGTGCTTGTTGGTTGATGCATTGAGAATGGGCAGTGAGAGGGAGCAGGTGAGAGCTGAGTTGGTGCTGCTGGGGCAGCAGGAGCTGAGACAGGTGAGTGAGTGAGTGAGTGAGTGGGTCCCTGCCTCCCGTTCCTATCTTTCCCCCACTTATCCCTTCAAACCCCAGCCTTGTGGACACGACAGTCAAAACACCCTGCAGTGGGTGGGTACCTGCAGCGGGTATCTGTCTGGTGAAGAACCTGGCTGGAGGGGCTGGCTGGCTGGCTGGCTGGCTGGCTGGCTGGCTGAGGGTGCACTACGACACGACTACAGCGTGCGGGACGTGCTTTTGATGCCCTGTCTCTCTGCCCTCCGTTCCTGTATTCTTCCCTCCACTTACCCCATAACCCCCAGCCTTGTGGACACGACAGTCAAGACCTCTCGCAGTGGGTACCTGCACTGCAGCGGTGTCTGGTGAAGAACCTGGAGGGGCTGAGAGTGCACTACAACTACAGCGTGCAGGACAGCTACTGACTCTATCATCTTCCCTCATCATCCCTGCACTCCCTCTCCTCTCCTGTTGTCTCCCTTTTTCCCTTGTAGGCTCGTGGACACGACTGTCAAGACCTCCCGGAGTGGATACCTGCAGCGGTGCCTGGTGAAGAACCTGGAGGGGCTGAGGGTGCACTACGACTACAGTGTGAGGGACAGCGATGCGTCCATCGTGCAGTTCCGATACGGGGAGGATGCCATCGACACCAGCCGGACGTCCTTCCTCACCAACTTTGAGTTTATTAAGGAGGTGCGTTGAGCTGTGGTGTGGTGTGGTGCGGTGTGGTGCGGTGTGGTGCAGTGTGGTGAGGTGCGGTGTGGTGTGGTGATACGCATATTTGCATATTTCGTATATTTGCAGGCGTATATACGCGATATGCCCACCCCCCAAGGGCGTATCTGCCATCATAGCGTGCAGCCACAGGCACACGCAAAACCCATGCTCATTCAATCACTCATTCCCTCTCCCCATTCCTCCCTCTCCTGTGTGGCACCCCTGGGAACCTGGAAACCTGAACTGAAACCTCCCAACAGAACGAGCAGCAGGTGGCATCGGCCCTCCGCTTGGACGAAGCTAAGGCTCTCGGCCTCGAGGCAAAGCCACCCCGTGCAACTGCCACTGACCCAACACACCCCACCCCTCCCCTATCTGAAACACTGAAATTTCCAAACAACAGAATGAGCAGCAGGTGGCATCAGCCCTCCGCTTGGACGAGGCCAAGGCTCTCGGCCTCGAGACAATGCCTCCCCGCGCCACTGCAGCTGACCCAACAAGCCCGTCCCTCCCTTGTATGAAACCCCTGAAACCCTGTTAACCCCATCAAACAGAACGAGCAGCAGGTGGCATCGGCCCTTCGCTTGGACGAAGCCAAGGCTCTCGGCCTCGAAACCATTCCTCCCCGCACCACTTCGGACCCAGCAGCAGCAGCAACAGAGGCAGCAGAGGTGATGGATTTGGAGTGTCCAGGATCGAAGCTCGGGGTTGTTTCCCCCGCCTTTGAAGCTGCTTCCGAGAAGTTTCTGCAGTCGGCGGTTCTGGGGAAGGGTGCGAAGGGAGCCGGGAAGAAGGGGAAGAAGAAGGATGCAGAGCGGTTGAGAGAGGTGCTGGAGATGAAGTATCTGGCGTCTACTGTGCAGCCAGGGGAGCCGGTGGGGGTGCTGGCGGCTCAGTCGGTTGGAGAGCCCTCCACACAAATGACGTGAGTGCTGAGGCATAGGCACCACTGCAGTGGACTGCACCACACTTGCAACGCACCGCATTGCACTGCACCACACCACACTGTACTGCACCCACCGCACCACACCACACCGCACTTCACCGCTACGCACCCTTCCCACATCAGGCTGAACATGTTCATGGTGGGACGAAGCGAACATGACTCTTGGGACTAGATAGATGGTTGCATTGCCAGACATGGTTCTTTCTTGCAATCCATTCCAAACGAATAGTCTAGTTTTGAGGCGCCTAGTTTTGAGGCGCTTAAAAATATGACTCTTGGGAGTAGATGGTTGCCTGCCACTGCCACACATGGTTCTTTCTTACAATCCATTCCCTCTATCACACATTTCCCATTCCACACAACCCTCCTCCTTCCACGCCAGGCTGAACACGTTTCACTTTGCAGGGCGAGGAGAGGCGAATGTGACTCTGGGGATTCCCGTTTGTTTCAGAGACCCTTTGAGTCAGCAGAGCCACTCCTCTCTTGCATCTCACCCTTTACCCTTCCCGCGATCCCATTCTTGTCATTCCCCCCCAACCCCAGGCTGAACACGTTTCACTTTGCAGGGCGAGGAGAGGCAAATGTGACTCTGGGCATTCCCCGCCTGCGAGAAATCCTCATGACGGCTGCGCGCAACATCTCCACGCCTGTCATGGACTGCCCTCTGCTGCCCGGCCGCACCCTGTGAGTGTGTTGTTGGTCCTTAGTGAGTCTCTCTAAGTGCGTCTATGAGGCCATGCCCCTTGCTGCCTCGCAACATCTCCACGCCTGTCATGGACTGCCCTCTGCTGCCCGGCCGCACCCTGTGAGTCCTTTGCTGCGGAATTCTCTCTGAGTTCGCCTGTGGAGCTATATATGCCCCTCACAACATCTCCACGCCTGTCATGGACTGCCCTCTGCTGTCCGGCCGCACCCTGTGAGTGTGTTGTTGGTTCTTTGTGAGCCTATCTGAATGTGTCTGTGAGGGCATGCCCCTTATTTCCGCGCAACATCTCCACCCCTGTCATGGACTGCCCTCTGCTTCCCGGCCGCACCCTGTGAGTGGTTCAGTAGGTCATGTGGTGAGGCCCGTTGCTTCACACTTATGAAAATTTTCTACTTCTAGAATACCCGTCCCTTCGCTTGTGAGTCGATGTGTGAGTGTAGCATCGTCAGCCCGTTTCCTTCCACCCCCCTCCACCCCCTTCCACCTCCTTCCACCCCCTTACACCCCCTTCCAACCCCTTCCACCGCCTTGCACCCCGTTCTACCTCCTTCCACCGCCCTCCACCTCCTTCCCTCCAGTGAGGACGCCCAGCGCATAGCCAACAAGCTCCGTCGGATCACAATGGCCGAGCTCATCTCAGCCATCCATGTGTCGGAGCGCACAGATCTGGTGCAGATCAACGGTGGAGATCGCAACTCGAGGCGCTACTTCATCCGCCTGGCCTTCCACCCCACCAGCCGCTACCCTGCCGAACTTGAGCTTAAGTTCGAAGAAATCAAGGCCGCGTTCAGTTACGAGTTTGCTCCCAGGGTCGGGAAAGATCTTGAGAGAGCTTTGGATCGGGCCGGGGGTGGGGGAGTGGTGGTTATGGCTGAGGGGCGTGGGGAGAAAGAAGGGGGTGAAGGAGAAGGGGAGGAAGGGGAGGGGGAAGGGGAGGTGGAGGGGAAGAGGAAAGGAGGGAAGAAGGGCGGGATGGTTGATGGGGAAGCGGAGGAAGAGGAGGAAGAGGAGGAGGGAGGGGAGGAGGATGGGAAGGATGCTGAGAAGGAGCGCGGGCAGGGGGATGATGAACAGGAATATGAGGAGGAAGAAGAGGAGGAAGACGAGGAAGAGGAGGAGGAGGAGGAAGAGGAGGAAGAGGAAGTGGCGGAGGGAGAGGAGGGGGTGGAGCAGGCAGAGGGGGAGGGTAAGGGCTCTGCTAAGAGAGGGCCCGGTAGTGCTGGTAAAGTAAAGGTGGAGGAGGAGGAAGAGGAGGAAGAAGAGGAGGAAGAGGTAGAAGAAGAGGAGGAGGAGGAGGAAGAAGAGGAGGTGGGAGCGGGTAAAGCAGCTGCTGCAGAATCAGCAGGAGCAGCAGCAGCAGGAGGGAAGGGGAGGACGAAGAGGGATAGCAAGGCAAAGAAGACGAAGAAGAAAGGGGAGAAAGGGGCGGAGCAAGAGGGGGAGACAAAGAAGAAGAAGAAGAAGAAGAGGAAGGGAAAGCAGGTGGCGGTGGCGACGGTGACAGGTGGCGACACGTGGATGCAGATGGAGCTGTCGGTGCCGGTGACATCACCCGCTGTTCTCATCCATGAGGTGAGCTCTGTTTCAGGCGCATTTGAGGCTCCTTTTGAGGAGCCTTGTGAGGCACCCTCTGAATTGAAGCGCCTTTTGAGGCACCTCACAAAAGGTGGATGCAGATGGAGCTGTCAGTGCCGGTGATGTCACCCGCTGTGCTCATCCAAGAGGTGAGAGGTTCTGAAACCCGACCTTACAACGAGCTGAGAGTTTGTGCTGAGAATGTGCCGTATGTATGAGGAGCCTCAAAAAGGGTGGATGCAGATGGAGCTGTTGGTGCCGTTGCTCATCCATGAAGTGAAAGATTGTGCTTATAACGAGGTGATGTGGTGCTTGTGGTTTGGTGACTCTCTGGTTCAATGCGAGGTTTTGTGATTGTGACCAGTTCCCTCTTTTGCCCAACCCCAATTCTCCACCCACGCTCAGATCGTAGATAAGGTGGCAGCAGCAGTGGTGGTGCGGGCCAGATTGGGAGTGCAGCGCTGTGCTGTGCTGTCCTTGGCCCAGCATTTCTCAGCATGCTATGCCAAGTCACTAGAATCGCCTCGTCCCGCTGTCCCAATCACCATCTCTCACCCTTTCTCCCAATTCACAATCTATCACACCCTCTATCTCTCTCTCTCCAGATTGTTGACAAGGTAGCAGCAGCAGTGGTGGTGCGGGCCACACCGGGAGTGCAGCGGTGCGCTGCCTTGGAGCCAGCATCCCCAGGCCAGCCCCCCCGCATCCAAGTCGAGGGGCTCAACTTCCCAGGCCTCTGGAACCTCATTTTCCAACATACTACGCCGCATCTCTGGAACCTCATTCCCCGGCCTCAGGAACCTCGCCGCTGCAACCATGGGAGAGCATGATGACGAAGGGGTACTCGATCTGACGTTACTGAAACCGCCGCGTCCCCCAATCAGCATCCCTCGTTCCTTCCTCCCAAACCCCACCCCGTCGCCCACTCTCTCTCCAGATTGTTGACAAGGTGGCAGCAGCAGTGGTGGTGCGAGCAACCCCGGGAGTGCAGCGATGCGCTGCTCTCGAGCCAGCATCCCCAGGCCAGCCCCCCCGCATCCAAGTCGAGGGGCTCAACTTCCCAGGCCTCTGGAACCTCGCAGTATCAACCATGGGGAAGCACGATGACGAAGGGGTACTCGATCTGAATCGCATGACGACGAATCACATCGCGGCGGTTCTGACGACGCTTGGAGTGGAGGCGGCGCGTGCGACGATCGTGAAGGAGGTTCGGGGCGTGTTCGGGATGTACGGGATCGCGGTGGATCCGAGGCATTTGGGTCTGATTGCGGATTTTATGACGTATGATGGCGGTTACCGCGCGTGTAATCGTAATGGGATTGACGCGAACCCGTCGCCGATTTTGAAGATGAGCTTTGAGACGGCGACCAAGTTTTTGATTAATGCGGCGTCGAAAGGGCAGACTGACAGAATGGAGTCTCCGTCTTCGCGGATCGCGTTGGGGAGGGTGGTGGATGTTGGGAGTGGGTGCTTTGACCTGATGCACAACCTGTGATTGGATTTAGTGTCGTAATACTTTATGTTCAATTGGTTTAGATACCTTTTCTGGTCCTAGTACATCACGTGGGGGGTGGATTCTGTTTCGTCCCGATTGTGACATGGTCTGCAAAGAATTTGGCCGATGTCACAGTTTTTTTTTTTCATGGAATGTCCTACAGAACTTGAAAGTACTTGAGTCTCCTGCAAAGAGAATGGCATTGTTTTTTTTAATTTCACGGAGGGTGGGTCCTATTGTAACGAATTTTCTCGGCATTCCTTAGCGCAGCCCGCAACATCGCGTACAGCAACAACCGTTGTTCGCCCGTTACTGCTAACGGGGCTTCGCCAACATCGCGCGCACTGTTTTCACCAAACCTCGCACTGCTGGAGCAGCTGAGTCGGCCTACGCTTCGGGACTAGCCCGAACCTCGCGCCAGCGTAGCACTAGCTAGCTCGCACGCGCCGCGTTACCGTTTGCATGTTTCGGGTATAAATGTTCGCTCATGCCTTCGCTCACATTTAATACTTGTTTGACACCTTAGTGCAATCCTCGCTACCTCGATTCATTGCACCCGTAACACTTGGTATTCAGAGCCTCTTTCTTTCGGACCGCGCATCTTCTCAGAATAGTAATGCAACGGAATGATGAAACTAGAAAGTGTGGAAGTACAAATATGCAACCCTAACAACTGTACTCCCTATTGTGCTACTCACTGTAGCCTACAAGCATAGAATTACATTTGACACACCCCCATAGGCTAAGTGAGGGGCATCAAAGCAAGCAAGGTGAACAAACGGTCACAAGACCAGTCAAAGCAAGAAACAAGGCAAGCTCAGGGTGGATCTCAAGGACACCACATAAATTCCGAGCGCAAGCAAGCGGCCACAAGGCCAGTTCAAGAGTTCACTAGGATATAAATAGGAAACACAACAAGCAGAGCAAACAACAAGACTACAGCAACCGAGGGCCTACCTCAACAAGCCCCAACTACACACAGAATCTGTGGTGATCACCAAGCGCCAAGGCCTTGGTGAAGACGTCTGCAGTGTTGGCCTCTGAGGCCACAAAGTCCAGGCGTGCCTGGCCGCGTCGCTGCAGCTCTCGCAGGAGGAAGTACCTCACGTCAATATGCTTCACTCTGCTCTCCAGTCGAGGCTCTCGACAGAGGAGGATCATGGCCTTGTTGTCAGCGTACAAGGTCGGTGCAGAGCGAGGCCGCTCACCAAGGTCGGCGAGCAAGAAGGTCAACCAACGAAGCTCCTGTGCCGCCATGGCACCCGCGTAGATCTCTGCCTCTGCACTGGAAGTAGCCACAGACGACGACCGTGTAGACCTCCACGACACAGCACCAGCTCCCAGACTGAAGCAGTAACCCTGAGTCGAGCGCTGAGTCTCCACGTCGTCAGCGTAGGAAGAGTCGCAGTGACCAGTCAACGCCACTAACTGAGTCCCTCCAAGCACAAGCCCCATGCCTGATGTAGTCGCTAGGTACTTCGCCACCCTCACAGCAGCTGTCCAGTGGACAGGGCGGTGTCTCCCAGTCGCTACAAAG